>JAVGWX010000011.1:23760738-24360738 GCA_036924085.1 Ariolimax columbianus | reverse complement strand
TAACCACCCGCTAAGAAACTGGTTATTTCCAGACTGTACAGATTCTTCTAAACCAGAATAAAGACGTTAAGTAAGTAAGTAAATATAAGACGCAGTGCTGACCATACTTCTGTCTTTCTTGGTAACACCAGTGGCCTCAAACACTTGATTTCATACGTCAAAATTCTACTCTCACACACCTTGGACTGGGACTATCTTTGGTACTAGTAGCACAGATTTGTTTTTTAGGGTCTATTCTATTCATCTTCACTTTTACTCCAGTACTCCAGAATCATCAGTTGACTGAGTGCTTTTGATACTCATCTTTGGCCATGAAAGCATGTGTTCAAATGCTCTATATTGTTTAAGTATTCTTTGTATCGGAAGTAGAATAAAAGCAACCTTTATTCCTTAGTCCTAAAAAACCTTCCAGTAGACCTCAGTAATAAGTACAAACAATGTAGCAATGTAGTGATCTCCAGCTGTATTGGTTGCTATCACATGATTTGCCACAAGAATAACAAAACATGCTTTAACTTCACATTAAAACATTTGAAAAGGATGTTAAGGGCCAAGATGCAGCAGTGCATGAGCTGACAGCAGCTAGTGACTCATTGTTGGCTGCTTGCATCAGGGTCAGCAAACCATAACTGACCAAGACCCTATTTCCCAGACAAGTTGAGGTCCTGGAAACAGCCTGCACTTGTCACTAGTGTAGTCTTGCCAAGGGATAGGGATCGCAGATGGAAGGCAAACCCAATACTAAAAATAGGCCAGCTGAAATCAGATGTGTCGGCTGAAAGACGCAGATATCGTATCCTTGCTGTAAACTATGACACAACTTAACTGAAATGTAATGTCTTTATATTGGTTTAGAAGACTCTGCAGAGTCTGTATACAACCAGTTTAATTTACATTTCCTTGCTCTAAAAGCTATGCGCATCCAATATATTCTTAAATGCATTAATTGTTCATCCCCCACAGCTTCCTGCAACAATGCATTCCAAGCATTCAACACTCTCTGAGTACAAAAATATTTCCTAATATCTAATCTGGACCTTTCTTTAGTCAATTTGTATCTATGCCCTCTTGTTCTTAGTCGACCTGTACTTCTACAGGAGTAGATGCCCTTGTGCAGGTCCCAGCTCTAGTATGAGCTGGATGTAGCCAGGAGAAGGATTTCCTGCTTAGCGGGCTAGGCTCGAGCAGCTTAATACCCTGTTGTGTTGGGACAATTGCTTACGGAGGGTGGTTAGCTGATATGCAAGTCCATCTCAAATACTAGATAAAAGTAGACCCGCAGTCTGTTAGGCGCCATCTATGCTGCTTTAAATAAACCACCTAACCATGGCCGGTGATATGCCATGTCACACAGTTAGTCACCTCTTACAACATGCTCTCTGTGAGGCAGTGGTGCTATTCTTATTCTTGTCATACACAACAAAGACCTCTTGTTCTTGTAGGTGGTTGTATTTTGAAAAACTTGTTATTGTCTAATTTATCCATTACAACTTTCCAATGCCCTTCTCAGGACAAACAATGAAAAAGAAGAAAGGAATGCAAAAGATGAAAATAAGAAAATGCCAACCTGGGATGCTGAAAAAAGATGACCATGGTACTTGTTCACCACAGTGAAATCCACATCTCGATCCTCATACCATGCCACTGGTGTCAGAAAGTCCCGAGGATTGGCCAGACCATTTCCACCTAAAGAAACAATGTAGGCAGTGTGAATAAAAAGTAAAGTAAAGTAACTCATAGCATTACTGCCGTAGGGGTGTGAGGTGTTAGCGATCTCACATTTCAAAGGCTCGGCTATGTGAGGGCGATAGCCATCTCCTCTCCCTCACTGTTTTTACTTCCCAGACTTATCCGGTACCCATTTAAGGCTGGGTCGACCCGGGAGCCATTGCGGTCTGAAAAAACACTACCGCCTCAACTGGGGAATGAACCCAGGACCACTCAGATGCGAAGCCAGCGCGCTAACCACTGCACTACGCAGCTGCCACTGGTGTCAGAAAGTCCAGAGGATTGGCCAGACCATTTCCACCTAAAGAAAGAAATGTAGGCAGTGTGAATAGTTAAACAATATTAACAAAATGCTCAAGAGCCATTTTCTTTCATTTGCTAAAAGATAGCTACATCAAATACCATCACAAAACTGTGTACTGTCTCAGGCACAAACTGGACAGGTCAAGAGGGAGAGATCAGACTCAAAATGGACAGAATATGTAGAAGGGTCTTGGCAGCTCTGGGTCACTGCAGCTCATGCACTGCTCAGCATCTTAGTCCCTAATTATGCAGTGGATCCCTGGACACTCAAACACATCTGATAATGATAGGACAGACAGAATAGCAAAGAAGGCATCAAATCAAGAACAGCCACACACAGCAACAACTCATAAGAACAGCAAAAAAGGAAACTTGGCTGAACAGATCGGTTATGGGATACACACAGAGAGAGGTCTACAGACATGGCAAACCTCAATCTGAATGAGAGCATCAAACAACTCACAAGGAGGGATCAGAGCACCATTTTTCAGCTGAGAACCCAAAATCTTTAACATGGATGGATCCGTCGGCATAAGACAAGAATGTATACTCTCCAAGACACTCTTCAACATATTTCTAGAAAGAATTATGAGTGATGCCCTTGAAGATGATGTTGGCACAATGCAGGATAGAAGATAGAATGATTACCAACTTTCGCTTTGTGGATGACATTGGCGAGCTGGTGGGGACTGAGACAGAACTTCGGGAATTGACCCAAAGATTGGATGTTTCAGCACAGTGTTATGGCATAGAGATAAACGCAGAAAAGATCAAGTTAATGACAAGCAACACTGAAGGAAGCAAATGGACAGGAGCTTGAAAAAGTAAACCGCTACAAGTATCTTGGCTCAATGATCAGTGATGAGAGATCAAACCAGAGGTCCTGGCCAGAATAGCACAAACAACAGCAGCTCTTGCACGATTGAAACCTAAATGGAAAGATAAACTGCTCTCCCTCACCATAAAGGTCAGTCAGACTAATACACTCACTGGTTCTTCAGATAACGCCTGCAAAACATGGACCATTACAGCAGTTCTTCAGAGAAGAATAAGGCCATGGAGGTGAGACGTTTTAGTAGACTCATATTTATCACCTACAAAGAACGTATCACAAATGCTGAAGTACAATGAAGAATCAAGAATGCAAGCAAAATTTACAATTATCTCCTCACAACAATCAAAAGATGAATGCTGACTTGGCATGGCCACGTCTTGAGGGCCAAGGGCCTTACAAACACGATACTACAGACCACAGTACAAGGTGAGAAATAGTGGGGACGTCCGAGAAAACGATGGGAAGACAACTTCCATGAATAGGCTAACATACAACCTGAGGAGGCACAAAAAGCATCCACAAACAGAGAAGGGTGGCACAGGATTGTGAAGGTGTCAGCAGGGTTGCCCCAACAATCTCAAGAGTTTACAGGATGAACTGAACTGATTTAAGATTCTATTTTTGGACATTATAGTATTGGTGGTACTGAAAAGTAATTGAAATACAGATCTGTGGACAAGAACACACACCAATCAAATCAGTAGGAAAATGAGGAAAGACAGTGAGGATGGATAGGATGCACTCTCAGAAAGAAGCTGAACAGCATAACCAAACATGTGCTGAATGGGAATACACAGGGAAAGAGACAGTGGGAAGGCCAAGGAACACATGGTGATAAACGATCAAGGAGGAAGTCAGTTTAGTCTGGGTCTCATGGTCGGAACTCTAGAAGAAGGTACAGAATAGGAACAGATGGAAAGCACCTGTTGGAAGCCTATGCTCCAATGGAAACCAGATGGATAAATGATAATGATGACCAGTGGTATTTGGGTTTATAGGAAGAAGACCACTGTAACATTCCAAGCATGGTGTAAGAGGTAACTAAATAGGGTTGTGCATGGGACTAGCAAACTCTTCACGCAAAACCACTGCCACAGCAAATGTTTAAACACAGGCTTCCTATAATGGGGTCAGCTGCAGCTATAGATCTATACTTCACTTGGTGAGTCCAAGTGGGTCTTCAATGATCAACCTATTTTAATGGGACTTGTTTTGTACTTATTTAAAAATTATCCAATTATTAATTTTCTAAATACAAAGTTATACTGGTATTCTTACAACTTTTTTTTCCATTTTATAAATATTCTTACAATTATTTTTCCATTTTACTGATATTTTTACAACAATTGTTTCATTTCACAGATATTCTTACAACTATATTTTTTTTCATTTTACTGATATTTCTATAACAATTCTTTTAATTTTTTTAGGTCCACAATTGCAACTGGCTTCATCACAGGAGGCTGATGTCAAAGACATTGTATGCTCTGGTAGTAGTGATTACTGCAGTTCTTTGTCAAAAATGATGAGGTTACTAACCCATGTGAAACCCTTCTTAGTCACTTTTACAGATGTGGTATTTCCTTGCAGTCACATATAAATTAACCGAAGGATAAAGGCAAGGGCTCGACTTTATCATCGCAGGTTTCCCCATATGGCTCGGTCTCTCTCCACAGAACAGTAAACCGCCTGCCGAGAGCATTGCACAAAGCACAAAGTCCGTAACTCCAGCGATGAACACAGAGATCTCCAGAAAAATTGCCTTCATGAACACGAGGCAAATGACTTGACCACTGTGCCACAGAGACCCCCTATATAATTAACAGCAGAATACCAACCTATAACTCCCAGGGTTGGCAGTTGAAAATGATCACTGAAAACCTCCAAAATGTAACCTCGAGAATTCTCTTTCACATCTACATTGAACCGGATTCCTCTCTGCAAAATAATTCAGTGTGAGAGTTGTAGACAAAAAAAAACCCAGTAACTTTATATGTCAGTGCATAATTAATAGCTAACATGAGGGTGAATCAAAGAATAACCGTAATGATTTGTTATATTAACAGAACATACCCCATCACTGTTGGTTTTTAAAAAATCCTCCACGTGTATATTCTTCTTCTGCATTCATCCTGAAAAAAATGTTGTGACATTGTGTTCTAGTGTACAGCAAAGCTGCAATAACTGCACCTTTCGGCCTGATACAACCGGTTTCAGCCGGCTTTGTTGGGTACCCTGTTTGCCTTCCCACTGTGATCCTTAATTCTCTTAGACAAGACTACTCTAGTGCAGCCTGTTTTCAGGGATGTGATTGGAGACAGAATATAGTCTTGGTCAACTCTGGTTTGCCAACCCAGATGCAAGCAACCAGCTGTGGTCATTGGTTGTTGTCAGCTCATTCACTGTGCTGTATCTTTGCCTCAGTCACGTATATTTGATTTTTAGTGTATTTTTTAAATTTTTATGGTGTATATATAATTAAAACAAACATTTCTTAATGCAAAGACAATTATTATTAAGCAACACCTGTGCAAAAGATCTACCAATCAATCGAATTGTACAATATGAAAGATAGAATAACAGTTTAATAATTAAAGGATCTGCCCCGTCTCGCTTGTCTTACATCTCCCATCCATCTGATATACACCATACCAGAAGTGATGATAAAAACAAACAGAGATAGAGGAAAAATATAACCTTAGAATGTAATGAAAGGGCATACCTAACCACAAAATGTTCTTGCAATTACACAGATGGATCAGCAAAGAGAACTATGAAAAATGAAGGGGGAAGGGAACAATATTAGAAAGATAGATAAGGAAAGGGACCTAGGGGTTTTAATAGATCATACAGGTAAGGTGAGTAAGCAAGTTAAGGTAGCAGTGAAAAAGGCAAATGCAATGTTAGGTATGATAAAAAGAAATATTAAACATAGGAGCAAGGAAGTAATAGTCAAACTGTATAAAGCATTAATTAGACCTAGATTGGAGTACTGTGTACAGATGTGGAGTCCTTATCACAGAGGGGATATAAACATGCTGGAAAGGATTCAAAAAAGAGCAACAAAGCTGATAGTGGAATTCCAGAACTACAATTATGAGGAAAGACTCAGAAAAAATCAGTTTACAGTGTCTAAAAAAGAGAAGAATTCAAGGTGACTTAATACAGGTTTATAAGATAATCAAAGGAATGGATAATTTATATTTGAACAAGTTTATTAAAATACAACCACCTACAAGAACAAGAGGGCATAGCTACAAATTAACTAAAGAAAGGTTCAGATTAGAAATTAGAAAATATTTTTTTTAATCTGAGAGTGGTGAATGCTTGAAATGCATTACCACAGGAAGTAGTGGAGGCAGGAACAATTAATTCATTTAAGAATAGTTTTCATATGCATAGCTTTTAGAGCAAGGTAATATAAATATAACTGGTTGTATACACACTCTGTAGAGTATTCTAAACCAGTATAAAGATGTTAAGTTAAGGTGGTTGCATTTTGAAATAAAATGTTTGAAACATAGCGAACAAGAAGAGGCAGGCTAAATCTTGAAGTACCTGAATGACACAAATTTCATTTGGTTCCACTTTCATCTGACCCATCTCTGTGGTAATGAACAGTGCCCCTTGCTGAGGAACTGAAACCATTAAAAAGTAATCTTGTTAGATATTCTACCTTTGTCATTTTCAATAACAGCTAAATTATGAACTTTTTATCTTACTTTTATGAAAATAAAAATAATAAAACTAAGTAGCATGTCCTCTGCAGAACGCCACTTCGTACAACCGCCAACCTATTTGGCTGTTATAAGTTTCTTGACAAGTGTGCAGTGCAGAAGGTTACCATTACTTTCCGTACATGGAGGAGCAACAAAAATACTCACATCTGCCAAACTGGTCATGAGCGTGATTCAAACCGGAAGCATTGGGATTGTGAAAAGGACGCTTCACCCTTAGACCACGTGGCCTCCTTTATCAAAATATTAAACAATAATATTTTCATAACTATAATATATAACAAACACTATCAAAATGACCACAAAAAAATACTTCCAGTGCTTGTGGAGACATGGATAAGCACACAAACACTAAGGAAGAAAGTGGAATCCTTAAATTTAAAATGCTACAAGAAAGTACTCAAAATACCATGGACAATGAACAAGTAAAACACAGAAATCCTAAAGGAGCTGGATGAAGAACAAAATTGGCTAGTAAACAATACTAAGTCTCCCACATTATCACATTATCATCAGCGTCAGTTTGGCAAGTATGCCATACACAAGGAAGCCAACAATATTCCGTAGGCGTCCCTATCTTTTGCAGTACTGTACCAGTGTGGAACTAGGTCTTTCATCAGTCCATCCGACCACCACATAGGTGGGCGGGCCCAGAGGATGTGCACAATCATAAATGTTGTTCTACATGTCTATCTGTTGCCAGGCAATGTGTACCACATGCCCAGAAACCATGACCACAAATGATATTTGTGTGATATCATTGCTTTCACAATAGGTAGTCAAAAACTGCTTGAATCTATTAGCCTGTGTCAATCCTTTACCTTGGAGCACCATGATGATCTAAGGGCCTGATGCTGATCATTTCTTCATCACAATAGTATCCATGTAGGCTGTTTGCAGTTGTATGACCCCCAGAAAAACACCCGCACGTTGATATTTCGTCAGTCACAGGGATGACATGGCCGGCACATCCGTACTTTATATTAGCTCAGAGTCAACGACATCCCAGGTGGAATTTGTCAGCATTTCAGATGTGAAATATTTAGGATTCTTCATTCCATTGTTCTTTCAGTAGCGCTGAGCTTTTCTGCATCTGATTTGCGTGGACTCAAAATCTCACACCCAAGTACCATTTCTGGAATAATCATGATATTCATAAAAGTGTGCACCTTGACGTCCGTCATCTACTATTTTAATGTGGTTGAAGCTGAGCCAACCTGCCGCTCTCCTGCATGAGATTTCCTTGTCAGTTTTGTTGTTATTTCCTGGCCTAGGTAGACATATGCATTGTTATTATTGATGAGCTTATTTTCCAGTTGCAGCTGTCCAAAAATGCAGGTAATGTTTAACAGAAACTAGACCTTCCTTATATTTATGTTCATTCAGGCTTTGTTCGGCTTCTGCAACACCGTGACTGAAGATTGCAATAGTGTCTGCAAAATGTTGGTGTAAGAGCATCTCACTATCTTTGCTGATGCCTCAATTCTGCTAGTTTAGGGATCAAAAAACTACTTAATAGACAGTTGTGGGATTGGTAGCAGGAGATTGAAAACTAATGCAGAAGAAAAAGAAAAAGCTATTTTTTAAATCACAAAAATAAAATGAATTATATAAACTTACCAATCAAAAAGTCACCATCTGAATTGTAAAAACACCTGGTGTGATGAAATGAACAATACTTTATCAATATAAACATAATTTCAAATTTATTTTAAACAGAAAAGACATTATTACACTGTTTTATATATGGGGACATGAAGTCATGTGACATCCCACCCGAAAGTTGGGAAATGATTTCGCAGGATCGAGTCGTTTGGAGACAGTTGGAAGGGACATAGCAGCTGCTGACACTCATAGAAGCCTTCTGGCTGCAGAGAAAAGGGAAAAACTGAAGAGATCCGGGGATACCCCAGCAAGTCAGCCTCCTCAGCATGATTATATGACCTGTGGCAGGGACTGTCCCTGGCAGATTAGCCTTTACAGTCATAGCAGACTGTGTGCAGGAGACAGAGAGGGACAAAACTCATACGGTGCCACGTGCATGGTCTACATAGAAATCAATAAATATGCATGTGTGTGTGTATATATGTGTGTATGTGTGCGCGTGTGCGTGTATGTATATATATATGTATGTATGTATGTATGTATGTATGTATAAAGTTGTTTTCGCTTCTTCGTTATCTATGATGAAGACCTTGTGGATTTGTAACGTGAGTTTAATTTTTCTTTCTTTCTAGTTGCAGTATAACTGAGCCACATATGTTTTTATTGACGTGTCAACAGAATTGATATCTTTGACAGACACATAGATTTTTTAAAAACAAATGAAACGTGAGAGGTAACATAAATGGCTTTGTTTGCAAAGATTCACATTTTGGTATTTATTTTACTCAGAGATTAATTGCAATGACAGGGGACGGCCTTAACTAGTGGTTAAGTGACATGGCTCACAATCTGAAAGTGCTAGATTTATTCTCCAATCATAGCATTGGCCGTTACTCCGGGGAAGCAAACCCTTAGAAAATGCAGGAGGAAGCAGGCCCTTACATACCATGCATGCCGAAGTCGGATGCGCTCGGACGACAGGCGCAAAATAAAACCGTAGTGCAACGCACACCGTCTTGGGGAATAGAGAAATAAGGTGAAAGCAACAAAAAGAAATTATCATGACTGGTATGTGACAATCATTTGCTTATTTATTTCCTACTTCTGTTCATTCTGTCATCATATGTGAACATGCTTTACTAAAAATCTGAATTTGATTCAACTATAGGATATTCTGTGTTTCTTACCTGACTCAGAATTCGTGATGTCAAAATGAAACTTACTTATTTTCCATTGGTTTGTTGCATGTGTAAATATAGATTGATATTCCGCTCCGTGACTTTGGGTCACCAGCCCCACATACTGTGGCCAAACCCTATTCAAAATTAAATAAACATTATTAGTGATTTCAAAATAATCACGTTTTGTAGAAAATTCCTTCATGATACCATCTGTCATTATTAATTTAAATATATTTTTTCTGTTTATTGATCCCAATAAAAAACCACTTTATTCTTCAAAGGAGGCAGGGCATAATCTTCTTTGCATTGATAACAAAATGAAAATCCCTTTCTACTTTGTTACTGTCGTTGAAGAAGAATTAAAACAGACTCCAGAGTAATCCCAACATTTGATTGAATACAGGTCATAGATCAGTCTTAATTACAGTAAAAGAAGACGAAAGTTAATAATGGTCAAAAATCTCCAAAATATCTGAGAACAAGTGATCAGGAATGATATCTAGGTAGTGAGATTGGACACCCATGTTCAGTGTCAAGCACGTCAATAATTCCTTGGCAGTTGAAAATAAAAAAGAGTAAGCTTAACGGCCGTTGCCCGGGCAAAATTCAACCCAAGGTATTTGTACCTTTCCCCATGTGGTTTGTTAAGAGCAGCTATAGATGGTGTCTAACTGGCTGCAGGTCTACTTAGGTCTAGTGTTTTAGTCTATTAAGATGCATATCGATTAAACCACCCTCCAAGAAACTGGTTGTATACAGACTCTGTAGAGTCTTCTAAACCAGTATAAATATGCTAAGTTTAGTTAATTTGAGTTGTCAGAATTATTATGCTTTCCACTTTCCCACATGTTTTAATCATGCATACACAGTGTTATTAAAAATCATGCCGTACCAGATGTTAAAAAAATTCTCAACACGGCTTCCAGATGGTTGAAAATTCATGCTGTCTTTGTTTACAACAAGTACTCAGAGAAAATTGATCATAATTGAAAATAATCTGATTCCCACTCTTCTTTAGATCAGCAAATTGAATAAGAACTCTTCTCGATTGAAACCGGAATTAGTTTTTCTTCTTCTTCTTTGTTCGCTCTCAATCTCCCGCTACCAAGCCCTGAAGAAAGCTTTGCAAGTAGCGGAATGTAGTCCAGAGAATGGAATGCGTTGTGTTGTGGTTTACAGCTTGACTGCAATATTTGCACCTTTCAGTCCAACACATTCGACTTCAGCAAGTATTTGCATACAGGGTTGCTCTCCCTCTTCAATCCCTTCTACTTAGCCAGTCTGTTCTGTTGCAGCTTGTAATCCAGGATCACCGCATGGAGGTGTAGCAGATCCCACTGTTTGCCCTAGGGTTATTCTAACTTAAACGTTACCACACTCAACCACAACATTCATGACCACACACAGCAAATGACATATCACACAGCAGGTGGCATATTTATTATATAATACTCATACCAGAAAAATGAGTAGTGAAATTACAAACACAATACAATACATATCATCTTAACTAAATATTCCTATATTATATATATATGTTAATATTAATATTAACTAAAGCGGAGATTTTAAGCATTAGCTATTG
The DNA here is from genome assembly GCA_036924085.1 of Ariolimax columbianus. Taxonomy (NCBI): domain Eukaryota; kingdom Metazoa; phylum Mollusca; class Gastropoda; order Stylommatophora; family Arionidae; genus Ariolimax; species Ariolimax columbianus. Next base: position 24,349,764 of record JAVGWX010000011.1, on the reverse strand, counting down.
ATGGCATTTCCAACAATCAATACCCATTTCTATTGACGTACTCACATCACACACACATCTCCTTATCTGCGTCCTCAACACACTCTCAAAAACGCTTCCTCACTCAAATTCCCTCAGGCGGGTGATCTGGACATAATGCATTCAATATATTCTACGTATACTCACATATGATCTCTCAACTCAGTCGATCTGCGTATACACACAACTCTGGAGCATACCTCGTTCCCTCGGTGTCTACACACACCACACACACACATCTAGATCTCACCTAATCGATCTACACACTTGCTTAACTCGTCAGGACATACCTCGTTCACAAGGTGTCCTGCGTACAACACACGTTCAGATTATCTATTAATACAAAACGCCCACACACACCTATTTGAGCGGCTGGCCCCGACTCAATGGCGTATGCTGTTTGAGCGATCCTGTTCTATCTCCAAGATTCATACAACAGTCTATCAATCACTCCTCTATCTAAGTCAGTGAGCTAAACAGACTCCTATCTACATTCACTCATTCCCTCTCCATGCCAGCCTCCTTGAGCTAAACTTTGTCTAGTGTTATATACTCTCAAGCAGTATCAGAGCTGACCAATGGATCTCAGGGGGATGGCTCTATTCAGTCGTTATTGGAACGAATTACTCTAAACACCTGTCACTAATCTATTGCAGCAAGCTCCGCTGCCCTCCCGTCTGTCACTCACCCCTCACTACCCAAATCGGAACGCCAGTGGTCAGTTCCTACCTGTACGTTTATTCCCCAACTTCTATTTCCTTTGTTGAGACGGTGAGTGACCTTGGCGTAGTGACCAGACAGAGAGTGACCTTGGCACGCATTCAGGTACCTTTGTTCTCAGCAACCACATCACCCCTGCCCTAAATGCTCATGCTCAAGATGGAACTGTTACAGAGGGTCTTGACAGCTCTGGTTCGCTGACCCTGACGATAGCAGTCAGCTATGGGTCGCTGACCGCTGCAGTTTATGAGCTGCTCAGCGTCTTGATCCCCAGAATTAGTTTTTATAAGGTAACTTAAAAACTTGTAAGTTTAGCAAAGAAACTAAAGATGCCGTTAGAATGGCTAAACGGAGACAACTGAAAATTCTGTGGGGGTTCAAAGTGGTGAGACGTATTCAAAGAGTTATAGAAACATTGACTGGTCCATTTCTTAGTTCCTTGGTCAGTGACTGACAAAGTTGTCAGTGATGGCACCTTTAAAGACAGCAACAAACTTCAGCAGGTCTGTAGTCATCCTTTGCACAGTGTTCCAACTCATGATTTCCATTTTGGCCATCACGATTCTTCACCAAATTTTGTCTTAGGTTGGCTTCGCTTTCGCCTTCCCTCTGGGGTCCATACCAAGGCAGTTTTGATAAGCTGATTATTTTATTAGCACAAAGTCTATCCAATTCCAACACTTATATGTTATGATGGTGTTCATGTCTTCTTGATTGCTCCGAACAAGCAGCTCTCAATTGGTGATGGTGTTTTGCCAGAAGATTATACGAAGACCGATCCACAAATTAGATTAATTATTACATTTAAGAATACTTAGTGGAGAAGTAAAAATATTATTCCTAAGCTTAAAAAAGTAGCACAATTTTTAACTGCAGGCCTACATATGGCTTGGATTCATTCGTTCTCAATCTCCCGCTACCAAACCCTGAAAGGGCTTAAGTAGCAGAATGTAGTCCAGAGAACGGAATGTGTTGTGTCATAGTTTACAGCTTCACTGCGATATTCGCACCTTTTGGTCCAATACATCCGACTTCAGCAAGCATTTTTTTAGTACCAGGTTAGTATTCCCTCTTCGATCCGTTCTCCTTAGCCAGTCTGTCCTGCTGTAGCCTGTTATCCAGGATCCCCGCGTGGAGATGTAGAAGGGTCTTGGCAGCTCTGGTTCGCTAGCCCTGACGCTAGCAGTCAGCTATGGGTCGTTGACCACTGCAGCTCATGCGCTGCTCAGCATCTTGATCCTAGCCCTACATATGATGTTCGTCTATTATGTGTGATGAAGACCAATTTCCTTTTGCTCTGTTCGCTGAAATGGGTTACTTGCGCGGTGATTTGGATTAAAGTGAGGAAGATCTGTGCAATATGTCAACCTCACTCGCTCGTCTTGAACTACCTTTGGCTAGTGTCAAGACATTATCGAGACGACTGAAGAACACAGGATGCAGACTTGTCCTCATGTTTTACTCCTAAAGCCCTTCCTGTAAACAGGTATCTCACAAAGCAGTGGGTGATTCAGAAACAAAGATTGTATACTCAGTTTAAGGATGACGATTCTACTGCAACTGTTATTTGTTCCATTATCTATTAAACATTTATTTTACCATTTTTGAGGGAATTTCTATTTCTACACATTGATACTTGTTTAGCTTAGTTCACTATCTTTAACTGCACTGTTTTCAGTTGTCCAACCCTTGATTAAGATCTTAAGAGTTAAAATGTTGGTATACTTTCGAGACTGTACTTGTGTAAAACTACATTTTATTATTTTTTTTCTTCTTTACTTTTCAAACTTTCAAAAACTAATTTGCATACAATTTCTCACTTACATTCTAACAAATGTGCTCTCACAAACCTCAACAAAGTCTTTCTTGTCTTTTGGGAAATCAAATGGGCTCCATCTTATCTGAAAAATAAATACAAAGAATTTATTACCGCATACGTTTTACGTAAATGCTTTTTCTAACGTCTATCACATATAAAAATGAATGGTGCTAATAGTACTCCATTGTACAATAGTAGAAGATTGAACATTTTTTTTAAAAATCAGTGCATGCCTATTAATATGAGGAGCTGAGGTATCAAAGATGACATTGCGGTATTGACCACATCACCCTCAAGAAAAATATGGGTCTAATTAATAGCATATTCCCAATATGCGACATTGGCATGCTAACAGGATGTTTAACTAGTAATACTGTTTGGTTGTATCATTAAAGTATGATATATCAATTTCCACTACGTCTCTGTAATCTAGTTTTAATGTTTGTTGTCATATTGCAAGATGAAATGAACTCATGGTTCAAATGATCCTTAAGAGACTAAACCTCATACTTACCTGGTTGGGATTTGGTTTTACAGAGTCCCAATCATGGGTAACATGACCTTGTTCAATTTTTGTGAAGGGAGTATGAACAACAGATGGTCGAATGCGGTAGAGCCACCTAAAAGTGAGTAGATATGTAAACTTTTTGTATTGAAACATGCTGTTTAATGAAAAAATGTAAGTGGAATTATAGTCATTAACTGTTTATCCTTTGAATAATAAAAGTAAATGCAGTTAAATATGAAAACTACTTTGTAAAGGCAGATGACATTGCAGTATTCACACATTAATAACACATTCATGAAAAAAATTATTTTTATTAAAGACAAAATGACAAAATGCAGATTGGTATTCCTTTAGCTCCATTAAGCAAGAGAAGAAAGACAACATGGTAAGAGCACGAACTCTCAATCCCCTGGCCATTCCAGCAATGATTTATGAATGAGAAGTGTGGAACTTGCACAAAACTAATGATGAGAAGCTCAGAATCACCTAGAAGCATATTACAAATTTCATAACGGGATAAGATCCGGAATGAAGAAATTAGACATCAAACTTTGTTTTGGGATGTTGTGGAAGCAGCAAAATCACATAAACATTGTTAGGCTGGTTATGTAGCACGCATGTAGTATGCCTAGCAACAGATGGACACGTAGAATAACATTTTGGTAGCCATATGCCTGTACGCATCCACCTGGTCGCCCATTTATGCAATGGTGAGATGGACTGACCAAAGATCTAGGCTCGCATTGGTAAAGAGCTGCAAAAGATCTGGATGCATACAGAATATTGTTGGCTTTCTTGTATAAGATACATCTGCCTGACTGACACCGAGAATAATGTGTATGAAGAAAAAACATATAATGAATATGTACCGCTAACTGGTGGGACTCTATGTTAATGCCAAAAACCAAAAGTGACGGTAAATAATTTTTTTAAATCTCTCAATCATTGAAATAAAGAGCCAAGTACTACCAAAGGCAAACACATTCACACAGATGGGATACACAGTTATGCCAGATGGTAGAAACGATAAAGACATCAACATCAGAATGAACGGTCAGAATAATATGTGTCAACTCAAAAAGCATTTGAGGGACGGCGTGGACTAGTGGTTAAGTGACACGGCTCCCAATCCGAAGGTGTTGGGTTCGATCTCCATCACAGCACCGGTGTTAACCCGGGAAGGCAAACCCTTAAAAAACGCATGAGGAAGCAGACCTTTACATAAAAAGCAAGCTGAATTCGGATGCACTGGACCGACAGGCACAAAATAAAAACCACAGTGCAATGCACACTACCTTGGGGATTAGAGAAATAAGGCGAACAACAACAAAAAATAACAGCATTTGTAAATATTTGACACACAGCATAAACACAAAACTAAAAATATAGAGAAGTTGTATCCTTTCAATATTTCTGTATGAAGTGGAGTTCTGGAGTGTAACAAACAAACAGAAGAAATGTCCGAATTCTCTTCTTCCCGCACAATCTGTGTACAGGGAATAAAATATCAATTTATGGCTGAACTATACTACTACCCCATTGTTGTACAATGATGAAAATAAGCTGCAAAACCACATAAACATGCTTGTAACAATTTGTGCCAAATACAATATGCAAATTAATGTGACAAAGACAGAAACTATGAGGATCAGTGAAACACCTGGGCCACTCAACATAACTAAATTATATTGCTCTCCAACTGGCCTATGAGTTCAGGTATTTTGGCAATACTTTTTCAGAAGATGGTACGCTCGACAGGGAAATAGAGACTAGGTGTCAGAAACCATCTGCTGTTACTTATCAGCTGTCACCTGGTTAGACACCCGAGCATTAGTTTGGCAGCAGAGCAACAGATGATAAACAGTGTATTTATGCAGACTCTATGCTACCAGTGTCAAATATGGTTATTGTCCAATGCGCATGAGAGCAGAATTTTGATGTGTAAAATGAAAGTGTTTAAGGAAAGTTATTTGTGTTACAAGAAAAGACACTGCAAAACAAAGACATTCGAAGTATGGTCTGCGCTATGTCTTGTGCAGAATACATTTTCAGTCACAAAATACGTTGAATTGGTCATCTCGTGAGTATGCACTCTCATCAACTTTCACTAATAGCTTTTAGTGCTGGTAGATCTGGCTACAGGGAAAGAGGGTGGCTGCAAGGCAGGTGGGTGGATGACAGATTGATTGTGCACTGACATGGGCTCACAGCAATTGAACCAAAGCATTTGGTGCAAGACAAATAACTTAAGCTCCCCATATACTCAATGGCATAAGTGGAAGAAAAACTAACTACATTACTAACAAAGAGCTACTTACCTGGAGCGGCCGAGAAAATATGAACAATATTCTAGCTGGCCAATGTTTAAATTTGATCAACCATGCCCATCCCAAAACATCACCAGAACAGCTATACTATGGAACCCAGAAATGAAAGAGAGGTCAACCTAAAACAATGAAAGAGTTCAACCTAAAATGATGAAAGAGATGTCAACCTAAAATGATGAAAGAGAGGTTAGCCTAAAATGATGAAAGAGAGTTCAACCTAAAATGATGAAAGAGAGGTTAGTCTAAAATGATGAAAGAGAGGTTAGTCTAAAATGATGAAAGAGAAGTTAGCCTAAAATGATGAAAGAGAGTTCAACCTAAAATGATGAAAGAAAGATTAGCCTAAAATGATGAAAGAGAGTTCAACCTAAAATGATGAAAGAGAGTTAAACCTAAAATGATGAAAGAGAGGTTAGCCTAAAATGATGAAAGAGAGGTTAGCCTAAAATGATGAAAGAGAGGTTAGCCTAAAACGATGAAAGAGAGGTTAGTATAAAACGATGAAAGAGGTTAGCCTAAAATGATGAAAGAGAGGTTAGTCTAAAACAATGAAAGAGAGGTTAGCCTAAAACGATGAAAGAGAGATCAGCCTAAAATGATGAAGTTTTACAGTTTTTGATCATTTTACAGTGGAGCTTCCAACCCAACCAGTCACGATGACAGACCATTAGATAAGTAGACCATTTTTTCTTTATATGTTGATTTGCTAGTTCAGCATTGTTGTTATTTGTTGTCTGTGATGAAGGCCTATTGGTCGTAACGTAGGTTTTGTTTGTGTTCTCGTCTCGGTGTGGTCTCTGACCATACTTATTTTAAAATTTTGATTAAACTTAACTTTAATCAACATTAACAATTTTTTTCATTGTATATTTCCCAACCTAAAATGATGAAAGAGAGGTCAGCCTAAAATAATGAAAGAGAGGTCAGCCTTCCGATATAATGACAAGTGTGCTTGGTGAATGGTGTGATAATCTATGCAGACAAGGCAAAACATAGATGGGCAGGTGACATATTGTGATAAAACGATGGTCAATGGAACACAACAACGGCAATGTGGTACCCTCAAGATAATAATACACTGCAGGAATGATCTCCAATGTATTGGTCAAGAATCCCTTGCTGTCCGCAACAACATCAAGATGCCTCTGATGGAATGCTTACAACCCACTGGACTTCCATGGCCCAAGACAAGGTACACTGGAGACGAAGTTGGGACCTACTGCTACACCAAGGAACGGGTCAGCAAGATCAAGACCAAGACATCAACCTAAAATTATGAAAAATAGGTCGACCTAAAACAATGAAAGAGAGAACCATGACAAGAAGGAGACACAAGAGAGGAGACCACTGCAGTCTCTATGTGCAAATTTCCTTAATATATTGTGCAAGAAATTTATGACTGCTCTAAAAACTTACGTTCTCTTATTCTCATGTCTCAAGGCCGTGAATGCTGAGCCAGAAAGCTGTTCTGCGTACAATCCATAAGGGCACTTCTGTGGGTTGTTCTTAATGAAAAATTAAAAAAAACACCTAGGTATAGAATGTCTCAAACTTCATACTGTGGTACATTTTATTATTCAAAAATAAAAATTCAAGCATCAAGAGTTATACATTGTATATCTTTGCTACAGTAGTTACATAAAAGTAAAATGGAAATTCAGCAGAATTAACCGACGTTTTGGAAATGGAGTTTGTGAAGACTCCATTGTACTAAGCCGCAGCCTGTGAGAGGTGGGATGGCCAGTACCCTTCCTTGAAGTTTTTACTTTCCCTAACTCATGTGTCAGGTGCCAATTTACAGTTTGGTTGCCTGGAGAAGTGGTCCCCAATTAAAATCACGACCCTGATTTTGTTAGTCTCCGGACGCGATTCGAACAGAGGCAGGCTGTTACCACAGAAAATAGTGAATTGCTCGCATTGAACTGAGCTAACACTCCCCTAAGGAATTACATTTCTTTGTTAATTACTTAGTCATTCCTTTTTTACCCCTGCGGGGCGAAGAGATATTTGTATACTTTTATACTTGCAATCAAATCTGCAGAGAAATTTGTGATTGGCCTATTGATTCCCTGTGTGATGGAGAGACAGCCTCCTTTTGACCTTCATGCCGACCACTTTTGGGTGAACATTTTTTTACATTTATCATTTTTGTACCCAATTTATTATGTGCTCCACACATATGTTCAAGTAAATAATGTTTCTATATTTTTCATGAATAATATCATCATGTCCCTTGAGTTTCGTCCAACTCTGAATCTTGTATTTCGAGACTGTCTTGTATGACTGTAAAGGCCGATCCGTGAGTGACAGTCCCTGCCGCAGATCGTACAACCATGTCCAGGAGGCTGGCTTACTAAGGTGTTCATCAATGATATAGAATAATATAGAATTATTATAATATTGTGAATTTGATTAATAAAAGTTATTTATGCTGAAAGAGGGTTAGCACTTATGGATTTACGCCAAGTGCAATTACATTGTTTCTATTTAACATAAACACAAACAAATAAAATAGAATGTACTACTCTAATCTTTACAGCTTACATCTGTAAGTTGTACCAAGACTTTTTTTCTGAGGACATGACCGATCTCATTCTCAGTCTACAAATTATGATTTTAAAAAAAAAAATAATAATTTCCGGTTGCCTTATTTATCTTATCTATTCCCCAAGGCGGTGTGCGTTGCACTGCAGTTTTTTTTTGCCCCTGTAAGCCCAGTGCATCCAACTTCAGCATGCATTTTATGTAAGGGTCTGCTTCCTCCTGTATTTTCTAAGGGTTTGCTTCCTCGGGGTAATGGCCGGTGCTGTGATGGGGATCCATGTCACTTAACCACTAGCCCCACACCATCCCACAAATTATGATGTTTTTATTATTGTTGTTTAATGTCCACAATGAGTATAATTTTCCAGAAAAAGATGTTTCGTGGCAGGTTTAAGTTAAGTTAAGTTATAAATGAACAGTAGAGATGAGATTATATCATTGTTATTCTTTATCACGTCACCCCATTTGGTAGAGCACCCATTCAACACTGCATTATGCCCATACTAACCAGTTCCAACACTGCATTATGCCCACACTAACCAGTTCCAACACTGCATTATGCCCACACTAACCAGTTCCAACACTGCATTATGCCCACACTAACCAGTTCCAACACTGCATTATGCCCACACTAACCAGTTCCAACACTGCATTATGCCCACACTAACCAGTTCCAACACTGCATTATGCCCACACTAACCAGTTCCAACACTGCATTATGCCCACACTAACCAGTTCAAACACTGCATTATGCCCACACTAACCAGTTCCAACACTGCATAATGCCCACACTAACCAGTTCCAACACTGCATTATGCCCACACTAACCAGTTCAAACACTGCATTATGCCCACACTAACCAGTTCCAACACTGCATTATGCCCACACTAACCAGCTCCAACACTGCATTATGCCCACACTAAACAGTTCCAACACTGCATTATGCCCACACTAACCAGCTCCAACACTGCATTATGCCCACACTAACCAGTTCCAACACTGCATTATGCCCACACTAACCAGTTCCAACACTGCATTATGCCCACACTAACCAGTTCCAACACTGCATTATGCCCACACTAACCAGTTCCAACACTGCATAATGCCCACACTAACCAGTTCCAACACTGCATTATGCCCACACTAACCAGTTCAAACACTGCATTATGCCCACACTAACCAGTTCCAACACTGCATTATGCCCACACTAACTAGCTCCAACACTGCATTATGCCCACACTAAACAGTTCCAACACTGCATTATGCCCACACTAACCAGTTTTCAGGAAAGCCTTATTCCAGTCAATTGTAGTAAGGTTTCAAAGCAATGTTTTTTTAATTTTACATGATGAGGTTGCAAGCCCTATGCAAAACATTCTTTAGTTATAGTTTACAACAAACTTAAATAATAATGGTGTTACTTACTTGTCCTTCTGGCAATGCCCCTGGACATCTAGGATCCTCAGTTGCAAATTCATTGTCAAATCCTGACATATACTGAAAAATTTATTTTAAAATTTAAACAATTTGTAACAAATGTTAACAACACTTGTTTAGTCAAGAAAATGACAATATTAAAAACATTATCATATTGAAATAACTTTTTTGTACATGATTTGTTTAATTGTGCAGAACCAACATCACTGCACTTCTGTTAGATCTAGAGGTGCTCAGTCTCTTTCAGAAAATGGTGAAGGGTAGTTTGCTGGTTGTACACTCATGATCTGCCGTCACTGGCATCCCTCCAAACTTGATCTAAGTTTAACTTCAATCTCAGGATTGCATTTGGTGATTCATCAATTGCAGTATTATTTTCTAGCAAGTGGTCACTTAGTAACTGAATAGTTTCTTATTGAAACAGGAGTGAAACAAGGCCATCTTTGTTATTTGGCATAGCTATAGATTGGGGTATGAAAAACTATGCCCTGACAAACATTTAGGCACAAAATAGACAGATGGTAAAACTCTAGAAGCTCTTGATTTTGCAGATAACTTGGCTCTACTGACTCCAACTTTTGAGACAGTACAGGAAAAGATAGATTTATTACTCCACCTATCAGGACATACAGAACGTCAATTGAATGTCTCTAAGACCCTAGTGATGAATTTTACAAAGCTGCTGAGATCAAGCTGAATGGAGAACTGTTATAGGAGGTTGAAAGTTTCACATATTTGGGAAGTAAAAGGATACTAGATAGAGATACCATATAAGGAATTTTTAATCATATTGCTTTGGTCTCATGTGCCTTAAACCAGCTGAAAAACATTTGGAAATCAAAATAATTGAGCAAACACACAAAGCTCAGGCTGTTTAACTCTAGTCAACATCTAATCAGTGCTAACATATGGATGCAAAGGCTGGAAAATAACAAAGACACTATAAAATACTGAATGCTTTTTGAAAATAAATGTCTTAAAAAAACTTTTGAGCATTAACTGAGAAGAATTCAAGACCTACAGGTTAATAAGTGAAAACACCAATCAGCCATTTGCTTCGTCATAAGAAAAAAAGTTGGACATACACCAGGTATGTGCTTAAAATGAGGAACAGACTCCCATCATAGCAAATATGGGGGCTCTAGCTGGTAGCAGAAAGAGAGGAAGACCAAAAGAGAGACTTCACAGAATGATCATTAGAGAGGGTTTCACTTTAGGTTTAAACAACATACAAATTAACTAAAGAAAGGTCCAGATTAGATATTAGGAAATATTTTTTAGTCAGAGAGTGGTGAATGCTTGGAATGCATTGCTACAGACAGTAGAGGAGGCAAGGACAATTAATGCATTTAAGAATAGATTGAATGCGCATAGCTTTTAGAGCAAGGAAATGTTAATGAAACTGGTTTATACAGACTCTGCTGAGTCTTCTAAACGTGTGTAAAGATGTTAAGTATATTAAGTTTAGAACTTGTACAAGTGGCATCACACCATTCAAACCGGGACACTTTTTTCTGCCTCATTTTGCATGTTTGGTGCTCAAAGAATAAAGATAGTCACTTAGTAAGTCATTATGTCCTCTTTACCCATTTAAATGTCACAAATACATTATTTTGTACTTTGAATGTAGTATATCATCTCTTGCATTGTCCTGAGTTCTATCATGTCAGGGATAACAGCCCCACTCAAGTCTGTGAATGAGTACGGCCTCTATGGATAATTTTGACTTATTCATGGATATCAACTCTGAGCCATCTAACGGCCTCTATGGATAATTTTGACTTATTCATGGATATCAACTCTGAGCCATCTAAGTCTGGAATGATAGTTTGAAAATAACTTTACTGCCCAGATTAATAATCTCTCATATACTCTAGAAAAACAAGCCAAAATTCCTGATTCAATATTTAGCCTTAAAATGTTTGGGAAGTGCGTCATTTGTCCCTGAAGGAAGATGGAGTTACTTATGCAGACGAGATCAAACATAGGTGAGCGAGCCACTTACTGTGAAGAATTGAGGATCAGTGTAGGACGACAGCAAAATGGTACCCCAAAGAAGAAGTGACCATGGCGACAACCGCCAACGTGTTGGTCTGACTCCCCTGCATCTCATAACAACATTCACGATGTCACAGATGGACAACTCATTATCAACTGGTCTACCGTGGTCAGGGACAGAGGCCGTTGGAAGAGAAGTTGGGACCCACAACAGTGTAACCATCACTGAAGGATGAGCCATCCAGCAATGCTTGGCTTTACATTTTTATTTAAAGTACAGACAGTTCAGATCTGCAGTTATTCTCTTCTTCTTCTTCTGTGTTCATCCTGAAAAGGACGTTGAATCCAAATTTATAGAAATGCTGCAATTTGTGTCTTTCGGCCAATCATATCCAATTTCAGCGAGTTGTTTTGGGGTACCGGGTTTGGCTTCCCCCGCGTTCCCTATTCTCTTAGTCAGACTACTTAGCTTAACTTCCTTATACTGGTTTAGAAGACTGCAGTCTGTAGACTATACAACCATTTTCTTCTTCTCACTTACTCACTTAGATATGTGCATACAATCTTTTCTTGAATGCATTAACTGACCCTTGGCCCCCCCCCACCCCCCCCCCCCCCCGTTTCCCGTGACAATGTATTCCTTGATTCCAAGTATTCATCACTCTCTGACTAAAAAAATATTTCCTTATAACTATTCTAGTTATAGTGCGGCCAGTTTCCAGGGCTGTCGCTTGGAGGCGGAATATGGTTTTTGCCAGCTCTTGGTCTGATTCGCTGACATGCAAGCAGTCAGATATAAGTAAGCCGAAAAAGTCAGGTTCTGTAAGAAAAGCTAAGTAATGCTAATTCTGATCTCGACAGCTTTAGCAAAACAACAATTCTTGTATCTGATAGAACACGCTTTAGTCATCTCCTAGAGGTATGCTTCCAGTTAACCAATTAGATACGCCATTAGTGACACGCCTCCAGAAAGAAAGGCCAAGGTCATATATTTTCCAACTAATAACAAGCGCCTTTTATTCTCCGATCTTGATATTACGCCTAAATCTTGTACTGTGCCTATAACAACCTTCAATAAAACAAATAAATCCTTGTTCAAATGTTGTTTTAACGCTACAAACATTTGTATTTGCAGTAATCTAGTTCACGACTTGTTTATTACAGTAGTTAGCTTACTACTTAAGTTATACTTAACTTAAAAAACGACACTCGTCCTGTGGCAACATTACTGAGTGTTACATTGTCATTTGTGTCTCATCCTCATGCACATTGCGACTCTAGCATTTTCAAACACGCTTATTAACATAGTTTATTGAATAAACAAAAAGCAGTTTTGCGAGTCTTCTGCTCAACATGTTAAGTTAACTATTGAACCCTCACCTTTAGCTGGGAAGCCATGTCCACTTGTCAACTTGTACTCGTGTTGTGTTGTTTAGGCCCTCTACAGACTACTCTGCTAGTTCCCTGGTCGTTGAGTGGCTTATATTTTTAGCTCCCTTATTACTGCTGATGTAACACTGATAACATATTTCCGGCTTTTAATTCGGTTAACTCATTTTTGTAATTTAAATATTCTCACAAATACTTCCAATTATATACGTCTAATAATATTTTGTTAATATGTGGCGTATAATTTTATTTAAGGTCTCTGTTGGAAAAGGTATGGACAAGGTTTACTCATCGTTCTCTTAAGGCAAGGCGCTTCTGTGACCTGCAGGTCCGATTTTCGAATTCCGGATTGCCTGCTATTATCAATTTATTTTCTATTGACTTTTATATATGTTTTCTGAGTGCAGATAAATGCTTGTGATATGATCGTTGCCATGAACAAACTTTCCTTCCTCGTAGTAGACGCTGCTGTTTTAGGTGCTAGTAGGGTTTTGGAGACTGTAACCCAGTATTCTAAACCACCGCTTGTAAAGAGTGGGGTGGCCAGTCCCCTTCCTCGATGCCTTTTATTTATTGACCGTAAGACAGGTATCAGTTTCACAGCTGAGTCGACTGGAGCGTACTGGAAACTCAGAAACAAAATTACAGGCACAACACATCTCTCCTATAGACGGGACACCAAGACCATGGCACAAGCAGACAAAGTGCAAAAACACGACAGCACACCCATTGCAGGCTAGGCAGAGAGATCTAGCTCTGCCGAAGACGGAGGTGTCGGACCGAAAGATACAAATACCGAAGTCAACCTGTAAACTAGCGACACAACGCATTCCGTTCTCCTGCTACTTGCAAAGCCCTGTTCAGAACTAGGTAGCAGGAGATTGAGAACGAGCAGAAGAAGAAGAAGGCTACAAAAAATACTCTTTTATGGTAAGATGCATGAGGAGGCTAAACTCTTCTTTTAGTGACCAAAAGAATCGCTTCTAAGACACGTGACACGCTTAAGGCTTCATTAAAATCCTATGGCATAATACATGACACTTAGAAAGCTGCTGCACAAGCTCGAATAGCATGTCACACATCTCTTCGTGAATATGAAGTGTCATGCGAGGCAGCCATCAAAACAGCAGCTGAACAACGTAGACAGCATCGAGTATTTCGTGAAATAAAGCCTTCACATCAGGCACAGATTCCTTGGTTTGCACACACTCTCCGAGGTATTTCGTGAAATAAAGCCTTCACATCAGGCACAGATTCCTTGGTTTGCACACACTCTCCGAGGTATTTCGTGAAATAAAGCCTTCACATCAGGCACAGATTCCTTGGTTTGCGCACACTCTCCGAGGTATTTCGTGAAATAAAGCCTTCACATCAGGCACAGATTCCTTGGTTTGCGCACACTCTCCGAGGTATTTCGTGAAATAAAGCCTTCACATCAGGCACAGATTCCTTGGTTTGCGCACACTCTCCGAGGTATTTCGTGAAATAAAGCCTTCACATCAGGCACAGATTCCTTGGTTTGCGCACACTCTCCGAGGTATTTCGTGAAATAAAGCCTTCACATCAGGCACAGATTCCTTGGTTTGCGCACACTCTCCGAGGTATTTCGTGAAATAAAGCCTTCACATCAGGCACAGATTCCTTGGTTTGCGCACACTCTCCGAGGTATTTCGTGAAATAAAGCCTTCACATCAGGCACAGATTCCTTGGTTTGCGCACACTCTCCGAGGTATTTCGTGAAATAAAGCCTTCACATCAGGCACAGATTCCTTGGTTTGCGCACACTCTCCGAGGTATTTGGAGAAATAAAGCCTTCACACCCGGCACAGATTCCTTGGTTTGCGCACACTCTCCGAGGTATTTCGAGACACACTGGGCTCCCCAGTCACCTTTGAACTCATCGACTGACAGAACATAATCCAAACTGCTGAACTGCTACACATGTGACGGACAAACATACACAAAATCAGGACGTATGGACCGGTATATGGACGCATAATACCATACAAAGAATCGAATCCTTCGAGTCAAAATGTTACAGAAAGATCCTCAAAATACCACGGACAGAGAAAAAACAAATGTAGACATTCGGCAAGAGTTGAGCATAGAGGAGAACTGGTTTATCAATTCCATTTTGGCTATAAAATGCAAATACTTTGTTCACATCAAGAAACACAACGGTCTTGAGAGAACGGCGATGAAAGGTATGGTGCCAGGTAAAAGAGGAAGGGGTAGACCAAGAAGACGATGGCACCAAGATATCCAGGAATGCCTGGGTATGACTGTGGCGGAGGCTAATGTTTTTGGCAAGGGAACGAGTTTCTTTCAGACAGACTGTGATGGGAGCGACGTTCTACAAGGGAACGAGTTTCTTTCAGACAGACTGTGATGGGAGCGACGTTCTATAAAGGAACGAGTTTCTTTCAGACAGACTGTGATGGGAGCGACGGTCTATAAAGGAACGAGTTTCTTTCAGACAGACTGTGATGGGAGCGACGTTCTACAAAGGACATGCTACATAATGAGGAACGTCAAAAACGATGGTAATCATGACAATTTCGAGCCATTAGCAATTGACGGGAGCGGGATACTAGAGCTGAGATATGCAGATGACACAGTTGTTCTCTCAAAGAGCGATGCGAAGGTGGAACGGATGACCGTATCTGTAAAACATCGCAGCTAAGAAAATCTATATCTCAATATATGTAAAACCAAGATAATGAGCACAGACAAGACAGACCAAATCTAAAGTTATTCTAGACCAACAGACAGGCGTTTGAGAAAGTCACAAGTTTTGAGTACCTCTGCTCAATTATAAGCAACAATGGAGATTGCTTGAAGGATGTCAGACAGGAAATGGCTATGGAAATGCAGAGGTTGAATACAATTATAAACTTATGGCAGAACTCTAATAAAATTATGAACATAACAGTTCTGCGAAGTTGCATCTTCCCGGTGGTAACGTACGGTTGTGAAACGTGGACCACCACACAAACACTTAAGCAAAGGATTCATTCCATTCCTTTGAATTAAAAGGCTACAGAGGAGGATATCCAATACAACGAATAGCGAAACGGAAAAATGTAGATAGCCTAGAATATCGAGGAAAATTGGTTAGTAAATAAATTATTGTAGAAGATGCTACAATTTGTTGGCCGCATCAAACGTCATAATGGCGAGAGAACTACTTGAAAACAGGTGGGGGGTGGGGGGAAATCACGGAGGCCATAAAGATGACATAAATAGAGGCGGGAGTTATGGCTAGAGATCGAGTCTTGCTGATCGAGATCGGCTGTTGTGAGAGCGATGCTTCCACATGATGATGATGAGTTTAAATCACACAAAAAAACCAAAACAATTTTGGCAGATGAAAGCGACATGATTAAATACATAAAGTTAATAAATAGTAATTATTGCGTTTCTGTTTAAATATTTATCCACATAATGGAAATAAAAATACGAAGCTTTATTTGCCGCGAAACTGTATTAGTACGCAAACTTCCTTAGCAACGAATTAAATAGCCGCGGTAACTTGGTAGAAGAGACATCCTTTACCGCCATCAAAAGTTGTGTCGTTTGTAAATATTGACTGCCACTAAAGAAATAATAATTTAACTGTAAGTGGACGTAATGAGGTGCACTCCCGAAAAAACACGATTGTGCTTGACAATGAATCATTTAGCAAGTTTAAGACTGGTATGTCTGAAGTTTATTTATTTGTTTAGTTTAGTTTAGTGAAGTTTAGTCAAAACTTGACTCAAGTCAAGTCAACTCCGGATTAACTATAATACTATACTATTACTATATCCTGCTACTTGCAAAGTCCTGTTCAGGGCTTGGAAGTGGGAGTTTGAGAACGAATTTTGAGGAAGAAGAAGAATACATAATTTTTACTGGCATGCTCAAAAGACAAAGTCAATTGTGTCTTAGTCTTGGTCAACCTGTACTTGGAGGTATGAGCTTGCTGTTGCCGGGAGAAGGGTTTCCTGCTTAGCGGGGTAGGCTTGAGCAGCTTAATACTCAGCTGCGTTGGAACAAGCGCTTACAGAGGGTGGTTAGCTGATATGCGAGTCCATCTTAATAGACTTAAACACTAGAGCAAAGTAGACTTGCAGCCTATTAGTATTAGGTGCCATCTATGCTGCTCTAAACAAACCACTTAATCATGACTGGTGTTGTATCATGTCACACAGTTATTCGCCTCTTATGATATGCAACTATACTTTATGTGGTAACGTAGGTGTCATTCTTGATTTCATCGTACCTTGGTTTCATCTTATAAGTATCATACTTATAAGTGTTTTTGTAACACTTTATTTTAATCCACGGTACCACCATATTTTTGTAACATGTTTTACATGCATTTGGTCTATGTTACTTGATTCTCCTGCTTTGATATAATGGGGGATTGTTTTTTTCTTATCTTTGCAGGTTTGACAAAAGAACTAGCAACATGCCACAAAAGAAGGTTTTAGGATTTTCAGGTTTGCTGAAGTTTTTTTCTGTATGTTGTTTGCGAATGCCCACAATGAGTAGGTTACTCTTTTGTGCGCGCTGAAAAGGACGTTAAGTGGCGGGTTGCAGAAACTTCCCTCATATCCTGAGCGTGCTGATGAAGGTGTACCGGGGTCCTCCAGGCGGTTGTGCTATGCTTGACTTCATCTGCGTGTCGCCCACTATTACGGGGATCACATTTGTTAGCCAGGCTGCCATGAAAGCAGCCCGTATCCTGGAAGGACTACGAGGGTCTTGTCCAGTATGTTTTACCTGAATAACATGTCTGATCAGTATATTTTTCCTGATCAGTCGTTAGTTTTCCTTCCCGTTTTTTCTGTAATAATTAATGATCATATACAACTTTTAACTCATTCCTTGCCATTTATTGTGCCATATGTCACAGTGCATTCAGTTGCAGCTGATTCACCGTTCAGTTCAGTTCATCTCGTAACCCATCTGGTCGTTAGGGCACACTTGAAGACACTCCCACAATCCAACCCTATCTCTCTGTCCGCTGCCGCCAGTCGTGCCTCACCGGGACGAAGGTTTGACCACTCAGTGATAATGTCTGCCCGTCTCTTCCTTGGACGACCCCGCACTCTCTTTCCTGGTATGGAACCATGCAGTATCGAGATTGTAATTCCGCTGGACCTCGTGAAATGCCCATACCAAGACATTTTTCGCCTTTTGATAGCTGTGAACAGATCATCATAAGACCCAATTGTGTTTTCCACTCTTCGTTGTATTTCTATGTTCGTTATTGTTGTTCTTGTTGCTAATGCCACTTGTATTTGAGTTAGGTACTCTTGACAAATTTCTTTGATTGTGGATTACAGTGGCTCTCCTCACATCCCTAGGCATACTTGAGAGGGTGGAATGGGGTCCTCTTTACTGCAGTGCAATATAAGGTTCCGCAGTAAGCATACAACTATAGTGATCATAGTTCTGATCCCACCTAATTAGCCTGTCTGCCATGAAACGGCCTGTTTCCAGGGATCACAGCTTGGAAGTGAAGTGGGGTTTTGATCAGTATATTTCACCTGACCCTGACTAACAGTCTGAACAGCAGCATATTTGCCTGACTGGATGTTAGCCTTCTCTCTCCTACAGTATGGGGTAGCCAACCACCATGTCATGCCCTTCTCAGTCACTTCTTTATGACAGGTTGCAGAGTAACTTTTCTTTGCTTTCCTTTCAAGCCTCAGTAACATATGGGTGAGCTTGTTTATTATCTTTTTGGTTAAATAATTGTTCTGTTGCTTGAATTGTGCTAAAGGTAAGCTTCTTTTAAAAATTAATATAATGTCCTAATTTCTTGTTCTTTGTTTGTTTTGAATCTCCCCCCAGTAGCAGGATGTTGTCAGGAGTACAAAATGTGTTGTGTCGTAGTTCCCAATTTAACTGCGATATTTGCACCTATTGGTCAGACACATCCGACTTCCTCCTGTCATTTATTGAATACCGGGTTAGCCTTCCTTCTTTGATTCCTTCTCCTTGGCCTTTCTGCTCTACTGCAGCATATTATCCAGGATCACCATGTGGAGGTGTAAAAGGGTCTTGGCAGCTCTGGTTCGTTGACCCAGGCGCAAGCAGTCAGCTATGGGTTGCTGCAGCTCATGTGCTGCTCAGCATCTTTAACCTATGTCCTCATTTGAGATGTTTTTAAATATTCTCTGATATTTTTCTTCTTTTTAATTCCTTGGTCAGTGACTGACAAAGCAGTTAGTGACCATCAGGTCTGATGGCGTCTTTAAGGACATCAACAAACTCCCTCCACTTTACCTCTTTAACCTATGTCCTCATTTGAGATGTTTTTAAATATTCTCTGATATTTTTCTTCTTTTTAATTCCTTGGTCAGTGACTGACAAAGCAGTTAGTGACCAACCGGTCTGATGGCGTCTTTAAGGACATCAACAAACTCCCTCCACTTTACCAAGTCTGCAACAATCATTCGTACAGTGCCCCTACTTTGAATCATAATTCTCATCTCAGACTCTATGGTTTTTCAGAGCCTCTCTTTCATCTTCCATCTTTGGTCTACACCAAGACAGTTCTGATGATGGTGTCTGGTTCTTTCCTTAGGACATGACCTGTCCAATTCCAGTGTTGACTGGATGTGACGGTGTTCATGTCTTCTTGACTGCTCCGGGCAAGCAGCTCTCGGTTGATGATGATGTTTGGTCAGAAAATTGTATAAATCTTTCTTAGGCATGCCATATGAAAAGATGGCAATTTTGATGTGTCTCTTTACGGTACTCTCCAGCACTCCTCACCATGCAGTAGTACAGAAAGCATGAACCTCTTGTATATGTTTAGTTTTGTGCTGTACTGTGATGATTTCTAAATGTTGTTGTAAGCTTGCAAAGGCTAGTTTGGCCTTGTTCATTTTGCCTTTTGTTGTCTCTGTCTGTTCTGCTGTCTGGTGTAACTGATACAGGTATTCAATAGTATTTGTGTGTTCAATCAATCAATCAAAGTCTGTCGCTTCTCTCGGTGCATACATTGGCCTTTGGTTGCTCTTTCTCTCTCTCCATGTGTAATCATTTACTCTTAGTTTCTTCTGACATTTTCATCTCGTTTTTTTTTAGTCTACCTTTCTTTCCTTGAGGATTCCATGTAAGAGCCTGTCTGGCTATGTTTAGCAGTGTCTTCTGCAATGTATGCCCTTTCCAGCCCTATTTTCTTAGCTTAATTTTTTATCCTAGTGGTTGCTGTTGGCTCCTTTCCGATAGGCCTATATCCCTCACTATTACTTGCCACTTTTTGCAAATTATCCTTCATTTGTGTGTTTTTACTTTTCAAATTTATTATTATTCCATTTAATGTGCTAAACATTTCTTACAAGCTTTGGACAATTATAAATTATATTGTTTATAAATGATTAATACGTAGAAAAAGTCCAATAAATTGTATCATATGGAGCATGACTCATAAATCAATCAAAACCCTGTGGGCCTTCTCTGCATGTTTAGTCCTACTGGCATCTAAACTTAACTTAACTTAACATCTTTATACTGGTATAGAAGACTCTGCAGAAGCCAGTTTCATTTACATTTCCTTGCTCTGAAAGCTTTGCTCATCCAATCTATTCTTAAATGCATTAATTGCCCTTGCCTACACTACTTGTGGCAAAGCATTCCAAGCATTCACCACTCTCTCACTAAAAAAATATTTCCTAATATCTAATCTGGACCTTTCTTTAGTTAATTTGTAGCTATGCCATCTTGTTCTTGTAAGCGGTTGTATTTTGAAAAAACTTGTTACAGTCTAATTTATCCTGTCTAATTTATCTGTCCGGTTCTTTCCCACAGTTTTATATTAGTGGCTTTATCATTCCATTTGACTAACTCTAGTCAGTGTAGGCATCCATTGATGAAAGCTTGAATCTTTTTTGTACTGCTTTATTTTGTTCCCCATGTCACAGAGCCATACAATAGGATGGACCTTACATTTGGAGTTGAAGATCTGTATTTTTGTGGTTGATTTAAAATAAAATATTTCTACAAGTTCTCTAAAGCAATAAAAGTCCATCTCACCATTTATATACTTATTTTGATATCTGTGTCCAGTATTGCTGACCTTGTCTATATTACTACCAAGATATATGAATGATTCAACCTCTTGTAGTTTCATGTTTCCCAGTACAATCTGATTGTTGTTAGGTACTTTTATTTATGTAATATGTGTTTTTTCTCAATACAGCCCACTCCTTTGATGACTCAGTCGATAGTGGAAACTACAATGTAGAAAGACATATTGCCCTCAAGATTCATGATCCTCTGGTTTTTTTTTCTTAGATTTTATGAGAGCCAGGATTTCCAATTTTAATTTAGTTCACAGCCGTTTATTGGATATTAACAGCTAACCTCCAAATAATAGAGGCCATTCAATCCACTACCCAGATGACATGTCTGGTAAGGTGATAGACTCTCCTCTTACCTGGGGATCAGCATTATTAAGATTATTAAACCTAATTATAAAATTGTACTGCATTTTCTAAAAAAAGTGTGCGGAATATTAATTGACATTTTAACTCCAATTAGAATATATGGCGTCACACGGGCTGGGCAGCTTTCTCTTTGTTAAAGCCTGTACTGGACAACTTCCACGACTAGAGCCTGCACACCTCTCCTCTCTCTTCAACTTCACAGTACTAGCTGCAATATGCCATGTAGCGGAATCATGGTCACTCACGAAGGAGATGGAGTCCAAACTCAGAGTGACATACGTCTCTCTCTCTCTCTCTCTCGAGACACATGGTCAGCCTCACATTTCATAGCCAGCACACAAAAGGTCTACATAACTCTGACATACATCAATTGTCTCTTGTGGAAGATGCAATTATTTATGCAGACAAGATCAAACATTGCTAGGCGGGCCACTTACTGCGAAGAACAGACGACCGATGGACAAAACGGCGACAATATGGTACCCAAAGACAAGAAGCAGCCACAGGGTCGACCACAAATGCTCTGGTCCAACTGCCTTACATCCCACAACAACATACATGATGTCACAGATGGACGACTCATTATCCACTGCACCACCCTGGCCTATGACAGAGACCATTGGAAGAGAAGTTGGGAACCGCAATGGTGTTACCACAGCTGAAGGACGAGCCAGTAATCCAGGGTAATCAAAAATATTTAAACAGTTTATCTACCATCAAGTTGATTCTACAATTTGAGATAGTATATAGGTTGTTTTTGTTGTTGTTGCCATTACTAAATGGTAATCACTTTATATTTAATTTAGTCACCGTTGCTGAAGGAACTGAAGCTCAATTGTCTGACCAATGGTATAAACAAGGTGATCTCTTCAACAAGAAAGCCGTCATTGTCACTTCTGAGTGTGCAGATGAGGCTCCTATTTTCGCAGACTTGTTGAAAGACATAAACAAAGATTGCTACAATGATGATAAGGTGAGATAAGCTTGATATAAATACTGAGATCATACCTTTTATGTATTTACTCATTAGATCTTTCTTGTACGGGAAGGTAGCCCATTGATCAATATAAAATATTACGTCATATAGTCCTGATTGCTTCATTCTTTTCCCAATAGTCGTACTTATTGCACATATTGTAGCTAAACAACTGTCACGTTACTAGTACAGGGAGAGCCCTGATTTAGGGTGTAGTTCACTCAACCATTTAAGGCAAACATTGTTATTGGTGGTTGAAGTTGGTAAGGTCCGTCTTGAAAAAACATTGACAGCTTCGAATGCTGGGAGGAACAGATTTGAAACAATCTACAGCTGCTAGGCTCAAAGATTGCCTGCAAACATTTAAGGCCAGTTGTTCATCATCGATCACCCATGTTTAAAAAACTCATAACTCGATTGATACATATAAATATGGTACGGATGGCATGACCTGAGTTGTAGAAGTCAAATAGACTTTAGGGATCAAGATGTTGAGCAGTGCATGAGCTGCAGCGGCCAGCGATGCATGGTTGACTGCCAGTGTCAGGACCAGTGAACCAGAGCTGCCAAGACCTTTCTATACTTCCATGCGGTGATCCTGGATAATAGGCAGCAACAGAGCATACTAGCTAAGGAAGGAAGGCTGACCTGGTATTCAAAAATGCCTGCTGAAGTCGGATATATAAGACTGAAAGGTGGAAATATCGCAGTCAAGCTGTAAACTACAACACAACGCATTCTTTTCTCCGGACAACATCCTGCTACTTGCAAAGCCCTTTTCAGGGCTTGGTAGCAGGAGATCAGGAAAGAAGAAGAAGAAGAAATAGACTTTATACTTATCGAGAGAAACAAGAGAAGAAGCAGTAATAGATTCAAGAGACATACCAACCTTATGTGTAGACACTGATCACAAGTGGGTAATTTTGGTTATGAAAGTTCATGAGAAAAAGCACCTAAGACAACAAAACATGTTAGCAAATGATTCAATCAAAATAAAAAAAACTTAAAGAAAGAGAGATACATGAAGCCTATGTTACGAAAATTGATGAGAGCTTTTCTAGACTGACCACAGGAACTAAATCTGTTTAAAAAAATTGGCAACATTTAAAAGTAATTTAGTAGAAGTAGAAGCAGCTAGAGAAACATGTGGAACTGTCAAATCAAGAGGTTGAAAACCATTAATAACAGCGTGGTGGAGCGATGTAGTAAAAACAGCTAGGAAAGAGAAGAAGAATAGATATAAAGCATGGGTTACAATTACACAAAAAAGACAAGATTATGTCAACTATAAAGCAGCGAGAAAACACGCAAAGTAGTTAATTAAGGAGGCTAAATATAAATATTGGAAAGAGTGGGGAAATTCTAAATTTGGATTATAAAAACTCAACATAAAATTTCTATAAGATCAAAAGTATGTGGAGGCAAAGATGATTGTTACAATTCAACAGAAATTATAAATGATGACAGTGGAATCACAAAAATTACCCACAACAGGTTCTGAATGGATGGCAGCAATACTTAAAGAGCTTCTCAACCTACCAACAACTGGTTCTGAATGGATGGCAGCAATACTTAAAGAGCTTCTCAACCTACCAACAACTGGTTCTGAATGGATGGCAGCAATACTTAAAGAACTTCTCAACCTACCAACAACTGGTTCTGAATGGATGGCAGCAATACTTAAAGAGCTTCTCAACCTACCAACAACTGGTTCTGAATGGATGGCAGCAATACTTAAAGAGCTTCTCAACCTACCAACAACTGGTTCTGAATGGATGGCAGCAATACTTAAAGAACTTCTCAACCTACCAACAACTGGTTCTGAATGGATGGCAGCAATACTTAAAGAGCTTCTCAACCTACCAACAACTGGTTCTGAATGGATGGCAGCAATACTTAAAGAGCTTCTCAACCTACCAACAACTGGTTCTGAATGGATGGCAGCAATACTTAAAGAACTTCTCAACCTACCAACAACTGGTTCTGAATGGATGGCAGCAATACTTAAAGAGCTTCTCAACCTACCAACAACTGGTTCTGAATGGATGGCAGCAATACTTAAAGAGCTTCTCAACCTACCAACAACTGGTTCTGAATGGATGGCAGCAATACTTAAAGAACTTCTCAACCTACCAACAACTGGTTCTGAATGGATGGCAGCAATACTTAAAGAGCTTCTCAACCTACCAACAACTGGTTCTGAATGGATGGCAGCAATACTTAAAGAACTTCTCAACCTACCAACAACTGGTTCTGAATGGATGGCAGCAATACTTAAAGAACTTCTCAACCTACCAACAACTGGTTCTGAATGGATGGCAGCAATACTTAAAGAACTTCTCAACCTACCAACAACTGGTTCTGAATGGATGGCAGCAATACTTAAAGAGCTTCTCAACCTACCAACAACTGGTTCTGAATGGATGGCAGCAATACTTAAAGAACTTCTCAAACCTACCAACAACTGGTTCTGAATGGATGGCAGCAATACTTAAAGAACTTCTCAACCTACCAACAACTGGGGACAATGGCACGCAAGATACCAACTTCAATGAAAGAAAAGAGTTAGAACCGAACATCATGCTTGGAGAAATCAGAAATGCTGTACAAGCTCCAACACTCAACAAATGTGTAGGACCTGATGAAATCCCTTTTGAATTAATCAAAGTAGCCAATGATTCTGACATGCAAATAATATGTCCCGTCCATCTTATCTGAACTAAATGCAGAAGTGTTTGGATGCTCAACATATTATTTTTGATAAGAATTTCAGAGTTTGTCCTGATCCTGAACAGCCTACGCAGACAGCTGAAGTGAAAATAATTTAGCTTAGCTGTCTGGCATGTATGCTATACACTGTCCATGTTTCACAGACATGCTGTAGAGTGGATAACACTACAGTACGATACACTTTTGCATTGGAGGGGACCCTGCTATCTAACAATAATCAACAGCTGTCACTGGGATTAATTTATTGTCATTAATTTCACATTTTACTATACCACTTCATTAAAGTGTTTTTTCCCACAATTAACTTTATCGTCATTAGAAAGGATATGCTTTCTAGTGGTCTCGCGGTAAGGTGTCGCCTTGGGTGCTGGAGGTCGCAGGTTCAAATCATAGTGGAGACCGGGATTTATTCACGTGGATCAACCGTTACAAATTTTCCATGATTTTTGAGTAGAAGAAATTTTTGGGACTGGTGGTGGCGGATGCGTAAATTAGAGCAAGGTACAACCACAAGCTGTCAGTTGCCATCTATGCCGCTCCGCTAACCACATAACCAAGACCTGATGTTATAGCCACACAGTCCCCTTTTTTTTACATATTCTCTGTGGAGTGAGAGTCCCTAGAATAATTTAAGTAGATTTTTAACTTGAATTTTGAATGAGTAGCGAACGGTAGACACCAGTATGCAGTGACACGCACGTTAAAAATCCCTTTGCAGTTGGAAATAGAAAAGAATAGATTTAGCGGCCGCTGCTTGAGCAAATTCAAGTTAAAAATCGACTCAAATTATTCTAGGGATTCTTGCCCCACAGAGAATATGTCACAAACAGGGGACTGTATGGCTATAACATCAGGTCTTGGTTATGTGGTAAGCAGAGCGGTATAGATGGCGCCTGACAGGCTGCAGGTCTACCTTGCTCTAATTTATGCTTCCACCATCACCACCAGTCCCAAAAATAGGCGATCGTATATTCCAGGGGCTACCATCCTAATATATGTAACAGATACTGGAATTGATCTGGCAAGTCACCAACAGATTTTTACCTGCTGAAAAATATGAAACAAAAGAGGTCACACCTCCCCACAACGTCTAACCACACAAGTGGACTGAAGATCAATAGATAAATGTTTTTATTCCTCCAAAAAATGTTGCCAGTCTGTCATGTTTTTCTGGAAAAAAAAAAAAATTATATTTTTTCATTCTAGGCTGAACTGCAGTTCCTTTACTCCAAGCCTTCATGCTTTCTCGTTTTGGGTAAGCCAGGAGTTGGGAAAACTTCCCTGGCCAGACGATTTGCTAATGAATGGAAATGTCTTATTATTAATTGTAAGTGATTACTGGTTTGGTGGAAGATACATCAGGCCATAATTAAATTATAAACACATTCAGGGGAGGAAAACTAACGTCTGGTCAGGTAAAATATACTAATCAGACATGTTAGTCAGGGTCTGGCAAAATATATTGGCTAAGATCTCACCTCAGCTTCCTCGTAGTCCTCCCCGGAAACAGGCTGTTTTCATGGCAGCCTTGCTAACTAGGTGAGAACTTGACATGATCTCCATAGTAGTGAGCGACACACAGATAAAGCCAAGCATAGCACAACCGCCTGGAGGACCTCGGTCCACCTTCATAACCACGCTTGGGATGTGAGAAAAGTTACGACAACCCACCACTTAATGCCCTTTTGAGGGCGCATAAAAGAGTAATCATACTCGTTGTGGGCATTTAACAACAACAACAAAAATAAAATAAATTCATTGAATTATAATGATTCATAATCTTACTATTTTTCAATTGCCTGTCATGTTTCATCATGGAAACTTTTTAGTTATGTGTGATTATTGTACACTAGTTCCATTATTGTTCTCTTTAGACATAAGAAATCTCATCTCATCTGTCCCGTAACCGTAGGTGGTCATAGAGGCATCACATCTCAGTACATGACGAACCATCTGTCACAGTCATACTCTATCCATTGCATGCGTTTCTCTATCAGTGCAGTGTCATGCCCGTCCACTTGCGAATATCATCTGTCCAACACATCTTAGGGTGACATCTCTTTCTCGTGCCGAGAACTACGATCACATTGGATAAACCACGAGAACATATCACATGGTCATACCAAACATGGCTTTCTTGATTTAACAATCGAAAGAGGTTCAGGCACGGTCGGATAGACTTTCAGATAATATTGCGGGCACTTGACTTTTGTGACGTGATCTCGGTATAATATTTCAAGAATCTCTCTGAAACACCTCATCATCACCAATGATAGACCCGAAATATTTTAAATTGTGTAACTGTTTCAAGCGTTTGGCCATTGATAGTGATATAGTTATTGAAATGTAAAGTTATTAAAATGGTACAGAAATAATTATGGATAAATATAAAAGTCTTATGGGAACACTTAAGGAAAAAAAGTTTAGAAAGGTCACAATGATGGGCATTTTAGATAGAGCAGATGGGTCAGACTATCTAGATAGCAAAATAATAGGTATCAACCTTAGGTTACAGGTGATGTGTGCGGACATGGGAATGGAATTTATTGATGTTAAAGTAGACAAAAGTAAAATGTTAGATAGGGGAGGTTTACATCTAAATGAGATAGGACAGCATGTTGTAGCAAAGTATATGTTTAATCATTGTGTTAGAAATTTTAACTAGTAAGGCCTATGAAGTATGAGACTAAAGATAGGCCTACAATAGGGTGCTATAGAGAATGTAGTCAAAGGGGAGAGTTGGTGTCAGGGAAGTGTGAAATAAATAGTGGAAAAGCAAACACTAAAATGATAAAGCAGAAGCAAAAAGAGGAAAACCAACAACATTACAAACTAAAATGTTTTTATGCAAATGTGAGAAGCATAGTAAATAAAAGAGAAGAATTGGAACTGTATGTAGAAGAAGAAAAACCAGATATAATAGGATTAACAGAATCATGAACATATGAGGAGATTGCAGATAGTGAACTTGAAATAGAGGGATATACAATGTTAAGGAAAGATAGGATAGTTGGAGACAAGACTAAGGGAGGTGGCGTTTTATTATACTGTATAAATTTAGTTAATATAACGATCAAAGATTATTTATCACGTGGTAACAAAAATGAAAGTGTATGGGGAGAAATAGAAAGTGGGGGTGAAAAAAACAGTGATTGGAGTGTGCTATAGATGTCCATCAAGTCAAAAAGAGGAAGATGAGGAGCTGATTAGTAGCATAGCAAAGGCAAGTGAAGGGAAATTATTATTAATGGGAGATTTCAACTTTCCAGAAATAAAATGGGATATGGCAGAAGCACTTGTAGAGTCAAAACCTTTTGTTAAGTGCATAACTGACAATTTTTAAATTCAACATGTAGAAGCAGCCACCACTGGCAAAAACATACTCGACCTAATTTTTACTACGGAGGAAAATATGATTGAAAACGTTACCGTTGGGAACTGTTTGGCTCAAGTGACCATCAAATCATCCGTTGGGATCTTATTGCAGGGAAAGAAGTAAACATAAACACGCGAACATACGACTACTCTAAGGCAGATGTTAAGAGGATGAAAGAGGCAGCGAACCACATAATCTGGAAAGATATTGTCATAGGAACAGATGTTGAACAGGAGTGGGAGAGTTTTAAAACAGTTCTAGAAACGCTAAAAGAGGAATGTGTTCCATGTAGGGAGGTAAACCCCAAGCGTAAAAAGTGGATAACTAGATTTGTAGTGAAATGTAGAAGAGCGAAAAATAAAGCATGGAAAAAATATATAGAGGCAGGTAAATCAAAAGAAACATGTAAAATATTTGGACAAGCAGAACATATCTCAGAAAGCGAATAAAACAGCAAAAATAGACTTCGAAAAAAAACTTACTCAGAGGATCAAGACTGACAGTAAAAGCTTCTTCTCTTATGTTAGAAATAAACAAAGAACGAAAGACAAAGTAGGCCCTCTCATAGACAATAAAGGGAAAATAATAAGTGAGAATAGGGAGGCAGCTAATCTGCTCAATCAGCACTTTGGCACAGTCTACACAAAAGAGGACTGCTCAAGATCCCAGAGCCTATAGATATTTTTCAAAGAGACATGGATACAGCGGGATTAAGATCAATCTGTATTACAGAGGAAATGGTTTTTAAAAAATTGGAGGGGTTGAAAGTGAATAAATGTACAGGTCAAGATGGTATTCATCCAAAATTGCTGTATGAAATTAGAGACCAACTAGCAAAACCATTGGCTAAATTATGTTCTCAATCACTTACAAAAGGGATTGTTCCACGGGATTGGAAAGATGCAGGAGTGATCCCTTTATTCAAAAAAGGCAAAAAATCAGATCCAGCAAATTATAGACTGGTGAGTTTAACGAGCATAGTCTGTACATTGTTAGAGTCAATAATCAAAGAAAACATTGTAATGCATTTAGACAAATTTAATCTAATTAGAAATAGTCAGCATGGGTTTACTAGAGGGAGATCATGCTTAACAAATCTATTAGAATTCATGGAGGAGGTTACTAAAATCATAGATAAAGGGGAGCCAGTGGACGTTATTTATCTAGACTTTGCAAAGGCCTTTAATAGAGTACCTCATCAAAGATTATTTTGAAAGTTAAAATCACATGGAATAGGTGGGGAAGTTGCCAAATGGATTGAAAATTGGTTAACAGGAAGAAGGCAGAGGGTGGGCATAAATAAGGAGTACTCTGAGTGGAGTGAAGTGAAAAGTGGTGTGCCACAGGGCTCGGTTTTGGGACCAATTTTGTTCTTGATATATATAAATGATTTGGACATTGATATGGGATCCATGATTGCAAAATTTGCTGATGACACAAAACTATGCAGTAGTGTCTCATCTAAAGCGGAAGTGGATATATTGATGTCAGATTTAGATAAAATTCGAGAATGGTCTGTAAGCTGGCAAATGGAGTTTAATGTAGATAAATGTACAGTCATCCACATGGGTAAATCCAATATGGAACATAATTACAGAATGGGAGAAAACAATATTAGAAAGATAGATAAAGAAAGGGACCTAGGTGTTATAATAGATCATACAGGAAAGGTGAGTGAGCAAGTTAAGGTAGCAGTGAAAAAGGCAAATGCAATGTTAGGTATGATAAAAAGAAATATTAAACATAGGAGCAAGGAAGTGATCGTCAAACTGTATAAAGCTTTAGTTAGACCTAGATTGGAGTACCGTGTACATGTGTGGAGTCCTTATCATAGAGGGGATATAAACATGCTGGAAAGAATACAAAAAAGAGCGACAAAGATGATAGTGGGATTCCAGAATTACAGTTATGAGGAACGACTCAGAAAAACTGGCCTACTGTGTCTCGAAGAGAGAAGAATTCGTGGTGACTTAATAAGGTTTATAAGATGATCAGAGGAATGGATAAATTAGACTATAACAAGTTTTTTAAAATTCAGCCACCTACAATAACACGACGGCATAGCTACAAGCTGACTAAATAGAGGTCCAGATTAGATATTAGGAAATATTTTTTTAGTCAGAGAGTGGTGTCTGCTTGGAATGCATTGCCAGGGGAGGTAGTAGAGGCAGGGACAGTTAATGCATTTAAGAATAAACTGGATGCGCATAGCTTTTAGAGCAAGGTGATGTAAATGTAACTGGTTGTATACAGACTCTGCAGGGTCTTCTAAATCAGTATAAAGATGTTAAGTTAAGTTAAGTTAAGAAACACCCCTCCTCCCTCGTATGTCGTCATTAGTTTAGTCTTGCCGGTGGTAATCACCATGCCATATTTCTAAGAGGGTAAATCAAGCCTAGCTGTCAATGACTGCAACTCCATTTAATTACCAGTCAAAATACCAATCTCATCTGTGAAGTGGAGGTTTGTGATAGTGTATGAACCTATCATTGCCGTTCAGTATGACCAGCCAGAGCATCAATGACAATCTTTTCCAGAAATAAATTGAATAATGAATTAAGGGCTACATATATTTGTGGTCTGCTGGGGTCTTTGTGTACGATAAGGACAGGAATAACCCAACTACCCCACAGAAAGCTTGTCATAAGAGTAACTGTGTCACATGGTATAACACTGGCCATGGTTAGGTGGTTTGTTAAGAGCAGCATAGATGGCGCCTAATAGACTGTGGATCTACTTTACTCTGTATTTGAGTCTATTAAGATGGACTCGCACATCGGTTAACCGCCCTCCGCGGCACTTGTTCTAATGCAGCAGAGTAATACGCTGCTCGAGCCTAGCCTGCTAAGCAGGAAATCATCCTCCCGGCTACATCCAGCTCACACTAGAGCTGGGACATGCACAAGGGGCATTCACCCCTGTTGAAGTACAGGTCGACTAAGACTAAGGTATATGTGTTGTTCTGTCTACATTAAAAAATAGAAGAAACTAATTTCTTGATTGAACTAGGTTTATGTTTCATAGTCGTGTCCGGCACCTGAAGGAATTGACTATTGCATCAGGAAAGTGTACAACCAGCCAGCTATATACAGGAACTATCAGTACCATACCTTTTGCCATTTTCTGAAAGAGACTATAGCCAGAGTGCAATAATGTTCGTTTTGTATAACATAACATGCAAATATACACTGTTCTATTCTGCTAAGAAACAACATCATTGCATTCTAGGCAGACCCAACAACATCATTGCATTCTAGGCAGACCCAACAACATCATTGCATTCTAGGCAGACCCAACAACATCATTGCATTCTAGGCAGACCCAACAACATCATTGCATTCTAGGCAGACCCAACAACATCATTGCATTCTAGGCAGACCCAACAACATCATTGCACTCTAGGCAGACCCAACAACATCATTGCATTCTAGGCAGACCCAACAACATCATTGCACTCTAGGCAGACCCAACAACATCATTGCATTCTAGGCAGACCCAACAACATCATTGCATTCTAGGCAGACCCAACAACATCATTGCATTCTAGGCAGACCCAACAACATCATTGCATTCTAGGCAGACCCAACAACATCATTGCATTCTAGGCAGACCCAACAACATCATTGCATTCTAGGCAGACCCAACAACATCATTGCACTCTAGGCAGACCCAACAACATCATTGCATTCTAGGCAGACCCAACAACATCATTGCACTCTAGGCAGACCCAACAACATCATTGCATTCTAGGCAGACCTATTGGTGCTCAAGTCCCTCTTTGAAAGTGATGAAGAGTGTAGATACTGATGGTTCCTGTAGCTCATTGGTTGTACACACTCCTGCTCCATCCTCTCAGACGCATTTACTGCTGAGCCTGCGTAAGATTCAAAATCTTGAAATCTGCACTGGTTCATTGACTACAGTGTCTTCATCCTAAAGGTGATTGTTCAGAATGTCACCCCTATCTGTTGCCAATGGCCCCACTGCGGATGACCCTTTAGCCAGGATGACAGCTCTTTCATTCATTCATGCAAACTCCAGCATGGTCATGGCAATAGATTCGCACAAGTTCCCGGAGGTTCGAGACTTCTATGTTCACGATCCACTCATACGACAGCCATCCGTTCTACACTTTCTGAAGCAAGGATTTCGAGTCAGAGATTATTACGGCCCACATTAAAGAGATCCCAGATAACTACCTCAGATTCACAATCATTGCCCCGATCTCCTTTCTGATGCTGGATGTTGTTGTCAATTATGTAGCGCTCTTCTCAGCAACACCCACGCCTCTCACTCTAGCATAGAAGCCCCAATAGGCCAAGCACATTCATTGGCACTTTTCGTCTTATCAGACGATAGTAAAATTGTGCTTTTAGCACAAAGCCCGGGCAGAAGAATAGAGACCATGTGTTGCCCATGCAGTATGGTCCCTTTCTCGGTCTGCCTTGCTTGCTCCAAGGGAAAGGTGATACCAATACATTTGGAACAATGCAAGATACAGAAGCTGCCGGATCAGCAGAGCAATGCTCTATCTGTTTGCCTGTCGGGACTTCACTCCTAGACCAGCTGCCAACCAAGGCTAAGGGCCTGGTCTGCCCTACCACAATACTCAGCTGAGGTTGCCTTTTATCGTTCTAGGATAAGGTATTGTATCCTCTTCTGTGTGCTCCTTCGCACATCGTCAGTTGTCAGGTTTTTTTTGTTTGCGTTCGCCTTATTTCTCCAATCCCCAAGGCGGTGTGCGTTGCACTGTGGCTTTTATTTTGCGCCAGTGCATCCGACTTCAGCATGCATTTTATGTAAGGGTCTGCTTTCTCCTGCATTTTCTAAGGATTTGTTTCAACGAGGTAACAGCGAGCGCTGTGATAGGGAGCGAACCCATCACCTTTGGATTGTGAGCCGTGTCACTTAACCACTAGCCCACACCGTCCCCAGTTGTCAGGTTTGGTAGACGCTGACCAACTTTCAGAGTTATCCGAAAACTGGCTGCACAGCCATATCTGACAAAACCCGACAAGATATGCCTGTATCTTATCTGCAAGGTTTTAGATGGTTTAAAATCAGTTTTCCTTCTCCTAGATGAGCTGCCTTCCTAAACTTTCGAGTCCCATCTCCATTAGTATATGTGTCAGCATCAGAGTTCTGACATTTTCACTTATTAGGTGTTTAACTTACACTACTAATATACACAGTACAATCTGCAATGTGCTAAGAAAAAAAGTGAAAAAAAGTATTTAAAATAGGTATGGTCATATACCACACCGAGATGAAAACACAGTGAAACCTACGTTACGACCAATAGGCCTTCGTCAGGAACAACGAGTAATAACAATTGTGGCTGAGTAAGGCATTTCCACAGTGTAGTTAGCTTATCCTATCAAAGATATCCTGGTCACTTGGACCAAATTGAGACGTGTGGCAGTCTAGATTTCGCTGAGTAGTTATCTAAAGTGTTACAACATATATCCACACCATGACACGACTACACACAGGAAAACTCAGTAAACACTCTCCTGTCATAACATAATTTATTAACAAAAATCAAAAGAAACAATATTAGCAAAAGGAACAAAATACATCTGAACTAAATAATCATAATATATTAAAGCTACTACAACAGAGGTTTTAAGCACTAGCTTTTGAATATTTCCTTCAACTAATAACCCAGTTTCTCGCTGCTACACTCCCGTTATCTGAAATCACTCTACAAACACTCGTCTTCATGATCATACTCTGGACTCTGTCGTTCTGTGCATTCACACACAATCAGATCACCTTCAGTCAGGTGATCTGTACATTGACATACAATCAGTTCACGTATGCTCAGACGATCCTATGCAATTAGATTACTTCACTTATAGTTGGATCATGTTCTCATTTGTGGTGACACACTCAGTCGATCTGTGCATATACATACTTCAGAACACACACCGTTCCCAAAGTGTCCTGTACAATTCCACAGACATTTAGATCTCCTCCTTAGGCGATCTGTACATTCACATACCTCAGATATCTACATGTATTCTTACATTCATATGTAACTAGATCACGCATCGTTCACTATGTGTCCTGCACGTACGACACACATTCAGGCCTCTTACTGTTCACAGGGTGTCCAACACACACACTTATAGAGTGACTGGCCAAAACTCAAAGATATATGCTGGTTCAGTCACCATACAAACTCACTCTATCTCTCAGTCTGCTAGACTACTAACAGCATATCAATCTCTCTCCTAACTAGCCTGTTTGAGTTAATTTTTGCAGAGTATTTTATAGTCTCAAGCAACATCATAGCTGTCAAATGGTCTCCTGTTGGTTATCTGACTTAGACATCACTCTAGTTTGGAATTACCTCCAACTAGTTGTTATTGGATGATTATCCCTAAACTCCTGCCACTCTAAATGTCGTAGCCTATCATGGCAGCATTTGACTGTCATCACCACCACTACACTAAATCGGAATGCCAGAGTGGTCAGCTCCGAACCCCCACCTCAGCTCCGAGCACCTCTCACCTGTACCAGACACATTCTTACACCTAACTCCTCGTTGACTTAGTATTGAGACGGTGAGGGACTTTGGCACACATCCAGGCAATTTTTGTTCCCAGAGTCGCTGACCCAAACCCCCTGCCCTTAACGCCCATGATCCAGCTGGAACTGTTACACAATAATAAACGAGTGTATCATAGAAGAAGGGAAGAATACATAAATGTGGGATGTCAACATATAAGGAGAAAATAGTGTACTTATCTGAAAAAAAGTCACATAACTGCTATTCAGGGCAAATGCCGGATACCAAGCGACAGTCAAAGGACGTGGCCAGGAGGGTGTAAAAAGTGAGAAGTGGCTGGATAAGCCAGTGGCAGCCAATGTTTTGTAATATATGTTTTTTTCCCCAATTTTTTATATATATAAGTTTTTTCCAATTCTTTTTTTTCAGCTACAGATATAATAATAGAAAACATGGTTCTTCAGACTGAAATCGGTCTCAAGTGTGTGGACATACTGACTCGAGGAGAAGCAGTGCCAGATGACATGGTCCTGAAAATGATTGAGGATAAGATCAACTCGGCAGAAGTTGCCCACCATGGTAAAGTTTTAAGAGAAGGCTGACATTTTATAATATCTTGGCCCTTCATAACTTGTAGAACTGTGCGTTATCTGTCATTTCTCTTCAGGGTTTCTGTGCTGCGAAGATGTATAGCATATTCACATGTTCTGTGCTTGTTGTTCACTACCTCATTTTCCTTGAATTGTATGGATCAGATTTTGTTCTTCGGAGTTTGTCCTGAAATGGACATTGTGCCTTAGTTTACAGTGAGGCTGCAATATCTGCGCCTTTCGGTCTGATTTCATCTGGCTTTTTCAGTGCCAGGTTTGTCTTCTCACTGTAAATCTTATCCCTTGGCCAGACTACATTAGTGCAGCCTGTTTGTTTGAAGGCGGAATAGGATCTAGGTCAGCTGTTGTTAGCTGTTAGACTAAACGTCAGAAAAGCAGCAGGAGTGACTTATCAGCTGGTGCCACTGCTCATTCATCCCTACATTAATCTGATAATGAAGCGGCAACTGATTCCCAGCATCTATCTACCAACCCTGTGCTCCCAGAGTCAAACATGGATGATGTCCAAGGCATGAGAGAGTAAAATCTTCACATGCTAAATTAGATATCTGCCGGGAGACGGCGTGGGCTAGTGGTTAAGTGGCATGGCTCACAACCTGAACGTATTGGGTTTGAACCCATCACAGCACCGGCTGTTACCCCGGGGAAGCAAACCCTTACATAAAATGCATGCTGAAGTTGGATGTACTGGGTCGACAGGCAGAAAATAAAAACCACAGTGCAACGCACACCTCCTTAAGGAATAAAGTAATAAGACGAACGTCAAAAAAAAAACCCCCAAAAAAGCATTTCAATTGTGGTCTCTTGATGAGCACTGACGTTATTTTTGATGAATTCTTGGGTTCAGACTATGATGTTGTGTTTCTATTTTAGGGTATATATTAGATGACTTCCCATGCCTGTCAGAAGATCTCTTGTCCATTCAAGACCAACTAGAGTTCATCAAAAGCTGGAAATTGAAGCCTGACTTTATTATCAACTTAAGGGTGAGTCCATTATGGTTTATGTGAGTAATATTTACATTCGATGAGCAAGTGCCAGAGTGATTTGGATTCTAAACTCCTTTTCAAAGTGATGTGGGTTCAAAACCTGAGTTATACCTATGTTTATTTGTTGGAGTAAAATAGAAACCTAGCCTGCACACTTTAAGCTGGTTTCAGGGAAAGTTGCTTTTATTCCTGTCCTATATAATAATGATAGTTGCCTATTGCAAGCAAAGGTGACAATAGCATCACACTTGTGCAGCAAGATTTCTTCATTTTCTTGGATTTTGCATGAATATATTTGCATGAATATATTTGCATGAATATATTTAAGTGTAAAAAAATTTTTTTGTCACCTGCACCCTCACCTCTACTACTACCTTAATCCTACCAGACCGCTGTCCCCATTTTTAGGTAATTTCCTTAACTGCCGCTAAACCGCTGGACCTATTTTTCGGTAATTTGGATAGTATAAAATGCGTCAGAATCTAAAAATAACCAACCAATCGTGGTCTATCTTCGTGATTAGTCATTGCAATTGGCTGCCCCCATGATTGAATTGATTTTGTGGGGTTTAACGTGAACAAATTCGGAAAATTGACAATGAAACGAACGGCTGATGAATCAAGCACTTCAACAGGAAAGCAAAGTAAGTCTAGGCTTATGACAGTCAAACAGGTGATCAATAATTTAGTTGATTCAGACTCTGTTCAAGTGAAACAGACAGTGAGAGCTCGAGTGATGAGATGAAGGCTTTTCTTGGACTGAGGATCTATATGGAATACTCATGTATAAAGCCCAGCTATCACGATTATTGGACAAATGAGGGCTCTTTGTTGTGTTTACTCCCGGATTTCAAAATTTTGTATGACTCGAGAGATTCTTTGCTTTTTGCTGGGTGGATTGGCACACAAAGGTGGAATATTGACGCTAGATGAAAGGTAAACCTATTTTCTACAATGTCTCCAAGTTACATCTTATTCTAACCACTTGTTTGCATGTAACTAACATTTTTCTATATCATGTTGGTTTTTTCTCTTTAATGCTCTGGAACCCAGGAATGGGGGACAGTTGGGTTCAGGGCCTTAGGTTTGGTAGGGTTAAGATGGTGG
Organism: Ariolimax columbianus; assembly: GCA_036924085.1. Taxonomy (NCBI): domain Eukaryota; kingdom Metazoa; phylum Mollusca; class Gastropoda; order Stylommatophora; family Arionidae; genus Ariolimax; species Ariolimax columbianus. Next base: position 24,312,255 of record JAVGWX010000011.1, on the reverse strand, counting down.
CTAAACATTTTGAGCATGTCACATTTTATTGTGGTTATTGACTTTGCGAGCATGTAACCTTTCTGTTTGTTGGTCAATAAATATGATTGTATTGTGTGTATTAAGACAGAAATGAATAAAGAACTTGTTGGTGTTATTGTTTTTGTTGTGTGTGTGTGTTAGATTCTGAGATACAAGAAGATCAAGGTGAAAATTTAGATATCACCAATTTGAGAACGGCGCTCCTCAATAAATCCATTGAAATCACAACAAAGTATCGATACTGTTTTTATCAACACAGCTGTTAGTTTACTCTAAAAACATATTTAATTTCATGTAAATAAACTAAACAGATCAATCTCACAAAGATCTTTTGCAGCAACTTAACTTCCCCATTCTCAATAATGAGACTAACCCCAATCCATGTAAAAGAAGATAATAAAGTGTTTCAAATCCATTTCTAACCTAACACAAAATATTTTGACCGGTATAAAACCTGTGCAGATGGATGTGACATATTCATCATAACAAACTATCTATTTCTACGGCAGCAGTTAGCTCATAATATATGTTTAAAAGAGAATATGATCTACGTAGTAACAGCTCACAAATTCAACAAAGGTTTAAGTTCCTGCACAGTCATGCTAGTGTGTGTAATATAAGTGTGGGTGTATAATATTTACTACGTTTTGTTGACAAACGAACATTTTTTTCCGTCGCGATTTCATGGCGTTGGTGTGGTAAAGGTTATTGTTTATATATTGTTGACAAACATTAATGTTTTTTACAGATTCATGAAAAGGACATTGAGAGACGCAGGCTGAACCAGAAGATTGACCCTTACACTGGAATTATTTATACCAAAGAAGTGTATGCACAAGACAAGCCCATTCGTCCCGTAAGTTTTCGCTCTGTTATGTTTCTTAAGCTGTTACCCAATTGCAGCCTGGTCTAATTTGTACAATTTCTGTCTTGCAGTAATGGTTACTCCGTTTGTCAAATATTTTTTCTTCAAGATAAAATAAATTAATATTTTTAAAATTGAGATAAAATTATGATTAATTGATCTAAAGACACATAAATTATCTATGACATAAATTATTCATGATAAAAATATACATAAGTATAAAGCATTATATGTCATTATCTCTTTCATGATTTGATCTTTATTAGGTTTGGACCAAATTATTTTTCCGTTTTAACTAAGCCTAAGCCAGGGCAGCGCATGAGCTGCAGCAGTCAACGACCCATAGCTGACTGCTAGCGTCAGGGCTAGCGAACCAGAGCTGCCAGACCCTTCTACACCTCCACGCCGTGATCCTGGATAACAGGCTGCAACAGAGCAGACTGGCTAAGGAGAAGGGATCAAAGAGGGAATGCTAACCCGGTACTCAAAAAATTCTTGCTGAAGTCGGATGTGTTGAACCAAAAGGTGCAATTATTGCAGTCAAGCTGTAAACTACAACACAGCGCATTCCATTCTCTTGACTACATTCTGCTGCTTAGGCCCGTGTCAGGGTTTGGTAGCGGGAGATTGAGAACGAACAAAGTCAAGCCTAGGCCAGACGTCGTGGTGTCTTTCTACTAGGTTTACCATTACTATAATTGTAATAAATATCTGAATCTTGTATCTCTAAATCACTGAGCAGTATGCCTCTTAAAAACAACCCTAACTTGTTCTGTGCTGTTACTTTGTGGCTGAGTGCTCGAAGTAGAAGCAGTGGGCGTGGTCATTATTTAGGAGAAATAAACAAAACACTTTAGAGTGAAAAAAAATCTTGCCTTCGCACCAAAATACACTTGTTTTGGTGAAATTTTAAATTGTGATGTATTCTAGGTTAGTAAAATACTGGTTAACATTAAAACCTGAATCGCCGCTCCACAAAACAAAAATTAAACAGTACCCAACAGTCAGTTAATGGTCTGGCAGGATTTTGTTTGCAAACCAATATACCGGTTAATGATTTGGAACGGGTTAATGTGAAAGGGAAAATATTATTTAATTCTTGTTAATTTTACTCACCACGTATGTCTGTATTACTGCATTGTCCCATCAATAACAATGTCACTTTAACTTCTTCACTCCCATGTGCCAATGTATCTGCTTCCATAATTTTTCAGAACCGCCAGGAGCCGATTTATAGACTTTTGCGACTGCTCACAAAATAACATATTTTTCCATTAGCAGTTCCCCTAAATCTTTTATTTTGGTTTTAGTGGAAGTCCAGATTTTGTACTGTTAATTTCTGAAAGAGTTAGTGTGTGTTTCATTTAAAAAAATGTTGTTTTCGAACTTGGATTCCAGAAAAATTTGTTTGGGGAGCAACCATGAATCTAGCTCTAACCCATGCCCCTTCAGTCAGACCAAATAGAATTTCTACAGTACAAGCTTGGTAAAAGATAGATTATATTGCAAATCGTAGTGATGATGAATATATAGATTGTTCTGAAAGCTACATTTTAATTTCTAAGTCGAGCAATGAAAGTGAAACTAAATCTATTGATGAAGGGGAGGTGCCCCCTTTTATTTAAAGAATTGTAGTAACAGCTCACAAATTCAACAAAGGTTTAAGTTCCTGCACAGTCATGCTAGTGTGTGTAATATAAGTGTGGGTGTATAAATATATTGAATACAGCAGGAGCATTCTTTCTGGCTGTACGTAAATTGTAATTACGGTGGTGTTCATTGGGGCTTTCATTTTATAGCACTTTTTCAACTTCACTTGCCTCTAGTAAAATGTGAAAACAACTGCACCAAATCAGATGTAGCTTTAAGAACATCTTCACTTGTGGACAGAGTACTGTTCTGAGTTATGCAACTATGAGGGATGAAACAAACCTAAGAAAACAATCCCTCCAACACCAACAACTATAGAGGATAACCAACTGATAATGAAGGAAGAGGTGGCTGCAGCTGCGACCGGCGTGGACAATATACCAGCAGAGCACTTACAGGCAGGTGGAGAGGTAGTGGTGGAAGGTCTGACACACATCTGCAACAAAATATTGGCAAAAGGAAACTGGCCAGACTGATGGACAAAATCAATGGTTATACCATTACATAAGTCTAGAAACCTGAAGCTGTGCCAAAATTACAGAACAATAAGCCTCATCAGCCACCCTAGCAAGGTCATGCTTAGATTAATCCTTGACCGATTGAAACCCCAAGCAGAGAACATTATTATATCGTTTGATAGGGTATGGCATAAAGTGCTATGGGCAACCATGAGGATGTATAAAATCAGCGGAAATATTATAAAGGTCCTTGAACACCTGTATGACAAGGCGTCCAGTGCAGTTCTTGTGAATGGGAGGCGAGGGGACTGATTTCGCACATTGGTGTTACACAGGGTTGTACACTCTCTCTAACTCTTTTCAATACATTCCTTGAGGGAATTATGAGTGAGGCACTTGGAGGTCAAGTTGGTACTGTCAAGATAGAGGGCCAAACAATTACCAACTTTCATTTTGCAGATGACATCGATGGGTTGGCGGGCTCAGAAGCAGAACTCCAGGAATGGATCAGAAGGCTCGATGAAACACCTCTTGATTATAGTAGGGAGATAAACGCTGGAAAGACAAAATTAATGACCAACAACGCCAAGGGCTTCAACAGCAGGATAAAAGCTAATGACTAGGAACTCGAAGTGGTTGACTGTTTTAAATATCTGGGCTCGATTGTCACTGATGAAGGGTCATAATGTGAGGTGTTGGCCAGAATAGCACAGACAATAGCGGCGCTTGCACGGCTTAACAAAATCTGGCAAGATAAACGGTTAGCACTATGCACGAAAATCAGATTAATGCGTACACTGGTCCTGTCAATATTCCTCTATGCCTGTGAGACATGGACAGTTACAGCTGACCTTCAACGAAGGATACAGGCCTTGGAGATGAGATGTTTCCGAAGACTTTTAAACATCACGTACAAAGATCGAGTTACAAATGAGGAAATACAAGATAGAATTACAACAGCAATCGGGCCTTTTGAAGACCTCTTAGCAACTGTCAAAAGAAGGAAACTCGCTGGGTACGGTCACATATTGAGATCAAATGATCTTGCAAATACAATCCTCCACGGAAAGGGGCAAGGCAGACGACGAAGAGGCCGGCCCAAAAAGAGATGGGAGGACAATATAAAAGAATGGACCAAACTCCGACCAGAAGAGACACAGGCAGTGGCTGCTGAGGGAAAAGGGTAGGATGGGGTTGTGGGGATGTCTTCATGTGTGACCCAACGATCTCATCTGACAACAGGCAAAGCAGTACTACCACATAGGCACAGAATCTTATCAGTGCAACAATACTGACAGATTTATCTGAAGGAAAAGCATTTGCTATTCTAATGCTGTTGGTATATCCAATATGTCATTTTGATGACCAACAACACTGAAGAAATCAATGCTGTGATCAAAGTAAAGGGACAGGAGCTTAAAACATTGAACTGCTTCAAGTGTCTGGGCTCAAGAATCAGTGATAAAAGTTTTTTTATTTTTTTTCCCTTTTTGTTTTTTTTTGTTTTTTGTTGTTGTTGCGTTTGCCTTATTTCTCTAATCCCCCAAGGCGATATGCGTTGCACTGTGGGATTTATTTTGCGCCTGTTGGCCCAGTGCATCCGGCTTCAGCATGCATTTTATGTAAGGGTCTGCTTCCTCCCGCATTTTCAAAGGGTTTGCTTCCCCGGGGTAACGGCCGGTGCTGTGATGGGGATCGAACCCAGTACCTTTGGTTTGTGAGCCATGCCACTCAACCACTAGGCCACGCCGTCCCCGATGAAAGATTAAAACCAGAGGTCCTGGCCAGAAAATCACAAACAACAGCAGCGCTTGCATGATTGTAACGTATATGGAAAGATAAATGACTCTCCATCGCCATAAAGGTCAGACTAATGGGCTCACTGGTTTTTTTATATTCCTCTACGCCTACGAAATATGGACCACTACAGCAATCCTCCAGAGAAGAATTCAGGACATGGAGATGAGATGTTTTAGAAGACTCCTAAATGTCACCTACAAATGATAAAGTACGACGAAGAATCAAGAATGCAAGTGAACTGTACGATGACCTCCTCACAACGGTAAAAAGGCGAAAGCTGACTTGGTATGACCTCATTTCTAGGTCCAAGTGCCTTACAAATACCATACTACAGAGCACAGTACAGGGCAAGTGAAAACGAGGATGTCTGAGAAAACGATTGGAAGACAACATCGACGAATGGACTAACCTGCCACCCGAGGAGGCACAAAAAGCAACTCGCAGACAGAGAGGAGTGGCGCAGGCTTGTGGAGGTGTCAGCAGGGATGTCCCGACACTCTCAAGAGGTCATGGGATGAACTGAACTGATATCCAATGGCTGCTGAGCAAGCCTGCTATTGGCAGCCCAATGCCATTCTTATATAAATACAAGTCTTCAATTGTTTCACTGGTCGGTGCAGTGTATTGACAATTTTCAGTTGCATTTGTAAGAATCTTTTCCTCATGTCCACAAGTGCTTTGCACGCAAGGAGGTGTCTAACTGTTTCTTCAGGGTGAGAGTTATATCTGCGCACAGGCAGGTGCTGAAGATTCATACGATTTAAGAGGCTATTGACTGGTGTGTCCTTTTTGGAACTGAAAGATGAGACTTTGATGACTTCTATGTAGTCAATATATGTCATCATTCCTTTTTTTTCTGTGACATTTCACTAAATACACTGTGACCTGTTGTCCCCTGTCCCTCCAGATATTCTAATAATAGCTTCATGATCATTCTACACAGACCCCAGTTACATTAAGCAAGTTGTTAATAGTTATTTGGTGATTTACCACAGGGAGTTTTGACTAACTTTTCCAATATTTAGTAATGGAGGATTGAATTAATACCATTTATCCATTTTTTTTGCCAGCTTGCTGCTGAAATGGCTGCTACTGATAAAGAGGAAGAAGCTAGTGCAGAGGAAGGAGAGAGTGTGATACATGATGTGCTCGATGGGGTAAGTGGTTGTCCCATCTTTTAGTTGTATTTGAGATGCTCAGACAAGTTTGAACACCATTTATGAGTAGTTTTGCTGTTGAGAATGGCCTGAAAGGCAGTGCAAGTGCACTCTTACCTTAAAAATCAGAAGAGCTGCAGTAAAGCCTAATTGTCAGATGTAAACAGTCATATAAAGCAGTTTTATGTGGATCTCAGGATACCTGACTGGGGAAGAAAGAATAGACCCACTGTACCTCATGATGGAGGTGGGACCGCACAGGGGCATTTGCCCATGTAGAAGTACAGGTCGACTAAGACTAAGACCTCAATGCATGTAGTAAAAGATGACTAAAGAGGGCTGTGCAGGGAATTAGCTACCTCATCATATAAAGCACATTGTTACAGAAATCACTACTGCAAGAGCATATTGTGTGCTTTTCACAGGTTTCCTGCATGTACATGTAGACATCTGCTGTGACGGCCCCACAATCAATCAAATCAAAACCCATTCAACACCGTGGTTAGCATAGGTCCTCAATAAATAATCGCCATGAACTTAAATAAGTGGCCAGTCACTCCAGCTCTATACGTGACTGCCCAGTGCTCTCTCTATTTGCCCCCTACTTCCCATTCCCCAGTATGTTAAGGTCTACCTCTCTTTCTCTTTCTCACCGGGTTCCAGTGAAGACACTGTCGAGTAATACCACCAGTATCCTTCATCAAGGTGTGACCTATCCATCCTCATTGTCTTTTTTTCACCTCTTGCGCTACCGACAGTTGGTTTGACACAGGTCAAAATTGGTGACCATATCATATCACTTCAAACCTAAAATTCTGCGTTTGCGAGCGCTTGAGTCATGCTTGTTAATCCCTTTGTTGTTCGACGCCTCCGAACCGTAGAGCAAAACTGATTTGACATTTGATTTGAAATTCCAAATCTTCATTGTGGACCTAATTTCCCTGGATCTCAAGAGTTTATCCAACAAAACAATATCCATGCCACCCGAATTCTTAAGTGAATGTCATACTTTGTGCCCTTCATTTTTTCCACACTGCTATGGGCCAATGCTTTGAAATTCATGAAATGGAGAAGCAGAAATTCTATTCAGGCATGAATACAACAACAACCAGCAGTATGACAAGAAAGTCTTCATCTGGTGCTAGGGACATTACAAATTAGAATAGTTAGTTAATAACACAAATAAGAATAACTAACTAATAAAAGTAATTAATCTTTTAGCTGCAAAGGCCCTAAGGTGTGATAAAATGTTATTGCCATTTTGTGGAAATCACCCTTAAAGAGCTCTTCGTTTGCCTGAGAAATTTTTTGCGTTCGTCGCCTATTTATGTAACATTTGATCACACACTGATTGGTTAAATTTTAAACTTAAGTGTCGTCCTTGGGATCTAAATCAGAGATCAAATCCACAATACAAAAATAAGAGAACGCACTCTATTTCGAAACGTCGTGGAGGCTGCATTGTCTCACAAATACCACTGGGCTGGCTGCGTGGTGCGCATGCCAGATAACAGATGGACACTCAGAACAAGGTTTTGGTGGCCATATCATTATACACGACCATGCGGCCACCACCCATACGATGGCAAGATAGTCTGCTGAGACATAGGTCCGAAATGGTTCGACATAGCGAAAGATCGGACTGCATACAGGACATTGTTGGCTACCTCGCATACGGCAAACCTCGCCTGACTGAAGTCGAGGATATTGTATTGTATGATGTCAACTACACAAATATTCTTGCTAATTGGACACATTAACACATCTTCACAATTTCAAATATTGATCAAGAAATTAGGTGGAGTATTATGTGCATTTTTACTAGCCTTGCAAATGTGACGAAAACATAAATTAGAATTATTGTAAATTGATAGATAACTTTTTGAAGGTAATTGTCAAATACTTCTATTCATTTATCTAATTCACAAAGTGATATTGAGAGAGTTGAATTACAGACAAGCAGTGATTTAGATACAAATTATTTAGATAGTGTTATTGTTTTAGATTTGTGGACAAATATCAGTTGTACAGTATAGCAGAAATAGGCATTCACAAAGACAGTGTGCTGCAAGAAAACAGAATATGAAGTTTTTTTTGCAAGCAATGCAATTTCAGTTTGTCAAAGTGCAATAACAATACCTCAACAACCTTCTAGGTTACGGAACTGATGATGATGAATGCAATATCTATCTTTCATATGGCCATATATAGGGAGTCAGTGGTCTTGAGGTAAGGTGTCCGCCTAAGTTGCCGGAGGTTGCGGGTTCGAATCACAGTGGAGACCGGGATTTTTTTCATGGGGATCTTCTGGTTAAAATTTCCCTGATCTCTGGGTAGTGAGATCGGACTCCCGTGTTCAGTGGTGGGGACGTTAAAAATTCCTTGGCAGTTGGAAATAGAAAAGATTAGGCTTAACGGCCACTATCCGAAAAAAATTCAAGTTAAAATCTTCCCACGTTATTTGTACCTTTCCCCAGGTGGTTTGTTAAGAGCAGCTATAGATTGTGCCTAACTTTTTACGGGTCTACTTAGCTCTAGTGTTTGAGTCTATTAAGATGGAATTACACATTGGTAAAAACCACCCTGGTTGTATACAGACTTTGTAGAGTCTTCTAAACCAGTGTAGATACATTAAGTTAAGTTAAAATATTGAAGATAGAGAAGTAAGTGAACAGTGGGAAATCAGAAATAGGTATGGAAGAGGTTCAAGTCATCTGACACGAGGCATCTTATAAGGAAGGTTAAACACTTTTCAAGTTTAATTACCGGTGGCAATGAATAGAAAATAATCACATTTATGTTATCCTATTTCATTTTACCATTACCAGAGCAAGTTTGTTGCTATACTTTTTTAATATTGATGTATCTCTTTCTTGCAAGGACGAAGAGCATGTTGAAATGCTCCCAATTGATGTAGTCAAGCGCTTGGTTAAGAGAACCGAGGATATGCCCCAACAAGTGGAGGAGAACCTTGCTAAGTACAGGAAGAATATTCTCCGTAGTCTTGAAGTAAGATAGCTAGTTTGTCTATTCGTGATGATTGTTTTTGCTTGCCTGTTGATTTTCTTCTGTTTGTTACCTGTTTTTGGTTGCTTGTTTAATTGTCAGTTTTTGCTTGTCCTTTTCATCAATTCGTCTGGTTGTTTTATTATATGTTTTTGTTTGTCTGTTTATGTCCTTCTGTTCATTGACAGTGATTGTTTGCTTCATTATCTGTTTTTTAGCCTATTTCATTGTCTGATTTGTTTGCTTGTTTCATTTGTAGCAGATGGAATGGGGTTCTGCTTTTCTGGCTCACTAAAGCCTCTCCTCCACTCCTCCACTCCGCAATCTATCACTTCAGCTAACACTCACTCCAATAAATTAAAGACACTATTTCAAAACAATAAAACAAATTCTTTATTCCTACATGTTGCAATTTCTCTTCCACTCTTTTATCATACACAGCTTACTACACACTCCTACCTAATGACTATCTATGACTTAAAACTCTAACTACAGCTAAACCTATAACTATTGTCATCGGTCTACTCCCTGAACTTCGTCTGCTGTAATTACGTGTATTAACACAGATAGGAAATTTGTATTCTAAACACAGGGGATCATCCTTGGCTCTGTTTCTCTACGACGACTGTCAATTTGCGTGGTAGATGTAGAAATCTAAGCTGATAAAAATCTAATATGGCTCTATGGCTTTTATTGGCTACAAATAATCTGGCGAAATTATATCTTTTAGCCAATCTGAATCTTGAAGAAGGGCTGGACTCCTCTATAACATGGTAGCTGTCAAAATCTAGGCTGCTTCTGTCAAATCTACGGTGACTCTGACACAATTCTTATTACTTTGACAAGAATCTGTATTACCTTTCTTCTGTGAACAGAGAATGGAAACTCTATTGTCAACTACAGTATGTCAAAATCTTGTTGGATCAGTCTGTCCTTGGCTCTAACCTACCATTCACTTTCTCTGCGTTTTCTCTGACTGTTCATTTCCCAGTTTGCTTCCGGTTTTTATAACCCATGGACTATATTTTCCTGCTGGTCATAATTTCAAGATGGCATCGTTTCCTGCATGTTTCCTGTCTTCCGCTTTTGGGGCACCCTAGATTATTCTGCGCTCTGCCACGGTATCTGCTGACGTTGTGTGTGGTCAGGTTCTATGGAAACTCCCGTCCCTAATTCTATTCAATGTCTTAAAAATATAATTATGCTTGCGGCGTAATTCTAGCAAAACTAAAACATTCTAGTTTGAGACACGATTTGTCAGGCAAGACTAAAATCTGTCACACATTATCTGTTTTTATTCGCCTCTTTCCTTGTCTGATTTGTTTATTTTGGTAATATATTTTTACTTGTCGATATCATTGTCTGAATTGTTTCTTTCTTTATCTGTTTTTGCTTGTCTCTGTCATTTCCTGTTTTATAATCTGTTTTTGTTTGTAATTTTCATTGTTGAATTTTCTTGTTAAATTTATCATGAAACACATGATTTATATTTGCTCGTCCATGTTGTTGTCAATTTTTTTTTTCTCCATTGTATGTTTTTACTAACCCTTTCATTATCTAATTTGTTTGTTCCATTATCTGTTTTTGCTCGTCTATTTCATTGTCTGGCAAATGTCTCTATCCCTTACTTCAAATTAGAAAGTGTTAGGTCTTAGTCATTTACAGGTCACTGACCCTGATGCAAGCAGCCAGCTATTGTCAGCTCATTCACTGCTGCATCTTCGACCTCCAACCTCTCAATAACCCTGCTGCTGAATATTGAATCAACGTTTAACACTCGCTAAGTGTTTGATGGCTTCTCTCTCTGTGTATTTCCTAGACTGTCGCTATAAGACTTTGCTTATGCCTGCTTTCAATACTGTTTCTAAGTCTCCGCTTCTTCCTGTCCAACATGCCTTATTTGGTCAAGTCTTTGTATCCTTCTGCCGGTCCTCTATCAGCCACCTCGAACCTGAGTCTGTCTCTCTCTCAAGATGATCTGCTGTCTTGAATATTGTTTCGACTTGCTCTTTTGTATAAAGTGCACCACTTGAGAATCCTTGTCCTTAGGTGCATTCCAACTATGTGTGTCAGCTCGCAACAATGCTTATTAATTCTAGACTAACAGCGAGACCTTCCTCACTACAGTTGTCTAATGTTTTAACTATGCCTAGTTCACCACGCATATCGCCCTTTCATGTCTGTACACAATCAACCCCTTCCTGGCAGGACTAAAATGGACATCCCCATTATCCCGTTAATGCTGCTATCCCCGCTAATATGCTTTCATGCTTTCTTCTGTCCCTCATGTAATATAACCCCAAACCAGCATTTGTAATCCTCTGGTTATCTGGTGCCCTTTTGAAGTGTGGGTGTTCCTTGACGTGTAAGCCTGATGATGCCTCCTCGTTTAGCTATGTCTGGATTGCGAGTAATTGCGTATCCACACCTGGACTGTTGATAACTAAGTCTGTATATTTTTGGACTGAGCGTATTACATTTCACCAGCGTGAGGACTGAACAACGAATCATTTCCTACTATTTTGACGGTTCTAATTCTGTCAAACGAAAGTCATCCTAGAACTGCATTCAAGGTTCTAAAACTGTGAGGTAAAGACAACCTTGGACCTCCCTTGAGTCTGTCACAAATTGGCGCATCAGGTGGTACAGGTACAGATGCAAAGACCAGAATTGAAAAGGCAAGAATGGGATACCTGACACTAAAAATGGAGATCAAGAGAAATCAAGGTTCACATAAAAGTTAGAATATTCAACACCAGTGTCAAATCGGTGCTGCTGTATTGAGCGGAGACATAGAGAACAACCAAGGTGATACAAGAAAGACTAGTCCTTCGATAATAGATGCCCATAAAGGATAATGGGTATAAAGTGGCAGGACATGGTGAGGAATGAAGACCTATGGGAAAGGAACCAATAATAGTCACTAGAACAACAAATTAAGAAGAAAATAGAGCTGGATAGAACATATGCCGAGGAAAGCAGTCCAACATAGCTAGACAGGCTTTCAAATGGAATCCTCAAGGGAAGAGAATAAGAGGTAGACCTAAAAATGCATGGAGAAGAGAATGTGAGAGGGAACTATGATTAAATGATTGCGTCTAGTAGAGATGCAGAAAGAGTAGCCGATCTCCGTGTATGCTGACGAGATGTGGTCAATGGACTATGTACAGAGAGAAACGATGGGCTTTGATTGATTGAAAAATCATTTGGTAAAGAACGGTAGAAAATGAAACCAGGGCAATTGTCTTCTCATAAATGAAGCCCGAAAGACGGGTCAAAATAGAAATCCGTATTGAGGAACCGGATAAGAGACATCAGAGTAGAGAAATTGACGCTGTTGTTTAATGCCCACAATGAGTATGTTTTCTTATTTATGGATCCTGAAAAGGGCATTAAGTGGTGGGTTTTAGTAGCTTTCATCACACCTCGAGAGTGCTCATGAAGGTGGGCCGGGGTCCTCCAGGCTGTTATGCTATGCTTGGCTTCATCTGCGTGATGCTCACAACTATGGGGATCACGTTGATCCACATCTCATCAGCCAGACTGCCTTGAAAACAGCCTGTTTCCAGCGAATGCAAAATAAGAGAGATATTGGTCTTGGTCAATATATTGTGCCTGATCCCGACATGACATCCTGGTAAGTATGAGGTGCTGGACCTTACTAGCATCTCAGTTCCCCAGAAATTGATGTAGAGAAATCAATTCAGCCCTTTGTTTCACAGGGAACCAAAAGATATAAGTAAGAGTAGTTAATAATGTTACAAGATATTTGTTTTCCTGTTTGACTTGCTAAATTTCCTTGGCCTTGTTTTATCATTACTGTACAGGACTATATGGGTGACCATGACCAACAGTATCTGGTGGAGCTGGATGGAAATCTGTCTGTATTTTCACTTTTCAAAGTAAATTCTTTATTGTTTGAATTTATTAATATCACACACCGCAAAATAGTTATCACTATGGGACTTGTATTGACTTCTTTTATTAATTCCTTTAATAAATTTTTGAGCCACTATAGATCTCTCTTGTGTAGAAGGTTACAAATAGCCATCTCAATGTAGGTCAGTGCGTACAAAGTGTCAACAGTGCAGCAGCTTCTAATACTCTCTTCAATGATCCTTTCAGCACTAAAAAGCCAGAAAAATACTGAACTTAATGATTTAAGAGCAGTACTCTGTCAACTATGCCAGCAGTCCGCACCAAAAAGAGTAGTGGTACAGTGGGTTCCATCCCACTGTAACATCCAAGGCAACGATGAGGCAGACAGACTGGCAAAAGAAGGTGCAAGACTACCACAACCAGATCCTAGTGTGACCTACGAAGAGTCAAAAAGGCTTATTAGAGCTAGATACATGACCAAATGGGAAACAGAACATACTGGCTACACAAAAATGGTGCCTATTACCAGTTAAACAGAAGAGAGCAGGTCGTGGTCTTCAGACTCCGCACAGGCCACAACAGACTGAGGTACCACCTATTCAATAAATTGAAGATAGGTGGCACTGACGAATACTCGTGTGGTACCGGGAAAATGACCGCTGAACATTTGCTGCAAAACTGTCCGACATACGAGGATCAGACAAAGCAGATGTGGCCATTACCAGTGGCAATACTAGACAAGATCTATGGCAGTGTTGACAGCCTCAGGATGACCGCTGCTTTTTTCGAAAAAATACAGATTGACGTCTGACAGCGTACGAAGAAGAAGAAGAAGAATGATCATTTCACCACAAGTATGAAGGTGTTTGTAATAAATGCCAGGGAAACTCACTAGGTGCGAGTCAAAGGAATACATCTTTGTGTCAGAACATTATTGGAGCCCATAGATGACATCACCATCAGGTTTTCCCATGTAGAAGAGTTAGAGGAAAATATCAATATCAAACGCTTCTGTAACACTCACCTTAGGGATGTACCACTGAAAGTTAAATTTATATCACCATTCACCTCGCCTACTTAGGCTAATGTGCATCGTCTCATGTTTCATCTCATGGGAAATATTCACCTTTGTTTCACCTCACCTCACACAACGCTGTATTATCATTATTATGTACAGATTTGAAAATTGTTATCATTAGGTGCAATAAAGAATTTTAAAATCAAAATGTAGAAAGTTATCAAACACTTAGCGTTGCACACATTATTGAGTTTAGAATAGCCAATTGGGGTTTGAAAGTAAGTTCTAGACTAAACATCTCCAAATATGGGGGACAGTCATTAAGTAACAGCAATTTTATTATAAAGTGCATGGAAGAGAATGTGCAATGGAAAATCTTATTTCAGGACACAAAATGGCTCTTTAGCAATATTCCATATAGGGATTGTGATGATCAATATAGCGGACAACATACGCACCACTGGTGACTTGCACTGTAGAAGAACAAGGCGTTAATTGTTTTTTGTGGCAAGAGGGTGTGAAACCTTCTAAAATTTACAGAAGAATGAAGGTTAAGTATGGAGACAGTTGTTTGAGTCAGAGGAGAGTGTATGAATGGGTAGAAAGATGTTTGAGTCAGAGGAGAGTGTATGAATGGGTAGAAAGATGTTTGAGTCAGAGGAGAGTGTATGAATGGGTAGAAAGATGTTTGAGTCAGAGGAGAGTGTATGAATGGGTAGAAAGATGTTTGAGTCAGAGGAGAGTGTATGAATGGGTAGAAAGATGTTTGAGTCAGAGGAGAGTGTATGAATGGGTAGAAAGATGTTTGAGTCAGAGGAGAGTGTATGAATGGGTAGAAAGATGTTTGAGTCAGAGGAGAGTGTATGAATGGGTAGAAAGATGTTTGAGTCAGAGGAGAGTGTATGAATGGGTAGAAAGATGTTTGAGTCAGAGGAGAGTGTATGAATGGGTAGAAAGATGTTTGAGTCAGAGGAGAGTGTATGAATGGGTAGAAAGATGTTTGAGTCAGAGGAGAGTGTATGAATGGGTAGAAAGATGTTTGAGTCAGAGGAGAGTGTATGAATGGGTAGAAAGATGTTTGAGTCAGAGGAGAGTGTATGAATGGGTAGAAAGATGTTTGAGTCAGAGGAGAGTGTATGAATGGGTAGAAAGATGTTTGAGTCAGAGGAGAGTGTATGAATGGGTAGAAAGATGTTTGAGTCAGAGGAGAGTGTATGAATGGGTAGAAAGATGTTTGAGTCAGAGGAGAGTGTACGAATGGGTAGAAAGATTACAAAAACAAAAGACAAAACATTGATGTACCAGAGTGTGGGAGACCAGCAATCGTGGCAATTGAGTCAGTGAAACAACAGATCAACCAGCTAGTATGAGGCAACAGGCAAGTCACCATTGATGAAATAGCTGAATATTTGGGATCAAGATGCTGTGAAGCGCATGAGCTGCAGTGGTCAACAACCCATAGCTGACTGCTAGCGTCAGGGCCAGCAAACCTGAGCTGCCAAGACCCTTCTACACCTCCACGCGCTGATCCTGGATAACAGGCTGCAACATGGCAGACTGGCTAAGGAGAAGGGATCGAAGAGGGAATGCTAACCCGGTACTCAAAAAATGCTTGCTGAAGTCGGATGTGTTGGACCGAGAGGTGCAAATATCGCAGTCAAGCTGTAAACTATAATGCATTCCTTTCTCTGGACTACATTCTGCCACTTAAGCCCTTTCAGGGTTTGGTAGTGGGAGATTGAGAACGAACGAAGCCAAGCCAAGCTGTATATTTTAAGATGAGTCACGGTGCTGTGCACAACATTGCCCATGATAACCTCGGTTATAAGAAAGTGTGTAGCAGATGGGTCCTATGGTAGCTGCCCGATGGTCACAAGTGTGCACAGCAGACGATTTATCAGGGACATTTGGACTGTCATGCTCATGAAGGAGATGGTTTTCTCCATCAAATTGTGACAGGAGACGAGTCCTGGGTGCACCATTATGAACTAGAGAGTAAGAGACAGTCGATGCAATGGAAGCACCCGTTGCCTCTGGATAAAAAAAAAATTCAAAACAAAGACCTCTGCTGGGAAAGTCATGATGACCGTCTTTTAGGATGTTAATAGCCCTATATTGGTGCAGTTCCGGGAAAGAGGGGAAATGGTGACTAGTGCTCGATACAGTGACATACTTGGGAACAGGTTGAAGTCCATGATGCGATCAAAATGCTGGGGACTTCTCTCAAAAGGAGTATTGTTGCTGTACGACAATGCCCATCCAGATATGGTTGCACATACAGTGGATACAGTTCATGTTCTGAAATATGAGATCTGGATACATCCAACATACAGTCTTGACTTGGCACCATCAGACTTTCACTTCTTTGAAACCTTGAAAGATCATTTGTGGGGTCAGAGGTTTGCAGATGACAACATGGTAATGGAGGTGGTGCAAAATTGGTTAAAGGTCACACCAAAAGACTTTTTTCTAGAGGGCATCCACAAGCTAATAATAAAGTTGCTGTTACTTAATGAATGTCCCTTTATGATGGTAGAGGGGACAACATAGAAAATGGCCAGCTTTTCTTAGGGTTCAAAATAACAAGAAGAACAACAGCAATAACAAGTAAAAGAATTTTAAAAAATCAGGATCGATGACATCCTGAATGAAAAACAAAGTTGAAACAAAGTTGAGATAATAACTTGAATTCATCAGAAAAAAAAAACAAAATCCCCCTAAAAAGATTTAGGTGAAGTATTAGCATTTTATGTAGCCAGTATCAGTTCTGTGGAGTGTCAAGGATAAAAACAATTTAGTTTTGGCGAACAGAAATAATAGAAATGGATTTGGGAATAACAGTTTTAAAAAACGAACAAATCTAATAATATCACATTACAAATCAGTTTGAGGCAGAATTAATGTTTGCTTTGAGTACTAAGCATTTGTCCATCTTGTGATGCAAGAATTTATTATTTCTGTTATCCAAAACAAACAGCTTCTTTTTCTTCTTCTTAATTTGTGTCTGAACATGAAGTATATTTCTCTGGATAAGGGGTTGCCGTAGTGGAGAGTTCTTCAAGCCTTCCAAAGAACTTTGTGTGGAGATTCATCTCTGTAGGACAGTGCTGAGTGTGCAATTACCTAAACAAGTTACAGTCTTATAGAATATGTTTGACTGTCTGTGCTGCTTATCCGCACGTGCACATGGATGATGAAGCCAATTTTAACCTCTGTAAGTGCCTATTCAATCTCTTATGTTGCATTGTCATGTGACACAGGATTACTTTCTCAGCTTGATCAAGGCAGTGATAGTTGTCTCTCGTTTGGTCAACCTTTCTTATGGTTTGGATAAGCATCTTCTGGAAGGTGATTGTGTTTTTGGTTCTCGTGTTGCTTCTTCTTTTGCTAACCTGTCTGATAACTCATTTCCTTTCCTAGTATGTTATGGTATTCGCTGAAGCACTACCCTTCTCTTAGCATTTAGTTTGCCTAAGGCCTTTATAAGCTCTGGCAGTTTATTATTCTTGAGAACTTGCAAAACAGACATTGCATCTGTAAGGAATACAACCTGCTGACATTGGCTTGTTGTGTTGTTTATTATTTCTACAGCAATAATTAGTGTGTGTACTTCAGTCTAACAGTTTGAATAGAATTTTCCAATGGAAAGAAACAACTTTAAAATAATATCTAACAATTCTTCTTTTTCATTCTTCGATGAACTGATGCAATGCTTCTAGCCTGGTGAGGTTAATGAAAGAGACTGTATATTTCAGGTCTTTGCCGGTCCCCTACAGCTTTTTATACCATGGTTGCTCCCCTGGGAAAGATTGTCTCTCTTTGCTCTGCGTAAATAGGGTAGGCCTGCAGGATATGTTCTGGTGTTTGCTTGAGTGCTCCACAGTTGCATGTGGCGGTGTCTCTAAGACCCATTCAGAGGAGGTTGACCTTGAGTCTGCAATGTCCCATTCTGAGTCTGAATATGTTTGTTTGCCCATCTCTACCAAGTTTGTCTATGCTGTCAATTTTGGCTTGTATCCTTTATGCAAGCCTCTCACGAGAGATAGCTGATCAAGAGTGAAGAACTCAGATATGATTCGATTTGAAATTTAAAAAAAAAAAAATATTGAACAGTTTCTCATTATGAGGGAGTCGAGGTAGCACAGTGGTTAGTGCACTGGCTTCCGAGCTGAACGATCTGAGTTTGGTTCCCAGTTAGTGTGAGATTTTTTATTGCAAAATGACTCTCTGGGTTGACCCAGCCTAAAAAATTGGTAACCAGATCAATCTTGAAAGTAAATGCGACTGGTTTGATGCTGACCACATCACCCCTAGTGTGCAATTGATCAAGATAATATGGACCTAACACCATATTCTCAATATGCCACAATGGTGTGTAAACTTGACTTTTAAAACTTTTTTTCTCATTATGTGTTGAAGTTTTCATCTCAATTGCAGCAACTGGAGCAAAAGCTACAGACTTTTGTGCTTCGTCCAGCTGCTCTTGTCACACGTCTTACTGACCCAGATGATGATGAGATATCTGAGGACATGGATACAGATGACATTTTAAGAGCTGTTTGTCCCAAGCAAATGGTGGCTCCTCGCTTTCGATGGCGTCGCAGTAAATGGCAGAGCAATTGCCCCGTAGCTTTGTATGAAGGAAATATTGTACTTGGCAAACCTGAATATGCTGTAAGGTGAGAGAACTCTGCAGGCTGACATCTGTTGAACCAAAATTTGCATTTCTTCCTGTTTGTACCAAATTATTGCAGTTTGTTGTAGTATGCCATGGGCAACGAAGATCTTTCAGTTATGTTAGGGCACAATCAGTAATCTTCTTGCTTGTTGTTTGGTTGACCATTATTTACTTCGATGTAACAGGATCGGCCCAATGTAACAAAGGATTTTCTTGATGAAGACATGTTATATAAGATGTCATTCATTTGATACAATGGTCATTCTTTTTAAAATCTTATATTCTATATTTATGAGCTGTTCCTCTCATCTTCTTCTACTTCTTCTGCGTTCGTCCTGAAAAGCACATTATTACATTGTGCTATAGTTTACAGTGAGGCTGCTATATCTGTTCCTTTTGGGGGCAGGTGTCACTTCCTGAGTGTGTCAAAGACAATCTTGATCCACCGACGTCGAAGCCGGCCCCTTACACGTGGACTGGAGATCTGCATATGATATGCTCTCACTGCAGTCTGGTCATAATGCATTCTGACTAAATGACTAAACCACTTGATTTGTTTTTGCGTCAATGTAGGCACTAACTAGGTTTGTCCCCACTATGTGCCTCAGCGTGGTGTTGCAGATTCGGTCTCAAATTGTCATTCCAGCGAAACTTATCACACAGCGCATCTCACAGCTCTGGATCTTACTCTTATGTGTTTCTAGTTAAGTATCTTCAGGACTAATTGTCACTAAAATTTGAATATTGTGTAAATTTCTTAACCTAATTAGGTGAAACTTATAAATTCTTCCAATATGAATTACCTGTTCTGTTAGAACTGTCATTGCACTTCTGTTAGACCTATGGGTGCTCAGTCCCTCTCAGTAAATGGGGAAGAGTGTATGTGGTAGAGCTACGCTACTAATCTAAAACACTGCACTGCACTCTAAGAATATTTCTGCAAGACCACAAATGATAATATATGTTGTAGACTGGAGAGAGCACTACTTTTTTAATATCTATTTCTGCAGTTATTTTTTATTAAAGAAAAAAAACTAATACACATCTGTTTCCAGTACATATAACATATAATTTTTATTTGATTGCAAAACACATTGATATCTGTACATGATTCTCAAACTACCCCAACTGCCTGCCTACTAGAGCCTAAAACTGCTAATCTATCGTATACCTAATCTGTTTAACATCTAACTCGAGACTTTAGGTAAACTGAACATGGATGGTTGTCTTGTCTAAACTGTACCCAGGGTTTTTGATCTCTTGGATTAACTCAACTAGCTTTCACTTCTGCTATCTACTGGCTTGCTTTTTCTCAGACCTACAACTGGCTTCATATACACATTAAACAGACTGCCTCCTTGATGGACGATTATACGGAATTTGTCTAAACAAAACTGGAACACTTACTATTTAGCTCTCCTTTCTATGCTGCTGAAAGTCTGGAGTTGAATTACAGTTGTAGAGTATCAGCATACCATCCCGTCTGTCTGCTTAAATACTCAATGTCGGTGACTTGGGTAATCAAGTCCTCTATCTCTGCTTTGTCCGTGCTAAGTCTTCAATGTTTGGGACTTGGGTAGACCAGTCCTCCCTCTCTGCTCTCTCTTTGGTAAGTGATCTCCCAGAGTCCGCTCTAAATTCTATATCCCCCTGCCCTGTCTAAACCATGTGGTGCGAAATCACGCTGCCTGGTGTCATGATGCTTCTTATTCGCCAGTATTTTTCCGTGAGACTTCAGAAATTGTAATATTCTCCTAGACAGAAATCTACTTGAGAGTACCGGATTAGACCAATATCTGCCCACACGTGTCTTGACGCTTGGTTTCGTGAAACTTTTCCAACACTCCCTCCTATATTACGTCAAATTGTGCTACGCGAGCTCAGCTCATTAGCGCCAACTCTGGTAAATCTTTAGTTGAATCCAAAACAATGCGTATGCCTTCCGATTTAACCAACTTAATTTTGACAGGACTGAGTTCAGCTGTTCTGTCTCAAGGTTGTCACTTTGTTTAATAAAAGTGAAAATGGCTTCAATACATTAATACATTACTCCTAAATCTATAACACTAAATCAAGTCTAAAATCATACATACTATATGGGCTACAAGACTAAGATACTGATGGTTCTCATACCTTGCTGACTGTACACACTCCTGCTCCGTCCTCTCAGGTGCCCCTCTCTGCTGGACCTGTGTATGATTTCAAACTTTGCATTGTCAGTTCATCAATTGCATTTTTATCGTGCAAGAGGTGGTCACTGATGAGCTTCAAAATGTCACCTATATCCATTTTCAATGTCCCTGCTACTGGTGTCTTCAAGGCCTGGTTGCCTGCACTTTCATTTCCTCAAATCCCAGTAAGACCTGGATAGTAGATCTACATAATCTACTCTGCAGAGTCTTCTAAACCAGTATAAAGATGTTAAGATAAGTTAAGTTATAAGATTCTGTCTATTTTCGTTACCCACATTCCATAGCCCGCATTTATGTACAAACCAAAGCAAGAATTAAGAGTCAGAAGCAATTGCAGCACTTATTAAAGAGGTCTGTTTACCACATTAAAGCTGAAGTCACTGCTCCATTTTCATACTGGAGATTGTTGTCATGTATGCCTCATTCTGCTCAGCAATGACCTAGCTCCTCATTCTAGCAGAGAAGCTCCAAAATGTTTTCTTACTGCACAGAAAAACTAATTACTTACAGCGCAGTACAGATCTATTTTTATAAATGACAGCATCAATATCCAAAGCATAATCACTTATCATCTGTTTAATCTTGAGGTTCGCTTTCCTGTTGCACAATTGTTTGCATCCCCTGCCCAGGTTGACGATGACTTTGTGGTAGTTCATCAATTTATCTCCAGTGGTGTGGATATATTCTTCCCTTTTGGTCATGATCTCTACTGTGATCATCTGACCAATCATCCTCTCTGCCTGTACCATTCATGACATCTCTCTCTCTTGATTCTTGATCACTTGATATCTTCACTGTTCATATGCAGTGGTTGCCTTTTGTCTGAGATTACTCGTAAGTTATCATGCCTCTCAATGACACATCTTTCAAGTTTTTACATAGGGAGGTCAACCTTTATTATGGAGTTGTTTTTCTAGGAGCCCCACGCCACACAGACCTTTTTGGGATTGGTCACAGAGCTTGACTTTTTCCCCGGCATAGATTGCTTGGAAAGTCAAAGGACAAAGTAAGCCCTCTCATAGACAGCACAGGAAAAAAATAAGTGAAAATAGGGAGACAGCAAATCTACTCAATCACTACTTTGGCACAGTGTACACAAAAGAGGACTGCTCCAAGATCCCAGAGCCTGTAGATATTTTTCAGAGAGACATGGATACAGCAGGATTAGGATCAATCTGTATTACAGAGGAAATGGTTTTTAAAAAATTGGAGGGGTTGAAAGTGGATAAATGTCTAGGTCAAGATGGTATTCATCCAAAATTGCTGTTTGAAATTAGAGACCAATTAGCAAAACCATTGGCTATATTATGTTCTCAATCACTTGCACAAGGGATTGTTCCACGGGATTGGAAAGATGCGGGAGTGATCCCCTTATTCAAAAAGGGCAAAAAGGCAGATCCAGCAAACTATAGACCTGTGAGCTTAACGAGCATAGTCTGTAAATTGTTAGAGTCAATAATCAAAGAAAACATTGTAATGCATTTAGACAAATTTAATCTAATTAGAAATAGTCAGCATGGGTTTACCAGAGGGAGATCATGCTTAACAAATCTATTAGAATTCATGGAGGAGGTTACCAAAATGTTAGATAAAGGGGAGCCAGTGGATGTTATTTATCTGGATTTTGCAAAGGCCTTTGATAGAGTACCTCATCAAAGATTATTTCAAAAATTAAAATCACATGGAATAGGTGGGGAAGTTGCCAAATGGATTGAAAATTGGTTAACGGGAAAAAGGCAAAGGGTAGGTATAAATAAGGAGTACTCTGAGTGGTGTGAAGTGAAAAGTGGAGTGCCCACAGGTTTTGGTACCAATTTTATTCTTGATATATATAAATGATTTGGACATAGGTATGGGATCCATTATTGCAAAATTTGCTGATGACACAAAACTATGCAGTAGTGTCTCATCTAAAGCAGAAATGGATATATTGAGGTCGGATTTAGATAAAATTCGAGAATGGTCTGTAATCTGGCAAATGGAGTTTAATGTAGATAAATGTACAGTCATCCACATGGGTAGATCCAATATGGAACATAATTACAGAATGGGAGAGAACAATATTAGAAAGATAGATAAAGAAAGGGACTTAGGGGTTATAATAGATCATACATGTAAGGTGAGGGAGCAAGTTCAGGTAGCAGTAAAACAGGCAAATGCAATGTTAGGGATGATAAAAAGAAATATTAAACATAGGAGCAAGGAAGTGATAGTCAAACTGTATAAAGCATTAGTTAGACCTAGATTGGAGTACTGTGTACAGGTGTGGAGTCCTTATCAGAGAGGGGATATAGACATGCTGGAGAGAATACAAAAAAGAGCGACAAAGCTAATAGTGGGATTCCAGAATTACAGTTATGAAGAAAGATTAAAAAGAACTGGCCTTCAGTGTCTAGAAGAGAGAAGAATTCGTGGTGACTTAATACAGGTGTATAAGATGATCAGAGGAATGGATAAAGTAGACTATAACAAGTTTTTTAAAGTACAACCACCAACAAGGACAAGAGGGCACAGCTACAAGTTGACTAAGGAGAGGTCCAGATTAGATATTAGGAAGTATTTCTTTAGCCAGAGAGTAGTGAATGCTTGGAATGCATTGTCAAGAGAGGTGGTGGAGGCTGGGACGGTCAATGCATTTAAGAACAGATTGGATGCGTACAGCTTCTAGAGGAAGGTGATGTAAATGGAACTGGTTGTATACAGACTCTGCAGAGTCTTCTAAACCAGTATAAAGACGATAAGTTAAGTTAAGTTAAGTTAAGTCTTTTATCTTGGTGTTATTCATAATAGTTGCCCATCACAAACGAAAAGGGTGATGGCATGCCACATGTGTATTCAGATGTGACGGCACATGACTCTACAGTTCAATTCGAGCACGACAAACTCTGCACATTGGGCATATGTGGATAGCGTCATTAAGTGGGTTACCTTGCATCTTGTTGTTCGTCTATCGTAATCGATGAAGACCACTTTTTCAGCATTCACTGTAAACTGTTCTCATGAGTTCGAAGATTGCTAAATAAGTCAATCAGAGCCTTGAATTGTCTGTTGTACTTTGTGCAGGGAAATAAGACACCTCCTTCCACTAATGTTGAAGAAGGGTTGATGTGAGTTGACTTGTGGAGCGATTGTCTCTGGATGGCCTCATCTATTCTTGAGGCCTCACGTCTCTGAACACTCTCAGCAATAGTGCTGCGCAAGTCTGTGTAATTGGTAGCGATTCTTTATCAGTCATCGTGGTTAATACTGCAATGGATCAGTGATCTCTTTAGTGTGTCTTTGTACATTTTCCCCTGCCTCTTTTGCCATTTTGGAGTTTACCATAGAGCAGCCCTTTTCGTAAACGTTGATCCGACATGCAAACGGCTTATTAGAGCTAGATACATGACCAAATGGGAAACCGAACATACTGGCTACACCAAAAACGATGCCTATTACCAGTTGAACAGAAGAGAGCAGGTCGTGGTCTTCAGACTTCGCACTGGCCACAATAGACTTAGGTACCACCTATTCAACAAATTGAAGATAGGTGGCACTGATGAATGCCCGTGTGGTACCGGGAAAATGACCGCTGAACATTTGCTGCAAAACTGCCCGACATACGAGGATCAGAGAGAGCAGATGTGGCCATCCCCAGTGGCAACACTAGACAAGCTCTATGGCAGTGTCGACATCCTCAGGATGACGGCTGCTTTTTTCGAAAAAATTAAGGTTGATGTCTGACTGCGTACGATGAAGAAGAAGAAGATCCGACATGCGTACCACATGGCCAGCACATATCATGCTGTGTATACTGGACATGCCCAATCGCGCTAACACATCTGTGTTTGGCATCATGTTCTGCCATCTAATCCTCAGCAGTTTCCGAAGGCAGTGCACATTGGAAGTTGATGCATTTTTCCCTATGAGCAGCTTACTTTTTCTGTGTTGCAGCGCTGAATCTTTCCTCACCAATGCGAGCATCGTGTGGGATGGTAGTGCACCAGAATGAGCAGTTTGTAGTAAGCAGCTCCCAGGAGGCAAAATCAACGAGGAAGCTGCTCATATATATATATATATATATATATATATATTCAAATTCTCTGTATCTTTTCTTCTGTCTACCTGTTGAGCACTTGCTGTGAACTGAGCTCACTGTACAACAACTGGTTAGGTAGGCACTTATCAGGCATACAAGAAATATGCCAAGTCCATCTGATCCAAGCTCGTTGCAGCTGGCTGCGTTGGACGGGGAGGGAGGTGGATGATAGGCAGACAGCCTCGCCGTGCTAAGGACGTCAGAGTTTGGCACTTTATCCTGCCAACCAATCCTGGTCAGCCTGTGGAGACAGCTCATGTGGAAATGGTTGAGTTTAATGATATATCTGTTATAGACTGTCCACGTTTCACATGCATATAGAAGAGGGGTTAACACCGTAGCATGAAAGACCTTGATGTTGCATTCAACACCGATTGCATGCCGGTCTCAGCATTCTTTCGTAGCTTCTCAAAAACAGCACTTGCCTTGGCAATCCTATCATCAACTGCAGTCTAAATTCGCATCTCTATTTTATTGTTACCATTGACTTGTATTTGTCAAACTTGTTCATTTTTGTCAGTAAGAGCTGTATCATCTATATAATGACAGAATGGGCGAGAACAATATTAGAATGATAGAAAAGGAAAGGGACCTAGGGGTTATAATAGATCACACAGGTAAAATGAATGAGCAAGTCCAGGTAGCAGTGAAAGAAGGCAAATGCAATGTTAAGTATGATAAAAAGAAATATTAAATATAGGAGCAAGGAAATGATTGTCAAATTGTATAAAGCAATAGTTTGACCTAGATTGGAGTACTGTGTACATATGTGGAGTCCTTATCGTAGAGGAGATATAAACATCCTGGAAAGGATACAAAAAAGAACGACAAAGCTGATAGTGGGATTCCAGAATTACAGTTATGAGGAAAGACAGAAAAACTGGCCTACAGTGTCTAGAAGAGAGAAGAATTTGAGGTGACTTAATACAGGTTTATAAGATGATCAGAGGAACGGATAAATTAGACTATAAAAAGTTTTTCAAAATACAACCCCCTACAAGATCAAGAGGGCATAGCTACAAATTAATTAAAGAAAGGTCCAAATTGAATATTAGGAAATATTTTTTTAGTCAGAGAGTAGTGAATGCTTGGAATTCATTGCCACAGGAAGTATTGGAGGCAGGAACAGTTAATGTATTTAAGAATAGATTGGTTGCACATAGCTTTTAGAGCAAGGAAATGTAAATGAAACTGGTTGTACACAGACTCTGGAGTCTTCTAAACCAGTATAAAGACATTAAGTTAAGTTAAGTTAAGCTAAGTTATAACGTGAATTGTTAATCCAATATCTTCCATTAATATATCTTGTAAATCTTCATCCTCTTCTACTTCTTCTTCAGTTACTCCTTTCAAATACCGCATCACTGTAAAACTTTACTGAAGATAATAGGTCTAAAGTGCTGACAACTTTTACATTGCCAAAATGAATGCGTCCAGAGACCCAAGAATTTTGAAGTGATTGAATTACTCAAATTTGAATTTTTAGTTCCTATCAAATTAGGTATGAATTTGTTAAACATTTTCAGTTGCGTTAATTTTGTATACAATTGGTCCATGTCTGTAACCTATATAAATATTATCAAAATGAAAATGAGTTTTATAATTCATTATGTTTTCATTGGGTATTTTTACCAACAGTTTTCTGGATAAAGTGTACTGCTTATCCAGTGCTGAAGCTCTAGAGAAATTTATGAGAAATCCTCGACCATATCTGGTACCAAAACAGCCACGGACACCTTGTAAAATATCTGTTATTGGACAACCATTTTCAGGGAAAACAACTCTTTGCTATTTGTTGGCTCATCATTTTGGTGCTAAGGTAAATAGTTGTGTCCCTTTGTTTGTCCTTATTTTGTAGGTTCTAATGTTTTTTCAATTTAATATTGTAAATGATCTTCTTCAGGGCATGTCCATTGGATTGGAGGTGGTGGAATATCCTCTAGATGTAGAGGTTAAGTGTGAATATTGAAAAAATAACGGTGAACAAAAACAGCTTCAGAAGTGACTTACCAACTGCCACCACTTCTTCAATACACATGTATATGCTGTGGGCACTACCTAAAGTCTCACCATCAACACAAAGAAAAGTGAAGTAATGTTTCTGCCTGCTCCTGGGATGCCATACCTGGAATCAAGCATCACTGTACAGGGTCCCCATCTACAAGCAGTTGATAGCTTTACCTACCTTAGCAGTACCCTCACCAGAGAAGCAAATATTAATTCTGAGGTCATCAACAGATATGCTAAGGTAAGGCTGCTTTCGAAAGACTGGGAGCAAATTTTTGGAACTGACAAGGAATCAGTATTGCCACAAGGATTAGGGTCTGTTGTGCTAACAACCCTGTTATTTCTATACGCTGGCAAAACATGGACAGTCTATGGCAGACATGTCAGGAAACTCAACCATTTCCAGGTGAACTCTTTCCGCAGGCTGCACAGGATTGGCAGGCAGGATAGAGTGCCCAACTCTGAAGTCCTTAGCAGGGCAAAGTTGTTGAACATCCACACACTGCTGCATAGGGTACAGATCAGATAGACTGGGCATGTAGTTCTCATGTGGGATGAGCGCCTCCTTAAGCAGCCTGTTTTATGGTGAGAAGAAACTTAACCTAACTTAATGTCTTTATACTGGTTTAGAAGTCTCTGCAGGGTCTGTCTACAACTAGTTTCATTTACATTTTCTCTAAAAGCTATGTGCATCCAATCTATTCTTAAATGCATTAATTGTTCCTGCCTCCATTACTTCCTGTGGCAATGCATTACAAGCATTCATCACTGTCTAAATAAATATCTTCTAATATCTAATCTGGACCTTTCTTTAGTTAATTTGTAGCTATGCCCTCTAGTTCTTGTAGGTAGTTGAATTTTGAAAAACTTGTTTAAGTCTAATTTATCTGTTCCTTTGATTATCTTATAAACCTGTATTGTCACCTCAAATTCTTCTCATTTCTAGACATTGTAGGTCGGTTTTTCTGAGTCTTTCCTAATAACTAATTCTGGAATTATAATTTCCAATTACAATTATCTCTCCTTCTCTCTTTCGCCTTCTATCACCCAGGGGTGCATAGGCCATCAACCAACCCTCGACAAGCAGCTCTGTCCTGTGCAATCTTTTTCACTTTCTTCCAGCTTTTTCCTGTTTTCTTTACTTCCGCCTCCAGATCTTGTATCCATGTATGCCTTGGTCTGCCTATGCCTCTCTTTCCCTGGGGGTTCCATGACAGGAATTGCCTAGTGATACTGGTCTGGGGTTTTCTTAATGTATGACCCATTCATCTCCACTTTCTTCCTAAGATTTCCTGTTCCAATTTACCTTGTCCCGCTCTCTCCCACAATCTGTTGTTTGTAACTTTGTCAAACCATTTTATACCAAGAATCCATCTCAGGCATCCGTTGACAAAACCCTGCAGTTTTCTGTCATTGCCTTTGGTCATTCTCCAGGTTTCTGCTCCATATAGCAGGACTGGCTTCACATTTGAATTGAAAACCCAGTTTTTGTCTTCCTTCTTATTTCCTTGGAGTTCCATCTGGATTTAATTCCGAATGCAACTCTTGCTTTTTGTATCCTTGTTTTTAAACCCTCGTCTGTCCCTCCTTCCTTGTTAATACTTCCTAGGTATATAAATACGTCTACCTCTTCCAGTGACGTTTCTCTCAGCCGGATTGGTTCTGTGTTTGCTGCATTACCCCTAATTATTTTGGTCTTTTCCTCATGGATCTTCAAACTGACTTGTTTAGAGGTATAATCCAGTCTATCCAGTTTCTTTTGCATTTGGCTTTGGCTGTGGGACAGAAGAGCTAAATAATCCACAAAATCCAGGTCCTTCAGCTGTTTATCCAAGATTCACTGGATTCCATTTCTCTCATTTGTTGTTACTTTCATAATCCAGTCCACTGCCAGAATGAACAGGAAAGGCAACAGTAGGCAACCCTGTTGTACCCCTGATTTAATTTTGAATGGCTCTAGGAGTTGTTCTTTGTGTATAACTCTACATTGCATACTTTAAAACGTCTGTCTAATTATGTTTGTCAGCTTTTGAGGAATTCCATAGTTCCTCAATAGTTTCCAGAGTATATCTCTGTCCAAACTGTCGAAAGCCTTTTCATAATCAACGAAATTGATGTACAAACTTGAATTCCATTCCAATGATTGCTCCACAATTATTCGCAATGTGGCTATCTAGTCAATGCATGATCTATTCTGTCTGAAGCCTGCCTGCTCACCCCTTATCTTGTTATCCACTGCCGTTTTCAACCTTTCTAGTATTACTCTATTTAACACCTTTCTAGTATTACTCTATTTAACACCTTTCCCGGCACGGATAATAACATTATTCCTCTATGGTTTTTGCATTCCTGTAAATCTCCCTTCTTAGACAATTTCACCAGGTAGTGGTCTCTCCAATCTTTTGGTAAGCTGTCTTGCTCCCAGGTGGCACCTTTCAAATTGTGGTGCATGTTAGTAGATGTTTTAACATCTGGTTTTATGGCTTCCGGGGGTATCCCATCAGTTCCTGCTGCTTTTCTGTTCCTTAGAAACTCTATTGCCCTTCTAATCTCTTCTTTACTTGGATTATCACAGTTCATCAGCAGGTCCTCCTCTGCTGGAGGGATGTCTGGTGGGTTGTCTGGTGCTGGTCTGTTCAAAAGCTCTTCAAAGTATTCTACCCATCTTTTGTTCTTTAACGTTAGTTATCTTTTCCCCAAGTTTATTTTTGATTGGTCTACCTTCTTGTTGATACTTTTGTAGCCTCATATAGACCTTCCGCTTCTTCAGCCAGACCATCAATGTAACGTCTTTTGTCCGTCTTGATGCTCCTTTTAACCTCATTGCTGCTCTCTACATACTCTTTCTGTGCTGTGCTTTTTGCGGCTCTCGTTTTACTATTTATTAAGGCCGTTTTCTCTATTTTGTGTCTTCTCAATCTTAAAATACAATTATAAACAAATAATATAAAGACAGAATGTATCTCTGAACAGTTTTCTCAATGATGTCGTCGCCTAGGAACTGCTAACTTCGATTCGCTCACCCTGGCATGCTGTCATCATAAACAGTGCTTGCATAACCGAGATGCAGAAAAAGGGAACTGCCCGAAAGTAGAATGCAAATATTCCTAATTCCTGATGCTGTCTGTGGGTGCCCGATGTGTTGTAGAATTTGTCGCGCTTGTATCAAACTGTACAGTCATATGCGGCCACACCTGAATACAAATGTCTAACACTGTTGCTGTATTCACTTGCAATGAACAACCATTATTAGTATCTGCCTAAAAACTATATAAAATCTAATAAACAGTATAATCATGTGAATTCTCTGTTATAAGTATTAGATGTAGACCCTATCCAAGACACAGAAGAAGAAAATTGCATGGAAATTGTAATGTTCAGACAAGTCAATAATGTCATCAGAAGCTATAAGATGTTAAAGTGTATAGTCATCGGGTTTGTACCTGTCATGACAGGTTCATCTCTTTAGCTTATTGGGATATGTATCTTAGTCTTAGTTGGCCTGTACTTCTACAGGGGTGGATGTCCCTGTGCAGGTCCCAGCTCTGGTATGAGCTGGATGTACCTGAGATGAGGATTTCCTGCTTAGCTGACTAGGCTGGAGCAGCTTTATTACTCTGCTGTGTCGGGACAAGTGCTGCAGAGGTGTTTAACCAATGTGCTAGTCCATCTTCATAGACTCAAGTACTAGAGGAAAGTAGACTCGCAGCCTGTTAGGCGCCATCTATTAACAAACCACCTAACCATGGCCGGTGTTATGCCATGTCACACAGTTAGTTGCCTCTTACGACATGCTCTCTGTGGGGCAGTGGTGCTATTCTTGTCTGTGTCAAACACAAAGACCTGTGGCAGACCACTCGGGAGATTGTATCAGTTTGTTCCAAATTGTCCCCAAAATATCGATAAAGTGTATTTTCATCAGGTACCTATCATGAAAGTTTCAGCTCTCTAGTTTATTGGGATATGTATCAGTTGTCCCAAATTGTCCCAAAAATGTTATTAAAGTGTATTGTCATGGGTTTGTACCTGTCCTGAAAGTTTCAACTCTCTAGTTTATTGGGATATGTATCAGTTGTCCCAAATTGTCCCAAAAATGTCATTAAAGTGTATTGTCATGGGTTTGTACCTGTCCTGAAAGTTTCAACTCTCTAGTTTATTGGGATATGTATCAGTTGTCCCAAAATATCATTAAAGTGTATTGTCATGGGTTTGTACCTGTCCTGAAAGTTTCAACTCTCTAGTTTATTGGGATATGTATCAGTTGTCCCAAATTGTCCCAAAAATGTCATTAAAGTGTATTGTCATGGGTTTGTACCTGTCCTGAAAGTTACAACTCTCTAGTTTATTGGGATATGTATCAGTTGTCCCAAATTGTCCCAAAAATATAATTAAAGTGCATTGTCATGGGTTTGTACCTGTCCTGAAAGTTTCAACTCTCTAGTTTATTGGGATATATATCAGTTGTCCCAAATTGTCCCAAAAATATCATTAAAATGTATTGTCATGGGTTTGTACCTGTCCTGAAAGTTTCAACTCTCTAGTTTATTGGGATATGTATCAGTTGTCCCAAAAATATCATTAAAATGTATTGTCATGGGTTTGTACCTGTCTTGAAAGTTTCAACTCTCTAGTTTATCTGAAAGTGTCTGAATTTTCCTATCCAAGATTTGATATCAGTTGTCCCAAAAATATCCTTAAAGTGTATTGTCATGGGTTTGTACCTGTCCTGAAAGTTTCAACTCTCTAGTTTATTGGGATATGTATCAGTTGTCCCAAAAATATCATTAAAGTGTATTGTCATGGGTTTGTACCTGTCCTGAAAGTTTCAACTCTCTAGTTTATTAGGATATGTATCAGTTGTCCCAAATTGTCCCAAAAATATCATAAAAGTGTATTGTCATGGGTTTGTACCTGTCCTGAAAGTTTCAACTCTCTAGTTTATTGGGATATGTATCAGTTGTCCCAAATTGTCCCACAAATATCATTAAAGTGTATTGTCATGGGTTTGTACCTGTCCTGAAAGTTTCAACTCTCTAGTTTATTGGGATATGTATCAGTTGTCCCAAAAATGTCATTAAAATGTATTGTCATGGGTTTGTACCTGTCCTGAAAGTTTCAACTCTCTAGTTTATTGGGATATGTATCAGTTGTCCCAAAAATATCATTAAAATGTATTGTCATGGATTTGTACCTGTCCTGAAAGTTTCAACTCTCTAGTTTATCTGAAAGTGTCTGAATTTTCCTATCCAAGATTTGACCCTGACTAACTAACAAGTGAAGCTAAAAAAAGTGTTTAAAAGTGAATGAGTGTACTGTGTAATCATTGCACTTTTCTATCTGTTATTTAGGATTATGTCTATTACACATATAGGGGAGGCAGACTAACATCTGGTCAGGCAAAATAGACTGATTAGACATGTTAGTCAGGGTCCAGGCAAAATATACTGGCCAACACCCTCACCTCGGCTTCCTAGTAGCCCTCCTTGGAAATGGGCTGTTTCCATGGCAGCCTGGCTAACGAGGTGAGGGATCGACATGATCCCCATAGTAGTGAGCGACACGCAGATGAAGCCAAGCTTAGCACAACCACCTGGAGGACCCCGGTCCATATTCATCAGCACGCTCAAGATGTGAGTAAAGCTATTACAATCTGCCACTTAACATCCTTTTCAGGACGCACAAAAGAGTAACCTACTCATTGTAAGCATTTGCAAACAACAACAACATTACAAACATAATTTGTGTAATAGTGCAGACATGTGAATTTACTATTAAAAGTAATGTAAAGTAACCCATAGCATTACTGCCTTAGGGGCGTGAGGTGTTAGCGATCTCACATTTCAAAGGCTCGGCTATATGAGGCCGGTAGCCATCTCCTCTCCCTCGCCGCTTTTACTTCCCGGACTGAACCGGTACCCATTTAAGGCTGGGTCGACCTGGGAGCCATTGCGGTCTGAAAAAAACATTACCGCTTCAACTGGGGAATGAACCCAGGACCACTCAGATGTGAAGCCAGCGCGCTAACCACTGCGCTACACGGCTCAATATTATATACAATTTTCTGTAGAGGTCTGGAATTTAACCTACATAGGAATTACCCTACTGTTGACTCATCTGTTGACCTTATATCTTAACACCAGGTGTTCAATATTGAGGAGTTAGCGATAAAATATGAGAAGGAAGAGAAAAAAAAGCGTGTAGAACAAGTACGAATAACGACCATTGAGAAGGCCATATTAGAGGTCAAGGGCAAAATCAAAGCTCAGTGGGAAGCAGAAGCCGAATTGAAAGAAAAAGGTGAGCATATAGTCATGTTTAGACAGTATACGAGGACTCATAAAAACAGTATGCTTCTGTAGGATGGACAAAAAGTAGCTTACTTATTTTTTATTTTGTTTTCTTTTTGTTGCGTTTGCCTAATTTTTCTATTCCCCAAGGCGGTGTGTTTTGCACTACGGTTTTTATTTTGCAACTGTTGGCCCAGTGCTTCCGACTTCGGCATGCATTTTATGTAAGGGTCTGCTTCCTCCTGCATTTTCTAAGGGTTTGCTTCCCCGAGGTAAAGGCCGGTGCTGTGATGGAAATTGAACCCAGCACCGTCGGGTCATGAGCCAAGCCGCTTAACCACTAGCTCACGCCGTCCCCTGCTTACTTATTTAATTCAAAACCTAATCGTCTTCGAAATAGGCCCCGTCTGAGTGTTTCCACTTCCTCTAGTAGTGCTCCTACTGCTAGAAGCATTTATGTATCTCATTTTTTGGGATCTCCATCAGGCATTGTCTTGAATTATTTATAGGAAGCAATATCTATGATGTAGGAAGAGTGCTGAACATGTCCAATGCTGTGTTTCAGTAGAAAATCTAACATTTTTTGCTGTAACACAGCATTGGACAAATTCAGTGCTTCTCCTACTTTCCAGACATGTTCCTTGAGATTTTTCGCTCTTTCCTAGACTCAAGGTGCCACACAAAGGGATGAGATATCAGGACATAGAAGAAAGTGATACAAATGTGACAACGATATTCGTCCATCACATGTGATGAAGACCAGTCTCTTTGTTCAGCCTTGTTGACAGTCATTTCTCTTGATGTGTCTGCTGAAATGGGTGACATGCGTATCGTTTGGATTAAAGTGAGACAGAAACTGCACTTTTTGTCAACCTCACTCTCTGGTCCTGAGCTACCTTTTGACCAATGGCAAGATTTTATCGAGACGATTGGAGATAGCACAGGATGCGGCTTTTTCCTCAGGGTTTCCTCAGATAGCACAGGACACGGTTTTTCCTCAGGGTTTCCTCCCAAAGCGGAGGGAAATGACATCTATCTTTGTGCGTTGTGCCTTTCCCATTAATGCAAGAGGTCGTAGCACTCAGTGTGTGAGTGATGTGTTGAGAATCTCTCCCGGACTGTGTTCTAGTTCATTATAGGGGTGTCTAAATTTCACGGGCACACCAAAATCGACACTGCAGCTAGGGCAAATGGCGCCAATTTCATGAAATTCAGCCGTGTGCACTAGACCATGAAAATACGACACAGGTTTAAAGTGTAGTGCCAATTCATATAGCTGATGTCTATTCCAGGATAATCGGAAGGAATAAAACATAAAAATGAACGAATTAATCAGTCCAAATGGAAAACGACATGTTTCCGAAAGCACTAATTAGGCAAATCCGTAGACTAGAGGCATATATAATTAACTAAAACACCAGAGCAATGTAGACTCGGATCCAGTACGATTTATCTTTTCTGCTTTTCAATGTGACAATACATCTGATGGAGATCACAAAAAATGAGTTTCAGAAAGTGGGAGCACTGCTGGGAGTGTGTCAGCTCAGAAGGGACCTATTTTGAATGGGATTAGGTTTTGAACTAAATTGAGAGTTGAAGATGCAGTGCAGTGAATGAGCTGACAGCAACAATGATTCAAAATTGGCTGCTTGCATCAGGGCCAGAAAACCAGAACTCACCAAGACCCTATTCTGCCTCTAACTGGAGGCCCTGGAAAGAGGTTACAATAGTGTGGTCTGTCTAAGAAAATGGGGGTTGCAGAAAAGTCCAAAAAATTTTTTTAAATGACATGCTGAAACCGGATGTGTTGGGCTGGAAGGTGCAGATATTGAAGCCTCACTGTAAACTACAGCACAATGTCCTTTTCAGGACGAATGTAAAAGAAGAAGAATTACTAAATAGGTACTTTAGTTGTATTTTTCCAACCTGAGGTCAGATACTTTTTAATTAGCCCTCATACATGGCTGAGACTCCATTTTGATTTATAAACTGCAATTTATTCACCTTGAAATTCAGCAACAACTGATAAATAGCACACGCTGTTACCAGTGTTAGACATGGTTGCTATTTAACCTTTACTGAACGACACTTAAAATTGACACAATTTCTCCTGCAGCAGCCTTATTTTTCAGCTTGTCACATTTTGCTATGGCTGTTGACTTTGAGAGCCTGTAACCTTTTTGTTTGTTGGTCTATAGATATGATTTTGTTGTGTGATGAAACACAAGTTAATAATGAACTTGTTGGAGTTATTGTTTTTGTTGTCTATATTAATGTCTGAGATTCAAAAGGAGAAAGGTGAAAATGAGGAAAAACAGCACAAACATTTAGACTCACCTATTTCTCATGAAACGTTCGATGAAAATTTTGAAAATTGCCATAGAGGATGGATAATGAAGTTTGACAAGATCGACATATCTGTTAGTTTCCACTACAAACATATTTATTACATCTACATAAACATGTCCATAAAGATTTAAGCTTCATCCCCGGCGGCAATTGTTGTCTTGAGACCCACCTTTACCTTTTTACATAAACAAACTAAACATATCTACCTCAGAAAAATCCATTAACTTGACTTCATCACCCTCAATAATGGGATAATCTTCCAATCTGAGTGAAAAAGAGAACAAATCCTTTCAAAATTAACTTTACAACAAAACAAGCTATTTTTGCCTTGAAATCAAAGCGGCAGAAATGGTCTACTTTTAGATTAAAATACCTGTATGTTTAGCTGTTTCAATAGCACTACCCTGGATGTTTATACACTCAAAACCAGTGAGTCTGTCTGACTAGTTTTCTCATCTTTAGAGATAAAAATGAAAATTTTTTCAGGCTAAAAATCTTGCCGTTAGTGCGGTAAAAGTAAGGCACTGGAGAGGAAAATTACAGCATGTGAAATATAAAGGTTGAAAACAGTCACGAAATTTACCAGCAATGAGGAATGACGACATCAGAAATGTAGGGAGAACTACATGCAGATCTGAAAGTTAGGTCAAACCACAAATATGTTTGTTCAGTCATCATCATGAAAATATACAGTTCTTTAATAAAAATCAGCATGAGTCCTTATGGTTGTTCTTTAACAAAAATCCCCTGTGATTGTTCTTTGATAAAAATCAGCATGAGTCATTATAACTGTTCTTTGAAAAAAATCCCTCGTGATTGTTCTTTAATTAACAAAAATAACATGAGTTTTCATGACTGTTCTTAACAAAACTGACTTGAGTTTCCATGACCGTTCTTTAACAAAACTAACATGAGTTTTCATAACCATTCTGTAACAAAAATCAGCTAAGTCTTCATGACCGTTCTTTAGCAAAAATCAGCTAAGTCACCATGACCGTTCTTTAACAAAAATCAGCTGTCTTCATGACAGTTCTTTAACAAAACTAACATGAGTTTTCATGATCGTTCTTTAACAAAACGAACCTGAGTTTTCATGATCGTTCCTTAACAAGTAATCTTGAGTCTTCATGACCGTTCTTTAACAAAAATGAGCTCAAGTCTCCATGACCGTTCTTTAACAAAAATCTGCTTTCAATGTAGCACTCGTTATGGAATTTTATTTCATATTAGCTTTAAATTACTATTTCTTGTTTTGCAAAGATGGCGGGCTCGTTCTTCTTACCCAGAAGGTCTCATGTTTAGTTTAGGAAGTTATTTCAATTTGAAAATTGTAATTTAATTTTTTTCTCAAACTGTCATGTTTCTGCCATTTTACTGATTTGTTATTCTAAACAGAACGCCTGTCAAAGTTAGCTGCAGATGCGGAAGCATTGAGATTGGAGCATGAAAGTAAGTGAAGCTTACATCAACTGTACTGTGTTGACATTTTGTTACTGGTATGTCTGCGGATTTTCTACCCAGCCAGGTATAAAAGCAGACAAGGATTGTTGTATTAGTGTGGGACATAAGTTAGTGACTGTGTTCTTCTTTAACTCATTCACTCCCATGAGCCGATACATTGGCTTCCGGATTTTTCCAGAAAACCCAAAATCAGAGATATTGGCTTTTGCAACCTGTGTTCACAAAATCACATATTTTCTCATTCCTAGTTCTCCTAAATGTTTTATTTTGGTTATTGGTGGAAGTCTAGATTTTGTACTTTTCATTTCCGGAAGAGTTAGCGTGTCTCATTGAAAAAATGTATGTTTTCTTACTTGGAAACCCTATTTTTTTTTTCCGAGGGCAGCCTTGAATCTAGCCCATGCCCCTTCAGTCAAACCAAATAGAGTTTTTACAGTACAAGCTCGGTAATGGATAGATTATATTATTGCTAATGGTAGTGATTATGAAGATATCAATTGTTCTGATAGCGATATTTACAGTACTTTATCTAGTCTTAGTTCTAAGTGAAGCGATGAAAGTGAAACTAAATCTACTGATAAGGGTGCGGTGGCCTCTTTTGTCTGAAGCAATGGTACTAACAGATCACAAATTTAGTAAAGGTTCAAGATTCTGCACAGCCATGCTACTCTGTATAATATAAATGTGTGTGGGGTATATATTATATATATATATATATATATATATATATATATATATATATATATATTTTGAATACAACAGGAGCATTCTTTCTGGGCGTGCGTAAATTGTAAACATTCACGCTGGTGTTGATTGGTGCTTTTATTTTTTAGCACATTTTCAACTTCATATGCCTTCAGTGAATACTGTGAAAACAACTGTACCAAATTAGATATAACTTTCAGACCATCATCCTTTGTAGATTACCGTCAATAGAAAGTCATTACTTAATTCATGTATTGGTTTAGAGCTGAATAATGTGTTGATGAGGGGAACAATTTTTTTCATAATTTTTATAAATAACGATTATACAACTATAATTACTCATACACAAATCTTCACCTCCATTTATAAAATATGTGTATTCCATTGAATTCTGGTGGCAATTTTGAACAGTTTAGTATATAATATGTGTTATTTCAGGGAACTTTTATTGAAGATAAATAGATCACAACTAAATGATGCTATGTTTGAGTTTTACATAAGAGAAAAATTGTGTCCAGAGGTTCAAAATATTTGTGAGTGAATGAGTTATGATATTCTAGCCATGGTGAGGTTTACTGTGCTCATTCCCTGCTACCAATTGCCTGTTCGTGTTACTGAATGCCTCTGAGGCTCTAGGTATATAACCAAAAGTTCAAGGCAAAGGGATTGTCTTGAGCCACTGTGCCTTCAACCCTACCAGACCTAAGGCCCTGAACCCAACTGTCCCCTATTCCTGGGTTCCAGAGCATTAAAGAGAAAAAACCAACATGATATAGAAAAATGTTAGTTACATGCAAACAAGTGGTTAGAATAAGATGTAACTTGGAGACATTGTAGAAAATAGGTTTACCTTTAATCTAGCATCAATATTCCACCTTTGTGTGCCAATCCACCCAGCAAAAGGCAAAGAATCTGTCTCGAGTCATAAAACATTTCGAAATCCGGGAGTAAACACAACAACGAGCCCTCATTTGTCCAATAATCGTGATAGCTGGGCTTTATACATGAGTATTCCATATAGATCCTCAGTCCAAGAAAAGCCTTCATCTCATCACTCGAGCTCTCACTGTCTGTTTCACTTGAACAGAGTCTGAATCAACCAAATTATTGATCACCTGTTGGACTGTCATAAGCCTAGACTTAATTTGCTTTCCTGTTGAAGTGCTTGGTTCATCAGCCGTTCGTTTTATTGTTAATTTTCCGAATTTGTTCACGTTAAAGCCCACAAAATCAATTCAAACATGGGGGCAGCCATTTGCAATGACTAATCATGAGGATTGACCACGATTGGTTGGTTATTTTTAGATTCTGACGCATTTTATGACGTACTATCCAAAGTAGCGAAAATTAGGTACAGCGGTTTAGCGGCAGTTAAGGAAATTACCGATAATTAGGTATGGCGGCGTGGTAGGGTTAATAAGGATTTAAGTCACAAGAATACAGTGCAGTTTGCTGCATTGTCTCCAGTGCTATGCATTACCATTCTGGTTTCTTTTCAACCACAGAGGGTACAAGCATATTGTCCAATAAGAGACACGTTTGCATAGAGGGGTTACTGGTTAGGTTTTTAGAATAAAACGCTAATTAAATAGTACCTCATCTACTGAGATGAGATCTACAGAGTGCTCTGCAAATATCTTTGTGTATGACAAGGACAAGAATAGTACCACTGCCTCACAGAGAGCATGTCGTAAGAGGCAACTAACTGTGTGACATGGCATATCACCGGCCATAGTTAGGGGGTTTGTTTAGAGCAGCATAGATGGCGCGTAATAGACTGCGGGCCCACTTTGCTCTAGTGTTTGAGTCTATTAAGAAGGGCTTGCACATTGGTCAACCACCCTCCATAAGTGATTTTCCCAACGCAGCGAAGTATTAAGCTACTTGAGCTTAGCCCGCTAAGCAGGAAACCCTTCTCCTGACTACATCCAGCTCATACTAGAGCTGGGACCTGCACAGGGGTATCTGCCCCTGTAGAAGTACAGGTCGACTAAGAACAAAGAGCTACTGAGATATACTATAGCATGGTATCAGGTCTGATAGGTCATGGGAGAGGCCGTCAGTGCTGACTCATGTCTACCCACAAAGGGTGTGCATGGTGCTGGTTGGACCTGATTTATTTTCGAGGTTTACTCAG
Source organism: Ariolimax columbianus (assembly GCA_036924085.1). Classification (NCBI taxonomy): domain Eukaryota; kingdom Metazoa; phylum Mollusca; class Gastropoda; order Stylommatophora; family Arionidae; genus Ariolimax; species Ariolimax columbianus. Next base: position 24,272,507 of record JAVGWX010000011.1, on the reverse strand, counting down.
TTAGAGATCTTGTGTTTAGCTTAGAGCTCGCACTCCCAGTTACCAGGACAACCTCGAGAAAGGATGTGGTTCTTCACCACACACAACGGTCTTTAAGTATGAGAGGTTATCTAGACCAAGAGGCTAGCAGCACAATGGTTGCTCCTTTCATGAAGAAAAATATCACTAGGTCTAGGATGTGGAAGGGCTGCCATGACCCACACGTTATACCCACTGTCTGTGTCACATGCTTGGTCTCAACTGTACTGTTGTGTATTGAATGCCCACAATGAGTAGGTTTAGTCTTGTGCGTCCTGTAAAAGATTTTGGGTAGCAGGTTGCAGTAGCTTTCCTCACATTCTGAGAAGGCTGATGAAGGTTGAACGAGGATACTCCAGTCAGTTGTGCTATGCTTGGCTTCATTTGGGTGTTGCCCACTACTATGGGAATCACGTCGATCCCTCACCTTGTTAGTCAGGCTGCCATGAAAACAGCCTGTCTCCAGGAAGGGCTTCGAGGAAGCCAAAGTCTTGGTCTTATCTAGTATGTTTTGCCTGAACCTGACTAATATATCTGATCGGTATATTTTGCCTTACCAGTCTTCCTTCCCCAACTGTACTGTAAAAGTCAGATTATGTGTCTTATGCCAGATAGTCAAAGGCTATTTTATTTTATTCTGGATTATATATATTGTATCAACTTATAATTCATAATATAGTTTGAGTACCCCTTATTCTAAACATTTATTGAGCACCTGCATGTCACAAATGAAAGATTCCAGAAAGCTCTAGGAAGGTTGGCCAGTTTATTATCAACTGTCAACACCTCCAGATTTACCTGCATTGCTCACCATAATTACCTTATCTTTTGTTGTTATCCTTCGCTCTGTGGTATAAAGATAAGTCAATAATGTGAAAAATATCTGTTAGATATTCCTATTTGTAACAATTATAAGAAAGGGAGGAAGCATTATTGTTTAACTGCATAATAAAAAGTCAAATTGTTCGAGTCTTCTACTTTGCTTACTTAGTCACTCCTCTTCTAACCCTGGAGTATAGAGCCTTCTATCTTACTTTGTTGCTCCTTTTCTACACTGGGTTGTAGAAGTTTGCCAGAAAGAGCACCACCAGAAAGAGCATCAGGCCATTCTTCTTCTTCTTCTTCGTACGCAGTCAGACATCGACCTTTATTTTTTCGAAAAAGGCGGCGGTCATCTTGAGGCTATCGATACTGCCATAGAGCTTGTCTAGTGTTGCCACTGGTGATGGCCACATCTGCTCTTTCTGATCCTCGTATGTCGGGCAGTTTTGCAGCAAATTCTCAGCGGTCATTTTCTCGGTACCACACGGGCATTCGTTAGTGCCACCTATCTTCAATTTGTTGAATAGGTGGTACCTCAGTCAATTGTGGCCAGTGCGAAGTCTGAAGACCACGACCTGCTCTCTTCTGTTCAACTGGTAATAGGCATCGTTTTTTGTGTAGCCAGTATGTTCTGTTTCCCATTTGGTCATGTATCCAGCTCTAATAAGCCGTTTTGACTCTTTGTACGTCATACTAGTATCTGTTTGTGGTAGTCTTGCACCTTCTTTTGCCAGTCTGTCTGCCTCCTTGTTGCCTTGGATGTTGCAGTGGGATGGAACCCACTGTACCGCTACCCTTTTTGGTGCGGATTGCTGGCATAGTTGACAGAGTACTGCTCTTAAATCATTAAGTTCAGTATTTTTCTGGCTTTTTAGTGCCAAGGCATCTGTAAGCAGGACTATATGGCTTTCATGCCTTTTACCTGTCACCATTTCTTCCACTGCCGCCCTCAGTGCATCTGCCTCCACTCTGAAATTGCTTGTGTATTTTCCAGTAGCCACTGACAGTGTTATTTTTCTGCCATTTGGTAGGCTCAGGAATGCTTCTGCCCCTCCGTTCTATGTTGTGTTTGTTACAGAACCGTCGGTGCATGCATGGGTCCAGCCCATGCTTGGGTAGTTTTTCGTTATGTAGCTCAGGGTAGTATATCTTCTTTCTTTTTCAGTCTGGCAGTTTTTGTTTCCAATACCTGTTATATTTTCTACCACCTCTGGAAATATATGCTGCCTCCAGGTAGGTTTTCGTACAGTAGGGATGGGCTTTGGTGTTGTTAGTGCGTTCATGGGGTCTTCGTGCATCTTTGCTTTGGCTATTTCTGCAAAGTTTCTCCGCTTTAGTTTCCCATTTCTGAAATTGTTTAGTCTCTGGTGCATTGGATGGTCAGTCAGTCTTCTGAGTTTCTCTGCTTGCTGGTGGACTCTGCAGTCTCTTCTGTCGGTCATGGATTGCAGTTTTGTAATCTTTTCAAGTTCTACAATTGGCGTTGTCTTCATGCCTCCTGTTATAACTCTCATGGCTTGGTTTTGGAGTTTGCTAATTTTATCGAAGTTCGCCTTTGCCGCTGTTGTCCATGCCGCAATGCCATACTTGAGAACTGGTCTCACTCTTCCAGTGTATAGTTTCTTTAGTATACTTTCGTCTGCTCTCCAGCTTGTGCCAGCAAGTTTCCTCATGATTGCCATTCTTTGTCTGGCTCTCATTCGGTTTCTCTCGATCTGACTTTTCCATGTCATGCGCCGATCAAATGTGACTCCCAGGTAGTTTGGATTGTCGTTTGGCTGCAGGTATTTACCGTTAAGACTTAATTTGGTGTTTTGGGGTTTGTTTGATAGCGAGAATATCGTATATGTCGTTTTTTCCTCGTTTATTTTGACCAGCCATGAGTTCGCCCACTCTTCCAGCGATGTTAGGGCCTGCTGCATCCGATTACTTGCTATGGTGAGATTCTTTTCAGAGGTCCACATAGCCAGATCGTCTGCAAACATTGAGCTATGGACTCTTCTTGGTATATTCTCTGTTATGTTATTTATATACACCAGGAAGAGTGTGGGTGACAGTACTCCCCCTTGGGGTACTCCCTGCTCAAGTGTCACCTTTTTGCTCATCTGCCCTTGTACTTGAACTCTAGCTGTTCTGTTTTTGAGGTAGTGACTGATCCATTTGTACATTTTCCCACAAACTTCACTTCTTCTTAGCTTGACTCTAAGTCCCTCTTTCCAGACTTTGTCAAATGCCTTTTCTAGGTCCACCCAAACCGCTATTGTGTGTTTTTGCTCCTGGTAGGCATCTTCTATTTTCTGGGCTATGAGGATGACCTGATCCTCAGTGGATCTGTGCTGTCTAAAGCCTGCTTGCTGTTCTATGTGTTTTTCTTCCAGATGCCACATCAGTCTGGTGTTTATCATATGTTCCATCAGTTTGCCTACGCAGCTCAGTAGGCTGATAGGCCTGTATCCATTTGGATCTGTTTTGTCTATTCCTTTCTTTGGTACTGGTACAAGTACTGCGTCTTTCCATGCCTGGGGTACAATACCCCTTTTCCAGCTTTGGTTCAGGACTGATAGTAGTTTCCTCTTTGCTGTTTGGCCCAGCCCCATCAGCATTTCGTTTGTTATCCCGTCTTTTCCGGGAGATATCCTTTTCTTTAATGTTCTCATGCCTCTTCCATTTCATTCATTGTTAATTTTTCCATCATATGCTCTTCTGGTGCCATATTGATGTTGTCGTGCCCCTTTTGCTCTTCACTAATGTCTGTATGCCTATCTGCAGGGACATCAATGTGGTTTGCTCTGGCATAATGTTCAAACGAGCGTTTGCTGCTTTTTTTCCAGTGAGCATGTTGTCACCCTGCTTGATTGTAATTTGTTTGTTTGATGGAGTTTCGTCATTCATGGCTCTGACTAGCTTCCATAGTTTGTTCCCTTCTTTGTCTAGATTGAGGCTTTCTGTTTTGTTTTTCCAGCTTTCTCTTGCTGTTTGGTTTAGAGTGTATTTGTATTTCATCAGGCCATTCTATCCACTGTCTTCCTCTTGGCCTTGTTTCAATCTAGACCAGGTTTTTTTAAAATATATTGTCTTATGTTGTTATGCCAGCGGAGTTTGGGTCATCCTCAAGGTCTAGACTCTTGACTCTTTGCTTCCAAACTCCGGTAAAAGCCGATCTTCTTTCATTCTGCAGATGTGGCCAAACTACCAAAGTTGATTGGGCCACTCAAATCTACAAGGGCTGGACTTTGAGATCTTGTCAGATTGCAGATATTTTCTATTCTTGTTACTTGGACCACCTTCCTTAGATATCTTATTTCTGATGCTCGAAGCTGGCTTTTCTGGGTTGTTGTCATTGCCCATGACTCACATACAAACATGTCTGAACTAGTACATAGATGTAGTGGTATCCAGGCATCCTAGTTTTCTTACTTATTTTTCTTTTGATGAGCAATCATTTTTTTATGGCATGATAAAGTTTACTGGCTGCTGCCCTTCACATAGCCAACTCTTCTTTAAAGGCGATATAAAGACAAATAAATTGTGATGCCATATGCACAATTTGTGTTCGGCAATCATTTCCTCAGCTATACGTATACGCTCTGGTGCACATCATTTTATTCAATTTTGCCCACTTTGAAATTGATCTAGCTATTGATTGACACGATGCATTACAAATTAAATAGTTGCATAATTATAATTGGCAATGCTGGGTACCCAAGCTATATGTATAATAGTAAGTGTGGGTGTGTGTCTGTGTCTGCATGGTAACAGTATGTTGCACGTGCATGCTCGCATCACCCAGCTTTACCAAATTGGGTCCCAGCTTCACCAAATTGGGTCCCAGCTTCACCAAATTGGGTCCCAGCTATTCCAAATTGGGTCTCAGCTTCACCAAATTGGGTCCCAGCTATTCCAAATTGGGTCCCAGCTTCACCAAATTGGGTCCCAGCTTCACCAAATTGGGTCCCAGCTTCACCAAATTGGGTCCCAGCTTCACCAAATTGGGTCCCAGCTTCACCAAATTTGGCATAGGGATCCATTTTGATCCCTGTAAGGTTTTAGTCCATATTAGAACCAAAAAGCTGGAACAGAAAATGTATGCAATTGTTCAAAACTTTACAATGGCAGTAAACAAAAAAATATAAATTGTGATACCGTTGCCTGCATTGTGTTTAACAATCACTTCCTTCATGACACACTTAAGCGTGCAACATTTGATTAAATTCTACACATTTTGAAGATGACCTAGATATTGATTGCTCAAAATTCAATACTTGCACAATTATTCCGGACAATCCCATGTAGTATAATTGTACCCATCTAATCCATCTTAGATAAATTATTTACAATTATTTATGATAAGCGTCATTAGATAGTGCATCACTCACTCTGTATTTGTATTATGTCTTTCAAATACAGGAATGTCACTTTATGAAGGTTTGTACAGACAATTATTACACTTTGGTTAAGTTTGTTCTATTCTTGTGGGAAAAAGTTGAATTAATTTCTTTTATAGAACATGTTTATAGAGAGACTGTATGCATAGAAAAATGGAAGCTGAACAAACATTTTGGCGAGAGAATTAATATGTTTTTTGGTTGTGGTGTATTAATTTTCTTCTGTTTTTACTAATATACTTTGTGGCCCTACCTTTGCTGGTAAGCTTCATTGAGAGTTGAAGTTTCCTTTTATGACTCAAGTGTGTATAAGTGTATAATGGCTGTTGAAAGCCTTTGTTATCATAGAATACTAATAGTTACTTTCTGATTGCTTGCTAGATTTCAAGAAACTAATAATGGTTGTCAGTTGAGAAGTTTTCTAGATATACTAACTTTTCTAACATTTTATTATATAGATTCTACATTAGAATGCTTTAACTCTTTGAGCCCTTGCTACCCAGTCTGTAAAATCCCATTCTCCTATGCTCCTGAGAAAATACGCACAGTGTAGACATTTGAGTAAAGCTATTTACTATGGCAAAACCATGTGCTCTAATTTAGTTATTCTATCTAAAATTGGCTGACCTGCTACTTTCCAATGTTTCTATATCAGTAGAGTGTGGAATATATTCATCAAATTTACTTGATACATTATGTGGAATACCCCTATGGACCGTAGTCTGATCTTCCTAGAAAACAGATCTAACTTGATCCTAATCAATGGACCAATGGTAATCCGAATCACACACATGTTTTTGTTTGAATAACAGCTGATTCATTTCAGAATAATCACAAATTAAATCTAATTTGTCAGCCTCAAAATCCTTGAAATTACTTTCAACGACTTGTTTTGTTGTTAGCCTTTTAGAATGGCCATTTCCTGAATTTATAAAACCAACTTTCATCACGAAAATGATCAAATTCATCATGAAGATATGCTTTGACATTTGCGTTGCCATATTTGTTATTTCTGGAATTGTGTTTACTATGTAGACATCACTATAATTTAGCCAAATTCCAAGCAGTACAGCCCAAAATATGCCTTAAAATAATGGCCCATCAGCCACACCGGCAAATAGGTGGCTCGCGGAATGGGATATTTACACACACCCTGAAATATGGATGTCATGGGCTCAAAGGTTTAAAATATACATTAGGATAGATTCAATGTAGTTTACCGTTAACAGATTCCGTTTTCATGGTGAAGGTACGGGGATAAATTTTCATTGTCGTCAGCTCCAGTTGACTCAGCTGTAAATGGATACCTGACTTAATCTCAAACACTTCATTCCTGACCAACGATCAAGTCTGCTGAAGGACAACCTTACTTTTATTTAAAGCAATTTTTCAGTTGTACTTTTAACAGATTTTTTATTTTATTAGTGGTAATTTTACTTAATTTAGTTTCACATGTTTACATAGGCCAGGAAATCAACAACAACCACAACATTGATAAGGAGATTTCATGCAGAAGAGCGGAAGGTCGGCTCAGCTTCAACTGCATAAAACCGATACTCCAGCAGATGACGGATGTCAATACCAGGGCTAACATTTTAAATAGCATGGGTATCCCTGCGATGGTATATGGGTGTGAGGATTGGAGTCTGTGCAAATCACATGCAGAGAAGCTCCATATTACTGATAGAGCAATGAAGCGAAGAATCATAAACATCTCCCTAAGAGACCATATCCGAAATACCGACATCCACGACTAAACAGAGTTCAGAGATGTTGTCGACTCTGCACCAAATGCGAAAGTACAGATGGGTTGGCCATGTAGTCTGTATGATTGACAATAGATAGGTGAGAAGGGGACGGCGTGGCCTAGTGGTTAAGTGGCACGGCTCACAATCTGAAGGTGCTGGGTTCGATCCCCATCACAGCACCGGCCGTTACCCCAGGGAAGCAAACCCTTAGAAAATGCAGGAGGAAGCAGACCCTTACATAAAATGTATGCTGAAGTTGGATGCACTGGGCCGACAGGCGCAAAATAAAAACCACAGTGCAACGCACACCGCCTTGGGGATTAGAGAAAATAAGGCGAACGGTAGAAAAAAAAAAAAGAAAAAAAAAGATGGGCGAGAAGAGTGTCTTTCAGGTGGCCATACAATTACAACTGCCTGTGTGGCTACCCACCAGCGAGATGGAGAGATAATCTGTACCATGCACTTGGACCATCAAGGTCCTTCTTTAAACATTGTTGTCCAGTTCTCCACTGTTGTCTTCGACACACTTTTGTCACCATACACTGCCTGCATTCTGCGATGAATGTCAACTGGTCGACATCCTTCAGCTGTTAGAAACTGAATCATCGCTCGCTGATCAGCTCTGGACGGATTCTGTATTACACCTGCCATGTTTTCAACGGTCTGCTGAGAAAACAATGAGTCGAAGGACAATGACATTTTGCAAATGTGACGGTTGGTATGTCCTGTTTACACCAGAAGTGACGTCATCATGCGCATCTTACATATGTTCACTTGTTGCAGTTTGGTTTGGTTTCATTTGAACACACCTCGTAATTAGGTGGGTAGACAGACAGGTTATTGGGCTGTTGATTGTTTACGCGATGGAGGGGCCGCCTCCTTTTGATCCACATGCAGACCAGTTTCTGGTTCACGGCTGTTAGTTGGTATTAACAGATAACTGCCAAATATACAGGTCATTCTTCAGATATCCACCATCCAGCTGACATGTCTGGTAGGAGGTTTGGCTCTTTCTCCAGGCCATTGAAAGATAGGGCTGCAAAATTGAATCACTACCAATTCCTATTTTTGACCTGCTATTGAGCTCTGCTCATGAGATACAAGTTGTCCCGTCTCCCACTTCCACTCACTGAGGGTTCTTTGGCATGCCTTTTTTCTCTTCTCTGTGGGTTCTAATACAATAAATGTTTAGTTATATAATATTTCTTTGCTAACAAAACTCTTAACGGCTGATCTTCAGTGACTACCTTTCCCATTGTGGAATCACAGGGAACGAGAGAGCTGATGCATTGTCCAAAGCAGGTAGCGGAATGAAGCAATTTATCCACACAGTGTCTTACAGAGCGGCAAAAAATATCCACAAAAAGTACGACTGAAATGGAAGAAAGACATGTCAGCCCAAACCCCCCCCCCCCCAAATCTTGTTAGCCAGACTGCCAAGAAGGACAGCCTGGGAGGTCGTAGTGTGGGTCTTAACCCTTGACCAGTATATTTTGCCTGACCCTGACTAACATGTCTGATCAGTATGTTTTGCCTGATCAGACGTTACTTTCTCCCCAGCTACCAAGATCTGGAGAAGGTCTACAGATCTAGCATGACTAAAAAATCTGAGCGAAGAAGAAGAAGAAGAAGAAGAAGAAGAAGAAGAAGAAGAAGAAAACATGTTTTTACCTAAGAGTGTGGCCTAGTCATTAATATTTTTTTCTTTTTATTTCAATTTGCATCTATTGTTGTTCTGTGTTATGCTTCAGTTACATTTTCATTATTGCATTCAGCATATTAGTGATGAACCCAACCGATTTTTAAAAATTATTGTGTACTTGTTTTGTTTCAGACGAAGAAGGTGAAACATCAGAAGAACTAACTCATAAAAAAAAAGAAAGTACAGAAGAAAGTCAAGTTGGAGAGGAAACATTAAAGAGTTTAGAAGATGGAAATGATACAAAATCATCAAGCGATCTAAAAGACGAAGGGAGGAATGAGGAAAAGCGGTCAGATGTAGATATAAAAAAGGAAGACGAGGACAAAGAGGGACAAGAAGCAACAGACGATACACAGGAGGAGGAGGAGAAGAATGAAGACAAGCTAAACATGGAGAAATCTAAGAGCGCAATTGAAGAACAACCTTTTGCTAGCATAGAAGAGACAATGCAAATTGTAATTCCAGAACCTGAGGTTTGTTTCATTTATATAAATATCTGTCTTATATTGCTTTAGCTTTGACATATTTATGTTCACTTTGTGCTGAAAATGCCTTTGTTGTTGTTGTTGTTCACTTTGTGCTGACAATGCCTTTGTTGTTGTTGTTGTTCACTTTGTGCTGAAAATGCCTTTGTTGTTGTTGTTCACTTTGTGCTGAAAATGCCTTTGTTGTTGTTGAATGACCACAATTTTTTTGGCGTTCGCCTTATTTTTCTATTCCCCAAGGTAGTGTGCGTTGCACTGTGATTTTTATTTTGCGCCTGTCGGCACAGTGTATCCGAATTCAGCATGCATTTCATGTAAGAGTCTGCTTCCTCTTGCATTTTCTAAGGATTTGCTTCCCCGGGGTAACAACCGGTGCTGTGATGGGGATTGAACCCAACACCTTCGGATTGTGAGCCGTGTCACTTAACTACTAGCCCACGCCGTCCCCTGAATGACCACAATGAGTAGGATTACTTTTTTGTTTGTCCTAAAGAGGACGTTAAGTGGCGGGTTGTCGTAGCTTTTCTCACATCCCGAGCATGCTGATGAAGGTGTCTTCCAGGTGGTTGTGGTGTGCTTGGCTTCATCTGCGTGTCTCTCACTATTAGGGGGATCACGTTGGTCCCTCACCTTGTTAGCCAGGCTGTCGAGAAAACAACCTGTTTCCAGGAAGGCTGCGTGGAAGTCAAGGTGAGGGTCTTGGCCAGTATATTTTGCCTCACCCTGACTAACATGTCTGATCAGTATGTTGTGCCTGACCAGATGTTAGTATTCCTTCCCAAAAATGCCTTTCAAGAATAACTCATGGTCCCAGGATTGGTTATTCTTGACCCAAGGTTGGAATGGGGACTTATAAAGTCTGATTTCAGTTCTGTCCTCTTCTTTCTTTTTGCTTTAGGGTCCTGCTTGCGCCTTTCAGTGTCAGGTAATTCTTCTTCTTCATCGTTCATTCTCGATTTCCCACTACCAAGCCCTGAAAAGGGCTTTACAAGTAGCAATATGTTGTCCGGGGAACGGAATGCATTGTGGCGTAGTTTACAGCTTGACTACAATATTTGCTCCTTCTGGTCTGACACATCCGACCTCAGCAGGTATTTTTGACTATTGGATTAGCCTTCCCTCTTCGATCCGTTTTTTTTAGCCAGTCTGCTCTGTTGCAGCAAGTTATCCAGGATGACCATGTGGAGGTGTAGAAGGGTCTTGGCAGCTCTTGTTTGCTGGCACTGACGCTAGCATTCAGATATGGGTCGCTGACTGCTCCAGCTCATGCACTGCTCAGCATTTTGATCCTGCGTCAGGTAATGAAGAAGTTTCTTGACTGGGTTCTAGTTAGTGCTTCAACACAGGGAACTTCTCTGCTTCTATTATTTCTGCTATCCATCTTTTGCGTTGTCAGCCCTTGGCTTTATTTCCATTGTATCTGTATAGCATTGCTTTCTGAGGTATACCCTCTGGTGTTTGATGTGTCATGTGGCCAACCATTTTGTTTGCTGCCTCTTGATGAGGTCTATCACTACTAATAATAATAATGCTTACCAAGGCATCTTGGGCCCGTTGCGTCAATCAACATCTACCATGTCAAACTGCTGAGGCTTGTAACCAAACCATTTAATGCCGAAGGAGAGACTGCTATCTGTCGGAGTCATATAGAACGGTAAGCGTCCCTTCCCACGCCTCCAGCCGGCCGGTGGGAGACCATTGTTACACTTAGCTGACTTGAACATTATCTGATGAACTGGAACTTCCTGATCCAGTCGGACAACGTGACCAAATACAGACAGGCATGGCGGATCAGAGTGTTCGAGATGGCGGGAAGACTTGATCGAACCACTGGATACAGAGGATGCGTTGCTGATTGCACATATGAAATGCATTGAGTCTTGATATGTCCTGTTGAAGTAGGGTCCAAGTTTCTGAACCAAACAGGAGGACAGGAATCCGACACGTCTGATAAATACAAATTTTGGATCAGAGAGAGAGTCTGCCTTTAATCCAAAACCAGCGAAGGTCGTTCATAGCGGAGGCAGCAATCCCGATCAGACGTAACATGTCAGGCACACTGCGTTCATCGGATGAAAAGAACATTCTCTGTATGTGTATTCATTGATGAAAAATCACTCTCCAGGTATGTGAATTTACTGGTGTCCTATCTTCGTTACGTTTCTGATTCTAACCATTCTTGTTACTTCAAGCATTCTTCGCAGGCATTTCATCTCCATTATTATCGATGTTTCTTTTATCTTTGTTTGTTTGTTAGTTCTGTATTTGTTATATCAGGGCCATGTAATGTTTGTTACAGTTATTTTTGTGTATCTCGTTTAACCATGGTTACAACTAGGTATGCACAGAGTAACCAATTCATCTATTCACATTGGATTTGGTGCTAAATAGTGTATTTTATGAACTATATGCATTCGGTCGAATAGTATTCTGCAACTGAATACAAATAGGTCAAAAAGCAGTATGATAATTTTAGTAGCACAAATTTTAAATACTTTCAGTTTCTTCTTCTTCTTCTTCTTCTTCATACGCTGTCAAACGTCAAACTGTATTTGTTCGAAGAAAGCAGCGATCATCCTGAGGCTGTCGACACTGCCATAGAGCTTGTCTAGTGTTGGCACTGGTGATGGCCACATGTGCTTTCTCTGGTCCTCGTATGTCGGACAGTTTTGCAGCAGATGTTCAGCGGTCATTTTCCCGGTACCACAGGTGCATTCGTCAGTGCCACCTATCTTCAGTTTATTGAATAGGTGGTACCTCAGTCTGTTGTGGCCTGTGCGGAGTCTGAAGACCACGACCTGCTCTCCTCTGTTTAACTGGTAATAGGCACCATTTTTGTGTAGCCAGTATGTTCTGTTTCCCAATTGGCCATGTTTCTGGACCTAATAAGCCTTTTGGACTCTTCGTAGGTCACACTAGAATCTGGTTGTGGTAGTCTTGCACCTTCTTTTGCCAGTCTGTCTGCCTCGTTGTTGCCTTGGATGTTACAGTTGGAGGGAACCCACTGTACCACTACTCTTTTTGGTGCGGACTGCTGGCATAATTGACAGAGTACCGCTCTTAAATCATTAAGTTCAGTATTTTTCTGACTTTTTAGTGCTGTGACTACAGCCAGGGCATCTGTAAACAGGACTATCTGGCTTTCATTGCTTTCGCCTGTCAGCATTGCTTCTACTGCAGCCCTCAGTGCCTCTGCCTCCGCTCTGAAATTGCTTGAGAATTTTCCAGTAACCACTGACAGTGTTATTTTTCTACCATTTGGTAGGCTCAGGAATACCCCTGCCCCTCCGTTCTGCGTTGTGTTTGTTACAGAACCGTCGGTGTATGCATGGGTCCAGTCCATGCTTGGGTAGTTTTCGTTATGTACCTCAGGATTATGTCTCTTCTTTCTTTTTCAGTATGGCTGTTCTTGTTTCCAATACCTGGTATATTTTCTACCACCTCTAGAATGATATGCTGCTTCCAGGTAGGTTTGCGTACAGTAGGGATGGGCTTTGGTGTTGTTACGGTGCTCATAGGGTCTTCGCTCATCTTTGCTTTGGCTATTTCTGCAAAGTTTCTCTGCTTTAGTTTCCCATTTCCAAATCTATTTAGTCTCTGATGCATTGGATTGTCTGTCAGTCTTCTGAGTTTCTCTTCTTGCTGCTGGGCTCTGCAGTCTCTTCTGTCGGTCATGGATTGCAGATTTGTAATCTTTTCAAGTTCTAAAATTGGCGTTGACTTCATGTCTCCTGTCATAACTCTCATGGCTTGGTTTTGAAGTTTTCTAATTTTATCAAAGTTCGCCTTTGCTGCTGTTGTCCATGCCACAATGCCATACTCGAGAACTGGTCTCACTCTTCCAGTGTACAGTTTCTTCAGTATTCTTTCGTCTGCTTCCCAGCTTGTGCCAGCAAGTTTCCTCATGATTGCCATTCTTTTTCTGGCTCTCATTCGGTTTCTCTCGATCTGACTTTTCCATGTCATGCACTGATCAAATGTGACTCCCAAGTAGTTAAGACTTATTTTCGTGTTCTGGGGTTTATTTGAGTTTTCTGGGGTTTATTTGAAAGCTTTCAGTTTCATTTCCTTTTGTGACATTTCTGAAGTTTTTTAAACAACTTAAATGTGAGATCATCAGTGTAAATGCATGTTTGTCAATGGTCTTACTAGATTCTTCTTCTTCTTTGATTGATGCTAAGCTTCTAGTCCTGTGAGGTTCACAGGCTGTCGAGCATCCTCGGGCCAGACTGCCTCTCTTTGGTCTGCATAAGTGGGGCAGTCCTGCAGGATATGTTCTTGTGTTTGCTTGAGTGCTCCACAATCGCACGTGGCGGTGTCTCTGTGATCCATTTTGTGGAGGCGGGCCTTGAGTCTGCAATGTCCTGTTCTGAGTCTGAGGATCTTTGTCTGCCCATCTCTGCCAAGTTTTTTTATGCTGTCATTTTCTGGCTTGTATTCTTTGTGCTGGTCTCTTCATTCTGTCCTCATGGATCGTTTTATGAGTGTCTTTGCTTCTTTATAGCTCTGTTGATTGCGAGTCTGCATGCCACCTCTTCTGACTTTTGCGAGTTCATCTGCTTTCTTTTTTCCAAAGATCCCACAGTGGACCTAAATTTCAATATAGAACTAAATCTGTTTTTTGAGACAGCAATCCAATGTATTTTATTTTGTGTGAGAGTCTATCTTGCTTGGGGCTTGAGATGGCTTAGAGTACACTCCTGTAGTCTGTTAGAACGACCGTTTTCCTTGTATTTGTATTCTGGCTGATAAGAATCTGAGTTGCTGCATGAACAGCTCTTGCTTCAGCTCTGAAATTGGTACAGGTCTCTCCTACTGGTATGGAATGAATTTCTTTGTCACCATTAGAATGTGCAATATAGATTCCACTGCCTCCCCTTTTTTGCTCACAGAGGCCAATCCATCTGTGTACACATGTCCAAGAAATGCTATGGTACTGTCTCTTGAGCTCCTGCAGAACATGGATTTTTTGTTCTGTTGCTGACTGCTCACTTTTCTTTGTTAAATGTGTTGCTAGCAATTCAAGCTATCTTTCTGTATCTACAGAATGGCATATGTGATGATGGAATAAAAAAGATGATTCCAGAAAGGATTATATCAGCTTTGCAACATATGTTTTGTGTTCAGATTTATCATGAATTGGTTATTGTTTATACTTGACTTCTTAGCTAAGTACAGAAGAGAGCAGACTGGTCAGACAAAACATAATGATCAAACAATGTTAGTTAGGGTCAGGTAATATCACCTCACCTAACTTCCATGTAGTTCTCACTGGAAACAGACTGTTTCAGGGCAGCCTGGCTAATGAGGTAGGAATTGACGTGGCTCCCCATAGTAGTGAGCGTTACGCTGATGAAGCCAAACATAGCACAACAACCTTTTACATCCCTAGGCGTAAGCTAGGTGCGCAAATCATCTGAGTTGACTGGAGCATACCGATAGCGGGATTCGTACCCTGTATCTTTGCCGTGAAAAGCGAGTGCTTAAATTATTTAATCTCTTTTTTTTTTGCCAGGTAAATGAGGTTTAATCAGAAGTTAATGTCATTTCTCTCGCTAAAATTAGTGCAGAGTATAAAACTATATATATTTAATTATTTCTTATATGCGCATCTGTCTGTTTTTCCAACATCCATGGTGGAAATTTGATTGGCTGATTGAATCATGTGATGTTCTGGGAGAAAAAGATGCAGCACAGTGAATGAGCTGACAGCAGCCAACGACTCATCAGGCTCAGCGAACAAAAGCTCACCAAGACACTATTCCGCCTCCTAGTAGTGGCCTTGGAAATAGCATGTTCTAGTGTAGTCTGACTAAGAGAATAGGGATCCCGGTGGGAAGGCAAACTTGGTACCAAAAAAAGCCAGCTGAAGCCGGATGTGTCAGGAAACAAGGTGCAGATATTGCAGCCATGCTGTAAACTATAACAGAATGTCACAACATCTTTTCGATATTGAGCGCCTAGGAAGAAGGAGAAGAAGAAGAAGAAGAGGAAGAAATGATGTCGCTGGACAAATGAGACACAGTTCTGAATGTGAAACAAGCACGGAAGAGACTGGCGTGGTGAGTTGATTGGGAGGGAGGGGTAGGGGGAGTTTGAGTATATGGACTGGGGATGGGTAAGGTGGTGGGCATGTTGAAGGAATGGGAGCTTTGGAGAGAGAGTTGAAGGGGGAAGATAGACAGGTTGGAGACTGGCTGCGTGTTTGGCTGTTTGAAGGAGTGAGATGGGCTTAGTATTAAGTTGTTTTAAGGAGTGAGATGGGCTGTGTATTGGGTTGTTTGAAGTAGTGAGATGGGCTGTGTATTGCGTTGTTTGAAGGAGTGAGATGCGCTGTGTATTGGGTTGTTTTAAGAAGTGAGATGCGCTGTGTATTGCGTTGTTTGAAGGAGTGAGATGGGCTGTGTGTTGGGCTTTTTACAAGGAGTGAGATTGCCTGTGTATTGGGTTGTTTGAAGGAGTTAGATGGACTGTGTGTTGGGTTGTTTGAAGGAGTTAGATGGGCTGTGTGTTGGGTTGCTTGAAGGAGTTAGATGGACTGTGTGTTGGGTTGTTTGAAGGAGTTAGATGGACTGTGTGTTGGGTTGTTTGAAGGAGTTAGATGGGCTGTGTGCTGGGCTTTTTACAAGGAGTGAGATTGCCTGTGTATTGCGTTGTTTGAAGGAGTGAGATGGGCTGTGTGTTGGGCTTTTTACAAGGAGTGAGATTGCCTGTGTATTGGGTTGTTTGAAGGAGTTAGATGGGCTGTGTGTTGGGTTGTTTGAAGGAGTGAGATGGGCTGTGTATGGGTTGTTTTAAGGAGTGAGATGGCTGCTGTTTGTTGGTCTTCTTGAAGGGGTGAGATGGGCTGTGTGTTGGGTTGTTTGAAGGGGTGAGATGGCTGTGCGTTGAGTTGTTTGAAGGGGTGAGATGGGCTGCGTGAATGGCTGTTTGAAGGAGTGAGATGGGCTGTGTGTTGGGTTGTTTTAAGGAGTGAGATGGCTGCTGTTTGTTGGTCTTCTTGAAGGGGTGAGATGGGCTGTGTGTTTTGCTGTTTGAAGGAGGATGAGATGAGCAGGTTGATGGGGATGGAGGAAGAAATAGGCGGAGTGGAGAGTCGGGAAAAGAGGATGGTATGGAAAGGGGAAGAACATTTAATTCTTAAACTGCTGTTATTTCTCTTATACTGTACAGTTCGACTGATGAGCATATGTACTACACGGGTCCACTAGTATCAAATTATTTCATCTATATTTTTGGCCAGGTTGATGAGACTCATCCAGAAGTGCAGGCTATAGTAAATGTCGCTGTTGCTCTTGCTGAAATTGCTGCTATCATAATCAGTCCAGAGTTTGAAGCGGAGCTCTTGGAAAATACAATTAAAGACTGGGAAAAGGAACTTAGGAGCGCAAGACATGATGGTCCTTTGTGAGTTTTAAGTTTTTTTGTTTTGCTTACTCACTTTCTGTGTCCGTCAACCTCACATATTCTTCGCCCAGAAACCAGCCATCCTCAGTGCTCTTTCATTTGCCACCATCAGGTCCTCCACTGTACAGGATTCCTGCATACTGGGACATATAATCAGGTGTTTCGGGCACTGGGCGACCCACATTCGCAATATTCATCGTCTGCATATCCTCAAGTTTTCAGATCAGACCCACATTTGGACACGCCTGCTCTTAACCTGTTCAGAGATCTCCACATAGTATATGGGAAATCATGTCCTGGTTCAAGTTGTTCTTTAATCTTCATCCAACCTTCACCATTCTTCACGGTACAGTCCGCAGAAAACATTTCCTCTATTTCAGTCTTATTATTTTTTAGTAAAATAAATACTGGTCGCAGGATTATTTTGTCTTTCAACCTCAGATGTAACATGCCTTCTAATATCCGGTGGTGCAATACCAGTGATTGCATAGACCTTTTCCTTTGGTGTCGGCTTAAGACATCCTGTCACAATTCAGAATGTCTCAATTATTGCCACATTGACCTATTTGTTGTGTGTAGATGCATTCCATGCTGGTGCCGCATACTCTGAGAGACATTGTGCAAGCGCTGATGTGTGGAGCACTGTTGGGGATCCCCCCCCTGCGGTGTTTGTCAGCTTGCGATGTTTGTCAGCTTGCGAATTATATTGTTTCTTGCACTGACTATTTGTTTTACTGCATTGTAGTGTGCCTTTTTTTGTTTTGATAATGGTAAATGAGGTTCACCCTAGTGATATCCAGGAATAAAGAATTGGGTCATTGTAACTCTCCTAGCAAGTAAATTCAAGAGAGCTGTATGTAGAGATAGGAAATCTTAGCAGCAGAGTTGTAGAATGTTTGTGTCTCAGTGCTAAGGTACTGGGTTCGATCTGCACCATCAGCATGCTCCAGTTGACCCAGTTACAAATGAGTACCTGAGTTACTGTTAATAAAGGGAACTGAGTACTCTTACTCATAAAAAGCTGAGCCCTAGTACAATAACATGTTTAACATTTAGAGCACCTGAGTAGCAGATTGGTAGAGAGTTTGTTTCTCATGGTAGAGATACTGGGTTTATTCACTAGTATTGAAATGCTGCAGTCGATTCAGCCGTAAATTGGTACCTCAAAATCATAAAATTAATCAAAAACCTTCCACTCCCTTCTCAACAAATACTTGCCAAGTCTTCCTGTCATGCGCCATCATTTCTATCTCCCTCCACATTTTTCCTGCAGTTTTTAGGTTTGTCTTGACTCGCATTCTCCATAGGTGTATAGGCATGCCCCTACTTCTTTTGCCCTGAAGATTCCAAAACAGTGACTGCCTTGTAATGCTATCAGCTGTTTTTCGCAATGTGTGTCCTATCCATCGCTAACGCTTTCTCTTTACATATAATCCTACTGGTTTGTATCCAGTTCTTTCTCGCAGTTGAGTGACTTTAACGTACATTTTGTTCCCTCAATTTGGAGCAAGCATCCATTGATGAAAGCTTGGATATTTTTATTTGTATCATTCTTTGTTCCCCATGTCACAGATCCATACAATATTTCAGACTTGACATTGGAGTTGAAGATCAGTTTTTTTTTGGTAGATTTAATTTCTTTTGATTTCCACAAATTCTATGAAGCAATAAAAGCCCCTCTTAGCTTTTCTTTTGTGTTTTTAATTGAATACCTCTATCAGTACCTTTACGTTGAATACCTTGGCTCTTTGATAACAAACAATGGGGACTGTGCAAGGGAAATAAGGAGACGATTGTCCATAGTGATGCAGAAACTGAATAGTATGCAAAATGTGAGGCATAATAATAATGTAGCAGAGTCCAGGTTTCACTGTAAATTAACTCTATCCAGAATGTTACTACATACATCCACATCATTCACGACACAACCACACTCAGCAAATAATACAGCAACACTCTACAGCAACCATCTTCATATTTAATAATAACACATTCAAACAAAAACGATATATTTACAAATAACTAGTGAAATACATCTTTACTAAATAATCATATATTATATATATTAATATAAATATGTTTTACTGCTGAAGTTGTAAGCACAAGCTTTTGAATATTGCCCCTAACTAATACAACCCAGTTCTTGCCGCTACACTCTCCTCCCCTTATCTGCACACGCACCACACTCTCACAACTTCATCCTCACAACCGTATTCTGTGCATTCACTCACACACAGATCCCTTCAGGCAGGTGATCTTTACATTATACATTCATATCTTTTCAGGTAGGTGATCTTGACATTACACATTCAATCTGTCCAACGTATACTCACATGCGTTCACATACTCAATCGATCTGCGTATACACATACTCCAGAACATACATCGTTCCCTTGGTGTCCTGCACACACACCACACCCACATTCAGGTCTCTCCTAGTCACGGGGTGCCCAACACACACCTTATAGAGTGGCTGGCCAAGACTCAAAGGCGTATGCTGGTTTAGCCACCCTGCAACTCATTCCATCTCTCACACATTCGTAAAACAGCCTATCAATCGCTCTCTTCCAGAAAGTCGGTGAGCTAACTTCCATTCCTTTCCAAAACAGTCTCCTAGCTAATGTCTCAGTCTCTCTATCTCTCCATGGTTAGTCTGCTTAAACTTTGCCTAGTATTATATAGTCTCAAGCAGTATCAGGGCTGTCCAATGGTCTTCTGTGGGTTGTCTGACTCAGCCATCACTCTAGTTTGGATCTACCAAATAACTAGTTGTTATTGGAGCGAATCACTCCGAATTCCTGTCACTCTAAAATGTTGCAGCAAGACCTGATGGCCTCTGTCTGTCACTAATCCCCCACTTCCCAAATCGGAATGCCAGAGTGGTCAGCTCCTAACCCCTACCTATACCAGACACATTCTTCCCCTTAACCTCCCGTTTTCCTTTGTCGATTTAGTGTCGAGATGGTGAGTGACCTTGGCACACATCAAGATACCTTTTGTTCTCTGAGTCACCGGCCTCATCATCCCTGCCCTTAACACCCATGCTCCGGCTGAAACTGTTACACTAACAAAGAATTAAAATTGAAGATCCTCAGAACATGGGTATTCCCAGGGGCAATGTACAAATGCGAGACATGGACCATCACACAAATATTAAGAAAGAAGATCTGTGCTTTCGAGACAGAATGTTACATGAGAATCCCCAAAATACCTTGGGTAAAGAAAATAACAAATAAAGCCACCCTGCAAGATCTGAGTGTTGAAGAGAACTGGCTTATAAACTACATTATGTCTCAGAAACTGAAGTTTTTCAGCCACATCAAGTGCCATGATGGACTGGAAAAAGCAGTTCTGGAGGACATTATTCCAGGAAGATAAGGCAGAGGCTGACCAAGACGTAGAGGGACACAAGACATCAAGGACACACTAAACATAAACATAGATCAGGCGAGAAGACTGACTGCTGATCGAGATTCCTATTGAATGGCTGTGATGAGAGCAACGTTGTACAAAAGACACGCTACATGTTGATGATGATCAGTACCTTTGACCTTTTCGCTGTGCAGATGTATGAAAGATTCTATTTCTTGTAATATAGTGTCTCCTCAGACATGAAAAAGATGGCCAAAGATAGGGAATCAGTGGGGAGCAACTATTGCAACAAATGTTCTAAAGTAATCCAGAAATAATAATAATGCTCGCTTAGGCGTCAGTGGCTTGTTGTGTCGGTCTTCTTTTTTTTCTTCATCGATCAGCTGTCGGAGATAAAGTGTTAGAGCTTTTATTGTACTAAGTCACAGCTTTATGAGGTGGGTTGGCTAGTTTCCTTCCTTAATGCCTTTTTTCTTTCCTAGCAGTTTGCCAGGTACCCATTTACAGCTGGGTTGACTGGAGATGCAGTAGCAGGATGTAGTGCTTTGTATTGTTAGTTTACAAATTGACTGCGATATTTGCGCCTTTCAGTCTGATACATCCGTCTTCGGTAGCAGGCATTTTTTGAGTACCAGGTTAGGGTTAGCCTTCCCTGTTCAATCCCTTCTCCTTAGCCAGCCTGCTTTGTTGCAGCTTGTTATTCAGGATCACCACGTGGAGGTGTAGAAGGGTTTTGGCAGTTCTGGTTCTCAGCCCTAACGCTAGCAGTTGGCTATGGGTCACTGACCGCTGCAGTTCATGCACTGCTCAACATCTTGATCCTACAACTTTGTGCAAAAAAAACAAACACAAAAACAACAACAAAAAACACATAGTTTTGTGAAAAATATTTACTTGTTTTCCTTTTTATTTTTTAACAGACATGGGTGCTGGATTCTTGATAACTTTCCAGAAACTACAGAACAGTGGAATGCATGCGTGGAGAGAAATATACTCCCAGATTCTATTTACGTTCTTGGGGATGATATCAAATCACTTGACCCCCACAAACTTGCAGCTTGCTGTGCAAGGTACTGCTTGAAGAACAGAGACATTATTTTTGCAGAGATGAATCGTAGAGGAATGGAAACAGAGCTAAAGAATCATGAGGCAAGAATTGAGGCTGAACGTAAAAAAATGTAAGTATAGTTTTTGAGATAGTCCGTTGGGTTGTTGTGGTAGAGAGGTAAGGCACATACAAAATGATTACAATGCACAGGACTTTAAGCACCAAAAAAAAAATGTAATTTCAATTTTTGATAATATAGGGGCAAATAATTTTAGAAGTTGATGACAAAAACATTGAGAGATATAGAGACTCTAGTATGAACAAACAGAAGTAGAAAGAGACATTTAATAATACAGTGAGATGTGAGGCCCCAGGACCTCCTAGGTTAGGGGTGGGGTACTTGTGGCATGAGGTCACATGTTGCCTTGTTGGCCATTATGTGCTGCCTTTTGAAAGAATCACAATTTTGCAGAACAAATCCTTTTATTTTTATTAGTATGTTTTTTTTCTTGGTTGTCTTTTATTATTTGTATTTTAATCTTAAAACGAACATATTTGTTGTTTCGAAGGCCCACATTGAGTAAGATTACTCTTTTGTGCACCCTGAAAAAGTTGTTAAGTGATGGATTGCAGTAGCTTTCCTCACATCCCGAGTGTGCTGATGAAGCTGGACCGGAGTCCTCCATGTGGTTGTGCTATGCTTGGCTTTATCTGCGTGTCGATCACTACTACAGGTATCATGTTGATCCCTCACTTCGTTAGCAAGGCTGCCTTGAAAACAGTTTGTTTCCAGGGAGAGCTACGAGGAAATCAAGGTGAGGATCTTGGCTAGTATGTTTTGCTTGACCTTAACATGTCTGATCAGTATATTTTGCCTGACCAGACGTTAGCCCCCCCCCCCCCCCCCCCCCCCCCCCCCAAATAATAATTAAATGATACAGGGATACAGGTGTGAATAATTTTCCCAGGAATTTGGATTAAAAAATAAAAAGATCTTCTTTGAGGGAGACGGCGTGGCCTAGTGGTTAAGTGGCACGGCTCACGACCCAAAGGTGCTGGGTTCGATCCCCATCACAGCACCGGCCGTTACCCCGGGGAAGCAAACCCTTAGAAAATACAGGAGGAAGCAGACCTTTACATAAAATGAGTGCTGAAGTCGGATGCACTGAGCCGACAGGCGCAAAATAAAAACCACAGTGCAACGCACACCGCCTTGGGGAATAGAGAAATAAGGCGAATGCAAAAAAAAAAAATAATAAATTTAAAAAAAAATTAAAAAAAATAAAAAGATCTTCTTTGTTTTATTGTTCAAAGTTATGAAGAAGAGAGAAAGAAAAAGGCGTTGGAGGATGAGAAAGAAAGACAGAGGCTCTTGGGTAAGTTGTATTTTAATTAGAGTCATTATCAATAATTAATTCCTTGATTTGTTTACTCATCACAATAGTTAATTAAATAGCCTGTTATTATGTAGTATTTATACTTTCATTAGATCCCCTTAGTAGTGAGCAACATGCAGATGAAGCCAAGCATAGCACAACTGCCTGGAGGACCACGCTACACCTCCATCAGCATGCTTGGGTTGTGAGGAACACTACTGCAGCCGGCCACTTAACGCCCTTTTAAATTTACTCATTCTGGGCTTTCAATAATAACACTTTCATTAAATTATTGCTTTAATGACATCAATATATTTTGTTTCCTTCATCTCTGGAATTTGATTTTGTGATTGTCATTTAATTGCTAGAACATTTTTTCAATATTTTATGTAAATCTTGTGTCATTTAATGACATTATTCTTTTTGTAATTTCGTAGCCTTTTCATAAATTTATTGAATGAATGACGAAGAAGAAGAGGAGTGAATTTATTGATTCTTTATGTAATTAATATCTTTTCTGTCAGCATCATATAAATATCTAACAATAACTCTTCTTTCTTTGCGTTCAGGATCTTTTGGTTATGCTATATCTGCAGGGCAGTCGTCATGATGAAGTCTGTAGTCTTCACCAGGTCGGAGCAGCTGCCCCACAGCTTTTGTCTCAGCTCCGAACCCTCTGGCCAGGTCTGGCATCTCATTTCCCTATAGATTGGGCATTCCTGTAGAATATGCTCAGGGTTCTGGCCTCCTGTTCCACATGGGCACTCATCGGTGTGTGAAATCTTAAGTTGGTATAGATGTTCAAGTAGTCTGCAGTGTCCAGTTCTCAGATGAAATAAGGTAGTTTGTTGATTTCTTTTGAGTTGGTAAATTTGGTCTGATGTACTGCTTATGTTTCACTCCATTGGTGTATATACTGATTTTTGATGATGTTCTTGATTTATCTGTGTGGTACTCGATGATTAAATTATGCCTTTTTGCTGCCATCTTTTGCCAGAGCGTCAGCTCTCTTGTTTCCCGTGATTCTGCAATGGGAGGGTAGCCACTGGAGCGCTATTGTTGAGGATTTCTGGAGTTTTCCTAGTTCTGCTCTGATCTCTGATAACAGTGGTTCATTGTTTGTTTTTTGTATTGTCTCTAATAGTACTCTGCAGTCTGTGAATACAGCTATTTTAGTTGGAGGTTGCCTTTCTATTTGAAGCATTCTCAGTGCTCGCAGGAGGGCCATCGATTCTGCTCTAAGGTTTGTGGAGAACTTTCCTGTTGGGAGGGCCTCTTCTGTTATATTTCCACTTTTGTGTCTTATGAATATGCCTCCTCCCCCGTTCCGGCCTGCCCCTTCTGCCGAATCATCTGTGTACACCTGTGTCCATTCCTAGGTATTATATTTCTCCTCAATCATTCCTTGTGCTTAAGTTTTCAGCTCGTGGACACTCTGTTGGTCTTTTCTTCTGATTCCTGGGATCTCTGTACTTATTTCAATGTTGTCTATGTTGCAGCTTGGCTCTTCATAGTTAAGCATTTTTATTTCTGCAGGTTGGTTGGGAATTAGTTCTCCATATTTTTGGTGTAGGTTGTTGGATATATGGATGAAGCTGGTTCTCTTTAGCCTATTTTCAACTGGGTGTTTCAGTTTGATATGTATGGAATGATCAGGCATGCGTAGCATCTTTTCACTATGTGTCAGCACTCTTTCCTCTCATCTAGTATTTAGGGGTCTTATATTTGTATATGTTTCCATTTTCTGGATTGATTTATTCTTCATTCCTAATATTAACCTTAAGCCCAAGTTTTGAATTTTGTTTAGGCGTTCCGTGTTTGTTTTTGATGCTGTGGTCCAGGCTGTCATGCCGTATTCAAGTACTGGCCTGACTGTGCCAGTGTATTCATTTTTAAGGATGCTGCTATTTGCACCCCAGCTTGTTCCGACCAGCTTCTTCATGAGGGATAGTTTTCTGGTTGATTTTTGTTCTCTCCTGTATGTGTTCCCTCCATGTGAGTCTCTTGTCCATTTTAACTCTGAGATACACAGGGGTATTTTCTTGTACAAGCTCTTTGCCATTTAGATTAAGTTTTGTTTCTTCCTTGTTGTTGGACAGCAAAAAGCATGTTGTAACTGTCTTTGAGATGTTAATCTGCAATCCCCAATCTGTAACCCATTTTCCAACAGTGTCCAGTGCTGTCTGCATTTTATTTTCAGCTGTTGGTAGTTTTGCTGCAGTACTCCACATTGCGAAGTCGTCAGCGTTTAGGGCACTGGATACTTTCTTTGGGAGTTTTCTCGCTATGTCGTTTATGAACAGGATAAAGAGGGTAGGAGAGATGACTCCTCCCTGGGGTACGCCTTGTTGGAGAGTTATTCTATGGCTCAGTGATCCATCTAATTTGACTCTTGCTGTTCTGTATCGGAGGAAGTCTCGTATTTAGCTCTACACCTCCCTTCTATTTCGTTGTTTAGTAGTTTTAGGAGGAGTCCTTCTCTCCATACCTTGTCAAAAGCTTTTGCCATATCTACAAAGACCGCAAGTACTTTTTCCTTACCCTGGAATTCATTTTCTATTTCTTGGGTTAGGTACACTATTTGCTCATCTGTGTTGCGGTTTTTCCTAAAGGCTGACTGTGAATTGAGTAGGAGATTTTTTTTTTCCAGATGTTTTATTAGTCTTACGTTTACCATTTTTTCCATGACTTTTCCAACACAGCTGAGCAGACTTATTGGCCTATAGCTTTCCTTGCTTGTTTTGTCCATTTTTGGTTTTCTGATGGGGATAATGATAGCTTCCCACCACTGGTCTGGGATCTTACCCGTGCTCCATGATTGATTGAAGATTTTCAGGAGTTTTCTTCTTGCCGCTTGATCTAGGTTTTTAATCATTTCATTTATGATGCCATCTTGTCCTGGAGCTTTCTTGTTTTTCAGTTTCTGAATAGCAGTGTTTAACTCTATCATTTTGAATGATGCCTTCATGCAGAAATCCGCATTCTATGTCTTCAGGTTCTCTTTTATCTCTTTTTTAACTTCTAGTTTGCATTCTCGTGTCAATGTTGTAGTACTCTCCTCTCTGAAAAAATCAGCGAGGATGTTTGCTGCCATTTTCCCTGTATGATGTTTCTCGTTTTCCTTAATGACAGTCTTCCCATGGCTCCCTCTGGTTTCTTCATTTAAGGCTCTTGCCAGGTTCCAGAGTTTACTTGTATCCCTGTCCATGTTGAGGCTTTCAGTCTTTTCAAGCCAACTTATTTGGATCTCATCCTTCTTTTACTCTATGAATGTGTTTTTAATTTTGCTGTGTTTTCCTATGTTTTCTGGTGAAGGTTTTTTTTCCATGGTATCTCTTGCCTCCCTTAGTTCTTTGTGCATTTTCCCTAGTTTATTGCTCCAATAGGGTTTATAGTTTTTCTGTTTTCCACATGGGATTGATTTCTTTGCTGCCTGGATGATAGCCTCTGTGATGATAGTAACATTATTGTTAAAATTTTTGGCATGGGATATATCTTGACAGAGTTTATTTAAATTTTCTCTAAATAGAGTCAAGTTTGCTCTTTTGAAATTCCAGCTTGGGTGCATATCTGTTATCTCTGTTTGTCCCATGTTACATATTTCTAAAAGTTATTGGGACATGGTTGCTCCCACCCAGTTGGCTGTTGACTGTTCTTGGTATTAGCCGTTGAAGGTTGTCTGTTGCCATCACAAGGTCTGGAGTACTAATTTTTTTCCATATTCTAGAGTAATATGTGTGCCTATCGTCTGGCCTATTTATTAGGATGAGTTTGTTTTCTATCATCCAATCTTCTACCTCCTCGTCTCTCTGGTCCAATGTTTCGTAACCCCAGCTTGGGGGGTGACTGTTAAAATCTCCCACTATGAGCTGTCTCGATTCTTCAGTTTTGACTTTGTGTATTTCAGAGCTGTGTCTGGTGGACTATAGCAGTTTGTTATCATTGAGTCTCCACTGGGTAGGATTATCTTTACTGTGATGCATTCTAATTCATCTGGTCCAGATCTATTTGTTTCTACTGCTGGCATAGAGTTATTTACTAGTGTTATTATTTCTCCTTTGGATATTTTTTCCCTATCTTGACGGAAACATTCATATCCTCTGATGGAAAATTTTGGAGTTTCTTTTAGGTGTGTTTCCTGAATACAAATCATGTCTATTTTGTTTTCCTTGAGAAATTCTTGCAGTTCGGGTTTCTTGTTTTTCACGCTCTCTCTCTGCATTCCATTGTTCCACTTTTAGGTTCCTTGTTTGTTGATGAGTTGCACTACTCTGTCCCCCCACCCCCCTAACCACTAGGTTAGCAGAGACAGCAGTTGCTTGGGTCAATCCCCTCGAGGCTGGGGGCCCGGCACCGCTTCTTCTCGGTTGTAACTTGTAGGACCGACACCATGACGATAGGGTAGACTGTCACATGACCATATCCTGTTGATGCGTGTGTGCCCTGATTTTTCCCGGTTCCTGCGCCGTAGCTGACACACTCCGTCTTCAGCAGGTCGGGTTGAATTTTCTGTTTTGGGTTGTCTCCCATAGCCTTTCCACCTCCTGATAGTACCTGCAAGGCAGTAGGTTGGTTTGTCTACCATGGTTTCCTTTCCGTGGCTAGAGCATATAACGGCTCTTACCCGCTTGGTGTACCCGTCATAGGACACATGAGGTATTTCAGTGGGGAAAGCAGTGCCACCTGTTGTCCCACCCCATCCTGCTGGAATACACCGCCGGTTGGTCCACGACTGCTTATTCGTCCAGTTATTATACCTGGCTTATATCGCAGCTGACACTCCATATCTGGAGGTCGTTCCACTATCCGCCACCTGTGGGCGTGCCTGGTTGGGGTCGGTGGTTCCACTATCCGCCACCTGTGGACGTGCCTGGTTGGGGTCGGTCGTTCCACTATCCGCCACCTGTGGACTTTCCTGGTTGGAGTCGGTCGTTCCACTATCCGCCACCTGTGGTCGTGCCTGGTTGGGGTCGGTCGTTCCACTATCCGCCAACTGTGGACGTGCCTGGTTGGGGTCGGTCGCTCCACTATCCACCACCTGTGGACGTGCCTGGTTGGGGTCGGTCGTTCCACTATCCGCCAACTGTGGACGTGCCTGGTTGTGGTCGGTCGCTCCACTATCCACCACCTATGGACGTGCCTGGTTGGGGTCGGTCATTCCACTATCCGCCACCTGTGCACGTGCCTGGTTGGGGTCGGTCGTTCCACTATCCGCCACCTGTGGACGTGCCTGGTTGGGGTCGGTCGCTCCACTATCCACCACCTATGGACATGCCTGGTTGGGGCTGGTCATCCCTGTCCTCCAGGTAACAATAACTAAATTAATTGTTTCAACCATTGTGGAGTCTAGGATACAATCAAAGAACAAAAAATACTTACAGCAGCTGAAAAGTGGTTCCTGAATAGATTGCTATGCCTACCATGAATAACATTATAACATCACATTATTACATTATCCTAGGCATCAGTCCGGCAAGGATGTCGTTTGCGAGGAAACCAACAATATTCTGTATAGTCCCGATCTTTTGTGGTGCGGCACCAGTGTGGGCCTAGGTCTTTTGTAAATCCATTCCACCACTGCATAGGTGGGTGGCCCAATGGGTGTGTGCAGTCATGAGGCCACCAAAACATTGTTCTACATTTCCATCTGTTGTCAGGCATGTATAGCCCATGTCCAGTCCAGCGTTCGTATGATGTTGCTGCTTCCATGACATCCCGAAGCAAAGTTTGACGTCAAATTTCTTTATTTAGAATCTGATCCCTTATCAAAATCTTTACTATGCGTCGTTCAATTGCTGTCTGAGTGACTGAATTTTTCAGCATCTGTTTTGCGCAAGTTTCACACTTTGTATCCATAAATCATTGTTGGAATGACTGTGGAATTAAAAGTGTGTGCTCTGGTTGTGGTGTCTTTCATCTCTTGAAGTATTGGCTTAATAGAGTCGAAGCAATCCGAAGCTGCTTTTGCTGTCTAGAGATTTCATGGTCAATTTTGTGGGTGGAAATTTTCTCTTGGCCTAGGCAGAAATAGAAGTTTATATCCTCAATGGTTTCCTTCCTCTCCAAGATGTATGTCCTGTTTGGGTAGTAGGAGTTTCTGAGGAATTGTGTTTTCTTTTTATTTATCTTCAGACTGACAGCTCTAGATAAGAACAGAATCAAATTGTTTCCAGGGAGAACTGCGTGGAAGTGGTGAAGGGGTGACTGCATGGGCAGGCAGCCTTTATTCCTCAGTCCTATAAATCCTCCTGTGGAACCTGAGTGGGAATAAACACCGCAGTGATATTTTGTTAGAAGAAGAATTATGAATTTGAATGAAGAATACTGAAAAGTAGCCAAAAATGATCATTCTTTTTATAAAAATAAGAGTTGAAAAGTCAAACCAGTTCTATAACATATCTTAAATTTTGAGAACAACAACAATGATGATGGTGAAACTACAAACATATAAATGTGTGTTTGCACAGATCAGAACTGAAACTGAACCAAAGATGCAGCACAGTGAATGAGCTGACACTAACCAGCAACCCATAGCTGGCTGCTTGCATCAGGGTCAGCGAATCAGAGCTGTCCAAGACCTTCTACCTAAAAGTGGCAGCCCTGAAAACAGGCAGTACTAGTGTAGTCTAAGAGAAAAAGGATCGCAGTAGGAAGGCAAACCGATACCCAAAATAGCCAAGCATGTGTCTGGCTGAACGGCACAGATATCACAACCTCATTGTTACCTACAACACAACTTTCCTTTTCATGACAATCACCCCTACCTGCCCCAATCTCCAGGAAACATGCAATAGGGTGACATGCTGGAGGCAAATGACAAGGCAATCCATGTCACTGAATATTGGATGCATACTGTATAACTTGGTGCTTGGACACAGAAAGTACGTAGGATGCATACTGTATAACGTGGTCCTTGGACACAGAAAGTACGTAGGACAATCACCGAAGAATAAGAACTAAAACAGTATTGTATGATCACTAATGTAAAGCTAAGGATTAAAAATCCAAAAAATGTTAGTAAAACCAGAGGTGGTACAAAGTCTTTATAAAAATAATAAGATAGAAACAGATTATCTTTGATGACATCACAATGGATTATCTTTGATGACATCACAATATGTAGGAAAACAAGGAGAAACTTAGATGCTAGTAAATTTATAAATAAAATGTAGGATTGTTTAGTTCCTTTTTCTTCACTTTCTTTTAAGTTTTGTGCATGTGATTTTAAAAAAATATGCCTGTCGTTGCAATTGTCATTGCTACTTCGTTTGACCATCAAGACAGTTATTATTTTTCTAGGACCAGCGGTGTAGGAAGAAGTATAATTCTAAACCTCGGTATTCAATCAGACACGCATATCTGATCCCAGGTAGCCAAATGTCGAGTAAACTCATTTCGCTCTTTTGTCTTGGTGTACCATGTTGGGCCCAGGGCCTCCTTCAGACCATCTCTCCACCTCAGCCTTGGTCCCCTGCAAGGGCGTCTAAAGTTGTAGGGCCACCACGAAGTCACTCTTCGTGTCCATCTTTTATCCAACATGCGCACCGCATGGTTGGCCCATCTGTATTTTCGTAACAGCACGATATTTATGATGTCAGTGAAGGAGGTGTGATGTCTAATCTCTGCATTGCGGATTTGGTCTAGAATGGAGATCTTAAATACTCTTTGCTCCATCGCTTGTTGGGAAACGCAGTCTATCTGCAACAGCTGTCTGTAGGTTCCACACCTCGAAGCCGTATACCATAACTGGAATAACCACACTGTTGAAGGTGTGAGCCCTAGCGTTGTCATTTTGCACCTGTTGCAGTATGGGTTTAATACAGTTGAAGCTGAGTCAGCCCGCTGTTATCCTTTGTGAGATCTCCCGATTTATTGAATGGGAGTTGGTGATCTCTTGAAGCAATACACAGAGAAAAGAAGTGCAGAATTAACAGAAATAAAGAAGACACAGACAAAAAATAAGCAGATTGTCCAGGACAGAATAACTTTTGGCTCATTTGATAACAAGCTTATGCTTCATAAGGAACTGAAATATGAATAGAATTTCATAGTTTCCCTCTCTAAGCTTATTATTTTCTCATTCTTTCATTTGATTGATTATATTGTCTGTAAATTGTGTCTTTTATTCTAGAGGAGGAGGCCAGAGCAGCAGAAGAGGCAAGACAAATGGCATTGGGTAAGAGACATATGATATTTAGAAATATAGATCAGATCATGAGAGATCTAAGGAAATGTACAATGTGTGCAAGATAGAAATGTTAATGATGAATTATGGATAGGAAACGCTTTTATATATACAATGTGTAGAAGAAATATATGTGGATGGATTTGGATATTTGGTCATAAAGCATATGTATGTCATAGTAAAGATTATGTTTACATGCCAGTGTGTC
This sequence comes from Ariolimax columbianus, assembly GCA_036924085.1. Classification (NCBI taxonomy): domain Eukaryota; kingdom Metazoa; phylum Mollusca; class Gastropoda; order Stylommatophora; family Arionidae; genus Ariolimax; species Ariolimax columbianus. Next base: position 24,241,751 of record JAVGWX010000011.1, on the reverse strand, counting down.
ATATTGAAAATATGGTGATAAGCCCATATTTTTCTTGACTAGCAAAACAGTATCGGTAATGTGGTCAGCAACATGCCAGCCACCTTTACTTCCCAGAATGTTCTGGTACCCACTTTTTGAGGCTGGATCGACCCCGTTAGCGGTTTTGCAATCAGAAAAAATCCCACGCATATGAGGACTCAGCCTCAATCGCTCGGAGGGGAAGCAAGTGCACTAACCACTGCACTACCTCGGTTCACTTTATGCATGTCATGGAGTCTTGAATTATAGATCGGGAGAAATTATTTACCAGATAGTTGGAAAGAATAAAATTAGGTTCAGGCAATATGAGCCAGTGTATGTGCACTGCATGTACCAGCATTCATTGTAGATAAATATAAAAGATAAAAACATAAACTCCTGTAAGTAAAGGCTCAGTGATTACATTGGGACAGATTCAAAACTGAACCCACATTATGGCTGCAGGGTCTTCATCATGGTCAAAGAACAAATGAAACAAATCACAACAAAGACATTGTATATGGCAATGATACAACATGGCTTGAGTTAGTCATTACCTGGAAAGTGGCCAGGAACATGTGGGTGACAGTATACCAGTTTTTAAAATGAGAAGACCAAACAAGAAATGATCGAGATAAAAAAACAACACATGTAGGTATATGCATTTAAAGACAATAATGTATAATGCATAAAACAATTAGTATGTAAACTAACGCACACACCAATACATGAACACATACGAGGTGCTTTCAAGTCAAACCAGGACTTTTTTTTTAAAGGAAAAAAAATAATTTTCCAGGAAGTCAAAATGCCATTTATTTTTTATATAATCTCCTGCAATGTTTATGCACTTTTCCCAGAGTTTAAGTAATGCTTTAAAAGATTCAGCGCAGAAAGATTTGTATCTATGTCTGAACCAATCCAGGACAGCAGTATGATTTGTTATTATTGCCAGGTGGGAACCTTGTGATGTCACTAGGTGTAACTTTCTAAGTATGTCAGAGACACCCTCGATCCACATATGTTGAGGTTGGCCTTTTGCACGTGGACAGGTGACCTACATATGATATGCTCTCGCTGCAAGCTGGTCATAATGCATTCTGACTAAATTACCAAACCACCTGGTTTTTAAGGGTGTCAGTGTATGTACTAACTAGGATTGTCCTCACTATCTGCCTCAGCGTGGTATTGCGGATTCGGTCATTAATTGTCTTTCCTGCTGCATTTCTTACACAGCTAATCTCAGAGCTCTGGATCCTACTCTTGTGTGTTTCTAGTAAATACCAAGCCTGTCATTAGTAAGACAATGACATGACGTAGGAATAAACAGTACATTTATCAGCCTCTTCTTAGTGAAAAGAAGCACTATAGGGTGTTTCAAAATCTGTTTCAAAATTTTATAGTGACACTTCGCCTTCTGAATTCTATGTGCAATCTCTCTGCCTACTCTGCTGTCTTCAGCGAACATACTATCTAGGTATTTGAGCTTCCGTACATGCATGATACTTTTTGTCACTGCTGTGGAAACTTCTGTGCGTGTGTTCATGCAGTATCATCATGGTCTCGGTATTGTCTATATTGATCTTCATGTCACATCCGTTACAAACGAAATTGAGGTAGATTAGGTGGTGTTGTAGGTCTTCTCCATTTTAGAAAAAGATTACCTGCTCATCGGCAAACAACATTTCATTTAGGAACTCCCCATGAGAGTTAGTCAACTATCTGATTTTATCCATATAAATGATGAGAAAGAACACACCTCTGTTGTACATAACTCAGCACTGAACCAATTTGTCATACCAGCATTTGTTCGTACTGCACCGTTGCTGTTTACATACTAGACACAAATACCCATGCAGTAATTGACACTCCACAACATATTCCTCCATAACTTCCCATAGCTTACATCTGTTTACCCGGTCAAATGCCTTTTCCTGATTAATGATCACCACATGGAGTTTCTTATTGTATTCTATGTCTTAATATTTCTTCTCAGTATGAGTACTTTCACTTTCCAATATTTATTAGCTGATGACATCTCCTGTTAAAATAATTTTATAAATAATACATTCATTCCTTATATCCAAGACTTCTAATTAATTTGCGAAGCTTATTGTTCTGTGTAAATTTTTTTACATAGCATTGGAAAACATATTTCTTGCATCTTTTAACCTATCTGTCTTTTGTTTTTGAGATCATGCCTTAGCGACACTACATTAATAATTGACGCAATTTCATCCGTGACGGCTTTATTTTTCACATTTTTCTATTGTTGTTTGCTTTGAAATACTGTAACATTTTACAGAGATATAAGAAGATGAAAGTGAAAATAATGAAAAACAGCACAAACATTTAGACTCATCTTGTTCAGGGGGGGGGGGGGGGGGGGGGGGGTGTCACGTCCAACAAAATTTATTAAATTACCACAGAGAACCGATAATGGAGTCTTGCGAGATCGGCATATCTGTTAGTTTCTACTACAAATGTATTTATTACATCTACATAAACAATCAAACAGACCTAAGAAAAATCTGTTGCAATACCTTAACTTTATCAGCCTCAATAGTGGAAAAATCTTCAAATCTAAGTGAAAAAGAGAATAAATTGTTTAAAAATTCTTTTTAAAATCAAACAAGCGATATTCGCACTTGAAATCAAAGCTGGACGAAGTGGTCTATTTTTAGATTCAGATACCCATATGTCCAGCTGTTTCTATAGCAATAACCGATAACAATGCAGAGATGATGCCGGATAGTATTTTTCGCTGTTAGCCGTAAAATGGAATTTTTTAAGGCTACAAAATTCATCAATAGTGCGGCATAGGTAAATGTTGCTTAAATATATGTATGTTTTTTAAATCTATTTCGTTACAAGCGAAATTGAGATTCGGCTGTCCAAGCAGATTCACCAAGATCGTCAAACATTTCCACGAAGGTATGAATGCTCATGTGCTGAGTGATGGGGAAACATCAAATGCCTTGCCTGTGACAAATGGCGTCAAGCAGGACTGTGTACTAGCCCCAACACTCTTCAGCATGATGTTTGCTGCCATGCTCCGCGTTAGCTATAAGGGTTGTAACCAAAACGGAGTGGAAATAAAATACAGGATTGATGGAAAACTCTTCAATCTCAGGCGACTGCAAGCACACTGCAAGGTAAAGGACACAACCATCATTCTCAAACTTGCTTTTTGCTGATCACTGTGCCCTCGCTGCCAGCACCGAAAGAGACATGCAGACATATGTGGACAAGATCTCAGCAGCCTGCAACATGTTTGGTTTTACAATTAATACCAAAAAAAACCGAAATAATGTTTTAGCACGCCCCGAGTGACGCATATCGCGACCCAGATATCAAAGTGAAGGACGAGCGCCTTGAATTAGCAGACAGCTTCATGTACCTTGGTAGCACTCTTTCCAGGGAAACTACTATTGACTACGAGGTCAGTAACAGAATCTCCAAGGCCAGTGCTGTCTTTGGGAGACTGCGCAACAGTGTCTGGAATCGGAGGGGTCTTAGGCTTGATACGAAACTCAAAGTCTTCCATGCTGTAGTGCTCCCCACCCTTCTATATGCCAGTGAGAAGTGGACTGTGTACAGCTGTCATGCTAGTAAAATAAACCACTTCCATACAAGGTGCCTTCGTTCAAAATAAAGTGGCAGGATACGGTACCAGACACCGAGATCCTCATGAAGGCAAAAATGCAGAGCATCACACACTGTTGCAGAAGACCCAGATTAGGTGGGCCGGCCACGTCGTGCACATGCCAAACAACTGCATCACAAAACAACTAATGTATGGTGAGCTGAAAGATGGCCTGCGTCAAGCCGGTGGTCAAAAGAAGTGTTTCAAAGACTCCATCTAAGTATCTCTGACACGCTTCAGCATCGATGCAAATGCATCTGAATGTCTCGCATAGGACCGCACGGCATGGCTTAGAACCACCATTGGAGGCACCTCCATTGCTGAGGAGCGCCGGACCTCCGAAGCACAGAAAAAACGCACTTTGCGTAAAGACAAAACAACCGACATTCACATGTCCAATTCTGACATTAAAGGCTACGTATGTGGAAGGATTTTCCGTGCCAGAATTGGACTATACAGCCACCTCCGAACTCCTGGTGAGGTGCACCACAACATGTCTGACTGCTGTTGTCATCATCGATTGTGATGGACAGCTATTAATTTGTTTTTTAAATAAAATACATGTGCATTTTTTTATATATGTAAACTATTAGAACTAATAATTGGAACCTAATGCATAGAGGTCTTGTCAACACAAAACTTTGCATACCTTGCTGAGTGTGAAGTAGCAAACTTGAATTGACTGAAAACTCTAGAAATAACTGCCCACTTGTGGGGACGGTATGGGCTAGTGGTTAAGTGACATGGCTCACAACCCAAAGGTGCTGGGTTCGATCCCCATCACAGCACCACCCGTTACCCCAGGGAAGCAAACCCTTAGAAAATGCAGGAGGATGCAGACCCTTACATAAAAATGCATGCCGAAGTCGGATGCACTAGGCCGCCAGGCGCAAAATAAAAACTGCAGTGCAACGCACACCACCTTGGGGAATAGAGAAATAAGACAAACACACACAAAAAAACAACAAAAATAACTGCCCACTTGTAAAGCAAATAACTTGTTTTATTTGAGGTAATGAAAAAGAAGAATGAGATACTTAATGCTAAGACAAGAATTTTTAATACAGATTCACAGTGTATCTACATTTTTATTAAATTATATGTTTTAAGTTGTATACATTAGTCTGGATTTTCTGGCTTGTACAGCTCAGCTTCGAGTCAATCAGGTTTTATGGGATACATTAGCTGGCGAGCTGCAAACAGCACAAACTTTTCGTGAATTGGGATTTCTGCAACCACGTGGGCCCAGTTTTATTTCAACACTGACTGCAGAATTTCATGATTACTCTGAACTGTACGCTGCACTTGATAATATAGAGAGCAAGAAAAGGAAGAGTAAGCCAAATGAGAAATTTGAGCAAAAACACAGCTGCCGGAGAGTATCAATTCTCTATTCATTCGTTCACAGTTTTTTCAAAACTTACATTTATTTATAAATTGGACTGTTATCTTTCATTCTAGTTTTTATGTTTTATGTTAGAGTTTCATGCAACAACACACATTTTTTGTAACATTATTTTCAGTTTAGTTATTTCATTTCCTTCTTATGATTTTAAATTAAACATAAGGTGTCGAAGATTGTTCTCTCTCTCCTCAAAAGATTGAACAGGAGTAAAATGTACTGTAAACAAATTAATTCAGGATTCACGAAAAGCTGGTTTGGGTAAACCAAATGCAGAGTTGATCTATACTCTGCCATCTGGAGAGACAAGGTAAAGAATTAAATATGGAATTTTTTCACGTGGATCTTCTGGTAATACAAATTCCCCTCTTCTCTGGATAGTGAGATCTGACTCCTGTGTTCAGTGTAAAGTCCCTTGCCAGATAGAAACCGAAAAGAGTAAACTTAGCGACAATGCCCGGACAAAATTAAAAAATTCTGGTTACAAATCTGCCAAAATTATTTTTAATTCCCCCACTCCTAGTAAGCTGCAGGAAGTTTAAAATACCTACTACAGATAGCTTTCGGCTACCTGGCTACAGACTTTAACAACACGCCTGTTTGAACATCAGAATTCCAAGTATTTCAAGAATATATATATATATATATATATATATATATATATATATATATGTGTGTGTATATATATATATATATATATATATATATATATATATATATATATATATATATATATATATATATATATATAAATATATATAAATCATAATTTCCAACATAACTCTATGTAAACAAGCATTCATACAGAATGGTGAAGAAAATGTGAATGAAACTAAATTTGCGTAATTTGTAATAAAACTTTTTAGGGTAAACCCCTACAAAATTGTGAAAGAGATGATGAAAAATATGCCAATTGTTAATATCTGAAACAACTTGACATGTTTAGTACTTGTTTGATTGTGAATACCTAGTTTAAATAGAGTAAAATGATTATTTTACTACATAGTGAATATCTAACTGTATTCAGAATACTTAAGTTATAGTGAAGACTTAATTTACTTTATAGTGAATACCTAGTTTAAATATAATAAATTCCTAATTTTGCTATATACTGAATGTATTACTTTATACTGAATGCCTTGTTTACAATGAGTACTTAATTCATTTTGTAGTGAATACCTAGTTTACTCTATAGAAAATAACTAGTTTAATCTGAAATGAATATCAAGTTTATAGTGAATACCAAATTTATTTTATAGTGAATACCTAGTTTACTCTATAGTGAATATTTAGTTTATAATGAAAATATTAGTTACTTGATACAGAATTCCTAGTTTATAGTGAGTACCTAATTTATTTTTTAGTGAATGTGTAATTTACTTTATAATGAATACATAGTTTACTCTATAATGAATACCTAGTTTACTTTTTAGTAAATAACTAATTTTATTTAGAATGAATACCTAGCTTATAGTGAATACCTAGATTACTCTATAATGAATATCTAGTTTAAATATAATGAATACCTTGTTTATTCTATAATGAATACTTAGTTTACTCTATAGTGAATACCTAGTTTACTTAATAGTAAATAATTAGTTTAATTTAGAATGAATACCTAGCTTATTGTGAATTCCTAATAGTAAGAACTTAGTTTTTAATCATTACCTTGTTTACCTTTATTTTACATACCTAGTTTGGGGAACTGAGACACTAGTCCAGTCAGGCACAACATACTGACCAGGACATCACGTCAGGGTCAGACACAATACACTGACCAGGACGTCATGTCAGGGTCAGACACAATACACTGACCAAGACCACAATCTCTCTTCCATATAGCGTTCCCTGGAAACATGCTGTTTTCGAGGCAGTCTGGCTGACGAGATGTGGATCAATGTGATCCCCATAGTTATGAGCGCCACGTAGATTAAGCCAAGCATAGCACAACCACTTGGAGAACCGAGGTCCACATCTATCAGCATGCTCGAAATGTGAGGAAAACTACTACAACCAGCCAGTTAACGTCCATTTGAGGGCACACAAAAGAGTAAATTTACACATTGTGGGCATTAGACAAGAACAAGAATCGACCTAGTTTATTTTATATTGACTATTTTTTTACTTTATATAAAACACACTTTTGTGAGCTTGTTATGTTAACTATAACTTTTACCTGTTGTTTGTCTGTACCATAATTATGAAGTCTGTGATTTCCTGTGCAATTTCGGTACACATTTATCCATTGAGCTATGCATGTGATTTTCCTTAGAGAGAGAGCATGACGAAACAACAGCAGAGACTCTTCCATCAGATGATGAGTATAGGGCTGCAGCAACACCAGGTAAAGCATAAGAATACAACAATTTTACAATAACAATATCAACAGCTTCAATCCAGCAGAACGACAAAGTTAATAGTTGGATTCCAGAATTACAGTTATGAGGAAAAAACTCAGATAGACCGGCTACAGTATCTAGAAATGAGAAGAAATCAAGGTGACTTACTACAGGATAATAAGATAATCAAAGGAAAGGATAAATTAGACTATAACAAGTGTTTATAAAAATACTACCACCTACAAGAACAAGAGAGCATAGCTACAAATTAACTAAAGAGAGGTCCAGATAAGATATTAGGAAATATTATTTTAGTCAGAGAGTGGTGAATGTTTGGAATGCATTGCCGCAGGAAGTAGTGGAGGCAGGGACAATTAATGCATTAAAAAAATAAATTGTACCCACATAGCTTTTAGAACAATGAAATGTAAATGAAACTGGTTGTATAAAGTCTACTAAACCAGTATAAAGATGTTAAGTTTAATTTAGATGTGATGTATGCGAGGTAGCCAACAATGTCCTGTATGTAGTCCAATCCTTCGCCATGTAATGCATTTCGAACCCAGGTCTTTCAACAAACCATCTTGCCATCACTTGGTTGGTGGCCGGTTGCGTGTTGAATCATATGTCCACTAAAATGTCATTCTGTGTGCCCATCTGTTGTCCGGCATGTGCTCCACATGGCCAGGCCAATGATATTTGTGAGATAATACAGCTTTCACAACCCCGCGAAATAAGATGTGATCTCCGATTTTGACATTGTGGATTTGATCTATGATCTAGATCCAGACAACACGTCTTTTCATCATTCTTAGAATGACGCAAAGTTTATCTGTGTTCTCGTTGCATAAATTCCACACCTCACAGCCATAAATCATGGCTGAGATGACCATCTTGAGAATCCTGAGAAATGGTGAAACGTCATCTCATAGAAAAAAACTTATGCAGCTGATAATGTTTAAAAACTGCACCTTTGAAATGTTTTGATCTCTGGGACGCTTGAAATATTGTTGCCCCAAAGAGTATTATGCCTTGGTAGATTATGGACAGCAAAGAAGAGGCTGACTGCAATCTTCTAAACAGAAGGGTATGCATGGGGCTAGCAATCTTATCCTGTAAGACAAATTTCTACAGAAATTACCACATGTGTTGGTTTATAAGCTTTCTTGTGCCTAGGTTTTTATGTCACCACTGAGACATGAATATCTAGGTTGTTACTGGGGTCTGAACCCATGTCTTTCTGACTAAAAGACTGGTATTCTAATCACTCATCTAATAATAATAACAGCTGTCCATCGTGGTCGATGAAGATTGCTGACATCTTTGTCACAGCTTATCATGATGGGTGTCAGTGCACATATGGCTGAACAGGCTAATGTCGAAATGAAAACATCTGTTGCATGACATGCAGACAAGATCTATAGAAGGTGTTTCTGCTGTTTGTGATTTCTACAGCTGTGTGTGACTGTTTTTGTCTTGATCCCACCTTTGCTAGTCTATCTACCTTGTCATTGCCAGGTGTGCTTGAGTGTCCAGGGATCCACTGCAGAACTATTTTGACAGTACTGGAAGTGATAATGTGGTCTATGTGTAGAGATATTTGGATACGGTCAGGTCTCAGCTTACTTACTTAGTCGTTCCTCTTCTACCGTGAGGTGTAGAGGTACGGTCAGGTCTTCAATGATCAATAATTTCTAATGCTTGACATTGAATCTGTGAAAATAACAGAGTTTTGGGCCTTTAAAGGAAAGGCATCAAAAACTATCCTCAGATGGTACAAAAACGGCTTCAAGTGCAGTGATCTCGGCTTCATAGTTGAAGCAAACCTCCCCGCAAGCATCAGACAGTTCATCAGAGTCCGTCCGGGTATTTTATAAAAATGCCATAACCTGCTTTGATGGGGGCCTTTAATGCAGATCCATCAGTATATACATGTATCCATTCATCGGGATAGGCATCAATAGTTATTTGAGCTGCTCGAATGAGAGTGCTTGGATCTAAACTTTTGGTTGTATCATCTATTAATTATTGCCTGTATTTCTGGTGTTTTAAGGAATGCTTCTGGAGGTATGTCTTTTACTACTCTCTGTAACTCTTGTCTTCTTTCTGGTAGATGGTATATGTCTTTGATTTCACTAACATGGCAAAGTACAGACTTTTGTTAAATTCTGCTTTTTGGCTGCCAGTTTTCTACAAGAAGTCTGTTGGGGTGATCTCATTTCATTCTGCTACTTTGCTCATAAACTTCCACAACTGCTTTATCCCTCCGCATCTCAAGGGGTTCCACTTGTGTGTGGATTTCGCAAGCTGCCGTTGGTGTTGTCCTCATTGCTCCACTAATGAAGCATAGAGCACTATTTTGCACCCTGTCCAGGGATTCCAAGTTAGATTTTTAGCAAGTTGTAAGGAGCGCACTATTATATTCTATTGCTGAATAACCAAGGTATAAGCCTCTCAAAGTATCCGTTTCTGATCCCCATGATGTACTAGGAAGCCTCTTTAAGAGCTGCAGACGCCTCACAGCTTTATTCTTTACACTCTGGATGTGATGCTTGAGGTTGAGTTGTCGGTCAAGCGTGAGTCGGTCAAGTGTGACTCCAAGATATGTGGGGTGTTCTTCTCTAATCAATTGGTGTTCCTATAATTTAAAAATTACACTTTGTTTGGCAACTTTGTGACTCTATGTAAAGATGGTATACACTGTCTTTTCACAGTTGATGCTTAGTTTCCATGTTTGGCAGTACTCATGCAGTCTCCTCAGGGCTCCATTTAGCCTTCGGTCCCCACTATCAATGTCTTCATGGCTCAGCCATATTGCCAAGTCATCAGCATACAGAGTTTTTTTTAGCTTTGATCTGCTCAGCCAAGTCATTGATATAGATCAGGAAAAGAGTACAACTTAGAGATGAACCTTGTGGAAATCCTTCTCCTAAAACTTCTTTAGAAGAGATCACATCCTTGACCTTTGTCTGGATCATTCGCTCAGTCAGGAAGTACTTTATCCAATTGTAGAGCTTGCCATGAATTCCAATGTTAAGCATCTTTATCAGAAGACCTTTCCTCCAAACATGATCGTAAGCCTGTTGTAGGTAAAAAAAATGGCCACTTTATGGTTATTGTTCTGGAAGCCATAATTTATTGTGTTAGCCTAAAGAGATGGTCTTCTGCCCAGTTACCAATTCTGAACCCTGCTTGTTCCTGGCATAAGGTGTTGGATTTCTCAAACAACCAATAGAGACGTATGTTTATCCTTCTCTCTGCTAATCTGCCCAGGCACGATATTAAGGAGATGAGCCGATAGCTGTTTGGTTCATTCAGAGGTTTTTTGTTTTTCAATATTGGCACTATATATGCATTCCTTCATTTTTTGAGGAGCTTGCCATTTCTCCATGTTATGTTGATCAATCTGAGGACAGTTTCTTTACCTCGAGTGCCCAGATAAAAAAGCATTTTGTTGTGGATCTTGTCTGGTCCTGGAGCCTTTCTAGGTTTGAGTTTCTTCAGGGCCTGCTTGAGCTCTTGCATGTTGAAATCTTCTTCAAATATGGAGACATTGGTTTGTGGAGCTTTCTCTTGGCACTTCAGGTAGTTCAAATGCTTCCTATCCCTTTCTGTAAATTTTCCTGCTCCATTCACAGATGCAAAGTAGCGATTAAAGTGCTCTGCTTTCTTTTGGTCTTCAGTGATTGTTTTTTCTCCATCTATCACTGGTTCGGGCTCACTCTCCTGTTACCCCTGAACAGACTGTCAACCAATGACCAGGCTCTATTTCCATTATGCCTGAGATCTAATTTGGAGCATGTCTCAGCCCATTTTTCACTTTTTGCTTCCTTGACTGTCAGCTTTACTTTGGCCCACGCTTTGCTGTACTGCATCTTTGCTTCTAGTGATGGCATTGTTTCAAGGGTTGTTCTTGCATTCTTTCTATCATGTGTAGCACTTTGTATTTCTCTATTCCAGAATGGTCTATATGATTTATGATAGCCCCTTGGGATGCACTGTGATACTTCTTCCAAGATTGCCTTTGTAATCTCTTCTTTGAGCATTTGAACACTGTTGGTTGTGTTTATAAGGATACGGTCTGTTTCTTGAAATAACTGCCAGTTCGCTTTTCTAAAGTTCCAGCGTGTTTTCTTGTTTAAAATATGCTCTTGAAGACGTTCTTGTGGTTGTAAGGAGTAGCTTGTGATCGCATCCAATGTCATCAAGAACTTGCAGGTTGCAGGAGTTTATAAATTCAGATAAACAGATCGTCAAGTCAGGTCGACTGAGAGAGAGGTGGGCCCTGTGCCGCAGCGTTGGGGTAGAGTCTGCATTCTGCAATACAGACAAGTTGGTTGTATCGCAGAGCTCCTCGATAAATTTTCCTGAACTGTTATGGTCATTGTAACCCCAACGAGGCGATTGTCCATTGAAGTCACCTGCAAGGAGTGTTTTATGATATTGTGTTTCATGCAGATCTGGCAGGTTGCAGGTCGTCTGTTGGGGGCTGTATATGTTGTATATAGTGTATTTTGATCCAGTGTGCCAGATAGTGATTTTCTTAATGTCTGTGGAATGGGCTGTTATATGTGGGACATATCCCTGCATGTCATTTTGGATGTAGGTAACTATGCCACGGCAGTTAGTGCACTCACAAGCATAGCTAGTGTATCCTGTCAAGTTCAGGTCAATGTCCTTTTGTGGAGTTTCTTGCAGGACAGCCACATGAACCCTGTGGCTGTCCAAAACCTTGGCAAGCTCAAGCTTCTTATTTCTCCGGCCACAAATATTTAACTGTAGAACATTCAATGAAAGCTTGTTATCTTGTTTCTACATATGCTTCCTCCCTAAGTTTTCTCATTTCAGTATGTTTGTGTTTGTTTCCAGTAGTTCATTTTTCACCTTTTGCAGCCTGGGCACAGACTGTAAGGCGCTCTGACCTTGATGACCGAGGTGTCGTCCGAGCTCGTTTGTAAAACATTTAAATTTTCTACTTCCCATATTTTGGCATTATCAGCTTGTAAGCTTATGGATTTTCTTTCCACTCCAGGCAAAAGTCAGAAATGTACTGTCCTGACATTAAGTAATTGAGAGGGTGCATTAGCAACTCTCCAAGGTACCGAAGCCATGGTAGAGTTCACTGTGCTCATTCCCTGCCACCAATTGTCTACTGGTTAGGCCGAGTTCTCATAGGCTCTAGACCTGTGACCAAAAGTTCTAGACAATTGAATCACCACGTCCTGAGCCACTGTGCCTTTACGATTGGCTTCGAGTGTCATGGTGCGGCGAATGTAGGTTCTCTTTTTCCAGTTCTGTTCAGCACGGTGCTGGTTCCTTCCTAACCACAGAGGGCGCATACGTATTGTCCAATAGGAGACCCATTTGTACAGATGGGTTACTGGTAAGGTTTTAAGGATATAATCCTCATTTTATAGTACCGCATCTACTAAGTTATACTGTAGCATTTCGTTTGGTCTGAAAGATCAAGGGAGAGGTTATCAGAGCTGACTCATGCTGATGTGTCAGGCTGAAAGGTGATGATATTGCAGCCTCGCTACAAACTATGACACAAAGTCATTTCCTGGACGAAACTGAAGAAGAACTTGATCCACAAATGACTTCATTTTTCTATTCTTCCACTTGGCCTATCCTCTAATTTCAATTCGACAGTTGACGCAGTTCATCAGCGATGCAATCTTGAACACAATGATAAGCAATGCAATTTACTACACATGCGAGGTGTCACAACAAATTATGCTTGATTTAAAAAAACAATCAAAATTCTCACAAATTTGTTGAGACAGTTCAACAGTGAAGACACTAAAAATCCTATTATTATTGTAATAAAGGAAGATAGTTTAAGCTGTATGTATTTACATGCACAATATATAGCATAAAAAGCATGTAGATTTAGTCTAATAATACTTTATAGATAAATAATCTAATAATAATAAATGTAACTAAATACTTTCCTCAACTGTAAATCAGGTACCAATTTACAGTTGAGTAGACTATATACATTTACATTCTTGTTTTTATCTTCTTCTTTAGTTCAAGTTCCGTCAAATGTATTGGATGATGATAGCAATAAAGAGGAAGAAGATGTATATGAAGAAAATGAAGCAGAGACTATTCGTGAAAAATCTGAGCTGGAGGTACGAAATAATGTCAATATGTCATTTTCTCAACTGTCTCATTATGATCTTCTACAATATTGAGTTCAGGGGGGAATGTCATTTGTGATATACTGCCATAAAAAAAACCGGAAGATACATATGAGAAATAATATCATCTGAAAATTGACTAGCTCAACATGGGAAACACAGTCAGATGTCTTCTGAACATCTGCACTCAGCCTGTGTTTGACCATGGCTGAGTACGCTGTGCCAGTTTGGAAAACATGTCAAACTTGTTATTACAGTAATAAATGAGACCGGCTGAATAGTTACTTCTTCTTCTTCTTTTGTCCTACTGCTCTTGCCATGCATCGTTGCAGAGAGGCGGAGTGTGTAGATCTTTTGTTTGGGCCAGGTGAGAAGCTTGTGTGGTCGTCAAGTGGAACCTCCCGAGTGTTTCAGATACATCTTCTATCCATCTGCGACGAGGGCGACCCCTTGCTTGAGGACCCGATACTTGCATGTAGTAGACTCTTACTGCTGGTTGGTCATAACGCATCTGAACCAAGTGGCCAAACCACTTGATTTGTTGGTCTGCAATGTAGGCATTTATTATGTTCGTTCCAACCATCTGCCTCAACGTGGTGTTTCGTATATGGTCTCGGAAAGACTTGCCAACTGCACTTCACACACAGCGCATCTCACAGTACTGAATCTTACTCTTGTGATGTTCCAATAAGGACCACGATTGACACTGGTAACACAAAGTAGGAATGAAAAGCATGTTGATCAACCTCCACTGTATAGTTACAGGGTGCTTAAAACCTACTCCAACTGAAAAAATATACCCCATAATCGGAATGGCTCGAACTGAAACATGAAGAAAAGTCGAGTCAGAAATTAACATAGAGAAACAGACAAACGACACAAAGCACCCTATGTTTGGACATCGGGTGCAGTGCACAAGACTGAAATCTAGAAAAGTTTCTTACAGTCAACACAGCCACTTCAGACTAGTCCTGGAAAACGCTACATCGACATATGGAATGAACTGACTCTGGTCCCCTGGATCAAGCTACGGGGGTAACCTACACCTGGACTGCACTTGCCTTACACAACATGGAAGTGACCGAATAGACTCCAAACTGGGTTATCACGATGCAGGAAGAACTTAAAGAGATAAGGATACAGAGATGATGAGACATGTGGCTGGTGTAACACAAAACCCAGAACACCTGATAATTCTGCCCAAACCTTTGTTTTTTTTATTGTGGTATGACTGTTTCTCCAAGTCAACCCAGCTGTAAATTGGTGCTTGATGATATCAAAGAAAAATTTCTGAGCGACCACAAAGCAACAGAGTTTGTGCTCTGTCACTTTTAGCAATCAAAGGGACTGAGCACACATGACACTGATCATGTGCAATGAAGTCGGTTCTATGATCCATTAAATATTTTGCAATAATGAGTTCAATAAATGTAGTGGTTTCTGGACATGCCTCAATTGTTTTCTTTACAATACAAATTATGAACAACTTGTGAGATAGTATCTATCGGTTACAATTTAGTGAATTCTTTATGTAGTTCTCGCAACTCTTGGTTTTTTTCTTTAAATATAGTTTGTATGTTCTCAAAACTGGTCATCGAGACCATGAAAGGAATATTGTGCAACAAAACCGTGTCACTGGAACTGAGAAAGAGAGTCCTTGGATGCTATGTGGAACTAGTGCTGGCATATGGCAGTGAATCATGGACAAATAGTAAGCAAGTGCTTACATTTTTTAAACAACGGATATGGGGTTTTACAGAAGAATGCTCTTCTGGAAACCATGCACTGCAAAAGAAGATTAATGATACAGTACTCAAGGAGGCACAAATACAAAGACAATTTATTGTAAGGATTAGAACAAGGCAGTCATCCTTTTTTGGGCATGTTATGAGAAGAGGAGGTTTGGAGCATGTCGTGACAACGGGAAAGATAGCAGGAAAGATAGACAGAGGAAGGCAGAGAGAGAAAAGATGCTGGACAGCCTGAGAGAATGGTATGAGTGATAATCAACAACAGAGTTGGTAAACGACACACGCGATAAAAATTGATGGAGATCCACGATCGCCAATGCCAACTGGCAAGGTACCTGATCAAGATGATGTTGTCAAAAGGCTGCCTTAGAAGTTAGTAGCCTTCAATAATTCGTAATAATTTGTTTCTGCTCACTGTTATTTGGAATCAAGATGCTGAGCAGTGGATGAGCTGCAGGGGTCAGTGACCCATAGCTGACTGCTAGTGTCAGGACCTGCGAACCAGAGCTGCCAAGACCCTTTTACACCTCCATGCGGTGAATCTGGATAACAGGCTGCAACAGAGCAGACTGGCTAAGGAGAAGGAATTGAAGAGGGAAGGCTAGCCCAGTACTCAAAAATGCCTGCTGAAGTCGGATGTGTCAGACCGAAAGGTGCAAATATTGTAGTCAAGCTGCAAATTACAATACAATACATTCCATTCTCTGGACAACATCCTGCTACTTGCAAAGCCCTTTTCCGGGCTTGGTAGAGGGAGGTTGAGAACAAGCGAAGAAGAAAAACTCAGTTAATTTAATTCTTGCACTTGAAATGAAAGAGAACGAACACTTGTACCTATCATAATTTCTCAATAAGTTCCCATGACTAGTTGTCGTTCTGCCTGTAGTACATAAGGCCCTGTATTTCGGAGGAAAGAATAGGACAGCTATGCTGTAATAGATGACTATGGATCTGGCAACCTCATGGACAAATGGAAAAGGAAATGTTATGGAAACCATCACTGCATGAAAATAAAAATGTTTTTCCTTCATCCATTTCAAACAATCACATCTTTTTCTCTGACTAGTCCTATCAGGATTACCATACTGACCAGGATGTCGTGTCATGGTCAGATGCAATATACTGAGATCACTCTTTCTTCCATATAGCATTCTCTGGAGATAGGCTGTTTTCAAGCAGTCTGATTAACGAGATGTGGATTGATGGGATCCCAGTAGTAGTGAGCATCATTCGGATGGAGTGAAGCATAGCACAAGAGCCAAGAGGACCTCTATCCACCTTTATCAACACGCTATCGGTCTATTTATGTTCAGGCCAACTGTCTTGCCTGTTTTATTCAGCTCGTTTAGACTTTGTTCGGCTTCTGCAGTGCTGTGGCTGAAGATCACAATGTCGTCTGCAAAACGTAGGTGTGAGAGCATCTCGTCATCTATGTTGACAATTTGTACTGCCAGTTTAGAGACCTAAAAACATCTTCAAGCACAGCTGTGAACAGTTTTGGGGAGATGGGATCGCCTTGTCGAACTCCTCCGTGTATAGGTATGGAAAGTGGCTTGTGGAAAAGAGTGATCACGGTTGAGCAGCCTTTGTTCATTTTTTATTAAAGCTATAACATATATATTTCCTTAGTTTTCTTTTAAAAAATAACCTTTACTTTCTACTCTAAATAATTTCTCCTAACATTTCATTTCTTTTTACTTCTTTATATTAAAAAAATGATCTTTAACCTAGATACCAAAGACATTTTTCTGAACATACCTTTCTTATGGAAAGGAAGACTAACGTCTGGTCAGGCACAACATACTGATCAGACATGTAAGTTAGGGTCAGGCATAATATACTGGGCAGAGAGTTGTGAATTCTTGGAATGCATTGCCACTGGAAGTAGTGGAGGCAAGGACAATTAATACATTTAAGAATAGATTAGATGTGTATAGCTTTTAGAGCAGGGAAATGTAAATTAAACTGGTTGTATACAGACTCTGCAGATTCTTCTAAATCAGTATAAAAACTTTAAGTTAAGTTAAGACCCTCACCTCGGTTTCCTTGCATGCCTTCCTGGAAACAAACTTTTCCTCTTAGCAGTTTGACTAACGAGATGTGGGATCGACAATATGATCTCCGTAGTAGTGAGTGACACGTAGATGAGACCAAGCAAAGCACAACCGCCTGGAGAACCCCAGTCCACCTTCATCAGCACGCTCGGATGTGAGGAAATCCTCTGCAACCAGCCACTAAACGTCCTTTTCAGGGCACACAAAAGAGTAAACTTACTCATTGTGGACATTATCAACAACATCAATAACAAGCCCTCTTATCCACTGTTTTTAAAGCACATATCTATTTGTGTGATGATGGTTGTGAGAATTGTCCTTATTCTACTATAGATGATGATTTTTTTGTGTTTTTACTTTCATAAATACATTAATTCTCTTTGCTGATTTCAGATGTTGATGGAGCAACCAGAGGCCCTAGCATTCATGGCAAAACTGCAACAATATGATACTGCTATGAATGCTCTTCTTGCAACGATCATAGGAACATCATCTGTTATCCCTTTCAAAATTGCTTTTTCAGACTCCACTATAGAACTGGTGTTTGAAACAGTTGTTCAAAATGAAGACAGTAAGGAATGATATAGTAGGGTGTTATAATATCATATTTTTGTTTATGACTTGTCTTAGTCGATCTGTTCTTCTACAGGGGTGGTTGCCTTTGTACGAGTTTGTGGTAGCCCGTTGGTGCTTTATTTTTTGAACAGTATTGCGTTCTTTGGTCTTGTGTGGACTCCAGATCAGGTTTCGATAGGTTCTGTTGCAAGCATGAGTTGTCCAGAAACTAGCTAGCTTGTTTGTTACAAGGTCGTGGATGCTGGTGTGCAGCTTTAACGAATTTTGCCAACTACTACTGTCAAATTAAACAAAAAATGTTTTATCTGGTTACAAGATGGTTAACTATGCAAATATCTTGTTGCGTAGTGTGCCGTTCAGTCACTTGATACTAGTCTCACCATTTAATTTTATGTTGTATGATTTGCATTCTTCATTTGCTTTGGCATTTGTCCTGAAAAGGGCATTGTGACATTGTGTCATAGTTTTAGTGAGGCTATTAAATGAGCACCTTTCGACTAGATAAATCCAGTTTCGGCTGGCTTTTTTGGATATCGGGTTTGACTTCCCACTGAGATCCCTATTCCCTGAGCTAGACTACACTAGTGCAGCCTTTTTCCAGGGCTGCTGCTTGCAAACAGAATAGAGTCTTAGTCAGTTCTGCTTTGCTGACCCTTATGCAAGCAGCCAGCTATGAGTTGCTGGCTGCTGTCAGCTCATTCACTGTGCTTCTTCTTTGGCCCCGGTCTCACTACCTCATTTTATGTTGTATTATTGCAGTCTATGTGTGGCACATCTTTGTAATCCAGTTGCATGTTACATGTTTTATGTTTGTTATCTTTATTCTAATGTGTTTATATTTTTGTTTATTTTGCGTTGGGTTCGTCTCATTCGTCTGACTCTTGATAAGACAAGTTATTTACTTTAAAAAAAATTCCTGCAGTGTTTCTAGGGCTTTCTTTAAATCATAAAGACTTCTCAACATGCAACAGGCTTTTAGTCTGTTTGAATAAGGGGGTTTGCAGTGTTATGAATTGGCTAGTCTTCTGTCTAAGAGAAGTTAAGTTGCACTGATAGTCACCGCTTACGGCTTGCTGTCAGTGTGGAAGTGCTGCTATTCTTGTCTCTGTCACAAAGAGCCTTCCTGGAAAGTATTTGAACATTTTTGTGTTGGATTAATTAATACCAGTTAAATAAAGTCAAATTGTGTCTATTCATAAATATTCAGTTGATAGTAATATAATCGTGGAGACTGTGTGGCCTAGGGGTGAAATGTCTGTTTCACAATCCCAACGCACCTGGTTCGAATCACACCCATTTCCAGTTTGACAGACGTGGGTTATTTTTCTGAGTGTGATCGCTTCTTCGTGTACGGAATATAATGACAACCTACCATACTGCACACCTGCAAAGAAACTTATAGCAGCCAAATAGGTTGGCGCTTGTAAGAAGCGATGTTCTGAAAAAAACATGCTACTTATCTTAACCACATAACCAAGAATGGCATAGATGCCACAGAAACAAACCGAAACCTACGTTATGACAACATGGCCTTCATTATCGTTGTTGTTGATTAACAGTCTGCTGAGCCTGTTTGCTCTTTCACAGTCAATACCAAGTTGAATTAGCAGGTGTTTTGTTTCTGGTGACTGGATCGTTTAAGGTGCTATTGATTGTTCGGGCGCCCAGCAATAACTTCTCTCTTTCTGTGGGGAGTCCTGGACAAACAAGCAGCACACGTTAGACTGTCTCTTATGGATCACTGCAGTTGCAGCAGTTAAGTTTGTGTGCAAGCAGCTAACTTGTTTATGTATTTGGTAAGTTTGAAAAAAAAAGTAAGATGGTCGTGCCTGACCGACTGCGCTCTCGACTCACTCCGGTGTTTGTGTCATATTCGGCAGTTTGCTAGTTCCTGTTCAGATTGTAATTCATGATTCCTTCATCAGGTGCTTCAAGGACTTTATTCTGTGGAATTCATGTGCATTCGTTTGGTTATCTTGTTATGCTTAATGCTGCATTTTGCTGTGGTCGTGTCTAAGAACGCTAAGAAAAAGGGAGTCAGGCACGGATGGACTAGGAAATTTGACACATACATTGGTTTAACACACACTCCTCGTGGCACTCATCTCGAGGCTGCGGGATACTGGGCTCCACATGCGGAGTCTGTAGGGATTTCGGTCGTCACACTTCGCATGAACAATTATCAGTAGTCAGACTTGGTAGTGGTCGATCGTCGCAACAGGCCTTTGACGCCGAATTGAATATTATTATTAAGTATGATGCGTTCTGTTGAAAGTTGTAAAGTTATGGTCTGCTCCTTGTGTTACAGTTTGTTGATACAAATATTTGTTTATACATTGCACATACAGTACTCTTCTGTCCATTGGTTCAGCCATCCCCCTTTAAAGTTGTTTTTAAGAATTTGTTTGCTGTCTGCATGTCAGCTGCTCTATTTATTTGAATCATGCTTGCTCTTAGTTTTGCTAGTTTGTCTGCTTTTTCATTGCATGATATGTTTATATATCTTGGAATCCACTGGAGAGTGACTTTGATGTTGTGTGTTGTTTGTATCTTATCAGTCATCTCAGACAGCTTTACAATTTCTGTCTTGTTAATTTGCAGGTATGTTTCTAGTGCCAGTAGCCTTAATCTTGAATCAGTGAAGACTACAATATCAGATAGTTTTAGCTTACCTAATTAGAACTGCTTGAGTATTACCGAGATTGTTGCGTTAATTGCTTTAATTGCTGTGTGGTAGTTGCAGCAGTATTTTTCAAATGGTTCACATAGTTCTAATGTGTTGCCATTTTGGTGCCGTAGTAAAGCCTCGGTGTTTATAGTGGCCTTAAAAGCAGACCAGTCTGTTTATGCATGTATCATAATATTAGGGTAGTTGTCTATTCTTTCCAAGGTTGCTATCTTTAGTATTATTATGTTTGTTTTTCCTGTCATTGTACTTTCCAAAGTATGTAGGCATATAATATAGATGTTTTCTACTCCTTACCTGGGTAAAAGAATGAACATAATTTTTGTGCAATTTCATGAATTTGTGAGAAATGATTATGTAGATTGGAACTTTTTGAAAAGACCTTGTATGTATTTATGTATATATATATATATATATATATATATATATATATATATATATATATATATATATATATATATATATATATATATATATATATATATACATATCTATTTTTTGGATTGTGATTTGTAAGTTGTTATTTATTGTTCTTTGTCCTGGATGTTGTATTTCTGTTCTGCCGCAGTCAATGGGCCATTACCTATATATGTTTTGAATAGATTTTTTACCTTCAGTACCACTGCAGCTTCGATCTATTTATTCATATATGTTACACTAGAAATATCCCTATGGGAAAATATGCAACGAAATAACACACATTTGAATTTACTAAAAATGTTAATGTATACCCTACGTTTTTATTATTTATAATAATTGAATCCTGGAATTCAATCAGGCAAGGTCGTCTGATGATGCTAGGTAACCAAAAGCTGCTTAAATTTGTACCTGTTTGTCGCCCTGGAGTACCATGATGATCCAAGGATGTGGTGCATACCATCTCTTCACCTTGTTGACAAGATGGCAACACGGACAGTTGTAGTTGTATGGCCACCTGAAAGACACCCTCCTCATCATCTATATCAGTTATGCGGGCTACATGGCTGGCCCATCTGTACTTTCATATTGCCACAGAGTCTACGACATTCCGGAACTTTGTTTGGTAACGGAAGTTGGTATTTCGGATATGGTCTCTAAGGGAGATATTTCAGACTCTTTACTCCATTGCTCTTTCTGTAATTCGGAGCTTCTCTGCGTCTGATTTGCGTGGACTCCAAACCTCACACTCATATACCATTGCTGGGATAACCATGTTATTGACGTCCATCATATGATGGAGTATCAGTTTAATGTAGTTGAAGTTGAGCTTTAACATATGAGTGGCGTTCAAGTCAAACTGGGACTTTTTTCCCAGAATGTAGTCTCTGTCATGGACGCTCTGTATGCATCTCAGTTTAGGACGAGTCAGTCCTCATCATACAAAGACATCCTCAGACTGTCTGTAATGTACTGAAGCTATCTTTATCTAGGTTGACCACTTTTCCTCTTTCCAGAAACCATGTTCTCTATTATCATTCTCTCCAAGCCATTATGTCTCTAAACATGACCAAAATGTCTCAACATTTTTCTTGTGATGTTGTCTAGCAGCCAATTTTCAGTATTATGCAGCAATTGTGAAATTTATGTTTGTCCGTTTTTCTGTCCATGATAATTTCAACATCCTTCTGTGACAAATCATTTCAAAATTCATGTCTCACAACTGTATGTCGCCACTGGGAAAATGCTTGTCCTGATCAATTGTATCTTTGTCTGCTTGCATATGTCGTGGCATCAGCATCAAGACCAAACTCAAAGTCTACTGTGCAACCATCATTCCAACCCTAACTATACGCTTGCGAAAGCTGGACTGTATACTCTGGACATGCAAGGAGATTAAACCACTAACACACAGATTGCCTGAGGCGAATATTCCACATCCGATGGCAAGATCGTGTCACTGACATCGAGGTTCTCTCGAGGGCTAACATGCCCAGCATCCATGCACTGCTAGAGAAAGCACGACTAGGATGGGCCGGACACCTCGTCCGTATATCAGACGAGCGGCTCCCAAAGAAGCTTCTCTTCGGCGAGCTGAGAGAGGGATGGCACGAGAGAGGGTGCCCAAAGAAATGTTTTAAAGACGGTCTGAAGGACTCACTGAAAAGTTGCCAGATAGATATCGACACCTGGGAATGTCTTGCGCAAAACAGATCTGACTGGAGAAGCGCAGTCAAATCGGGCGTACCTGCCAATGAAGACGACCGTGTTGTGAAAGCCCAGAGCAGACGCGAGACGCGGAAATCCCGAGCAGCGGGAACACCATCCCCTTCTACAAACCTCGTGTGCCCGATATGTAGCAGATGTTTTCGTGCCCGCATTGGCCTGTTCAGCCACATGCACACCCACACCCAACAGGGAAATCTGTGACAAGGATGATGTCGGCGGTCCTCATCGACAACGATGGACAGCTATTATGTGTCTTGCCACACATTTTTTATCTGTTTTAGTTTGTGTGTAGCAATTGCAAGACTTCGTTTGATTTCACTAGAATTATTTATAAACGATCCCCAGATATTCATACACTAATAT
This sequence comes from Ariolimax columbianus, assembly GCA_036924085.1. Classification (NCBI taxonomy): domain Eukaryota; kingdom Metazoa; phylum Mollusca; class Gastropoda; order Stylommatophora; family Arionidae; genus Ariolimax; species Ariolimax columbianus. The sequence continues at coordinate 24,218,643 of JAVGWX010000011.1, read as the reverse complement.
GGGGGCGGCGTGGGCTAGTGGTTAAGTGACACGGCTCACAATCCGAAGGTGCTGAGTTCGATCCCCATCTCAGCACCGACCGTCACCCCGAGGAAGCAAACCCTTAGAAAATTCAGGAAGAAGCAGACTCTTACATAAAATTCATGCTGAAGTCGGATGCACTGGGCCAACAGGCGCATAGTAAAAACAGCAGTGCAACGCACACCGCCTTTGGGAATAGAGAAATAAGCCGAATGCAAAAAAAAATTGTTAATACACTCAAATAAATAAAAATACACATTAAAACAATTTCATTTTAAAATTGTTTTTATAATTATGTTTGAAGTCAAGAACTTACCTCAATGAAATATATTGGAAAATATATTGGAAAATATATTCATTTTACTATGTTGCATTTGACAATCTAATTTTCAGAATGAAACTTTGTTGTAAAATGAGACCATACAAAATTGTTAATGTACTGTCAATGAATTTATGGATCATGGGAAGTTAGGGTCTTCATCATTCACTAAACAACCCTCTATTTTATTTCCTCATTGAAGAAAAGGAAAGGGAGGGACTGGAAGGTTGCTATAACTCTTCCCTCTCAAGACATGAATGAAACGTGAAATCGATGGACATTCAATTCCTGCAAGTTTTAAGCGTTCCCTGATCTCAAGGGAGAAGATTATTTGCTTGTCCTATTGGAGATAATATATATATATATATATATATTTTTCTTGCGTTCGCCTTATTTCTCTAATCCCCTAGGCAGTGTGCGTTGCACTGTGGTTTTTATTTTTATTTTGCGCCTGTCGGCCCAGTGCATCCCACTTCAGCATCCATTTTATGTAAGGGTCTGGTTCCTCCTGCATTTGATAGGGATCGAACCCAGCACTTTCTGGTTGTGAGCCGTTTCACTTAACCACTAGCCCACGACGTCCCCAATGAAGATAAATGATAAACTTGAAGTTCCTGTGTATACTCTGTGCATGTAAAAAAACAAACCATTGGCGGTTTGAAATCGAAAGGAGCAGGCTGTTTGCTGATGTCTGGGCAAAAGTAATGAAATCCTACTCAAAAGTGGCCTATGGCAAGGTCAAATGGAGACATTCTATTCATCATATAATATTCATCATTGAGTAGATGATCTGTTTGTCAGTACACGCACATACAAGTATATCCCAGGGGTAAAAGAAGAGCAGCTAAGAAAGCTATGAAAGATGATATAAAGTGTCAAATAACTACTGTAGAACAGATGTACAGAAGATGACAGAATCAGCGAGCCACGTAATCTGGACAAATATTTTCACTGGCGGAAATGTTGAAGAGGAATGGGCTAATTTGAAATCTATTCTGGAACACCTGAAAGAGGAATTTGTTCCATGTAGGAAGTTGAACCCCAAGCGAAAAAAAAGGATAACTCCATCCGTGGTTAGTTGTAGAAGAGCTAAGAATAAAGCTTTGAAAAAATATATAGAGGTTGGAAAATCGAATGAAACATTTAAAATATTTGGTCATACAAAAAAAATCTAAAGTTAACAGAGCAGCAAAAATTGACTTTTAAAAATAAACTTGCTAAAAAGACGGATAGCAAGATCTTTTTTTCTTATGTTCAACATAAACAGAGAACAAAAGACACAGTTGACCCACTTAAAGATAGTACAGGAAAATTAATAAGTGAGAACATGGAGGCTGCTAATCAACTCAATCAGTACTTTGGCACAGTCTATACAAAATAAGACTGCTCCAGGATACCAGAGCCATTAAATATTATCCAACGGGACATGCACACAGAAGGATTACTATCATTCTACATTACAGAGGAAATGGTTTTACAAAAATTGGATAGGTTGAAGGTGGATAAATGTCCTGATCAAAACGGTATTCATCCAAAATTACTGTTTGAACTTCGAGACCAGTTAGCAAAAACCACTAGCGATATTTTATTCTCATACTCTTGAGAAGGGGATTGTTCCAAGAGATTGGAAAGATGCTGGTGTGATCTCCCTTGTTCAAAAAGTGCAAAAAAATCAGATTCAGCCAATTATCAGTGAGTTTGACGAGCATTCTCTGCAAAATTTTTGAGTCCATTATTAAGGACAACATAGTACTGCACTGGGACAAGTTTAATTTAATAAAAAATAGTCAGCATGTGTTTGGTAAAGGAAGATCGTGTTTAACCAATCTATTAGAATTCTTGGAGGAGGTTACCACAATGTTAGATGGTGGAGAGTCGGTGGATGTTATCTATCTGGATTTTGCAAAGGCCTTTAATAGAGTACCTCTTCAACAATTGTTTCAAAAGTTTAAATCACATGGAATAGATGGGGAAGTTGCCAATTGGATAGAAAATTGGTTGACATGCAGAAGGCAGAGAGTGGGCATAAATAGGGAGTACTCTGACTGGTGTGATATAATAACTAGTGTGCCCCAGGGATCGGTATTGGGACCAATTTTGTTCTTAATATATATCGATTTGGACATTGATATCAGATCCATGATTGCAAAGTTTGCACATGACACAAAATTATGCGGCAGGGTCTCTTCTCTGAAAGTGATGGATCTATTGAGATCGGATTTAGATACGATTAAAACATTATCTGAGAGCTGGCAGATGGAGTTAAATGTAGAATAATGTACAGTCCTCCACATGGGAAGATCCAAAAAGGAACATAATTACATGATGGGAGAAAAAAATATTAGGACAATAAAAAAGGAAATAGACCTAGGAGTTATAATAGATCATACAGGAAAGGTACGAGAGCAAGTCCAGGTGGCAGTGAAAAAGGCTAATAATGTTGGGCATGATAAAAAGAAACATTTCACATAAGAGCAATGAAGTAATAGTCATATAAATTTATAAAGTTATATAAACCATTAGTGAGACCTAAATTAGAGTACTGTGTTCAGGTGTGGAGTCCATTTAATAGAGTGGATATAAACATGCTGGAAAGGGCACAAAGAAGAGCTACAAAAATTATCATGGGGTTTCAGAATTAAAGTTATGAAGAAAGACTAAAAAAAACTGGTCTTCAATGTCTAGAACAAAGAAGAATTTGAGGTGACAATACAAGTGTATAAAATAATAAATGGAAAGGATAAATTAGACTTTCCCAAGTTTTTCAAAGTACCACCGACTATAAGAACAAGAGGGCACAGCTACAAATTGTTTAAACTAGATATTAGGGAATATTTTTTTAGTCAGAGAGTGGTGAATTCTTGGAATTCATTGCATCAGGATGTAGTGGAAGCAGAGTCAGTTAATGCATTCAAAAATAGATTGGATGCTTACAATATTTTTGGTATCCGTGAAGTGAAATAAACTGGTTGTATACAGACTCATAAACTGAAGATAGGTAGCACTGACGAATGCACCTGTGGTACAGGGAAAATTACCGCTGAACATCTGCTGCAAAATTGCCTGACCAACGAGGACCAGAGAAAGCACATGTGGCCATCACCAGTGGCAACACTAGACAAGCTCTATGGCAGTGTAGACAGCCTCAGGATGACAGCTGCTTTCTTCGAACAAATACAAGTTGACGTCTGACAGCATACGAAGAAGAAGAAGTATACAGACTGTAGAGCCTTCTAAACCAGTATAATGAAGTTAAGTAAAGAAGAAGCAGATTGATAATAGGGCTACAATGAGCATATCAGTGATTTGGTCTTTTGCCCATCTTCTGTAACTTTGTCTTTAGAGAGTGTGCAATTAGCAGAGCAGTTAGAGTATTTGTAGCTTATGGCAAGGATGCAGTGTTTGGGGCCTGGCCACAAAGGCACTTGTTTGCTCACATGTAGAAATGGAACTTGGAACCCCACTTCACAGAAACTGAGACCTCATACAATGGAATCTCTAACACTTCATCCCCAACAGCAGCTTATTTGACATGTCTAATTACAAAAAATATAAAAGATTATAACACATTGGGAGTCGAGGTAGTGAAGTGGTTTGTGCACTGGCTTCCCAGCTGAGTGATCAAGGTTCGGTCCCCAGTTGGTGCAGAATTTTTCCCGATCGCAAAACGGCTTCCGGGGTCAAACCAGCCTACAAAATTTGGTACTAGAATAATCTGCCACATACAATAATCTGAAATTGGGATCTTTTTTCCATTACTTTACCACAGCAATCGCTGATATTATTTTTATGACATTACTATTTTTGTCTGCAATTCTTCCTTCAGAGGTGTTTAGATACCTTGCCTGGGAGGTTGGACAAGTGGATCTGGATGAAATAGATGAAGATCTTGAAGCAGACACAATGGACATAGACCATGAGACTACAGATGACATCAACAAGGATGATGGCGAAGAAGAGGTACTAGCCAATATTGTGAGCTGTTTCCTGCACGAACATTATTCCTTCATTCATCTTCATCTTTCCGTTCAATTTTTATATTTTTTCACATAATTTACACAAAAATAATTTCTGTACAGCAGAAATATAATAAAATCATGTTAATCTAAAATAGTTTGTGGCACAAGTTTTATTTTACATAAATGGGAGTTTAGATATCTGGATTATGAGTAAAAGTCAAGTCATCCCATAACCGGGGAGGTCGTTTGGGCACACATGAAGACAACCCCAAGCCACCCCTCTCTGTCAGTGGCCACTGCCTGTACTTCCTCTGGTCGGAGATTGGTCCATTCTTTTATGTTGTCCTCCCATCTCTTTATATGGAATGACCTCATCGTTATCCACCTTGCACCTTTCCGTGCAGGATTTTATTTGCAAGACTGTTTGATCTCAATATGTGGCTGTACCAAGCGAGTTTCCATCTTTTAACCATTGCCAAGTGGTCTTCAAAATGTTATTTTAATTCTCTCTCACATTTCCTCATTTGTAACTTGGTTTTTGTATGTGACGTTTATAAGTTTTCTGAAACATCTCCTCTCCAAGGCTTGTATCCTCTGTGTCAATGTCTCAAGTGTAATGTGCGCCGACTCTCTTCTTGGTATATATAAACAACATCACTAAATGCTGCTATCAGCATGTCTCAAACAGCTGACACGCAGATGACTTTGCTGTATGGATAGCCACAGAACATGCAACAATAGCCTCATACTTGCTCCAAAAGACAGAAGAGAAGGCGGAGAACTGGACAAAAGAGTGGGGACTAAAATTAAACTAAACCAAAACCTCAACCACTCTCTTTTCATTCTCCCTCAAAAAAGAGACAATTAGAATAAAGATAGGAAACCAACAAATACCCCAGAACAAAAAAATCCTCAAGCAAGTCTACACTGGTGCAATCAGACCAATTATGGAATATGCCTCTAGCACTTGGTCGACAGTGGCCAAAACAAATACAGAAAAACTAGACCAAAATATGGGTCTGAGAATTACCCTTAGGGCATTGAAAAGCACTCCAATCATAGAACAGGGAAAAACAGCATATATTGAGTCTCTCAAATTAAGGATAAAATGTAAATCTCTTATTCAGTTTGAAAAAACCAATGAGGCTACCTGACCACCCTCTACATCAGAAGTTCCAAGAGAGAACAAAAAACAGACTTCTAAGGAAAAGCCCCAACCGCATGGCCAGAGAAATGCACAGACATCCTGGAAGCCGAAATTCAAAAGTGCGAAGCACTCATTCCAGAAACTTGGGCACGGAGCCAGGGCAGGTCCAAAATAATCTTGGAGGTTCCGGCGTTAACGAAGAAAAGTGAGCAGTCAGCATCAGAACAAAAAATCCATATTCTGCAGGAGCTCAAGAGACAGTATGGCAGTTAATGGCAGCATATGGCGTTTAGAGGTGCGTAGTACATATCCTATCGAAGATATCCTGGTCACTCGGACCAAAATAAGATATGTGGCAGAGTCTAGGTTTAGCTGAGTAGTTTACTTATCTAAAGAGTTACAACATGTATCCACACCACGAAAACGATTTCACACAGGAAAATGCAGTAAACACTATCCTGAATGGAAACATAACATTATCGTTTAATAATTGTTAAAATTAAAAAAACATTAAAAATCACAGTACATCTAAACTAATTAATCATAATATATATATATATATATATTGAACTACATAGGAGGTTTTTAAGCACTAGCTTTTGATGTTTTCCCCAAACTACATTACCCAGGCTCTTGCAGTTGCTCTCCCCTTATCTGCACACTCAACACACAATCACAAACTCATCCTAACGATTGGATTATGTATTTACTTGTCCTTCTGTGCATTCACATATAATCAGATCACCTTCAATCAGCGGATCTGTACATACATACAATCAGTTCAGGTATGCTCAGGCGATCTGTGCATTCATATGTAATTAGATCACATCATTTATAGTCGGATTACGTACTCACTTGTGGTCACATACTCAGTTGATCTGTGCATGCAATCAGAACACACATTGCTCTCAAAGTGTCCTGCATATACCACAGACATTCAGATCTCGTCCTTAGGCGATCTGTACATTCAAATATAATCAGATCAATTACAATCAGGCGATCTGTACATTCACAATTACTAAGATCACTTCACCTATTCACAAGAATATGTACATTCATATGTAATTAGATCATGCATCGTTCACACATTCAGATCTCTTACTGTTCACAGGGTGTCCAACATAAACACTTATAGAGCGACTGGCCAAAACTTGAGGTGTATGCTGGTCCAGTCACCCTGCAAAATCACTCAATCTGACTCCTAAAAGCCTCTCAGCTTTCTTTCCAGCCAGTCTGTTTGAGTTTATCTTTGCAGAGTATTTTATAGTCTCAAGCAACAACATGGCTGTCCAATGGTCTTCTGTTGGTTGTCTGACTTAGCCATCACTCTAATTTGGAACTACTCCCAACTAATTGTTATTGGATGACTATCCCCGAATCCCTGCCACTCTAAATGTTGTAGGCGGTCGTGGCGACATCTGACTGTCACCAATGCCCCCAACTATGCTAATTTGGAACGCCAGAGTGGTCAGCTACGAACTCCCACCTCATCTCCAAACTCCTCCTACCCCCCCCCCCCCCCCCCACCCCCCCCCCCCCCCCCCCCACCCCCAACCAAGCCACTCGTTTCCTTTGTTGACTTAGTGTCGAGATGATGATTGACCTTGACACGCTTTCAGGCAACCTTTGTTCCCAGAGTTGCCAGCCAAATCTCCACCGCCCAAAAATGCCCATGCTCCAGCTGGAACTATCACATATCCTAGCAACTTGCACACACGTGTACATAGATGGATCAGCCTCAGCGAGCGATAAAAGGGGATGCGGTGGTATCTACATCACACACTCCAAATGCAACATAAAAAAATCACTCCATATCAGCAGGAGAGACTTGTATCAATTTTACTGCTGAAGCAACAGCTGTTCATGCAGCAACTCGGATTCTTATCAGCTAAAACATAACTATGGTCATTTTAACAGTCCTCCAGGCGGTTGTGCTATGCTTGACCTCATCTGCATGTCGCTCACTACTACGAGTATCATGTTCATCCCTCACCTGGTTAGCCAGGCTGCTATGAAAACTGTGCGTTTCCAGGGAGGACTGCGGGGAAGCCGAGGTGAGGGTCTTGGCCAGTATATTTTGCCTGACCCTGACTAACATTTCCGATCAGTTTATTTTGCCTGACCAAACGTTAGTCTTCCTCCTCCTCAAAAGTGATAGGAATGTATATTTTAAAATTAAATGCAGATTTTCAATACTTCAACTCAATAATGTTATGATTTAAATATAAAAATTATTTTAGGAGGAAGATCCAAATCGTGGCATAAAGAAGTTTTTAGGAGACTCCAACTATTTTGACCCAGTCAATCTGAAGGAAGCAGATGTACTGTATCCAGGAAATCCAGAATTGGCTGCCATGTACAGAGAAAAAATGTATTACTTTTCCACCAGTGATAACAGAGACAAGTTTATTGAGGAACCAAATAGATTTTTGGTATTGGATAAACCACTGAAGGTAAACTTGTCCTTATGTGTGAATGTAATGTCTTGATGTTATGCTTGTGTTTTGGTCTTTCTTTTGTTATACTAGCTTTACTGACCAGCTTCACATGGGATTGAGATGTTTTCCACTGCCTTGAACTTCTTCTTCTTTGTTCGTTCTCAATCTCCTGCTACCAAGCCTTGAAAAGGGCTTTGTAAGTAGCAGGAAGTAGTCCGGAGAACAGAATGTGTTGTGTCATGGTTTACAGCTTGACTGCAATGTTTGCACCTTTTGGTCCGACACATCAGACTTCAACAGGAATTTTTGAGTACTGGGTTAGCCTTCCCTATTCGATCCCTTCTACTGAGCCAGTCTACTCTATTCCAGGATCACCGCATAGAATTGTAGAAGGGTCTTGACAGCTCTGGTTCGCAGGTCCTGGTGCTAGCAGTCAGCTATGGGTCGCTGACCGCTGCAGGTCATGTGCTGCTTAGCTTCTTGATCCTACTGGCATGAACAATAATTGAGGGATTCAGTGCAAAAGTGGACACCCAAGATTGCATTATGAGAAAGCACACCATTAGAGCACTTTTCCATGGCGAAGTGGTCAAGCCGTCTGCCTCGTGAACAGATGGTGTGGGTTCGACTCTGGACTCCTCCGTCTTTTTCACATGTGCTTGATGCGGAGTCCCCTGCATTTTGTAGTCACCCCCTAGTCGTCTTGTCCTTGACTTGCCACTGGGGACGGGCGGCACGAGATGAGAGAGGGAGGATAAAAAGTAGCATAGTTAATCCTTACTAAAAATAGTGCTAGCAAAATTAATTATGCCATCATCGTCTACGATGGACGGCGGCTTTTGCCTTTGCCTTTGCCAGAGCACTTTTACCCCAGTTTCTCCTTGAAATCGTATTATCGTCACACCCGCCTATTCTGATGTCACAGTCTCTGGAACACACAAAAACACAGGAAAGACCAGCACACTTATGCATTTTTTTTGGGGGGGGGGGGGGGGGGGGGGGAAAGACAAAATTACTTCCTGCAAAGGATGTTCATAAGGAAATGCTTTCTGTTGATGGTGACAAGTGTTTTTTGCCAAACGGTGCATAACTGGGTGGATAAATTTGACAAGGGTGCCCAAAAATTGCTGATGGAGCCCCACCTGGTTATCCTGTTCAGATTGCAACAGAATATCTGCGTGGGAGAGATGATTATAAATGACAGGCAAGTAGCAATTAGACTACAGTATAAGGCATGATCTGACCTTGGCAGAAAATGTCTTGCGAATGACAAAGCGGTTGAACATGAAGTGCAAATGTGACTGAGACAGCGGACCAAAGATTTCTAAGCTTTAGGTTTTGGTGCATTGAGAAGTAATAGGATATGTGGTGGAAATTATGTTGAAATATAAGGAGCAATATGCAAAAATGGTTTTCCAGTTCATATCTCAAATAGTTTTTTTAAATAGTTTATTTACTTACTAGTCCTTATTTGCGAATGCCCACAATGAGCAGGTTACTCTTTTATGTGCCCTGAAAATGATGTTGAGTGGCGGGTTGCAGCAGGATTCCTCACATCCTGAGCGTGCTGATGAAGGTGGACAGGGGTCCTCCAGGCGGTTGTGCTATGCTTGGCTTCATCTGCGTGTCACTCACTACTACGGAGATCACATCGATCTCTCACCTCGTTAGCCAGGCTGGCATGAAAACAGTTGTTTCCTACTAGGAAGCCGAGGTGAGGGTCTTGGCCAGTATATTTTTCCTGACCCTGACTAACATGTCTGATCAGTATATTTTGCTTGACCAGACGTTAGTCTTCCTCCCCGACTAGTCCTTGTATAAACATGATATTTGTTATGTTGTTGCTTCAGTTTAATTTTACTAGAGTGTTAATCTACTCTTCTCTAATTTTGTTTTACAACATCCTTTCTTGACTTGTTGTTTTTTCTCTCTGCTATTTCTAAATTTATAGGCACCACCATTGAGGCTTCTAATATTGGGGCCACGAGGTGCTGGAAAAACTACACATGGCCACGATCTGGCTGAGCAACTTGGAATCTTTCATATCTCATTCAGGGAGCGACTTCAGGAGCTAATAATTGCTAAGACAAAGAAGAAAATTGGGCCAGAATATTATGAGGCTGATGATGAATCCTTAAATGAGGACAGGTAATTTGTTTTCTTCTTGTCAGAATTCGATCTACATGACTGAATATCAGTTAGTAACGCTAGACAGACAGAGAGAAGGTTGAGCGAGATAGGGTTGCCTTGTCTGACCCGTTTCTCGGTGGAGATTGTGACAGGCTGTGTGAATGGATTGATGACTGTAGTACACCCACTGTAACACTGGTGAAGCATTACAACATAGCCGCAGTCCATTCTTTGCTCCTTTAGAACTTTCCATACATATACAGGTTTGATCGAGTCGAACGTCTTTTTGTAGTCTATAAAACTCACTATAAAACAATAATTCCTTGCATTTAAAATGATCCATGACTCTATTCTTATGTTCTATTAGCATCTGAAACTCTTCCCACGGTTAATTCTTTTCTCAGCTGCATGCAGTCAATATAAGGGAACCAAAAAGAACCAAAGGTTGCGCTGTTAAAATCACAATTACATATCAATAAATAAACATATCTGTATAATACTATACACCAATTTGAAGGAAAATTGACATTCTATTAGAATAAGAACCTTACATACAGTACTTTATAAGAAACGGAAGCAATTATTACAGCCAATGAAAAATAAATCACAATATTCAGTGACATTTGGCACTCTTACTTGACATTTTGATTATCAACAATATTGATCCATTTTATGCTTCAAAGAATTAGTTCATAATCCATTTAGGTAAGTCAAGACCAAATGTCAACGTAATATATCCAATAGAAGGGGGAGGAAGACTAAAGTCTGGTCAGGCACAACATACTAATCAGACGTTAGTCAAGGTCAGGCAAAATATACTGGCCAAGACCCTCACCTCGGCTTCTTTGTAGCCCTCCCTGGAAAGGGCTGTATCAAGTCAACAATTAAAACTGATACTATGATTCAGTAAACTAGAAAGATAAAAGTAGATATGAAAGTATATAGTAGTAAAACTAGAATGACGGACACAAACTAAACAACTCATATAGTGCATGGATCGGCGAATCACCTGCAACTGAGTGTGCTGTGACGCAGTGCACAGTGAATGACACGGAATGAATTAACCAGTCCTTGAATCTTGTGGGATTTTGAAATAGGACCTATTTTATAAAGTTTATGCTGGTTTGTCATTTAAAGTATCTGATGCTTGTAATATCTAAATGCAGCTCAAACCCTTTATCAGGAAGGAAGGAATACAATCCACTGCATGTTACTATATCAACTCATGCTAAACAAAGTGTTGCATTAATGTAGGCTCTCTGCAATGATGATCGTATAGCAAACTTAGAATAATATATTATCTTTCTAATTTTTATTAGACGTTTTACATAGATAAGTGAAAGTTATCTTATCTTTCAACATCGTGACACTAATTGTTTATCTGAAATAAGTCTTGATAGTTTACTCTGCGGCCTGAAGACCAAAGGTTACGTTTTTCGTAGGGCTTAGGCAAACTCCAGAGGAAGGTTATCTATGTTAGATAGCAAACTGAACTCCTTTATTTGACCTCTGAATTAAATGTATAATTTATACTTAGAATAGTAAATAAACAGAGTATCACACACAATTTAAAAAATGTGTACATAGTTACAAATTAATTCATGTGTCGGCAGACTAGGGTAGATGAGCCAGCGCACTAGTAGTAATTTTCATGTTCCATATCAATATTGGCAGTATTTGTACTCTCTTTATGGACCCTGACTTTCAGGAAACATTATTAAGTGAGATAAGAAGTCTACACTATAGAAACCTTAATATACTACACCAGCTATAGCTCCAACCGGTAGGCTGGTGTAAACCGTGGGAGTAGCTTACTATGTCTCTGTATTGTAAAAGAAAAATAATGAAGACCATAAGTGGTTAAGATGTTCTGCATGTTGCTTAACCACTCACAAAACATCTTGGTAAGGTAGGTGAAAGTGCTGAGCTCAGCCACTCACAAAACATCTTGGTAAGGTAGGTGAAAGTGCTGAGCTCAGCCACTCACAAAACATCTTGGTAAGGTAGGTGAAAGTGCTGAGCTCAGCCACTCACAAAACATCTTGGTAAGGTAGGTGAAAGTGCTGAGCTCAGCCACTCACAAAACATCTTGGTAAGGTAGGTGAAAGTGCTGAGCTCAGCCACTCACAAAACATCTTGGTAAGGTAGGTGAAAGTGCTGAGCTCAGCCACTCACAAAACATCTTGGTAAGGTAGGTGAAAGTGCTGAGCTCAGCCACTCACAAAACATCTTGGTAAGGTAGGTGAAAGTGCTGAGCTCAGCCACTCACAAAACATCTTGGTAAGGTAGGTGAAAGTGCTGAGCTCAGCCACTCACAAAACATCTTGGTAAGGTAGATGAAACTGCTGAGCTCAGCCACTCACAAAACATATTTGTAAGGTAGGTGAAACTGCTGAGACCTTATTTTTATATTTATCCATTTCTCAACATTTTTGCATTTTATATTTGGGTGCGCCCTTAACACTGGGAAATACTTGAAAATCTTCAATTACAATTTAAAACAAACTATCCTTTCTCATGTCCTGGTATCTGCTGGATATCTCAAGTTTTTCAAGTCAAATAGTATAGACCAGACTAAGGGAGATTCACACTTGTTGCACGGCAGGAAAACCTGACAAACATTTATTGGAATTTAATGCATTGGACTATTGTCTATCAAAACTGTCCAATGCATTTTTGTTTGATGAGGACAGTATCAAAGAAGAAGAACAAGAAGAAAGTTTCAAAGTTTCAGGTTCACAAAGTACTACGATCTTTGGATGGACTTTATGCGTCAAGTTCAAATATCAGTAACCATGATTCATGCCATTTGTACATTGGTCACAGTATCAATTTTATATCTTAATTAAAAATGTAACTATGTCAAATCAAGACACATTTGTATGACCTGAATTAGCTCAGGAGTTAGAGCTGAGGACTAATGGAAAATTTAGAAATCCTTATGTTACTGCTTCCCAATTCAGCTCACGGAATTCTTAATTTTTTGTAAAGTTGTGTGGTACAAACCTTTTAAATTTTTGTATTTTATTTTGATTGACATCTAAAACGTCATTTAATATTACATAATGTGAATTTAAATTCTCAATTACAGAATGGAAGTTTTATACACTGAATTTGTCGCAGCAATTTTGTTTCCACATTTTTTGAGTCAGTGAATTGTGCAATACATATTGTGTTATATCATTTCATATTTTTGTCCTCATCAAAGTGCTTGTAAATTGGACTTTAAAATATGTCTTTTGACTCGACTCTCTGTCTCTCTCTCTCTCTCTCTTGCTCTCTCTCTCTCATTCTCTCTCTAACTCACACATGTTCTTGGATACACACACATGTATGCACACAATCATGCACACATAATTAAATGAATGAAGAGGCAAACATTTTGCCATTTATGGTTTTATTTTCTCTTGTGCAGTTTTGTTTTGTTTGATGTATGAGTTTTCATCTGGTGAAATTTTTAGATATGTTATATAAAATGGAGCATGTTGCCTAGTCGACAGTGAGCTGGCTTGCTAAAAAAGAGATTACATTGCGACAGGGTTTGAATTCATGGACGACAGAAACAAAAAAACTGGGCTGTGGTTCGCACCTAATATGACCCCTTCTTCAGTCGAGCCAACTGTAAATGTGCACTTAATGTTTGAGTTTGGTAGGCAAATACAGGTAAGGGATGGAACTGGTCACCCCACCTCGCATGGGCAGCGGCTTAGTCCATAAAGAATTATCTTTATTCTGGACGGCAGTTGTTGCCATGTGACTCACCTTTACCTTTATGTTATGTAATGTTATGTTATGTTATGTTATGTACCTCTACACCTCACGGTGGAAGAGGAGCGACTAAGTAAGTAAGTATGTTATGTTATGTTAATTCTTCATACTTTATATCAATATATAATGACATAATAATAGCCTATCCATAAACAACTTAAATGTCTTTGTTGTCAACCATTTTGTTCTTCACAATGTCTTCCAAATTTAGAATATGTTTTTGAGTTATGTAAATTCTGAACCAGACATTCTTCTTCTTCTTCGTTCGTTCTCAATCTCCCACTACCAAACCCTGAAAGGGCTTAAGTAGCAGAATGTAGTCCAGAGAACGGAATGCGTTGTGTAATAGTTTACAGCTTGGCTGCGATATTTGCACCTTTCGGTCCAACACATCCGACTTCAGCAAGCATTTTTTGAGTACCGGGTTAGCATTCCCTCTTTGATCGATTCTCCTTAGCCAGTCTGCCCTACTGCAGCCTGTTATCCAGGATCACCGCGTGGAGGTGTAGAAGGGTCTTGGCAGCTATGGTTCGCTGGCCCTGACGCTAGCAGTCAGCTGTGGGTCGCTAACCACTGCAGCTCATGTGCTGCTCAGCATCTTGATCCCAAATTAGACATTCAACAGAAAAGAAAACGATCATAAAGTCATATACATTTTTTTTTATGCTAGTGAGTCACAGATAGAGTCTGCCACTGGAAAACTTGAGTAAGTTGTATTAGTTATAATCTGGTGGATAATACAGGATTCAATATTGAGAATTTTAAAATAAGGAATACCATTAAGACTTCCAACATGATATTATGATACAATTAAAGGTGAATTGAATAATACAGCTTAGCTTAAAGTTCTGTTTAGATATATATGTGCATATGTGAATAGAGTCAGTCATCATATTGAACGTATTGAACAATGTGAATAAAATTAAAGCAGAAAATTAAAACAAATATATGATAAAATAAATATGTTCAAGTCAAACCGGGACTTGTTTTGTAAGCAAAAACATTTTTTTTTCAAGTATTCAAAATGCCATTTATTTTTCAATATAATCTCCTGCAACGTTCATGTACAAGGTCTCCTAGCATTTAAGTAATGCCTGAAAAGCTTCAGCGGGACTAAGATGCTGAGCAGCGCATGAGCTGCAGTGGTCAGCAACCCATAGCTGACTGCTAACGTCAGGGCCAGCGAACCAGAGCTGCCAAGACCCTTAAACACCTCCATGCGGTGATCCTGGATAACAGGCTGCATCAGGGCAGACTGGCTAAGGAGAAGGGATCGAAGAGGGAATGCTAACCCGGTACTAAAAAAATGCTTGCTGAAGTCGGAAAGTTGGGCTGAAAGGTGAAAATATAGCAGTCAAGCTGTAAATTACGACAACACATTCCGTTCTCTGGACTACATTCTGCTATTTAAGCCCTTTCAGGGTTTGTTAGCGGGAGATTGAGAATGAACAAAGCTAAGCCAAAAGCTTCAGCGTAGAAAGATTTGTCAGTATGTCTGAACTAATCCAGGACAGTCTGATTCATTTCGTCATCAGTGCTGAAATGCTGACCTCGCAGAAATTCTTTTATGGGTACAAACAGGTGGAAATTGCTTGGAGTGAGGTCTGGGCTGTAAGGTGGGTGTGGCAATACCTCCCAGCTGACTTACTGCAGATGGCACATGTGCGGTGAGCCATATGAGGTCGAGCGTTATCTTACCAGAGCAGTAGGAACAGGACGCCCTTTGGGATCAAATAAGGTCGTTTTTTTCCGCAGACGGTTGTGCACATCAGAATGCATATGTACTGTTCACTGTTGATAGTGGCTCCATGGAGTAAATATTTCCGCAGGTTTCACGCCTTTCACAAGAAACTTTATCACAACACACTGATTCGTGCAAGCACTAAAAGTGTGTTGTCCGCCATTTTTATTTATGTGTCACGTGACTGTCCCATGGCAAGTGGGCCACCTAGCAGTAATAAGAAACAAGTGCCCCTAACTGATGACAGTGGTTCCAACACGCTATAACCCATTCAGGTATAACTAGAACAAAAAGTCCCGGTTTGATTTGAACGCCCCTTGTATATTAACACTTCCTTTTTGAAAATGTTATATATGAAATATAGCTTATCCACCAGACTGAAACTATGTTGTATGGATTTTTTCTCTTTGCATTGTTGTTGATTTGTTAACACCATTTACCAATTGATTTCAAAATTGTTCACATTTCTTGCCACAATTTTATTTTTTTGCTAGTAGTTATTATTGTGAACTCAAAGATAGTTTAAGGGTGCTGCTGTCACTGACCATTTGTGTAACATATCGTTCTGGGACTGCCAAGACTACACAACTGTCTCTTGGGCTATCGCCATGAATATATTGGATGGCTTGCATGCCTTATCAGTCCATTATAAATATTAATGAGAGCATTGCACTGTCGGGGGTGGGGTGGGGGGGGGAGGGAAGGGGCACCCCTAAGGTTAGAGTCTGCAACAAAATAAAAAGCCACAGAAATCAATTGTAAAAGCAGACCGCAGAAACTATTCTTAGTCTTCCAGAAAACATCTTTACAAGATAGGCTCAGTATGAGACCTCATAAATGACAATTAGTTTTGAGGAACTAATCTTTGAACAACAAGGCCATACAATTATAATTGAAACATGTACTATGAGAGCACTTATGGAACAAATGATAACATTAGTGACTAAGGAAATTAGAATATACCATATATATTTCCTTGGACATATGGGAACAAGATAAAATTGAGCAGGGAATCTTAATACAGGAGAATGTACAAGGTAGCTTCAAAAAGTTTCTGGAAGAGTCAGCTTATGTTTGAATGAGTGATTAATTATGTCAGAGAGATTATAGTTTTATAAGTTGGTAGTGACCTTGACGAAATGACATGTCTGATGTAACCCTCACATGTACTCTTGAACAGAAGCTACAGAAGATGGTGTGTGTTGTAAAAATATCCTTGATTGAACAGCGTCAAATGTCAAATTGTATGTCTTTGCTTTAGAAGTCATCTTCAGAGACAGTAACTTGTTAATAAAGCATATCATTTTTGAGTGACACAAGTTTTTCCGTGAAGACCATGTTAGTGGCAATGATGAACCATATAGCAGACAATTTTATTCTGTTGCATGACAATGCGCCAGCACATCGATCTCCACTGGTGAATTAATACCTGGCAAGGTACAATGTGACTGCCCTGTAATATTCTTTATATTCTACCGACCTGGTACTGCCTGATTTTTGTCTTGCTCCCTTGCCTATAATTAGCACTGAAAGGGCAGTGATTGAAAGTGTTGAGGACATCACCAATGTGACAAAGCAGCTGGGAGATTCATACATTCATTCATAGGCGTCTCTTTATAGACCATGCACGTGGCACTCTGTGAGAAGCCTCTCAGGGCACAAGCCTGGGCGCCGAATATGGAGACCCTGGCCCAAACTGTAGGATCCCCTCATGGCATTGCTGGTGAAATCCAAAGGAATGCAAAGCATGACAATTTGGGACTAGCTCAGCTGCAGGAGCTGCCGGAATGAGTTCGCAATTTGAAATCATCCACCTTTGGTGCTACCACTCCAGATTTTCTGTCTTTGTTTACTCCCGTAGCTCTACCCTCTCCTGAGGTTTCAACAAGGCAGTGGAGTCGTTGCCCACAGATGCTAGTTACTCGAGACATCCGATGATACTCTCATTGTCCCAAGACTAGCCAGGACTCTCTGGGACTTGTGGGTTTATTTCTTCTTCTTTGTTCGTTCTCAATCTCCCGCTACCAAGCCCTGAACATGACTTTGCAAGTAGCAGAATGTAGTCCGGAGAGCAGAAAGCATTGTGTTGCAAGTTTACAGCTTGACTGCGATATTTGCACCTTTCAGTCCGATACATCTGACATTCTACAGAAATTGTGGGTTCAAAATCAGAATTTCCTCCTCTCCTAGGCGAACTGCCTGAACAGGCTAATGAGCTTCGTCTACCTAGGTTTAGAGTCAGAGTTTACCTTCTCTTATATTGGCTGCCAACCAAGGCTAATGAGCCCAATCTGCCCGCCCAGTTATACCGCCGGGTAGTCTGTCGCGCTCCACAGCAGGCTCTGTAAGAAACAGAGGGCACCTCATGAAGGTGCTGCTGGGGACACAATAATGTAGGAGAGGCCATTGGTATGGAAACTCCTGAATGTCAAGCCAAACAGTGAAATCCAGCGGTGATCTCTACACCTGGAAAAGAGAGGCTATATCAGACTATTTCACTTTTCTTTAATGAGCGGGATGTCCAGCGCAGACCTCACTACCCCTAGCTGGGAGAGGTTTCAAAGAATTGGTTGGGTTTCAGGATTGTTTTCTACAGTTGTTTGAATGTTGGAAAATGTGTGTAGTTGCAGAAGGAAATTATTTTGAAGAAAACAGTATGAATAGTTGTTTTGTTATTTATTTCTATACAATACACAAATTCCATTATCATCATCATCATCATCATCATCAACACCATCTTCAGTTCTACTGTACTCCACGTGGTGTTCTACATTGCTGACACGTGGACACTAACAAAATCACTAGAGGACAACTTGAAAGTTACCCAGGCCTCTCTTGAGAGACGCTTGGTTGGAATAACTCTCTGCAACCAACGTATGCAAGGTCTCCACAATTCTGACATAAGATGATTGTCCCTGATGAAGGATGCTGTAATCCATGCAGATAAAGCAAAACATAGATGGGCTGGCCACATGTTGCAACAAAACGATGGCTGATGGAGCAGTCTGGTGCTGCCGCGGTAAGAAGAGACCGCGGGAAAGACCTCCAATGCGTTGGTCAGACTCCCTTGGTGCACACTGCAACATCCAAGATGCCTCTAGAGGAGCACTTACCACTCACTGAACTTCCGTGGCCCAAGACAGGGTCCACTGGAGACGAAGTTGGGACCCGCAGCTACGCTGAGGAACGGGTCATCAAGATCATCATCATTATTATCATCAATATAATCATTATCATTACCAAGGCATCTGATCTCAATGGGATGTTCATATATTTGAAAGCTTCTAAAATTTTTTTTGGTTTTACAAATAATACAGTTGTAGGATTCTCGATCTATCAATCATGATTTCCCCATCTATCACAAGTCATTCCTTATCTGTAACACAGTGTTCCCCATATTTCATACATGTTAATCATCCCCAAACCCTCAACAACATTCCCCCCCCCCCCATCCCCCCCCCCCCCCCCCCCCCAAATCCCACAACCGCACACATACTCGCATATACGCACACACACACTTTATACTTTTCAACCTGTCACATATTATCCCAACCTGCACACACTATTCCTCATCTGTCCCACAGGATTCCCCATCTATTGCACAGGATTCCCCATCTATCATGCAGGATTTCCCATCTGTCACATAGAATTTTCCTTGATCTCACAGGATTCCCCATCTATCACACCGGATTCCCCATCTATCACATATAATTATCCTTCTATCACACAGGATTCCTCATCTGTCCTACAGGATTCCCCATCTCCCACACAGGATTCCCCACCTGTCCCACAGGATTCCCCATCTGTCATATGAAAAGTGCATAATGAAGGGAAGGATGAAGCCTGGATACAAATTTTAACAAAAATAAAGTTCAATTTTTGAACTTTCTAAAATATTTCAGCAACAAAAGTATTGGACAATTGATAAAGAAAGACTGAGAGAATGATAAATAGAATGAAAATTAATCCAGAGAAGCTAACAAAAAGAAAAAAAATATGTTTACAGCAAAGAACTTTGAAGATTTTAAATGCTAATACAGCACTAAAAAGCCAGAAAAATACTGAACTTAATGATTTAAGAGCAGTACTCTGTCAACTATGCCAGCAGTCCGCACCAAAAAGAGTAGTGGTACAGTGGGTTCCATCCCACTGTAGCATCCAAGGCAACGAGGAGGCAGACAGACTGGCAAAAGAAGGTGCACGACTACCACAACCAAAAACTAGTGTGACATACGATGAGTCAAAAAGGCTTATTAGAGCTAGATACATGACCAAATGGGAAACAGAACATGCTGGCTACACAAAAAAACGATGCCTATTACCAGTTGAGCAGAAAAGGGCAGGTCGTGGTCTTTAAACTTCGCACTGGCCACAATAGACTGAGGTACCACCTATTCAATAAATTGAAGATAGATGGGACTGACGAATGCATGTGCGGTACTGGAAAAATGCCCGCTGAACATCTGTTGCAAAACTGCCCAACATACGAGGATCAGAGAAAGCAGATGTGGCCATCACCAGTGGCAACACTAGACAAGCTCTATGGCAGTGTCGACAGCCTCAGGATGACCGCTGCTTTTTTAGAAAAAATAAAAGTTGATGTCTGACTGCGTACGACGAAGAAGAAGAAGAAATGCTAATGAGTGTAACAATTTCATTGCTTAACCTTGCATTTTGCTGTCAGGGATTTCCCATATATAAATGTAGTTGGTATAGACAATGATTTTCCGTTTTTGAATATTTACTATGTTACCATTTTTCTGGGGGTCTGATCTTAAGATCTTTCATGTCTGATGTTGTAAATATGCAAATAGTGTTGAATTTCAGATTTAGGTGAAAAGTGTTGGTGATGTTAGCCAGTGATTGTAAGTACTGAAGTACTGTTGTACAAGTTTTCCATTACCTATTAATCACTTGAGATACCTTTAAGTTGTTTTATTTCCATTATTGTTTATCCGTTTTTGTTTTTGTTAACTATTCATTAGAAAAGTAGATTTCTTGCCTTTATATAATTAGATGTTTACTGAACTGCTGCAGAAGATATTTATACGTAGTTACTTCAGGTCAGGTCAGGTCATCCCGTAACCAGTGAAGTCATTGGGGCACACATGAAGACATCCTCACAGCTCACACCATCCTTCTCTGTCAGCGGTCGCTCCCTGTGCCTCTTCTGGTCAGAGATTGGTCCATTCTTTTATGTTGTCCTCCCACCTCTTTTTGGGACGGCTTCTTGGTCGTCTGCCTTGCACCTTTCCGTACAGGATCGTATTTACAAAACCATTTGATCTCGATATGTGACCATACCAAACAAGTTTCCTTCTTTTGACAGTTGTAAAGAAGTCTTCGAAAGGCCCTATTGCTGTTGTAATTCTTTCTCGTATTTCCTCATTTGTAACTCGATCTTTGTACGTGACGTTTAGAAGTCTTCGGAAACATCTCATCTCCAAGGCCTGTATCCTCCACTGCATGTCAGCTGTAATTGTCCATGTCTCACAAGCATAGAAGAATATTGACAGGACCAATGTACGCATTAATCTGATTTTTGTGCATAGTGCTAACTGTTTATCTTGTCAGATTTTGTAAAGCCGTGCAAGCGCCGCTATTGTCAGTGCTATTCTGGCCAACACCTCACATTTTGATCCTTCATCACCGACAATCGAACCCAGATATCTAAAACGGTCAACCACTTTGAGTTCCTGGCCATTAGCGTTTATCCTTCTGTTGAAGCCCGTAGCATTGTTGGTCATTAATTTTGTCTTTTACATTAATTTGCACAGGATAAATCACAAACAGAATGTCTCACTGCATGAACTCATGAAGTTCTTTGGTTGGTACAGTCTTTCTGTTGAAATACCAAGCTTGAAGGATCAGCATTGTGACTACAAAATTGATGTTATTGATAACTGTAACTAAACATATTGCATTTATTTTTTAAATGTTGATTTACAAATGCAAAATTAAGAAACTTGAAAAATATCAGTGTCTAAGACAATTTTATGTTTGACCAATCGTGTAGTTAGTTATCTGTTCTTTTTGTTGAAATGATGTATATATTGTTTCTTAGTTTAGGTTTTCAAAAGCGGGATTTTGACATGGCTTTTAAAAATTGTACTTTCCATTTCATTCAATTTCATACCTATGAGCCTCTTGAGGTCCAAATCGTTATGCTGAATCAATAAAAACTGCCCACACATAAAAAACCCTTAAGCAAAAATAATGTATTCATAAATTACACAATTTTATTAGTCTACAAATTATAAGTGACCAGTTGAAATTAATTAAACATATGAATAAGAAATTGTACATATCTTAAATGTATTTTACTTTTTTCGTTTATTGCCCTTATTTATTAGCAGAACATGCATCTGAATTTAAAGAATTGAAAAAAAAATTTAAATACACAATGACTCTTAGTATTTAAAACAAAACAAAAATGAATGGTTGGATTAAAGAATAACTGAACATATCTTTCATTTCTTCCTGGCGCCCAACTTGCGCCTCATGACCCAGCACATTCAGTTACAGTAGGGCATTTTAGCCAGACTATATAAATGCAGCCTGTTTCCAGGTCCGTCACGTTGAGGCTGAAAAGTGTCTTGGTCAGCTATGGTTCCCTGACGCAAGCAGCCAGCTGTGATTTTCTGATTGCTGTCACACATTCACTGCTTCATCTTTGGGCTTGGTCATATGATATCAGCGGATATTGATTTGGTCGAATATTTTGTTTTAAAGTTACAAGACGATTGTAAGGCCATACAGCTGTGAAAAGGGCAGCAAAAAGAATAGCAGAATAACTTTACAAAATATACTTAGTTGGATATCTGAGACTTCTATAACAAGGGCAGTCATCGTGACAGATACGCAAGCCGTACTTCAGAAAGTACAGAAGGGATGGCTTAGATACGAGTGGATAGCAGCTGTTGAAGCCTCAAACCTCCAGGCGTTGACATGGATCTACTATCCTGCTCATGCCGGGGTTCAGGGCAATGAAAGAGCTGACATCATGGCTTCACAAGCTCCCATCATGGGCACATTGGTGATGGATAGAAGTGACATTTTGAAATAAATCAATGACCGCCTGCTGGATGAGAACACAGCAGTAGATGAAGCAGCAATACACAGACTGCAAAGTTTTGACATTAAACGTGGTTCGAACGGAGTGGGGCGCATGAGAGGAAGGCACAGGAGAGTATACAACCAGCGAGCTACAGGGACCATCAGCATCCATACCTTACGCCATTTGATGAGAGAGACTGAGCACCTATGGGTATGCCCAGAGTGCAGTGACGCCGATTCTTAGAAACAGAAACAGAAACTTGCTTGGAATCCTGGTATTCAAACAAGCATCTTATGCCTGCTGCCATGTAACCAAAAGCTATCCATAGTGCATTCTTTAATTTGCAATGTTTACTTCCTGTGGCTGTCTTAGTCTGGGAGAAAGTAGGTTGCATATTGGGTAGAAATTTCATTACTTTTTAGAATTTTGTCTGGACAGCAGCAAACAGCAAACTCTCATGTTCTTTTACATGTACATGAGAACTCCACGTTTTTTTGGGTCAATCTCCAATATGTTTGTATCACCTCCCTTGAGACCAGGAGATGTTTGAAACTTTCACTCTTTCATTTCTTGAGAGACAAGCGCCTTTACCTCTCAGCTAAAGCATTCCATTACAAAATATGGCCAAATCTGATAGATTGACAGGTATGTTCAATTCTATCAACTGAAAATGTCTGTACACTAGGATACCACTTAGTTTGCCTATAGATTAAACTGGTCTTTGGATCAGGAAAATATAAGTGGACTCAAATATTATTCCTTAGTAGTGATAAATGATTCAACTTAATGTGCGTCCTGCCTCATCTGACTGCAGTGGTAATCTCACGGGAGAGAAGCATGTCACGGGTCAGTTAATGTCTCACCATGTAAATGCGGTTGAAGATGAAGATGATGATGATTCGGATGACGGAGATGAAGGTAGCCAAGATGACGATGAGAGTCGAACACCAGTATCAGAAGAGACTGAGCATTTGCTGGAGTTGAATTATTCAACTGTGGCACGGTAAGTTCATATCAGACTGCGACTTTCACTTAACTTAACTTAACTCAACTTAACGTCTTTATACTGATTTAGAAGACTACAGAGTCTGTATACAACTAGTTTCATTTACATTTCCTTTATCTAAAAGCTATTCACATCCAATCTTTTCTTAAATGCATTAATTGTCTTTGCCCCCAATACTACCTGGGGCAATGCATTCCAAACATTCACCACTCTCTGACTAAAAAAATATTTCCTGATATCTAATCTGGAACTTTCTTTAGTTAATTTGTAGTTATGCCTCTTATTCTTGCAGGTGGTTCATATTTTGAAAAAAACTTGTTATAGTCTAATATATCCTTTCCTTTTAACTTAACATCTTTATACTGGTTTAGAAGACCCTGCAGAGTCTGTATACAACCAGTTACATTTACATCACCTTGCTCTAAATACTCTATCAAAGGCCTTTGCAAAGTCTAGATAAATAACATCCACTGGCTCCCCTTTATCTATGATTTTAGTAACCTCCTCCATGAATTCTAATAGATTTGTTAAGCATGATCTCCCTCTAGTAAACCCATGCTGACTATTTCTAATTAGATTAAATTTTTCTAAATGCATTACAATGTTTTCTTTGATTATTGACTCTAACAATTTACAGACTATGCTCGTTAAACTCACCGGTCTATAATTTGCCGGATCTGATTTTTTGCCTTTTTTGAATAAGGGGATCACTCCTGCATCTTTCCAATCCCGTGGAACAATCCCTTTTGTAAGTGAT
This sequence comes from Ariolimax columbianus, assembly GCA_036924085.1. Lineage (NCBI taxonomy): Eukaryota > Metazoa > Mollusca > Gastropoda > Stylommatophora > Arionidae > Ariolimax > Ariolimax columbianus. The sequence continues at coordinate 24,194,300 of JAVGWX010000011.1, read as the reverse complement.
TGAGAACATAATATAGCCAATGGTTTTGCTTTTATTACCTTATAAACCTGTATTTAGTTACCTCGAATTCTTCTCTTTTCTAGACAATGTAGACCGGTTTTTCTGAGTCTATCCTCATAACTGTAATTGTGGAATTTCACTATCAGCTTTGTCGCTCTTCTTTATATCCTTTCCAATATGTTTATATCTCCTCTACGATAAGGACTTCACACCTGTACACAGTACTCCAATCTAGGTCTAACTAATGCTTTATACAGTTTGACAGTCACTTTCTTGCTCTTATGTTTAATATTTCTTTTTATCATACCTAACATTGCATTTGCCTTTTTCACTGCTACTTGGACTTGTGACAACAAAGTTCATGTTATGTAGCAATGTTCACTGTCAGTAAGACGGTGTTTATCATGGGAAATCTTCACTTTATTTATTTTTAAATGTACATTTTTTGGGCATGGGACATAGGAGTGAATTGTAGATTATTTTTGTGTATAATAAAAGTGTGCAATGAGATATTTGACAATAGTTGCCAATGTCATCAGGAGAGATAAAATGAGAAATGAAAACATTATGCGAGGGTAAGTCAGTAAGTAGGTCACGAACTGATATGGACAGCTTGAAATTGTAATTGGTGGTTTCTAAATTTATATTAGGTGGTAGCAACATATAGCTGAAGGATTACTTTAAGTAGCAGCGCAGATCAGACAGAAAATGGAGTCTATGCTCACAGTGTCCAATCAAAGAACAGTGTGCTGTTGTGCGTATTAAAAATTGTTTGTTAAAAGAACTTTCTGCAAAAAAAAGGAAATACTTTATCTGTGTGATGAGAATTGTTTGTCATGTGCATAACTGGGTCCATACATTTTTTCAAAGACATTAAAAAATTGCTGATGAAACCCGACCTGGTCATCCTGCTCAGATTGCAATAGAAGCATATGTGCAGAAAGTAGGGGAGATGATTTGAGTTAACCGACGAGTAATGATAGACAGTAGAGCAAGTGCAATATAGTGTTCGCATGGTTTAGCCTACATCATAATGCATAATCAATTAAATTTCCTGAAATTGTTCTCCCGGAGTGTACCCAGACAACTGACTGACGAACACTATGAACTGAATGGGCCTGTCCTTGCACTGATGAAGCAATGGGGATTAGTGCATCAATGTTGGTGAAAATTGTTTTGAGAAATAAAGAGCAGTGTATATGGTTTTCAAGTTTGTATCTCATTAATTAAAAATAAAATAGCTGTTTGTGATCTATTTGCCCTTATAGAATTAGAAATAATTACATTATAAATACTGCGACAACTAGTCATTATGTTGAATAGATAGCAAGACAGAAAGTAAGATGGTTGACCATCTCATGTAGATCAATTACTACAGCATGCATTTAACACAAGAAGATCTCGTTACAAGGCACGAAGAAGTCTATGTAGTATATGTAAGTAGGCAGGTAGTCCGCTTAGGTGACTGCTGCGTCAACCATCCATGAACATGATGAGTGAGCGAGTCCTAGGCTGCATGCAATGAGGATGTGTCTTTTCGTTTGGCCTAATCCAGTGGTGCGTGGATGGCCACAGGACTATGGTGAAGAGGATAATTTCCTATCCTTGATGTTCATGGCCTGTATTAAGAGCTCGTGGGTGGGGAGATCCTCCGTAAGGTGGGTCACATGTCCAAACAGGGCTAAATGGTGATGATTTAGCATGGGGAATGTTCTTTTGAAGCCTGTCCATCAGATGACTTCATCGTTTGACACCAAATCATACCAGTCGATCTCATAAATGCGCATGTGGAAGCCTTGGATGCTATGCAGACCAATCCAGGTTTTTGAACAGTACATCAGGATGGGGAAGACAAAAGTCATGTTAATCATTAGCGTTGTTTCCAGTGGAACCTTTGCTGGTTCCAGACTTGATACAGGACGTTGATAGATTAGACAGCCAGGTTGACTCTTTGAATGATATCTGGGTGACTTTGTGCATCAGAGTTTTATTTGCAGTCTCATCATCATCATGTAGCATGTCCTTTGTATAACGTCGCTCTCATCACAGCCAGCTAATATGAATCTTGGTCTGCAGTCAGTCTTCCCGCTTGCTCCATGTTCATGTTTAGAGTATCTTTTTTATTGTTGTATCCACCTTTGTCTTGGTCGATCCCTTCGTCTCCTACCAGGTACCATGCCGTTCTTTCCAGTCCGTCATGATGTTTAACGTGGCAGAAAAATTAAATTTCCGAAACATAACATTGTTTATGAGCCAGTTCTCTTCAACATTCAGGTCTTCTAAGATGATTTTATTTGTCACTTTTTTTATCCAAGAAATATTTTTGATTCTTCTGTAACATTTTGTTTCGAACACTCCAATTTTCTTTCTTGCTACTTGTACCGTAGTCCATGTCTCTCACCCGTACATTGCCACAGAAAATATGCATATTTTTAGGATCTTCAGTTTTAGTTGCTTGTTAGTATAATGCCATAAATTGTGCATGTTGTTTAGCTTCTGCATCGCATTGGCCAAACATCTTCTAATTTCCTTTAAACAGTCTCCGTCGTTGGATAACGTAGAGCCAAGGTATTCAAAATGTGTGACATTTTCGATTTCATCATTATTAATAGCAATCTGGGGTTGCAGTCCTGTTTTGTCAGTGGACATTATTATTTATGAGGGATAAATTTGTCCAATAGGGGTTGGTTTTAGGCACCCAATCATGATCTGGGCTGTCTCATTGATGTCAGTATCGACATGCTTAACGTGTGTAGACTTTTCCTGTTGGTGCCACGTATTCTGCTGTGGAAAAAACACATGGTGATCGTTGATGTTAACAGTACAGATGACTGTACACCCCACTACAACAGTTAAAGATAGAAGAGAAGTGAAGAGAGGAATCTCAATCTTTCTACTCTTACAATAAAGATAAAGATAGAAGGGAAGAGAAGAGGAATGAGAGTTCTTACACTCTTACAAGAGTTAAAGATGGAGAAAAAAAAAAAGCAATTTCTTTCACTCTTAAATGAGTTAAGATTGAGGTAGAGAGATGAATGGTCCCTTAGAATAGTTAAAGTTAGAAGGAGTACAGAAGAGTAAAATAATGTAGTCAATCAAAAATGTTTAGAAATTTTCAGCTTTGGAGAATTGTTGATAGTTTAGTCATATCTGCTTTACAAATTTTAGTTTATATGATCCAGAAGAAAGAATACATAAAATGGCATTCAAGGAGAGATACGTTTGGAGATATCTTGTCTGTGGCTGTGCATGAAATTTAATGCAAATGTCTAACAGAGTAAAATTATATTGATTATGTGTTAGTCTTATATTGTGAAACCTTTTCAGTGTCATTTTAAAATCTTGTTTCACTTATTGAGAATGGTTGTATAAAGACTCTGCAGAGTCTTCTAAACCAGTATAAAGAAGTTAAGCTAAGTTAAGTTAAGTTATTCATCTTGCAGATTTGATTTATTCTAACTATATTGACTTATGTAAAAGATTGAGTTGATTGTTACATTTCATATTGCACGACAAGAACATTTGTCTGCAAAAGTCCACAAAAATATGCATTTCAATTCATGCTGTATTACCTGTTTTTGTAAATGTACATTGAGCAAGTGGCCAAGCAGTTAGGATACCCATCGCTTGGTCTGATGGCATGGATTCAAACATCAGTATAGCACAAGCTTTATTTTTAAAAATAATAGTGAAATAAAAATCCAGCCTGCACGCTGAATGACCACTGTAAGGCAAGCAGTCTTTATTCCTCAGTATGATATATCCCACTGCTGAATCCCAGCAATGGGATACAAACAGTAGTGATATAAATGATTGCATATTTACAGTGATGTAAATGGGCTATTGTGTACTTATACTATTGTGTACCTATACTATTATGTTTCTATACTATTATGTTTCTATACTATTATGTTTCTATACTATTGTGTATCTATACTATTATGTTTCTATACTATTGGGTACCTATACTATTATGTACTTATACTATTTTGTTTCTATACTATTGTGTATCTAGACTATTGTGTACCTATACTATTATATTTGTATACTATTATGTATCTATACTATTGTGTACCTTTACTATTGTGTATCTATACTATTGTGTACCTTTATATTGTATATCTATACTATTATGTTTCTGTACTATTGTGTACCTATACTATTGTTTATCTATACTATTGTGCCCCTATACTATTGTATATCTATACTATTATGTTTCTGTACTGTTGTGTTCCTATACTATTGTGTATCTATACTATTGTGCCCCTATACTATTGTGTATCTATACTATTGTGTATCTATACTATTGTGTACCTTTAGTATTGTATATCTATACTATTATGTTTCTGTACTGTTGTAAGTAAAGTAAAGTAAAGTATCCCATAGCATTACTGCCGTAGGGGTGTGAGGTGTTAACGATCTCACATTTCAAAGGCTCGGCTATATGAGGGCGGTAGCCATCTCCTCTCCCTCGCCGATTTTACTTCCCGGACTGAACCGGTACCCATTTAAGGCTGGGTCGACCCGGGAGCCATTGCGGTCTGAAAAAAACATTGCCGCCTCAACTGGGGAATGAACCCAGGACCACTCAGATGCGAAGCCAGCGCGCTAACCACTGTGCTACGCGGCTCTACTGTTGTGTTCCTATGCTATTGTGTATCTATACTATTGTGTTCCATTTACTATTGTGTATCTATACTATTGTGTTCCATTTAATATTGTGTATCTATACTATTATGTTCCTATACTATTGTGTATCTATACTATTGTGTTCCTATACTATTGTGTATCTATACTATTGTGTTCCTATACTATTGTGTATCTATACTATTGTGTACCTATACTATTGTGTTCCTATACTGTTGTGTATCTATACTATTGTGTATCTATACTATTGTGTTCCTATACTATTGTGTATCTATACTATTGTGTACCTATACTATTGTGTTCCTATACTATTGTGTATCTATACTATTGTGTTCCTATACTATTGTGTATCTATACTATTGTGGTCCTATACTATTGTGTTCCTATACTATTGTGTATCTATACTATTGTGTTCCTATACTATTGTGTACCTATACTATTGTGTTCCTATACTATTGTGTATCTATACTATTGTGTACCTATACTATTGTGTTCCTATACTATTGTGTATCTATACTATTGTGTTCCTATACTATTGTGTATCTATACTATTGTGTACCTATACTATTGTGTTCCTATACTATTGTGTACCTATACTATTGTGTACCTATACTATTGTGTATCTATACTATTGTGTATCTATACTATTGTGTTCCTATACTATTGTGTATCTATACTATTGTGGTCCTATACTATTGTGTACCTATACTATTGTGTATCTATACTATTGTGGTCCTATACTATTGTGTACCTATACTATTGTGTACCTATACTATTGTCTAGAATATAGAGAATATGGTTCATTGGAAAGTAAACAAGAATTCTAGGAATTACTGGAACAATTAAACAAACAGAAATAATGAATATTGATTGAACAATAAGATAGAAGGAAAAACGTAACTAATTAGTATACAAAACTAGCAAATGGACATTAAACATGGGAATAAATAGAGAAAGGCCTGAACAAAGGGAAAGCTTCTTATGTTTTGGTGGATTATAGCAGATGCAGATGTGAAACAAGTAAAAACGGAATAGGAACAGCTACAATATTTCTTGTGAATAAGTATTTTAGAAAATAAAAAATTTGAATTGGTATCTGTTATGCACATTCTTCATTACTGAATAGTGCAGGGGTTGCTGTGGCTGAAAGGTAAGGTAATCGCCTCTCAAAACTATGAACGAAAATGGCGTGGGTTCGAGCCTTGAAGGTTTCAAGCCAGCCCTGGTCTCAAAGAGGTGTGACCAGAGTGCCTGCATCCTGAATTACCTCCAGTCGTCTTGACTTATATCTTGCCACTGATCCTAGGTAGTTCGGCTCCATAGAGTGAGGCTGATGACCAGCGCAGCTTCTTAAAAAATTAGAAATAACAAGAGAAATAATGAGATAGAAACAAATTGAACAAATACAAATATTTGTGACATTTTAGCTCATGTGATATATTGTTGAAAGCCATATCCGTACAAAAAATGTCAGCTGGGTAAGAGCAATATCAAAAGACAGACAAATAATAGCATCTCAAAGTGTATGGCCAAGAACAGAACAGAAAATGAAAATCTGTTATAGTCATAGAAGAGGAGTGAAGATAAAACTTGTGATACCTTCTTCTTTGCTAGTTCTCAATCTCCCGCTACCAAGCCATCAAAAGGGCATTGTAAGTAGCAGGATGTGGTCAAGAGAACGGAATGCATATTGTCGTGGTTGACAGCTTGACTGCGATTTTTGCATCTAACTTCAGCAGGCATTTTTTAGTACTGTGTTGCCTTCCTTCTTCGATCCCTTCTCCCTAGCTAGTCTGCTCTGTTGCAGCCTGTTATCCAGGATCACTGCGTGGAGGTGTAGAAGGGTCTGATACTAGCATTCAGCTATGAGTCGCTGACTGCTGCAGCTCATGCACTACTCAGCATCTTGATCCCAAACTTATGATATAACAAATGTTTTTGATAAATAGACTTGAAATTACAAATATTGACAATTATCCAAAGTCCATGTCACATTTTTATTTTTACTGTTTTGCTGTACAAAAGTTACTGAATTTAAAGGGAGATTCAAGGTGATTTAATACAGATTTATAAGATAATTAACAAAAAGAATAAATTAGACTTTAACAAGTTTTTCTAAATACAGCTGCCCACAAGAGCAAGGTGGCACAGCCACAAATTAATTAAAGCAAATCCAGATTAGACACCAGGAAATATATTTTTAGTCACGAGAGTGGTGAATTCTTGGAATGCTTTGCCACAGAAAATAGTAGATGTAGGGTCAATTAATGCATTGAAGAATAGATTGGATGTGCATAGGTATTTTTAGATCAAGTGAATGTAAAATAAACTGGTTGTATACAGACTCTGCAGAGTCTTCTAAACCAGTAAAAAGACGTTAAGTTATAATGACTGTAGGTGTAGCTGGCATAAACAATAATTGGTCTTCTGCCATTTTTGTTTGTAAATGTGTCTTGCTGTTAATCTTCTCCTTTTGCTCCCATCAAGAATCATTGAGATATCTTGTAGTTGTTGTTACGAATGCTCACAATGAGTAAGTCTTGTTTTCCTCACATCCTGAGCATACTGATGAAGGTGGACTGGGTCCTCCAGGTGGTTGTGCTGGACTTGAATTATTTGCGTGTCGCTTACTACTACAAGGATCACGTTGATCCCCCACCCCATTAACCCGGTTGTCTTGAAAACAGCCTGTTTCCAGGCGAGAAAAATGAGGTAGGGTGAGATGGGGGTCTTGGACAGTATATTTTGCCTGACCCTGTCTAAAATGTCTGCTCAGTATATTTTACCTGTTTTTGTTTTGTCTTTTTTTGTTTTGCGTTCACCTTATTTCATCGTTCCCAAAGGCGGTGTGCGTTGCACTATATTTTTATTTTGCGCCTGTCAACCCAGTGCATCTGACTTTGGCATGCATTTTTATGTAAGGGCCTGTTTCCTCCTGCATTTTCTAAGGGGCTGCTTCCCCGGGGTAACAGCTAGTGCTGTGGTGGGAAGTGAACCCAGCACCTTCGAGTTGTGAGCCATGTCACTTAACCACTAGCCCCCGCCATCCCCCACTATCATGTCTGATCAGTATATTATGCCTGACCAGACGTTAGTCTCCTCTCCTCATCATAGAGATATGCACTGAAGCTATTGAATATCCTATTAATTGTAGAGGGTCACATCACCTCTTTTCTCATGCACTTCTGCTATTCTGTCAATCCATGTTTTTCACTGTCAATCCATGTTTTTCACTGTCAATCCATGTTTTTCACTGTTAATCATGTTATGCCATATTCTATGTTCTAATGCAAATAGACTGTTTGTATTCTGGCCAAGTATCAAACATTTGTGTTCCTTTTTTTTTCTTTCTTCTTTGCATTCATGATCTTTTGGTCATGCTATATCTCCAGGCCAGCCGCCATGTTGAGGTCTGTAGTCTTCTCCAGGTCAGAGTGGTTGCCTCACAACTTTTCGTCTCAACTCCGCATCCTTTGGCCAGGTCTCGTATCTCATTTCCCTATAGATTGGGCATTCCTGTAGAATGTGCTCAGGGTTCTGGCCTCCTGTTCTACATTGGCACTCATCGGTGTGTGAGATCTTCAGTCGGTATAGATGTTCTAGTAGTCTGCTGTGTCCAGTTCTCGGACGAAATACGGTAGTTTGTTGATTTCTTTTGAGTTGGTGAATTGGGTCTTGTGTACTGCTTATGTTTCTGTCTTCTCTCCATTGGTGTATATACTGATTTCTTATAATGTTCTTGATGTCTCTGTATGGTAATCTATGATTAAATTATGCCTTTTTGCTGCCATCTTTTGCTCGAGCATCAATTCTCTTGTTTCCTGTGATTCTGCAATGGGAGGGTAGCCACTGGAGCATTGTATTTGTGTTCCAATTGTCTCCATTTATTGAAAAGATGGTCTGTTTTTGAATATGTCTATTCTTACTAACATTTTTTATTATGTTCATTTGATGTGCCGCAAGTTTGCTCATGCATCACTTCTGCGTTAACATTTTGCTTGAAGCACATATTTGATTTTAGTCATTTTTGACATGTAGGATAAATCTAACAACAATGTTCAAGAAAATGAAAAGTAATCTACATTCATTTTTACTGTCAAATCATTTTTCCAAAGCCATTCCTTTTGCTCTTTCTCTCACTCACCAATGTTCATTCCTTATATACTAAATACATGCTTGTGTCTGGAGTCAAACGTACACCTGTTTGGGCTGTCAAGGGTATTCAAGCATCTTTGATGGCAACTGTGTTTATACCTGCTGCATAGGTCAGCTCTCTATGATAAATTATCTCTGAAAATCTGTATTTGTAATCACATTGTGAAGGTCATTTCAAGAACACTCATACCTTCTGTCTGATTTTTTTGGTTTTTGCTCGGTCTGTTCTAGAGATCTTGATTGCTTTTCACAAGCATCTCATTTCATGTGTTGTGATCTCTCATTCTTGTGCCTTGGTCAGTCCTTATTCTTTTTGTTATTGTTCTTCTTCTTCTGCGTTTGTTCTCAATCTCACGCTACCAAGCTTTGCAAGTAGGAGGATGTAGTCCGGAGAACGGAATGCGTTGTGTCGCTAATTTACAGCTTGACTGCAATTTTTGCACCTTTCGTTCCAACACATCCATCTTCGGCAGGCATTGGTCAGTTCATGTGACACTAATAACAAAGCGTTGCTATTAATGTACCGTTAATGTATCAACATTTATTATCATCATACCCACCTTGAAATTGTACTCATTCCAAATTTTCTTTTGTTTATTATTAAAAAATGAATTGTTTAAAAAATCACTATTGTAAAATGTCATCATTTATCTTTTTGTCGCTCTTTTTTGTCCAGCGACTCTGAAATTCGAGGCATAAGAGATGAATCTACAAAATTTCAAGAGAGTGAACTTGGAGTACATGAAAGTTTTGACACGAAATATATATCCAAACTGGCAAGTAAAAATAATCACAATATAATTTTGTTTGAAAAAAAATTGTCAATCATTACACCCTGATATCCATGTGGATCCTGGGGACAACGGATACAGTCACTGTCCGGCAGATGTGCCCTATGCGAAGAAGCCAACAACATTCTGTATGCGTCCTGATCTTTTGCAATGCTGTACCAATGCAGGCCTACGTATTTGGGCAGTCCCTTTTGCTATCCCATAAGTGGATGTGTACAGGCCACCAAAACGTTATTCTATGTGTCCATCTGTTGTCAGGGATGCGTACAACATGTCCAGCCCAATGATGTTTGCGTCATATCGCTGGTTCCACAACGTTCCGAAACAAAGTTTGATGTAGAATTTCTTAGTTTTTGGATCTTGCATTGAAATTTTGAGTAAGCGCTGTTCCGTTGCTCTCTGAGTGGCTCTGAGCATTTTAGTATCTGTTTTGTGCAAGTTCCGCACTTCGCATCCGTAAATCATTGCTGGAATGACCATGGAATTGGAAGTGTGTGCTCTTGCTGTGGTGTCTTTCATTTCTTGGAATTTGACTTATTGTACCATTATAGTAAGTATAAAAAAATTTTTTTTCAGTACAAACATTTATGGATACTAAGAAATGTTTGTAAAAAAAGGGGGACAATCATCAATGTGTAAACCATAGTGGTATTTCCCTCCTTAGTGTCATTTAAAAAAAAATATTTGTGTTTTGTTTATGAACTTGCTTTTTTTGGTTTTTTTTTTTTATTGATGAAATAATCACCGTCATAATTTGATAAAATAATAGGTTACACTTGTAGAGGCTGGGTACAAAATTTACAACGGTCATGTCAAGTTTAATAAAATCTTTTAAAAAGTGAAATGTAGTTCCATTACAGACACTGTCATCAGTGATAAAGTGTTAGAAACTTTTTGGTATTAGGTAGAAGCTTTTTCTGAGGGGTGACCAGCTCCCTTCCTCATCACTTTGCTTTCTCTAATTGTAAGACAGGTATACATTTGCAACAGTTCCAGCTGGAGCATGGGCATTAAGGGCAGGGGTGATGGAGCTGGCAACTCTGGGAACAAAGGTTACCTGAATGTGTGCCAAGGTCAATCACCATCTCAACACTACTTTGTGATATTTTACCGTATCAAAGGCCTTGGTGTAATCAATGAAACATGTGTACAGGTCTACATTAAACTCTCTACATTTTTCGTAGATATTCCTCAGATTGAATATGTGGTCCCTAGTCCCTCTATCATTCCTAAAACCTGCCTGGACTATGTGAATTTCAGATTCAAACCTTTTCTCTATCCTTCTTAATAGGATTCTCAAGAGTATCTTGCTAGCGTGGCTGAATAGCGCGATACCCCTGACTAGTGCACACAGATGCTGGTGGAAGAGGAAGAAGATCGACCTGGTCGACAACGACTCTGGTGGGAGCTGGAAACGCTTGGTATCAGGCTAAGGGTGCACCAAAGACCATAGTTGGTAAGCGGCTGGAACAACGTTCAGAAAACAATGGCAAACTACTGGATGTGAAATGCCCAAAAACCTATGATAGTCGATAGAAACTAAATGCAAAGATCTGATGGTGAGGCCCTCAGGCCAGGCAGATCATCTACGCCAACTGGGGAAGAGGCCAATTCCAGAGCCAGTACAAGTAATAGAGATGACGGCCTAAAGCCCGACTGCATTACAGATGATAACTCTGAAATGGGAAAACAAATCTAAGAATAGGCACCTGGAATGTCAGGAGCCTATACCAGGGAAAGTTGTTTATGGTTGGAAAAAAAATGGAGAGAACCAGGATAGATGTTCTGGGAGTCTCTAAACACAGATGAGTCGGTCAAGGGAACTGTATCAGCACATCAAGAGAAATATTCATTCACATACTCTGAGATGGACAAGGGTGGAAAAAGCGGGCTCGACTTCATTCTGTCAAAGAAGACGGCACCTTCACTACTCGGTTACAATTCAGTTAACGACCGAATAATTGCAATCAGACTAAAGAAGAAGGGAAACCACTTGATATAAAAAACAAAAGAACTTAACTTAACTTAACTTAACGTCTTTATACTGGTTTAGAAGAATCTGCAGAGTCTGTATACAACCAGTTTTATTTACATTATCTTGCTCTAAAAGCTATACACATCCAATTTATTCTTAAATGCATTAATTGTCCCTGCATCCACTACCTCCTGTTGCAATGCATTCTAAGCATTCACCACTCTCTTACTAAAAAAATATTTTCTAATATCTAGTCTAGACCTCTCTTTAGTTAATATCCTCTTGTTCTTGTGGGTGGTTGTATTTTGAAAAACTTGTTATAGTCTAATTTATCCGTACCTCTGATCATCTTATAAACCTGTTTTAAGTCACCTCGAATTCTTCTCTATTCTTGACGATGTAGACTAGTTTTTCTGAGTCTTTCCTCATAACTGTAATTCTGGAATCCCACAATCAGATTTGTCGCTCTTTTTTGTATTCTTTCCAGCATGTTTATATCTCCTGTATGATAAGGACTCCACACCTGTACACAGTACTCCAATCTAGGTCTAACTAATGCTTTATACAGTTTGACTATCACTTCCTTCCTCCTATGTTTAAATGTTTAATATTTATTTTGATCATACCTAACATTGCATTTGCCTTTTTCAGTGCTATCTGAACTTGCTCACTCTCCTTACCTGTATGAGCTATTATAAATTTTTTTAGTCGGAGAGTGGTGAATGCTTGGAATGCATTGCCACAGGAGGTAGTGGAGGCAGGGACAATTAATGCATTTAAGAATAAATTGGATACGCATAGCTTTTAGAGCAAGGTAATGTAAATGAAACTGGTTGTATACAGACTCTAAAGAGTCTTCTAAACCAGTGTAAAGACGTTAAGTTAGAAGATTAATGACAAAATCAAGTCACTCGACTGATGACTGTTATCAAGTTATAATTGTTCTCTCTAATTTTCTTCCTTTCTAATCTAAAGGCTAGTACTGACGAACATGATGAGGTATGTACAAATTGAATGTTCTTTATTTTTTATTTGTTTGTAAACATTTTTACATTATTATCTGTGAATATGTGACTGTAAAATGTGCCTGTAAAATCACTATGCTTGAGAATGTAAACATGGAACTTAGGGTTGTTTCACTCAGCGCATGCCGAATTAGACTCCTGAGGTCATTGGTGTCATACAGTGGAACAAGAGATAATAAAGTCTAGGCAAGTATATATTTAAACACTGGAACAACTAGACATAGAGGCTAGAATTTATGAAAAATGCCTACAAAGGGTCTGATGAACAAAACAAGCCATAAAGAAGTTTTTGATCAAAAGGAATGGCAGCATTGTTCTAAAAACAATTCCTCTAAAAACATTTGCTCTAGAAACAGTTGTTCTAAAAACAATTGCTCTAGAAACAATACCCCCAATATGTCTCAAAGAATATAAGAGTAAATATGTTTTCCTAGGGATCAGAAATAGAAAACAAATTGTGACTGATATTTGCCATTTTGAGGAGCCAGTAGCCGGGCAGTTTGGATTTCGGTCTTACGACCAAGGCATATGTTTATTTCTGTCAGAGGTAAAATAAAAAGCTACCCTGTACGCTATATGGATACTGCATGGGAAAGTGGCGTTTATTCCTGTCATATATATCCTCCAGGTTGACTCGAACAATCTCTCCAAATGTAGGCCTACCTTGACGGGGTTGGAGAACTTGCGTGTCCCAATGATCCAGGGGGCTATGCCGGCGGGAGTTTTACTCCTGTTAGGGTCACTCAAGCTGGACAGGCCCTTGGAGAGGGGCTAGACTAAGAGGCAGAGCAGCAGGTGGAGCCCTTTAGGTGGAGCTGCAGAACCCACGGCGAGTGGTACATGCTCTGGGCTAAACCAATCTACCCCCACTTCATGGGTTAAATGCATTCTTGCCTCGTTCTTTACTTTTGTCTTCTATCAGTCATCCCAATGGACGTAGAAGAGATGCAGGCCAGAGGACATTGCACCTCTGCCCCTTTGTGAGAACCTCTCAGGTGGCGGGGAATGCCAGGCGTACCATCACTGCAGAGGAGCCAAGAATACTAAAGGGGAGTAAGGAGATACTCCACTCACTTGTATATGCTACGTTTCTGGCAGGACGTGACGATCCTGGGACACAGACACACTGGACTGCCTCTCTTCAGGGATACTTGAAAAATGGGTCCATAAGTTCATATCATCATCATCACACATCCTTTCGAGCAAGACCACAGTCTGCCCAAGCAACGTTAAGGTGCTGAAGACGGAGGCAACCAGCCAAAAGGCGCACCACAGAAATCAGGCAGGATGCCACGCAAATACGCAACATGAGAGTATGCCTATATCCGCAAAACGTTATGGAGCTCAGCCTGTGGTGGACAACCAGGCAGGTACAGTGCCCGGTCCCCCGTCTCGAAAGGGCCCAAACTTTACTACTGGAGGTCCTTGGATGCCTCGTGGAGGCAGGAGGCACGAGAATAGAGCTACTGGCCAAACAACACCAAAAACAAAGGAAAGAACACTTAAAATAATGCACTGGAATGCTGAAGGCGTCAACAGCAAAAGAGATGGCTATAGTAAAAAATTAGAGCTTGAGAATATTCTATATGAAGAGCAAGTAAATGTATGTTGCTTGCAAGAAACGCATCTCAATAAAGATATAGCCTTCAAAATTAGAGGATACCAGTGCTATAGGTCTGACCGACAAGACAGGCAGAAGGGTGGAATACTGACACTTGTGAGAAATAGCATCAATGCTTATCAGCAGGAAGTATATATGGAGGGAGCAGAATTCCAGATGATGCATCTCAAGACAGAAAGTACAGAATTACACCTGCTAAATTATTACTGTCCGAGTGATCGTCCACTGGCACTGAATACGATTGCAACAAAGGAAAGACTGATTGTGTGTGGAGACTTCAATAGCCACTCACAGAGCTGGGGCTATGATCAAATGGATAGGAGGGGTGAGGAGCTAGAAAACTGGCAGGATGACAATGGACTTATGTTGATTAACCAGCCAACAGACCCACCGACCTTCTACTCGAGATCATGGCACACCACTTCTACACTAGATTTGACATTCCACTCACCATGCATGGAATGGAACATTACACACATTGTAGGGAAACAACTTGGAGGTAGTGACCACAGACCAGTATTTCTAACTATTGAAAATGAAAATGTCAAGGAAAGTAGTACCCTGTCTCGGTGGAATTACAGGAAGGCAGACTGATCAATGTACCAGCATCGGTCTAGTGTGCTAACTAGAAATCTAACAACAGATGAAGACATAAAAAAGGTAGTCGATAATTTCAGCAGATGCATACTACAGGTTGCCCATGAAACAATACCTAGAGGGGCCCGCAAACAATATAGGCCATACTGGAATAGGGAATTAGAACAACTGCAAAACGAGGTAGAAACATCTAGAAAGCAAGCAGAGATTAGTCCATGTCAAGAACACCACCAAAAATATCAACATGCTAAGGCCAAATTTCAAAGGGAAAAGTTGCAGGCTAGAAGAAGAAGTTGGAGGGAGAAAACAGAGTCTCTGAACTTTGAAAAGGATACTAGGAAACTGTGGAAGTTGGTAAAACAACTTAATGATGAGGGTGCACAGAGAAACACAGATTACATTAAACAAAGATGGAAACATCCTCACAGGCAAACAAGCCGCCGATTACTTTGCGGACTCTTTTGCAAAAGATAGCAACATTGAAGTAGACAGAGAGAAACAACAAAGTGTTCGTGAGGAACGACAAAATACAGAGCGAGATGGTGCCATACCCGAAGTTATGGAGACACCAATCACATACAAAGAACTGGAGTTTGCAATATCCAAACTGAAAATGAGAAAGTCGCCAGGAACAGACGGAGTGTCCAATGAGATGATCAAGAACTTGGGAACAGCAGCAAAAACAAAGCTGTTTCAGATCTTCAACATTTGTTGGACATCAAGTACAGTCCCACAGACCTGGAGAGAAGCAATCATGATACCACTCTCAAAACCAGGGAAAGACAGTTCCATGGCATCCAGCTATAGACCAATCAGCCTCACAAGCTGCAGATATAAAACAATGGAATGTATTATCAACCTAAGGCTCCAGTGAGAGCCAAAACCTTCTTGTGCCACAACAGGCAGGATTTAGGAAATACAATTCCCCTGAAGACCAGGCAACATACCTCTCACAAGAGATGGAGGACGTATTCCAGGACAAGAAATTAGTATTAGCAGCATGGATAGACTTAAGGAAAGCTTTTAATAAAGTTTGGAAAGAAGGACTTTTAAAGAAACTGAGAAAAAATGGAGTGATGGGTAGGATGTACAAATGGATAAAAGCATACTTACATAACAGAAGAGCCAGAGTCCAACTAGATGGCCTGAAGAGTAAGATAATTCTACTGCGTCAGGGTGTGCCTCATTGAGGGGTTCTTTCCCCTACACTTTTCATAGCCTTCATCAATGACTTGATTGCTGAGCTACCACAAGGAACAAAAGTTGCAATGTATGCAGATGACTTGGTAATATGGTGTACAAATGAGCAAAGCAACAGTGGCCACCAGAATGCTGCAAAGAGCTATTGATGCCTTGACCTCATAGACAAACAGATGGTGTGTAAACATTAACACCGAAAAATTTAGCACTACGCTTTTCACCCTCTCCCCAAAACAAAAAGCTGGAGTTATCAAGATAAATGGAGAACACATCAAAGAAGATAAACAACCCACCTATCTTGGAGTTACATTTGATGATAGGTTGACATGGAGGGAACACATCAACAAGGCAGCCAAAAAAGCCAGTAGGAAGTTAGCCATCCTGAGAAAATTAAGTGGAACCACATGGGGTGCTAGTGGAAAAATACTTAACAAAGTTTACCAACAAGGTACACGGCCACATCTGGAATATAGGTCAGCAGCTTGGTGCCCCGCAGCAAACACTACCCTAAAAGAGGTGGATAAGGTGCAAAATCAGGCACTTAGGGTCATTACAGGAGCAATGAAATCAACACCTATAGTGAGGATGGAGAAAATGGGAAGGATTCAAGCACTAAGAGAACGCAGAGACACAAAGGTATTAACACAGGCAGAAAAGTTCCACTGCATGCCGAGCCATCCAATGAAAGACAGATTTCAAAATTTAGCAATGGGAAGACTGAAAAGAAGTAGTTTTATGCATCAGGCGAAACGACTTCGCAGGCAAATTATGGATCTACCTGAAGTTGACATCCCCCTAAAGTCTGTGCCAGAACAAACCCCTTGGAGAGAGGAGCACGGACTATCAGTATACATTCAAACTAAAGTGAAAGGAATATTAGACAAGGATGGATAGAACAGTGTGCAACGTAGGATAGTGATCCTCAATTTCCTGGATGAAGAATACCCACAAGACCTCTGGATCAGAGTATACACAGATGGGTCAGCACAGAATGCAGTAAAGAATGGTGGAGCGGGAGTGTACATAGAATACCCAAACAACATTAGGGATACAGTCAGAGTACCAACTGGGAAATTCTGTCATATATATGATGGAGAAATACAGGCAATCAAGGTGGCAACTGAGAAACTGTTGAACACCAATGTCAGTTCACAACCTGTAGTATTTCTGACAGATGCACAATCAGCACTCCAAGCACTTAAATTTGAGAAACTGCCAGATCTACAGGCTCTACTGTCTGAACTGAGCAACCAGCGCAAGATTGTCATGCAGTGGATACCTTCTCATTGTGGAGTACCAGGAAATGAGAGAGCAGATCGACTGGCAAAGGAGGGTGCTGCAGACGAGCAACCAGATGTGCCAGTTACATACCAACAGAAGATAAGGATGATCAAATCAATCAGAAAGCCACTAACAGTAACACCAGACGATTACCATAACATGAACAGACAAGAGCAAACTGTTGTGTTGCGCCTTAGAACAGGACACATCCGACTCCACAGCCACATGTACACAAAAATGAAGATTGGCAACTCAGCCATGTGTACATGCGGACAGGCGCCCCAGACAGCAGAGCACATACTACAAAACTGCCCCGAATATGATATACAGAGAAAATCTCACTGGCCTATAGAAACAACACTGGAAGAGAAACTTTATGGACCTGTATGTGAACTACAAAAGACAGTGAAGTTTATACAAGAGACAACATTGCAGATATAGACAATATTTTAAAGCGAACGAAAGAAAAAGAAGAAGACTCCAACAATGTGAATAATAATATGTTGAGAGATGATGTCTTCACAATTGTGATTTATGTTTATGTTGCGTGAAATAGTTTGTTACAGATTTCCTACAATGAATTGTGGTCTCGAAATGCTTACAGGGATAAAATAGAGCGAGAAAATGAAAATGGATAGAAATGAGAATAAACATTTCTGATGTAACCAAACATTCTCTATCTGGTTAAAAGTGTTGTGTCTCTCTTAAAGAATGAAAAAAACTTTATAACAACAAATAGAACTCAAACCTGCAAAATTTATATTTAGAATTGCTTCACTAGATTTAACAAATGCAAGTTTTTATGATGACCTTGCTAATTTTGTTAACATTTAACTCATTTATAGAAAGAGGAAGAAGTGGAGCTCACTGAAGATGAGGAGGCTATAAAGGCAAACCTGGAGAGTAATGAACCGTTGCCAACAGCGCTGCTGGATAGCATTCTGAAATCTTTTTGGACAATTGAACCATTTAAGTACGTATGTCCTTGTTGATGTTACGGAACCAGCAGCATCTGAGCTATCGTCCTTCGACTTAATGCTGTGTAATGGTATCTGCACTTGTTAGTTAGTTGTTGTTTAACTTAACTTAACGTCTTTATACTGGTTTGAAGACTGCAGAGTCTGAATACAACCAGTTTCTTTTACATGTCCTTGCTCTAAAAGCTATGCGCATCCAATCTATTCTTAAATGCATTAATTGTCCCTGCCACTACTACTTCCTGGGGCAATGCATTTCTAGCATTCACCACACTCTGACTAAAAAAATATTTCCTAATATCTAATCTGAACCTCTCTTTAGTTAATTTGTAGCTATGCCCTCTTGTTCTTGTAGGTAGTTGTGTTTTAAAAAAAAGCTTGTTATAGTCTAATTTATCCGTTCCTTTAATTATCTTATAAGCCTGTGTTAAGTCACCTCAAATTCTTCTCATTTCTAGACACTGTGGGCCGGTTTTTCTGAGTTTTTCTTCATAACTGTAATTCTGGAATCCCATTATCAGCTTTGTTGTTTTTTTTGGTATACTTTCCAGCATGCTTATATTTCTTCTATGATAAGGACTCCACAACTGTACACAGGACTTCAATCTAGGTCTGACCACTTTCTTGCTCCTATGTTAAGGATTTCTTTTTATCATACCTAGCATTGCATTTGTCTTTTTCACTGCTACCTGGACTTGCTCACTCACTTTACCTGTATGAACTATTATAACCCCTAGGTTCCTTTCCAATTTCTAACATTATAATATTTTTCTCGCATATTCTGAAATTATGTTCCATATTGGATCTACCCATGTGGATGACTGTACATTTATCTGCATTAAACACCATTTGCTAGCTCACAGACCATTCTCGAATTTTATCTAAATCCGATCTAAAGAGACACCCTGAGGCTGTCGACACTGCCATAGAGCTTGTCTAGTGTTGGCACTGGTGATGGCCACATGTGCTTACTTTAGCCTTACTATACAGAAAGCAGTAATACAACAAGACTGACGCAGCATCTATTTACGTCAGTATAACGGCTATTTGCATCTACTGAACGGCTATTTACATCAGTATAACAGTTGTTTAGGGCCATACAAAGTGTTCCATTTATCTAGCTTCGGCGGAAGAAGCATTTTCCTAACATAGTTGAGCACCAAACACTAAAAGAGACGATGATCAACGGTTTCATATGGGTGTGTACACAGCTGGCACTTTGGAATATGTTGTGGTTGAATTATTTTCAGGTGTTTGTTAAGTGAGATGTGTTCTTAACTGGAAAATGGTGCTGTAGTGCTTCCAAGTATGAACGAATAAGAAACTATACTGTCATGTGGTTTGCCAAATATGCTTCAAATAGAGCAGATATTAGAACAGCATATTTATATGAAAAATAAGCTTCAATTGTATCAAGCCATACTTTAATGGATGAGAAATGACAAGACAGTAGCTTCATCATAAATAGTGATGTATAGCCTGGCTCACTCACTGGTCGAGACATATGACAGGAACTGGTTTGACAAACTGCAATAACGGTGCCTCAATGACCTTCTAGGTTACGGGATGGATGATGATGATGATGATGATGATGATACGGGTTGTATTGTATTGTCATCCGTGGGACAACAAACTTGTCCTCATGCAGTCAGACATTGGTTGTATAACACCAAATATGTCTTGAGAACAAAGCGCAATTCTGATGAATTGCTTACAATAGTGTTTAAGTTTTTATTTGAGTACACAAGTGTGAAAAGGTGTTAAAAAGGCAATGAAAAACATGAATACACTGAAATGAATTAGTGACAAGAAATATGCAAGTACCTTCCGAAGAAGGAAGAGATTGGCGGGTTGGGTAGGGTGGGATGTGAGGCAGGTAATGTTGGCTAGAAGGTGGAGATTCTTTAACTGTTAAACTGCTGTTGTGTTTTTTCACATTGTACAGTTTGATTGATGGGCAGATCTTGTGCAAGTGTATCGCTAGTTTTGCATATTGTTTCTAGAGCTTTCTTGCAAAACCAAAGGCGCTAGTCCACACTCAGCAGGCTATTGGCCAGCGTGAATGACTAATTGTTTAATGTCATGAGTTGAATATTCTCTTACACTAGCTGGAATGGTATTTCAAATATAAATCTGGTACAAATCTATTCTTTTGGAAAGGAGATTTTGAGATGCTAGTCTGGCGAGGCACCACATACTGACCAGGACGCGTGTCAGGGTCAGGCACAATATACTGACCAATACCACTATCTCTCTTTCATGTAGCGTTTCCTGGAAACAAAAGAGTAAACTAACTCATCGTGGGCATTACAAACAACATCAACAACATTCTTTTGAGAGTATATAAAATAGTTGTCCTAGTGATGATTTCTCTCATCTACCTTAACTAGGAGTTTGTGTGGCCTAATGGTGAAGCATCCATTTCACAATCCAATGCACATGGTTCGAATCACGCTCATGTCCAGTTTGGCAGACATGGTTTTTTTTCCACTGCTCCACATATGGAAAGTAATGGCACCCTACTGTACTGCACACTTGCCAAGAAACTTATAACATTGAAATAGGTTGGCGGTTGTAAGAAGCGATGTTCTGCAAAGGACTTGCTACTTACTTTACTACCTTCACAAACTTTGATTCTTTATTCTTGGTCAGTGGCTGGCAAAGCAGTCAGTAACCATCATGGCTATTGGTATATTTAATTAAAGACAGCAATAAACTCCCTCCATGTCACTCGGTCAGCATACATTGTTCAAACGGTGTCCCAGCTATGATTCATGATTCCCATTTCAACTTCTACAGCTCTTTGCCAAGTTGTCTTAGGATGACCTCTCTTTCATCCTCCCTCTGGGGTCCATACCAGGCTGATTCTGAGGATGGTTTCAGGTTCTCTTCCTATGACATGGCTGATCCAGTTTCAGCATCGACCTGTTATGTGTCTTTTTGGTAGTTCCCGTCAAGCAGTTCTTAGTTGGTGATGGTATTCGGCCAGACAATTCTATTAATTTCTTTAGAAAGGTTCCATTAACCCTTTGAACGCGGCCACCCGGTCTGTAAAATCCCATTCCCCTGTGCTCCTGAGAAAATGCGCACAAGGTAGACATCTGAGGAAAGCTATTTATTATGACAAAACTTTATGCTCTATTATTCTATCTCAAATTGACTGACCTGCCCATCTTCAATGTTACTACCTGTTATGCTAGTAAATTATGAATAAATGTGCTGAAGACATCCTGTATCAAATGTACTTGATACATCATGTCGGATACATACCTACACCCACCTGGACTGTAGTCTGATTCTACGAAGGACAGGAATAGTTTTACAAGCTTGCTCACACATGTAGTTCAAATAATCACTTGTCCTTTTCAGAATAAACACCATCTAAATCCAATTGATTGCCCTACAAATCCTTACTTTAAACACTTGTTCTGTCGCTAGCCTTTTGAAACTGCCATTTCCCAAATTTTCAAAACTACTTTCCATCACGAAAATCACGCCATCAACACAATTTCCTATTTCATGGACGCCGCCATATTTGTTATCTCCGGAAATGTGTGTGCTGTGTAGATTTCAAAATCTAAATGACACCCCTTAAAATAATGGTCCACCGTGTTACCAAATCATGGGTGTCTTGGGGAGTGGGGTATTTACACACACACATATCGGTGCATCAGTGTCACATGTTCAAAGGGTTAAATTATGCTGTAACTTGAAATTAATATTTTTTAGTGAGAGAAATGTGCACTGTTGTCAGCTCCCACTCTCTTGTCCCCTGCTACTCTAGTTCTGTGGCATGACTTTGTCAAGACAACTAGATGTTGCACAGATGCAGATGTTTCCTCAGGGTTTACTTCTGAAGTGTTTCCCGTAAACAGGTATCCCACAAGGCAACAGGGATAAGACCACTGACAGAGTCACTCAGGGCCATGTCGAAACAAAGTGCCATTTTGATCATTATTGCCACGTAAACATCATCCTTTCAGGATCATAGATAATTATCATTCTTAGTTCTTAGTTGACCTGTGCTTCTACAGGGGCAGATGCCCCTGTGCAGGTCCCAGCTCTGGTATGAACTGGATATAGCCGGGAGAAGGGTTTCCTGTTTAGCGCTCTAGGCTTGAGCATCGTAATACTCCGCTGCGTTGAGTGGTTAACCGATGTGCGATTTCATCTTAATAGACTCAAACACTAACGCAAAGTAGACCTGCAGCCTGTTAGGCGCCATCTATGCTGCTCTTAACAATTAACAAACCACCTAACCATGGCTGGTGTTATGCTATGTCACACAGTCGCCTCTTACGACATGCTTTCTGTGAGGCAGTGGTGTTGTTCTTGTCCTTGTCATACACAAAGACCCCAGCAGACCACTCAGCTTAATGATTATAATTTCATAAGCATATAACCTATGTCCTAAGTCTATATTTCTGCAACCAAGATGACAATTTGAACATTTCTTTTGCTGTCACTCTCCAACTCTCCACACCATGCAGAAGCACAGAAAGTACACACTTCTTACAAACTTTCAGTCTCTCAATTTCAATCATAGTTTGTTAGTGTGTCTATATTGCTTGGGATTGTGGACCACCAGGTGAGAAAACAAAAGCCGATGTTTACATACAGCTTATAAACAGGACATATAAAGGATATGTAAAGGATATATAAAGAATATATAAAAGATATATAAAGGATATATAAAGGATGTATATATAATGCTTTTCACATGCTCAACCAGCGACGCATCCTATCATATTCGGTGGTTTGATCTTCTCTGTAATGTCGAGGTCTTTGCAAAGATGAGTCTTCCCTCCATCTCAGACACTCTGGTCTGCTTCCACCTGTCTGTGTTTGGACATGTGGTTCAATTGGACCAGGACGTTCCGGCTCACCAGATCTTGTTCAAGTCAGTTTGTGTAAACGGTTTCCCACTGATCGGCCTTAGGGGTCGATCCCGTTCTACATGTTTCCAGCAAATAGCAGTCTCACCTTCAGAGCTGGACAAGGTTTGGTTACAAGCCTCAGCAGTTGGACATGGTAGTGGTCGATCGACGCAACGGGCCTTAGATGCCTAGGCAAACATTATTATTATAAATTTTGCAATATGTATATTATTTTGTCACAGCTAAAAGTCAAATCTGTGTGTGTGCGTTCAGATCCACAGGCTTTATTCTTGAAGGTTTTCCTCGAACAGCAGAAGAGGCCAAATACTTGCAGGAATCTGGCCTATTCCCTGATGCAGCCATTTTGTTGCAGGTTAGTTGGGTGTGAAAAGTGCCTAAAGCTCATATGAGGCAATCTGTTTTCTGTTCGCTTTTGGGGCAACAAATTGTAGTCAAATTCTTCAAGACAAAATTCAACAAAACTGATAGTGGGATTCCAGAATTACGGTTATGAGGAAAGACTCAGAAAAACCGGCCTGCAGTGTCTAGAAAAGAGAAGGATTCGAGGTGACATATACAGATTTAAAAGATATCAACGGAAACAATAAATTAGACCATAACAAGTTTTATTTTAAAATACAACCACCTAAAAGAACAGCTGGGCACAGCTACACATTAACTAAAAGAAAGGTCCAGATTAGATATTAGGAAATATCTTTTTAGTCAGAGAGTGGTGAATGCTTGGAATGCATTGCCATTGGAAGTAGTGGAGGTAAGGACAATTAATGCATTCAAGAATAGATTGGATGCGCATAGTTTTTAGAGCAACAAAATTTAAATGAAACTGGTTGTATGCAGACTCTGCAGAGTCTTCTAAACCAGTACAGAAACGTTAAGTTAGTTAAGTTAAGTGTCATACTAACCAGTTCTGATGTTTATGTCTTTACATAGAAATCTTGTTCATGCTGGTGGTTGTCATTTCAACTGACTTTCTTTTCTATGTCAAATGAAAAATTGTTTAGTATCTTCTATTTATCCTCTTTCTTTTCTTCCCATTAATTCTGTGAATAAAAATAGTGTCTTCTTTTTTTCTTCATGTTATATACCAAAATAGGGAGATAAGGTTTCAGTGTCGTTTCAAACATACTGACCAGCACTACAATTGACATCTTCTTCATTGCTCTGGAAACAGGCTGTCAGGTCAGAGAGATCAGGATCAACACTTGTGGAGACTTTCCACTGTGGAGACTCACGTAGCACTACAGCCAGATTGACCCATGTCTATCTACTTCGGTATGCCTCAGGATATAAGAAGAGCGACTGTAACCCACTAACATAGACACATTATAAAGAGTGAATAACTCAGAAAGAGTAGCTTATTACAACAGCATATGCTAAAAAACAAAAAACGTTAGTTTAAACTTTCTAGTCAATAAAAAATATATATGTATGGCTCAGTGACTGTACTTGAACAAAAACAAATGGGATGCACATTATAACCAAAAGGCCTTCATTGGGGACAAAGAACAAATGAAAACACATGACAAATCACAAAATAAATCCCCAAAATGGACTTGACAAAACAATACAATACATAAGGCTGTAGCTATTACCCAAAGAGGGGCAGATAGTGTGTGAACTACAGTATGTAATTAGTACAGAAAAGACCAAATAATAAATGATTAGTATAATAACACAAAAAAACACAAATATTATAAAATATATACAAATCAATAAGTCGATATGTTAATACATTTGAATAAATACAGAAATATATGATCTGGTACTTTTTTCACACAGTCATAGTCAAATGCAAGAGAAGTTGGACAGCATAAAGAACAATCAGCAAAATTGGGACTGAGTCTTTTCTTGAAGAATATAAAGCTTCTTAAACTCAATACTATTAACAAAGAACCAATTATTTTTCAGCACATTTTTCTAGGTTGCTGACTTTAAAAGCCTGTATCTTTTTTTTTGGTCATTATATAAAAATGATTTTTGTGTGTGTAGAGACATACATGAATAATAAACTTATTGGTGTTATTGTTTTTGGTGTATGTATGTTAGTTTCTGAGATACAAGAAGATCAAGTTGAAAATTAAAAACGGCAACATTTCGAGGGGAATCAAGACTTTCGGAATTTGAAAATCGTCACAGAACACTGATAGTGTTTCTTACAAGATCGTCATAACGTGATAGTTTTAGAAGTAAGTGAGGGACGTTTTATTGCCATATGTATATGTGACCTTAGAAACTGTTAAGCTTTAAGAGCAGCCAAGAACGAGAGCCACCGAAGACCTTTGGGGGAAGAACTGAAAAAACCTTATGCTGGCTGTCAAATAACTAATGGGCAATGGAATGTAGAGGAGTTGGGCAGAGAGTAGATGGGTTGGGGTAAGAGATTTAGAATAAGAGATGGAATTCACCAACTTGCTCATTATGCGGTGTGCTTGTTATTTCAAGTATAGGTAAGTTCAAAGATGTATGTAAGCGTGACATGAAGGCTCTGGATATGGATCTGGCTTTGTTTGTTCTCAATCTCCCGCTACCAAACCATGAAAGGGTTTAAGTAGCAGAATGTAGTCGAGAGAACGGAATGCGTTGTGTCATAGTTTACAGCTTGACTGCGATATTTGCACCTTTCAGCCCAACACATCTGACTTCAGCAAGTATTTTTTTAGTACCAGGTTAGCATTCCCTCTGGATATGGATCTGACATCTTGGGAAGACATAGCTGCAGACTGATCCAAATATGATGCACCCTGAAGAGCCAACTCAGGCTGGGCGAAAATAATTTCAAGCAACACAGGGAAGTGAAGTGATGCCAAAAGGAAAAGAGAAACCGAAAACTCAGTAGAGAGTTGCTACTTCAAGGTCGCATCAACCTATAGTCAGATATGGCGGAAAAGGGGCTACTAGTTATTTCAAACACTAAATTTAATTTTACGCTTCGCTCCACATTGTGCGTTCACACTGGCTTTAAGGTCAACATCATTAAAGGGTGTAGGTGATGTGACATTGTCAACTATACTTGCGCCTATCCGCTGGGAGATGTTATGCAAAATATCTTATTCCGGCTTTCTCATTAGTGCTGTTTCCAAATATTTACTCAAGGTGTAGCTAATTACATGTAAACAAGAGGGTGACGGAGGCAGAGGAAGCAATGCAGCAGTCGAACAAAATTAGTGAAACTAATGACTCTGATCAAGCCTGGCCCACTGATCAGGAAAGAAATGGCCAATGCCAACCCAAGAACTATCAGTCCAGACCCCTACAGCGGCAGCATAACTCCGCGGGGGCGACTTCAGTGAAATGGACAATCGAATCGTCCACTGGTCACTTTGTGACAAGACTACACAACTGGGGACAGGGCTGGGACCTGCACAAGATTAACTACTTTGTTGAGAAATGGGCTGCTGGAAGAGATGAATGGGTTGATGGAGAAGATTTAGAGGAAGAAGAAATTGTGGATGAGAAAATATTGGATTTGGGGGGGGGGGGGGGGGGGCGGAGCAGACGGATGGACATAAGCTTGAAAAATCATGTCAGTTAATATCATGCCTTAGGGAAACTGGGAGGGAATGCAGTGGGGATGTGAGGGTGAAGAGGGGTGCATTTAAAGGGACCATCAAAGTTTAATACTTACATAACTATTCCCAGCAACGATGAATAATACAGCTAATTATCTTATATAACTAACCATCGCTTCACAGCTCTGGCAGGCTTGGGGGGAGAGGGGGGAAAGAGGCTATGCTCATGCTTGAGATATTGCTGGGGCTGATCTCATAATATCTGGCTGAAACAAATCGCCCACTCTTCAACAGAACTACTGGCCACATGGGACTCGACCATCAGATGTGGTTACGGACATTCAATGCGATAGGCTTTGTACCAATTTCAGAACTGAAGCAAGAGCTGTTCATGCAGCAGCTCAGATTCTAATCAGCCAAAACATAAATACAAGGAAAACGGTCATTCTAACAGACTCCAGGAGTGTACTCCAAGCCATCTCAAGCCACAAACAAGATAGACTCTCACATGAAATAAAATACAACATAGGATTGCTGTCTCAAAAAACAGATTTAGTCATACAATGGATCCCTGTCCACTGTGGGATCCCTGGAAACGAGAAAGCAGATGAGCTAGCAAAAGCCAGAAGTGGCGGCAATCAGATTCCCTATCCACAGAGCTATAAAGAAGCAAAGACATTCATCAAACCATCCATGAGGACAAAATAGAGAGAACAGCACAAAGAATACAAGCCAGAAAATGACAGCATAGACAAACTTGGCAGAAATGACCAGACAAAGATCTTTAGACTCAGAATGGGACATTGTAGACTCAAGGCCCACCTTCACAGAATGAATCTGAGAGACACTGCCACGTGCGAATGTAGAGCACCCAAGCAAACACCAGCACATATTCTGCTAGAATGCCCTACCTATGCAGACCAAAGAGAGGCAGTCTGGCCTGGGGGGAGCACTATGCTAAAAAAATTGGGAAACTGATGAAGACCTGAAACGCACAGTCTCCTTCGTGAACCTCACCGGACTAGCAGCACAGCATCAGTTGATCGCGAACCTCACCGGACTAGAAGCATAGCATCAGTTGATCGCGAACCTCACCGGACTAGAAGTATAGCATCAGTTGATCGCGAACCTCACCGGACTAGAAGCATAGCATCAGTTGATCGATGAAGAAGAAGAAGAAGAAGATGCGATGGGCCCTGGTCCCTTTTTAGTACTATTTTTATTAATTTCATTATTATTATATCACTTCACACTGCTTCTGTCTTCTCCTTTGCTTAGAACTTTCTTATCTACATCTGTTGATTTATTTGTATCTGAAGTTCTACCAAAGCTCAATTCTTTTATTCATGTTTATTTAGGTGACAGAAAATAATATTGTTGGACGTCTTTTGCCCCCAAAACTCAACTTATGGCGATCAAAGAGAGCCAAAAGATTAGCTAAACGAGCTCGCACTAAGGCAAAAGCTCAAGCTTTACGAGTGAGTGGTTTTATTATTGTTCTATCAGTATTCAATCAATCAATAATTAGGGTCATAGTGGTGCTATGGTGAAAACAACACATAAAGTCCTATATAGTTCTCTATCCTCTACCCTGCAAACAAGTGTGGAAATATAATCTCCTGTCCACTTTTGATGTTATCAATCCAGGACTTTCACTGTCCTCCTCACCTCATTCCACATTCAACTGTTCCCTGCAATATTACTTTTATGATGGAGTCATGTCTCGTTACATTCTCAAACTATGTAAGATTTCTACGTTTCACTACTGACAGAAGTGACTCTCGTTGGCCTGCCAGAGAATTTATTTTTTATCTCTTACATAATTTATTTGATCTCTCACATAATTTATTTGATCTCTTACATAATTTATTGGATCGCTTACATAATTTATTTTATCTCTCACAGAATCATTTATTTGATGCACTTTATAATAGATGCTCACATTTCTTCTGTATTATTTATATTCTAACACTTCTATCCTTCTTTCCATATGTGCAGTGAATGTCTCACATCCCTTACATAAGAATAGACAACACTAATGTTTTATATAACTTGACTTCCACTGCAGTTCTGAAATTGCTTTTCAATATCACATTCAGTCGTGACAAGATGGCTACAGCTATTTCAAGTCATTTTCTTAATTTCTTTATAAGTTCCTCCGTCACTACATGTGCAGGACCCTAAATATTTAAAGCAATTAACTTTTTCTAGTTTTTGGCCATTTATCATGATGTTTGTATGCAGGCTGGCTGTGATGCTCATTTATCATGATGTTTGTAGCAGCCTGGCTGTGATGCTCATATATCATGATGTTTGTAGCAGCCTGGCTGTGATGCCCATTTATCATGATGTTTGTAGCAGCCTGGCTGTGATGCCCATTTATCATGATGTTTGTAGAGGTCTGGTTGTGATGTCCATTTATTATGATGTTTGAAGAGGTATGGTTGTGATGTCCATTTATTATGATGTTTGTAGAGGTCTGGTTGTGATGTCCATTTATTATGATGTTTGTAGTTGTCTGGCTGTGATGCCCATTTATCATGATGTTTGTAGCAGACTGGCTGTGATGCCCATTTATCATGATGTTTGTAGCAGCCTGGCTGTGATGCCCATTTATCATGATGTTTGTAGAGGTCTGGTTGTGATGTCCATTTATTATGATGTTTGTAGAGGTCTGGTTGTGATGCCAATTTATCATGATGTTTGTAACAGCCTGGCTGTGATGTCCATTTATCATGATGTTTGTAGAGGTCTGCTTGTGATGCCCATTTATCATGATGTTTGTAGCAGCCTGGCTGTGATGCCCATTTATCATGATGTTTGTAGAAGTCTGGTTGTGATGCCCATTTATCATGATGTTTGTAGAAGACTACTCCGAATTTTCTGTCTGGGTTTACTCCCGTAGCCCTACTCTCTCCAGAGGTTTCCACAAGGCAGTGGAGTCTTTGCCCGCAGATGATAGTTACTCGAGACATCCGTTGATACTCTCATCGTCCCAAGACTATCCAGCACTCTCTGGGACTTGTGGGTTTAAAATCAAAGTTCCTCCTCTCCTAGGCGAACTGCCTGAACAGGCTAATGAGCTTCATCTACCTGGGAGTAGAGTCAAAGTTTACCTTCACTTAGATTGGCTGACAACCAAGGTTAATGGGCCCAATCTGCCCGCTCAGTTATACCGCCGGGTACAATGTCACACCCCACAGCAGGCTCTGTAAGGAACAGGGGGCCCCTTAGGAAGTTGCTGCTTGGAACACAATAATGTAGGAGAGGTCAATGGCATGGAAACTCCTGAACAGCTAGTCAAACAGTGAATCCAGCGGCGATCTCTACATCTGGAAAGGAGAGGCTATCGCAGACACTCAACTTTTCTTTAACGAGCAGGACGTCCAGCCCAGAATGGTAGCACCTAGGGCGGATGGTTTCAAAATTGCGCAAACTTATTCTGGTAGCTCCTGCAGCTGAGCTGGTGCCAAATTGTCATGCTTTGCATTCCTTTGGATTACACCAGCGAGGCAGAGAGGGGGATCCTGCAGTTTGGACAGCCCAGGGTCTCCAAATTCAGCAACCGGGCTTGCGCCGTGAGAGGCTACTCACAGGGTGCCACGCGCATTGTCTGCAAATTCTGAGAAGCCTATGAATGAATGTAGAAGACTGGATATAATGCCTATTTATCATGATGTTTGAAGAAGCCTGGATGTAATCCCCATTCACCAGTATCTTGCACTTTTCTGTGTTCATTTCTATTCCATATATTTTCATCACTTTTTCCAATGTATAGACATTGGTGAGAAATGTAATGTGATATCTCGTTAATAACCCATGCTTCTCAACCTCCTAAAATGAAAACATATATGGTGGATAAACAAAAACGAATACAATCATATAAACAAAAATGTATTCATAAATTATTTCAGACCGGAGATTCAGTGGCTAAGAGGGCGTGAGCTTGATTTACATTACCAACGTAACATATTCGAATTACGTCATGCTCAGTTTGATAGACCGAGCATGTCATGTTTATTTTTCATGGTATGACTGCTTCTTCCAGTCGACTTGGCTGTTGTTGTTGAATTCCCACAATGAGTAGGATTACTCTTTTTGTGCGCCCTAAAATGGATGTTAAGTGCGGGTTGTCGTAGCTTTCCTCATATCCCGAGCGTGCTGATGAAGGGGGACCAGGATCTTCCAGGTGGTTGTGCCATGCTTGACTTTATCTGCATGTCACTCACTACTATGGGTATCATGTCAATCCCTCACCTTGTTAGCCAGGCTGCCATGAAAACAGCCTGTTTTAAGGGATGACTAGGGAAGTCAAGGTGAGGGTCTTGGCCAGTATATTTTGCCTGACTCTGACTAACATGTCCGATCAGTATATTTTGCCAGTATATTTAGTCTTCCTTCCTGACTCAGCTGTAAATGGGTACCCGTTGAAGTCAGACAATTTAGGACCTACCTCAGGAGCTATGGAGTTCATGCTCTCTCGTTGGCACTTTCAGCAATGAAAGGATCTGAGCACAATTGGAGGTGGGCAGGTGCAATGAAGTCAGTTCTATGAACCCTTTTTGCATTTAATTCAGACCAAGAGCTTGAAAAAAAAAAATTAGTTATAGAGGTCTGATAAATCACAAGTTGAGCAGTTAATTAAAATTACAGATAATGATGGTGTCTATGAGAAAAGAAAAACTGTTTAAAACTGTGTACAGCCATTCACTTTATTAAAAACAAAAAAAAAACGTACAAATTACAGGTGACCTGCTGTTGTTGTTATTTAATGCCCATAATGAGTAAGTTTACTCTTTTGTATGCCCTGAAAAGGATATTAAATGGCGGGTTGTAGTAGCTTTCCTTACATCCTGAGCATGCTGATGAAGGTAGACCCAGTCATCCAGGCGGCTGTGCTATGCTTGGCTTCATCTGTCTAACATTCACTACTACTGGGATCATGCTGATCCACATCTCATCAGCCAGACTGCCTTGAAAACAGCCTGTTTCCAGGGAATGCTACATGGAGGAGACATTGTGGTATATTGTGCATTACCCTGACACAACATCCTGGTCAGTATGTTGTGCCTGACTGGACTAGTGTCTCAGTTCCCCCACAGGTGACCTGCAGAAGACTACAAATGGAAGATTTCCTAATTGTGTCTAATTTTGAAAATCCATGTAATCATAAATTTTGCTGAATGATTCAACAGAAGAATAAGGTTGCATTTTATTAATTATTTTCTTACTTCATAATATTTTAGAATTTCTTTCAAATCCAGTCAGCTACTCTCTACCCAGTGAGGTGTGCGGAAATGTGGACTGTGGGGAGCCTTTTGTCCTATTGAGGTTTCTTTTGATGAGATATGTCATGTTGCCTTGTGAATTTTCTTGTGTGTGAAGATCCTTTCGCCAATGACCGGTTGGTGTCCTGAGAGGATGTGAATAAATATGTTCATTTTTATTTTTATTTTCCTTTAGAATTCTGCGATCGCGAAGCGAAAAGAAATACTTATTAAGGAGCGAGACGAGAAAAGATCCTCTAAAAAGGTAATCTTTGTAAACCAATTTTAAAAAATATTTCATTGAGTACAGAGTTTTTGGGGTTGTTCTCATAGCTCCAGTGATGATATATATACTTTGCTTTTGGGTCCTATTAATTTTTTGGAAGTTATTTTTTGTTGCTGTAGACCATGCTGCTATCCCATATTCTAGCACTGGTCTCACATTTCCTATGTATAGTTTCTTTAGGGTACTCATATCAGCTCATCATGGAGAGCCCGCTATCTTTCTCATTATGTTCATTCTGTTCTGGACCGAATTGGGGCTGACGCATAGCAAGTTTTTCCCACTTTAATCTCTTTAAGAGCAAGTTACAGCATCAGACGAATCTGTGAGAAAATAACAGTTATCTTTGGTTCCTGGAATTTCCACACGTTATTGGACAGTGCCGACAGGCAAGAATGAAGAACAGCACTCATAGCCGAAGAGCTAATGTGGTACTGGGTGGGTGTGGCTGCACTTAGCAAGACGAGATTATAAAATGAAGATCAGCTTACTGAGGCTGGAGGATAGCTACACATTTTTCTGGATTAGCCGTGCCAGCATAAAATGATGTGATGTCTGGTGCTATATGCATGATCAGCTCTTGCCTGGTCCAAGAGCTTTGCTGTGTTCTCTAGGGTTGTCAATGATAGGCTAATGTCTCTTTGGCTCTCATTGGATCGGGGATGATGTGCTACGTTAATCAGTGCATGTGCACCAACAATATGGGCAGGCAGAGGAATCATACGAGAATCTCCACACCCCCATTCTGTCCATTCCACAATCCGACAATCTCGTAATCCTTGGGAATTTCAATACTAGAGTCAGCTCTGTCCATCATTCCTGGGGGGAGTACACGTAACACAGGAAAGTGCAACAGTTATAGTAAACTTTTGCTGAACCACTGTGCCTTTCATGACCTCTCCATCACTAGTGCCATCTTTCGTCTGTCCACGCGAAAATCGACATCGTGGATGCACCTTTGATCCACAGCCTAGGTTAGATACAGGTCTTCTTATTCACAGGGAAATCCCTTTGAAACGTCACATTCCAAGGCCGACTAAATAACGGAATTCATATTGTGCCAAGGTTTATAACCAATCCATGCTCCACAAAGAGAAATAAAACAGATTCATGGCACAAAACACAACAAATCACTGTTGAGAGTGATCCTTTCACAGAATCCTGCACTGAAACCAACTGCATATTAATCTTTGTTTCCCGAACACGCTATTATAGTTGCACTAATAGTTAACACATGCAAGTTCGGTTATTTAGTCAGCCGTGGAATCTGACATTTCAAAGGGTTTTTTCTGTGAGTCAGAAGGCCTGCATCTACAGTAGACTGTGGTTGATCTAAGCAGTGACATCTCTTTGACCATGTTATCACTTGACTGACAGATAGACGAGATGTGCGTGTTTGAAAATAATATCTATCTTATTACTTTGGCTGTTCATGTTCGATTCTTGACTTCTATTGCATGTCCTTCATGTTCTGTTATTATGTTTCCAAGATATAATTTTCACGTCAGCATCTCTCTGTTTATGTTTAATGCTAGCATTTCATTTGTTTTGTTATACTTTTATAGCTTGTGTTTTCTCAGTATTTATGACAAATCTACATCCGCACTTTTAACAAAAAGTGTTGGCTAGATTTTTACAGTCCACAAATTTTTGCATTTTCTGTTCACTTTAATGTGGTTATACTGTGTGTCATTTTCTACTTACTTACTTAGTCGCTCCTCTTCTACCGCGAGGTGTGGAGGTTTTCCAGAGAGTCTTTTCCTGGCCTCTTTCCAATCCAGCCCTCGATCACTTAGGGAATTTCGTATGTTATCTTCCCAACACACTTTGGGACGTCCTGGGGGGTCTGCATCCTTGACTTTTTATCTCCCATGACCGCTTTGGTATCTGATCTTCTTCTATTCTACAGACATGGCCAAACCACTGTAGTTGGGACTGCTCCACTCGTGTCTGCATGGGTTGAACTTCGAGATTGCTACGTATTGTCTGGTTACGGATCTGGTCCCTTTTCGTCACCTGAACCGCCTTTCTTAGATACCTCATTTTTGAAGTTTGTAGTTGCCTTTCTTGGGCTGTAGTCATTACCCATGACTCACATCCATATGTCAGGACAGGCACATAGGTCGAGCGATTTACATCCATCTTTGTTTTCCTGCTTATTTGTGTGCCATTTTCTAAGATTGTTATTCTTTATTTGATGTCCAGGAATTCCTTCCATCCATCTAAGATTTATTTTATTTGTTTAGATATTAAATCGTCATTGTGGATTCTTGTTCTCTTATTGAATACCTTTAAAAGTGAATAATGAGAGTTTTGCATTGGATTGGTAACCTCATGATTTTAAGCAAATTTTCCAAGAAATCTCCATTGAAAGAGTAAATAGTTGCTTTCGCACAGAATTTGTGATACAGTTAGTAGAGTGGGAGCACTTACTAATAGCTTCGGGGTTCGTGTGTGCATGCGTGCATGTGTGTATGTGTATATATATATATATATATATATATATATATATATATATATATATATATATATATATATATATATATATATATGTGTGTGTGTGTGTGTGTATATATATATATATATATATATATATATAATCATGTAGCAAGTCCTTTGTAGAACGTTGCTCCCATCACAGTCTATCTGAAAGAAACTCGTTCCCTTGCCAAAACTCAAGCCTCTGGCACAATCATACTCAGGCATTCTTAGATATCTTGGTGCCATCATCTTCTTGGTCTACTTCTTCCTCTTTTGCCTGGCACCATACCTTCCATCACTGTTCTCTCTAGACCGTTGTGTCTCTTGATGTGACCAAAGTATTTGTATTTTCTGGTCATAATGGAATTGATAAACCAGTTTTCCTCTATGCTCAACTCTTGCCGAATGTCTACATTTGGTTTTTCTCTGTCCAGGGTATTCTGAGGATCTTTCTATAACATTTTGACTCGAAGGATTTGATTCTTTCACTGGAAGATTTGGTAATCATCCATGATTTGCAGCCATAAGCTGCCATAGGAAAAACACAGGCTCTCAAGACTTTTACTTTCATCATTTTGTTGATGCTCTGCCATAATTTCTCCAGGCTGTTCAGTTTCTGCATTGTCATGGCTAGTCTTCTGATTTCTTTCAAGCAGTCGCCATTTTTGTCAATTCTGGAGCCCAGATATTCAAAATGTGTGACCTGATCTATTTCCTCACCACCCACTGTAAATTTTTGCTGACATTGTGTTTTGTCGGTGGTCATTATCTTTGTATTAATTATGTTTATAAACAGGTTTTGATCTTTACTATGTCCATTTACGGCTGAAATTAGCTGCTCTAGCCCTTCTGCACTTTTTGACAGTATCACATTGTCATCTGCGTATCGTAACTCTGGATATATATATATATATATTTTGAAACTTTTTTTAAAAGAGGAAACCATGTTGACAATTTTAGATACATTTGCATGTTAGAAACTTGGATCTGTTAGACAGACTGATATTTTATTTGTTGACCTGAAAATTAATGATCAAAATCTGACTATGTTGTGATTCAGGACAAAGGATTTTTGTTTTGTGCATTTTTTAGCTTTCACCTAAAGAAATAATCAAAGAAGATGAAGATGAAAAGGATGAAGATGAAGCAGAGGGTGAGGAAGAGGAAGAAGAAGAGGAAGAAGAAGATATTGACGCTATTTTGGCAGAGGAATTTGAGGTAAGCTGTCAGTTCTAATTGTTGTTTTGTCTCCTACCTTTAAATCAATACAAATTTCATTGGGTCATTTGTTGAAGTGTAGCTTCAACACCACCTCAAACAGCTTTTAGGAAAGCCAGATTTCCAGTAATTTACTTTGCGGTTTCATAGCAATTCTTCTTCTTCTGCTGCGTTTGTTCTCAATCTCCCGCTACCAAGTCCTGAACTGAACTTTGCAAGTTAACAGGATGTAGTTCGGAAAATGGAATGCATTGTGTCGCTAGTTTACAGTTTGACTGCGATAATTGCATATTTCAATTCAACACATCCGTCTTCGGCAGGTCATAGCGATAATTTTTACATGATGAAGTTGCCATCCTCATTTACAACCCTCTTTATTCACCTCTTATGATATGCAAGGACAGAAATAGTGGTCTCATTTTGTTTGCCCTTGGAACTACTCTAATGGTTCCTAGCTTAATAATATTATATTCACTTAAAAATAATCATCAAATGTGTCATAATAATTTCCATTTCTATGTTCCTTTTCATCCATAATTTTTTTAAGTTAAGTTAGTTAGTCGTTTTCATTTGTGCTGTCCTTTTTTCCTGCCAAGGACCTACTTGGTAGTATAGATTGTTTGAAAGAAATCAATTTCTGCCCCTGTCAGACTGACTAATAATTAGTATCCACATTGGTAGTAGTATCCCCTTTCAGTCATGACAGACTATAGGATGATATGACTTGGAGTGTTAAACAAAGAAAAAAAAGTATATAAAACAATACTTGGCTTTCATTTTCTTTCTCCTTGCGCCATTATCTTTTCACTTCTCTCTGTTGCAAGAGCTTCTCTTCACCAAGCGTGAGATGGCCCTTCAGGGTATATCTCCATTTGGATCTGTTTGCAGATTCATCTACCCACAATGCCAGACTCAATGTCCAGAGCTTTCATTTCACGCTTACGCACATCTTCGAACCTCAACTGGTCAGTTTGCCAACTGTCCATAGAAGATATATTTGGCAATTTGACTGGTAAAAGAAAATATTTTAATGTGAATCGTGAATAAATATATATATATTTCTTTTCTTTCCCAAACTTTACCAAGTAATTTGTATAATACCTCTATAGAAGTGTCAATGTCTGCTGTGATTTCTTCTGCTGAGATACTATCTTGACTCAGAAGCGCTATAACTTGCTTATTTTCTTCTTTGTTTTGATTTTCACAAGAATCCTTGCAGTTCTGTTTCTGCTGACTGAATGAAAAATGAAAATTTAAAAGTTCTCCTAAATGTTCTGACCATCTTTTTTGATCTACCACCACAAAACTGGCAGTATATACAACTTTCATGATGGCTTTATATAAACACACATGCACTTTCGTCCTTGATTGTTCATTTGTGTTGCTAATCAAATTTCTTTTCTTAACTAAGCCATTGTTTTGCTTATATTGTCCTGTTAGTTTCTTTGTGCTGTTGTACAGGTCTTTCATATTTCTTTTTGCGGCAGTTTCCTCTACCTCTCTTGCAATCATCATGTAGCATGTCACTTGCAGAATGTCGCTCCTATGACAGCCCATCTGAAAGAAACTTGATCGCTTGCCAAATCTACAAAGTCGTACACAAGCATTCCTTGACATCCTGATGCCATTATTCTCTTAACTTGTCAACTTTATTTCAGCTACTATAATGTTAGTTTTGTAGTTTCTTATATCTGATCCCATTTGTGCAGCTCTCCCCTGTACTCAGTTTCAACCTCTCAACTTTTCAACTTTATTTCAGCTACTATAATGTTAGTTTTGTAGTTTCTTATATCTGATCCCATTTGTGCAGCTCTCCCCTGTACTCAGTTTCAACCTCTCAACTTTTCAACTTTATTTCAGCTACTATAATGTTAGTTTTGTAGTTTCTTATATCTGATCCCATTTGTGCAGCTCTCCCCTGTACTCAGTTTCAACCTCTTAACTTTTCAACCCCATTTTAGCCAGTACAATTCGATCATAATGGCAATTTTTTACGGAGCTCCATGGGTGCATTGCTGGAGCTTGGGAGTTTGTGCTTTGTACGATGCCCTAGGCAGGCAGCATACCGTTCTGCGGAGAGAGACTGAACCATATGGGGAAACCCCGCGACGATGAAGTCAAGCTCTTACCTTTAGCCTAACCTAGTTTTGTAGTTTCTCATATTTGCTCCTATTTGTACAGCTCTCCCCTGTTCGTACATTTTAAGAATGTTCCAAGCTGAAGGTTTTTCTAGACAAATACAGGTCAGTCAGCAATACAGAATCCTTGCTGTATATGTATATATTATATATATACACATACACACACCCCAGACATCTGATGAATTGAAACGCACAAGTGCATAAGGCCAAAGAAAACCTGACAGATAACAGGGGAAGAGGACGCCAAGGGAACTGTACCTTGGCGTCCTCTTCCCCTGTTATCTGTCAGGTTTTCTTTGGCCTTATGCACTTGATGCGTTTCAATTCCATCAGATGTCTGGGGCTGTGTGTATGTGTATATCTATAATATATACCTATACAGCAAGGAATTCAGCTACTGTGACTGACCTGTATTTGCTCTAGAAGTCACAAACCACATCTAACCAACACGCTCTCCCAAAACCAGATATACCAAGTCTAAAGCCTCAGATTTCGCAACCTTGCTGTAAACTTTGACACAATGTGAAAATGTTCTTTTCAGGACAATAGAAGAAGAAGAGGATGATGAAGAGGAAAATGCCAAATGACTTGAAAAATAATTCTGTTTATAAATATTTTCTTTTCTTATTCTTTTGTAGGAGGAGGAGGAAGTGGAAGAAGAAGAAGAAGACGAACTGGAAGAAGATGCTGTAGAGAGAATGAAAAATGAATTTAATGAAATTTTTTCTGATGAAAACGACAGACTATCAGGAGTGATGGTAATGCAGTTGCAAGATTCTGTGAAGTTTTATAGTTTTAGTTTATCAGCTATCATCATCATCTTCACGTGCCCTGCCGATTGGCATTGGTGATCATGGACCTTCATTTCCTCCCATCATGAGTGTCGTTTATCAGTTCGTTTCAAACCCCCATTAACGCCATTTGTGATTAATTTTAGGTTTTGGCGTACTATGATCTGGAGCTCTACTCTCGAAAATCATATGGCGCACTTTCAGTGTTCATACGGCGATCTAAGTCTTACCTGGCGGATCAATAACTGGGCTTCCCAGCAAGTTATTTTTGCTTAGTTATTTTCTGGTTTTAGAAAATATGTTATTGAAAAAATGCAATCTTTCTCCCACATGCTTTACTTTACAGCAATAATGTGATAGCTTGCATGTTTTCTCGATTCTTTGAACTATGCAGACAGTAACGCTGTGCTGAAAGATCCAACAAACCCATTATTACGAGAGAGTCCAGACTTCTTCTTTGTTAGTTATAGCTCCTATAACAATGCACAACTGCTTTTAACCACAATTCAAGTCTTTTTATTTATATCAGATCATTTTGATTATTCAAATGAGAGCCAGATTAGGATTGACACTAATAAGGGTTGATTCATGTTTTTGCCATACTCTCCCAGTTAAAACACTCAAATTGAAAAATAAAATAAACATTGAAAATAAGTGAGGAACATACCAAGATGTACAAAACAAAACAGTTAAACAAAGATCATACATGTACAGACTTATCTAAGCCTATTTTATGGAGAACCATTCCTTGGACTTGGAAGGTGGGGCGAAACAATAACCAAAATACAAGGAAAAATAACAACATACGAAGCGTGTACAAATGAAACCGAACCTAACTGAACCAAGTGAACATACGTAGGATGCGCATGATGAGGTCACTTCTGATGTCATCATGTGCATCACACGTGTGTTCACTTGGTACAGTTAGGTCCGGTTTCATTTGAACATGCCTCATATATAATGAACAACAGAAAATAAAGTGAAGTAATGGGCAGTTAGGAATTCAAACACCTGACCTTCAGATGATTTAAGCGTCTTGTCACATGTGAGAGAAGAGTTAAAGTACTAGACCAGCAAGACACCTCAGTGTGTATCAGGCTTCTGTTAGAATAGGTCTGTACTTAGGATATTTTTAGAGAAAGTTTCAAAGAACTCTTATTCCGTGTCTGATTATATTATATTTTGTCTGATGCATTTTCCATGTCTGATTATATTATATTTTGTCTGTCATCTTCCATGTCTGATTATATTATATTTTGTCTGTCATCTTCCATGTCTGATTATATTATATTTTGTCTGATGCATCTTCCATGTCTGATTATATTATATTTTGTCTGTCATCTTCCATGTCTGATTATATTATATTTTGTCTGATGCATCTTCCATGTCTGATTATATTATATTTTGTCTGATGCATCTTCCGTGTCTGATTATATTATATTTTGTCTGATGCATCTTCCATGTCTGATTATATTATATTTTGTCTGATGCATCTTCCATGTCTGATTATATTATATTTTGTCTGTCATCTTCCATGTCTGATTATATTATATTTTGTCTGTCATCTTCCATGTCTGATTATATTATATTTTGTCTGATGCATCTTCCATGTCTGATTATATTATATTTTGTCTGATGCATCTTCCATGTCTGATTATATTATATTTTGTCTGTCATCTTCCATGTCTGATTATATTATATTTTGTCTGTCATCTTCCATGTCTGATTAAATTATATTTTGTCTGATGCATCTTCCAAGTCTGATAATATTATATTTTGGAATTCTCTTTTGGAATGAAAATTTAGTTGCAGTTATTATTGGGATGTAAATAACCAGCACAATATCACATCCTTTGAATCTTTTTATCTATATTTCGTCTTCTTCTTCTTCATTCTCAATCTCCCGCTATCAAGCCTTTAAAATGACTTTAAAAGTAGCAGTATGTTGTCCGGAGAACGGAATGCGTTGTGTTGTAGTTTACAGCCTGACTGCGATATTTGCACCTTTCGGTCTGACACATCCAACTTCAGTAGGACACTCAACACTGAAAGGCATTTTCTACACCTCAATGCGGTGATCCAGGATAACAGACTGCAGCTGGGCAGACTGGCTAAAGAGAAGGGATCAAAGAGGGAAGGCTAACCTGGTACCCAAAACGACCTGCTGAAGTCGGATGTGTTAGACCGAAAGGTGCAAATATCGCAGTCAGGCTGTAAACTACAACACAGTGCATTCCGTTTTCAAGAAAACATCCTGCTACTTGCAAAGCCATTTTCAGTCCTCGATAGTGGGAGTTTGAGAACAAACGACGAAGAAGAAGAAGATTAGCATTCACTAAATCCTGAGGATGAGGCTGATTTTTAAGCTGACGACTTTATTCAAGACACCTATATTACCATCGTTTTGAACATTCATCTTCCACTTTTGCAAGAATCAAAATATTTAAATGCATTATTTTCTTTGTTTATATTCATTCTTTACTTGTCGAGCTTTTGCACGCAATTAAAAATAATATACAGTGCTTTATTTCCTTTTCTTGGGTGGCCAAAATGTATTTGCAAGCTAAATGAATTTCGCTTTATAAATAAAAGCGCGTTACAAATGTGCTCAAGACCCTATCTGTTCATTTAAGTGTGTCAGTGGGGTACTACTGTACATTACAAAATTTAATACAGAGAAAATAATGTAATTTTGTCTCAACAAAATTTAAATATCCATACATAGGCTCTGCTCCAAGTTGAGAAATGTCATTAACAGATGTATTGGCTCAGCTGTGTGAGTGCATAAGTGTCTTCCTGTGTTTGCCCTATTCAGCTTACAAATTGTAATTGTTAATTTAAAAAATGATGCATACTTTTTGGTATCTATGTGCCATGTTACCCTTAGTCAAACAATGGCAGATGGCACACAGTTTTCTTGTTGTCACAAATTATTGGATTTCATTTAGCAATTGTTTTGTACTTAACCCATACTCATTTATCTTGGTTAACTGTTTTCATTTGTACTGCTTTTGTTTGTCCAATCTTTGATAAAGACCATTCTATTCTGAAACATTGGTAGATATCTGTTATTGTTCTCATGTAAAACTGCATTTAGTCAAGATTGTATTTCAGCCAAACATTTTAGTGTAAAATATTAAATTTGTGACATCATGTATGCAATTAAAACTTCATAGGAAACACTTGAGGAAGTTCTTATCCCATGCCTTGAAGTCGCTGCTGGAAGGAAGCCCCACATTGTTCGATACATTATTAACAAGAAGATCAAGCCATTTGTGGATTTCCGAGACAGCATATTTGAGCGTGTATATCCTGTTACTGAGCAACTGGCCAAGCGGATGTTACAGATTGGCTACAAAAAGCCAAGTCGCTTTGGAAGATGGGACCCAGTGCTTGTAAGCCTTTTGTTGATTTTGTGAATGAAGAAAATATCCTTTGGAAGTGAATAAGTATCACTACATTGAATGAAAAAAATATACCATGATAGTCAATAATTATCACTACATTGAATGAAAAAATATACCATGATAGTCAATAATTATCAGTACAGTGTATAAACAAAAATACATTGAAAGTGAAAAATTATCACTACATTGAATGAAAAAATATACCATGATAGACAATAATTATCAGTACAGTGTATAAACAAAAATACATTGAAAGTGAATAATTATCACTTCATTGAATGAAAAAATATACTTTGAAAGTGAATAATTATCACTTCATTGAATGAAAAAAAATATGCTGCTTAAAAGTGGATAATTATCACCAGATTAAATAAAAAAAAAAGCCATCACTTTGGCTTTACTATTTTTACAGTTGAAAAAAGAGACATCTTGGTCATCATTTGTGATTTCAATGCGAAAGTCGGAGAGGAAAGAACTGAAGAGGAGAGAAGTGTTCGAGGACCTTTTGGTTTGGTGGGACACAGAAATGAGCGAGGAGAAAAACTGGTTGAATTCTGCACGAAAAACAACCTCTCCATTGCCAACACCTTCTTCAAACAACATCCACGAAGACTGTACACGTGGACCTCCCCTGATGGCAACAGCAGAAACCAAATAGACTACATCCTAGTGCAACAAAGATGGAGATCAAATGTGCTGGCGACAAAAATGTTGCCAGGAGCAGACTGTGATATGGACCATGAATTACTGTTTGCAGTTTTCCAAACAAGACTACGTAGGATCAACAAAGGTTGCCAGCCAATACGCTTCGATGTATCAGCAATACCTACTGAATACAACATCAAAGTAGAAAACAAATTTGAGGCGTTGCTTGCTGTACAGGAAGAGATGATATCTGAGGAGCTGACATCGTACGCAAGGGAGATTTTGATCTCGACAGGAAAAGAAATGATTCCAAAGATATTGCACAAGACACAGAGCTATATAACAGAGGAAACACAGAAACTCATTGCAGAAAGGCAACAATTAAAACAAATGGGAAATAAGGAGACCAACACAGCATATAAAAACTGCGCAAGAAAAGTTAGAAGAGAAATAAGAAAAGATAAAAGAAGATACATAGTAGAAACGTGTAAGAATATAGAAAACCTACAACAACAAAGCAGAGAAAGAGATGCATTCAAAGCAATAAGAACACTGACAAGGGAATTTCGTCCGGTTCCACATGTCATAAATGACAAAGAGGATAACACATTAACAGAAACCAAAGACATACTGAATAGATGGAGAGAGTACTGCAGAACCATGTATGGAGATAGCACAAAGCGCTCAGTTACAATCCTACCAAAGGATGAGAAAGAACCTGAACCAACATTGGAAGAAGTATGCTCTGCAATTAAAAGCCTGAAAAAGGGAAAGTCCCCAAGATGCGATGATATCCCAGCAGAGCTAATACAAGCAGGAGGGGAGGCATGTGCTCGAGTCTATCACAAGCTGTGTAAACAGATATGGCACAGTGCAGAGTAGCCAGAAGCATGAAAGAAATCAATTTATATTTCCCTCCCCAAAAAAGGCAACCTGAAGCTGTGCACGAACTACCGAACTATCGGGCTGATCAACCACGCTAGTAAGATACTCTTGCGAATCCTATTAAGAAGGATAGAGAAAAGGTTTGAATCTGAAATTCACGTAGTCCAGGCAGGTTTAAGGAAAGACAGAGGGACCTGGGACCACATATTAAATTTAAGGAATATCTATGAAAAATGTAAAGAGTTTAATGTGGACCTGTACACATGTTTCATTGATTAC
Source organism: Ariolimax columbianus (assembly GCA_036924085.1). NCBI lineage: Eukaryota > Metazoa > Mollusca > Gastropoda > Stylommatophora > Arionidae > Ariolimax > Ariolimax columbianus. Next base: position 24,150,227 of record JAVGWX010000011.1, on the reverse strand, counting down.
ACTAAGGTCTTCGACACGGTAAAACATCAAAATCTGTGGAGAATCATGAAGGAAATGGGATTTCATTTGCATATAGTCCATCTCATTGAAACATTATACCAAGATCAACAAGCCGCTGTCCGAGTATCTGGGCAAACATCAGATTGGTTTGCAGTACAAAAGGGAGTCCGACAGGGATGTATTCTCTCACCTTATCTGTACAACATATATGCGGAATGTATAATGAGAAATGTTCGAGAAGATGAGAACATTGAAAGTTTCGACCCATTTACGATTGGGGGGTACAAGATTCCAGAGTTACGATACGCAGATGACACAGTGATACTATCAAGAAGTGCAGAAGGGCTAGAGCAGCTACTTTCAGCCGTTAATGGACATAGTAAAGATCAAAATCTGTTCATAAACAAAACAAAGATAATGACCACCGATAAAACGCAATGTCAGCATAAATTTACAGTGGGTGGTGAGGAAATAGATCAGGTCACACATTTTGAATATCTGGGCTCTAGAATTGACAAAAATGGTGACTGCTCGAAAGAAATCAGAAGAAGACTAGCTATGGCAATGCAGAGACTGAACAGCCTGAAGAAATTATGGTAGGGCACCAACAAAACGATAAAAGTAAAAGTCTTAAGAGCCTGTGTTTTTCCTGTGGCAGCTTATGGCTGTGAAGCATGGACGATTGCCAAAACTTCTAGACAAGTTTTTCAAAATTCAACCACCCAGAAGAACAAGAGGGCATAGCTACAAATTAACTTAAGAATGGTCCAGATTAGATATTAAGAAGCGAATGGAAGACCACCGAGACTGCAGAATTCTACAGCAAGCGGAAAAATTCAAAAGAATCATGGACCACCCGATGCATCACATACTAAATGGGTTGGGACGCGGCAGGCTAAAAAGGAAAAGTTTTACAGTCCAGGCAAAAGAAAAAATTAAAAACAATGCTGCATTCTTAAATGAAAAAATAAAACTAATACCAGCATGACTCTGGAAAGGAAGACTCTTCCCTGATCTTATAGTCAATATCCTCAACATCGAAGACAAAAAGACACAAACAGAGGAACAGAAAAAAACACAGTTACAAATTACATCAACCAAAAATTTCCACCAACAGCCTGGACGCACGCCTTTATGGATGGCTCAGCCAAAGATGCCATTGGAAACGGGGGAGAAGGCATCACTATAATACCAAAAAGCAAAGTATACTCAGCAGCATTTGCCACTGGGAGATGCTGCAGCAACTTCAGTGCCGAAGCCAGTACCCTGAGACAAGCAGCTGAAACCCTTATAGACCATAAGGAGCAGGCAGAAAAGCAAGTGGTCATTTTCACATACGCCCTCGCAGTGTTAATGGCGCTCAAGAATCAGCACAAAAATGAACTTGGTGCTCTGGCAGACTCGCTCGAACGCCTGTCCCAGTTCTACAAAAAAAGCACAGTCCAGTGGATACCAGCCCACTGCAACATTCCAGGCAATGAGGAGGCAGAAAGACTCGCCACTGAGGGAGAAATGCTGCAGCAGAGTGATACAGAAATCACATACGAGACAAAAGCATTCATCAGGGCAACATACAGTGCAAAATGGAAAAAAAACCACCCTGGCCACATAGAAAACGATGCCTACCACTACTCTCCAGGCGAGACCAGGTGATAATTCTCCGGCTATGCACAGGTCACAACAGACTTAGATGTTACATCTGTACAACCAGTTCAAGATTGGCACTACAGACCTTTTTGCCTGCGGTACATCCCCCATGAAGGCAGAACATATTTTGCAGTCCTGTCCACTGTATACCGACAAAAGAAGTAGCATTTGGCAACAGCCAGTGTCCTTCCGTGAGAAGCTGTATGGAAGTGTACAGAGCCTTGAGTCGACCGCTGCCTTCGTTAGAGTCATTGAAGTTGAGGTCTGAAGATGAACGAGGAAGCAGAAGAAGAAAAGATATTAATTAATATTGTTTTTGTCAGAGAATGGTGAATGCTTGGAATGCATTGCCACAGGAAGTAGTGGAGGCAGGGACAATTAATGCATTAAAAACTAGATAATGGGCATAGCTTTTAGAGCAAGAAAATGTTAATGAAATTGGTTATATACAGACTCTGCAGAGTCTTCTAAACAAGTATAAAGATGTTAAGTTAAATAATAAAATCATTTCTTGCAAATCCCAACAACATAACTAGATACACTTTGGATTGGAACTGACAGAGAAAATAAATGAAGAGTTCAGAATACTAAATAACAATTGGACAAAGAGTAGTGGAAGAGGAAACTAGAATATCATTGGGGGAGCTGAATATGACGACACAAAATAAGAAGTCAGAGCCACTATTTCTGAACCTATTTCTAAAATGGAAAATGGTTCATTGCACCTGGTCACCCCATATGTGTTCAGTCCCTTTTATTGCTGAAAGTGACAACAACATAGCACAAACTCCATAGCTCTTGCATTGGCTCCAAAAATTTTCCTTTGAGTTCATCAGGCATCCATTTGCAGCTGGGTCAACTGGGTCGGTTGATTTATTATTGATCTAGCGGTCTTTGGGTCCTGCCCTTTGGCCCAATGCCATATAGTGGTATCTGCAAGTGTTTGTAAGCTGATTTTTTAGTTCCCTACAAAGTGGCCCATTTGTCTGATCTCGGAGGAAGAAGCTCTTTCCTTTAACCGGCATGCACCGGACATTCAAAAAGATGATGTTCAATAGTTTCATAGGGATGTGTGCACATCCGGCACTCTGGAGTATGTTCTGGTTGTATTCTGTTCAAGTGGTTGTTAAGTTGTATGTGTTGAGTGCGAAGTCGGAAAATGGTGCTTTGGTCTGTCCTTTTCAGGAGGTTGATGTTGTCTTTGGGATTTGGGATGGCCATATGTTTGTAGATTTCTCTCTCAGTATTTCCCATTGCCCATCTATTCAGCCAGTCCTCTTTGTTTGCAGTCTTCAGTAGTTCTTTGGCTGTCTGTAGGGTCGACTGGGAGAAGTTGTCATACTATGAATAAAAACACGCAAAGTACCCGGTCTCTTTAACTGAGCAAGTCATGATTTGAACCTTGAATGTTGGGATTGTAAACCAAGCTCACAATCACTAGACCACACGCTCCCCCAGGATGATGGTGATGATTATGATGTTGATTATTATGATGATTATTATGATGATTATTATTATGATAATGACGATGTTGAGGATGATGTTAAATGCCCACAATGAGTAAGATTACTCTTTTGTGCGCCCTGAAAAGAGCATTGAGTGGCAGGTTGCAGTAGCTTTTATCACATCCCGAACGTGCTGATGAAGGTGGACCAGGGTTCTCCAGGCAGGTGTGCTATGCTTGGCTTCATCTACGTGTTGCTCACTACTACTGGGATTACGTCAATCCCTCACCTTGTTAGCCAGGCTACCATCATGAAAGCAACTCATTTCCAGGAAGGGCTACAAGGCAGCCAAGGTTGGGTCTTGTCCAGTATGTTTTGCCTGACTCTGACTAACATGTCTGATCAGTATATTTTGCCTGACCAGACATTAGTCTCCTCTCCAAACGTTCCCCCAGTATAAACATATGTTCCAAGAGGAACTAGAGGTAATCAGCCATCAGTTAAGTCAGTCATTTTTGTATACATCTAATACTTTCCTTTTCCTCCTGTGTACAATTTTAGTTGAAGGAGGATAGCTGCATTCAGCCAATGAGTGGACCAGATCACCCATCTTTTGCTTGTATTTATCGGTCGTACATTTACTACCTGTCTAGCCTGCAAAACAGGATCACCTTCATGCAAAATCCAGTCAAGTACCTGACTCAGGAGTCTCCCAAGCCAGTAGTTCCTCTGAGGATAGCTATAACTGGCCCACCAAAATCTGGAAAGACAACTTGTAAGTCTCAGTAGTGTTAATGAGATCTATTTATGTTTCTGATTTCATTTAGTCCTTCTATTCCTACCCTGGGATGTGAATGTTTTTATTTTATTTTTCGTGTGGCATATAGCTTTGCAGAGTATTCTGCTCAAACACTTATTAACCTTTACAAGACCACACAGAAAAATGATGCAATTTTCACTGCAGCTGCACTATTTTTTAGCACGTCACATTTGACTATGGTTGTTGACTTTGAGAGCTTGTACCTTTTTTATTAGTTGGTCTATAGATGTGATTATGTTGTGTGTAGAGACATAAATGAATGAAGAACTTGTTGGTGTTATTGTATTTGTTGTCTGTGTGTTACTTTCTGAGATAGAAGAAGATGAAGGTGAAAATTTATAAAACAATGCACAAACATTTAGACTCACTGATTAGTAACGTCGATTCTCAATAAAATCCTTTGAAATCACCACAAAACACTGATAGTATTTTTATAAGATCAGCATATTTATTCGTTTTCACTATGAACATATTTATTTTTACTTTAAACAAAAATAGATCTAGCTCACGAAGATCTTTTGCAACAACTTAACTTTCACCATTCTCATTAATGGACTGGCTCCAATTTGTGCAAAGTAGATAAATAAAGTTTTTAAAATTTATTTTTAATCTAACACAAAAAACTATTTTTGCGGTTCAAACTTGTGGAAATGGAAGTGACGTTTTTGGCAAACAAATAGCCTTAATTTATACGGTAGCCCGGATGTCCATATCGGTGTATTTGACCTCCGCTTTGACGTGGAAATTGCTTGGGGTACATCAGGGCTGTAATTGAGCTGGACCTGTGCATGCAATACCTAGCATCTGCTACCTAAAGTTACCACAAAGCTGGATCACAGATTACTGTAGATACAGGCTTTCTGGCTCACAGAGAAATCCCTTTGAAACGTCACATTCCATAGCTGAATATAAAAGAAAGAAACTACCATGTGTCTACTATCAGCGCAACTATAATAGCGTGTTCAGGACACAAAGATGGATACACATTTGGTTTCAGGGCTGGATTATGTGAAAGGATCACTCTCAACAGAGATTTCTTGTGTTTTGTACCGTGAATTTCCCATGCATACACCGACGGTTCTGTAACAAACACTACACAGAACGGAGGGGCAGGAGCATTCCTGAACCTACCAAATGGCAGAAAAATAACACTGTCATTCGCTACTGGTAAGTACACAAGCAATTTCAGAGCAGAGGCAGAGGCACTGAGGGCGGCAGTGGAAGAAATGGCAACACACAGTGAAAATGAGAGCCATATAGTCTTGCTGACAGATGCTCTCGAAGTAGTCACAGCGCTAAAAAGTCAGAAGAACACTGAGCTTAATGACTTAAGAGCAGCACTCTGCAAACTGTGCCAGCAGTCCGCACCAAAAAGGGTGGTGGTACAGTGGGTTCCGTCACACTGCAACATCCAAGGCAACGAGGAGGCAGACAGACTGGCAAAAGAAGGTGCAAGGCTACCACAAACAGATACCAGTACAACGTACGAAGAGTCAAAACGGCTTATTAAAGCCAGATACATGACCAAATGGGAAACCGAACATACTGGTTACACCAAAAACGATGCCTATTACCAGTTGAACCGAAGAGAGCAGGTCGTTGTCTTCAGACTTCGCACTGGCCACAACAGACTGAGGTACCACCTATTCAACAAACTGAAGATAGGGTGTACCGACGAATGCCCGTGCGGTACTGGTAAAATGACCACTGAACATCTGCTGCAGAACTGCCCGACATACGAGGATCAGAGAGAGCAGATGTGGCCATCACCAGTGGAACTGCAAGACAAGCTGTATGGTAGTGGCGAGAGTCTCAGGATGACCGCTGCTTTTTTCGAAAAAATAATGGTTACTGTCTGACTGTGTACGCAGAAGAAGAAGAAGTACCGTGAATTTGTTTTGTTTCTCTGTGTGGAGCATGGATTGATTATAAACCTTGGCACAATATGAGTTCTGTTATTTAGTAGGCGGTGGAATGTGACATTTCAAGGGGTTTTAACTTAACTTAACTTAACTTAACCTAATGTCTTTATACTGGTTTAGAAGACTCTGCCGAGTCTGTATACAAAAATATATACACAAATGGTATATATATATATATCACCATTATTAACTAGCATTATGGCAAAAAACAAAGACAAATATTCTTGCTAAATCTTTAACCGACCTACAGTGTCTAGACAAGAGAAGAATTTGAGGTGACTTAATACAGGTTTATTAGATAATCAAAGGAACGGATAAATTAGACTATAACAAGTTTGTCAAAATACAATCGCCTACAAAAACAAGAGGGCACAGCTATAAATTAACTAAAGAAAGGTCCAGATTAGATATTAGGAAATATTTTTTTAGTCAGAGAGTGGTGAATGCTTGGAATGCATTGCCACAGGAAGTAGTCTAGGCGTGATCAATTAATGCATTCAAGAATAGATTTGATGCACATATGTTTCTTTTGTTGCATCATGAATGAATGTAGAAGAAACTGGTGTTATACAGACTCTACAGAGTCTTCTCAACCAGTATAAATATGTAAAGTTAAGTATTAGGACAAACATATCTACTAGAGAAAAAAAAAAAATGTAATATAGTGATTGGCACTCCAGATTTGAATCCAGTCCATCAAGGAGTAAATAACGAAACTGCGATAAAGAGTCTAGTTTGAGGATTCAGCCATCTCACACCCACCACTTCCAAAATATTGTTACAATTAACTTCTCGCTTCTTCATATAACTATGGAAATTTCTATGAAAAAACAGACTAAGATAGGAATAGGTAGTTCCGTGAAGCTTCATTTATTTCTCATGCCTTTTCTATCAACAGTGGCTAACAGATTAGTAGAGGACTATGGCGTCATAAGACTATCCATAGGGCAGGCAATGCGTCAAGTTTTAACTCAATATCCTTATTCCGAACTGGCTCAGCAGATGAAATGGAATCTTATCCGGGGTCGAGTTGTGCCCGATGAACTTCAGATACAAGCCTTAGATGTGGCTTTGTTAGATGTGAGATGCCAGATCAGGGGGTGAGACTTTTGCTTAATTCTATGTTAATACGGTTTAGATATGTTCATTTTGCATTTCATATGGTTGATATGAAGCTGTTGTCAATGAAAGCGAGAGAGAGAGAGAGAGAGAGAGAGAGAGAGAGAGAGAAAGAGAGACATAAAGAGGGAGAGAGAGAGAGGGAGAGAGAGACAGGGAGATACAATGAGAGAGAACCATAGAGAGAGGCTACAGAGAGAGAGAGTGAGGGAGACATAGGGAGAGAGAAAGACAGATAATGGCAAGGAGATGTAGCCATAGAGAGATATAAGGAGAGAAAACCAAAGAGTGATAGGAAGAGTCACATAGAGAGGGTGAGGAGGGAGACCATAGAAAGAGACAGAGAGACATAGGGAGAGAGAGAGAGACAGAAGGAGGGACAGGGAAAGAAAACCACAGTGTGTAAGAGAGAGAGAGATGCAAGGAGAGAGAAACAGGGAAGCAATCAGAGAGAGACAGAGATACAGGGAGACAGAAAGACATTGGGATAGAGCCATAACAAGAGAGATAGAGAGATGCATGGAGAGTGACACAGGGAGGGAGGGAGTCATAGAGAATGTTGTGGTTGGATTCTGTTCAGGTTTTTGTTTAGTGGGATGTGTTGGAGCGTACGAAGAAGAAGTAGAAAGATGTGTTGGGTTCTCAGTCGGAAAATGGTGATCCTTCCTTGTGAGTTGATTTACATTGTCATTTGAACTGGGTTTTTTTTTTTTTTAATTTTTTTTTTAGCGTTTGCTTATTTTCTCTAATCCCCAAGGCGGTGTGCGTTGCACTGTGGTTTTATTTTGCGCCTGTCGGCCCAGTGCATCCGACTTCAGCATGCATTTTATGTAAGGGTCTGCTTCCTCCTGCATTTTCTAAGGGTTTGCTTCCCCGGGGTAACGGCCGGTGCTGCGATGGGGATTGAACCCAGGACCTTTGGATTGTGAGCGATGCCACTTAACCACTAGACCACACCGTCCCCGAACTGGGGCTTGACATATGTCTGTAGAGCTCCCTTCCCATGTTTTCCACGAGAGAGCCATTTAGAGAGAATACCATAGAGAAAGCCATAGATTGAGAGAGCCATAGAAAGAGAGAGAGAGTTTTGCAGTACTATTAGAACCAATATTACTTTATGAAAAACAAACAAATAAATCACTTGCAGGAACTGAAATATGGTTCATGGGGAGGTTGCTACTAATGCCTTTGACAGCTAAGAATGACAGGCACGTTCATTTAACACATCCATTGTCCATCGCAAGCGATGATAATATCAGTCAGGACAGAGATTTTTTTCGTCTGAAGTCTGATTTGCGCTTCAGTTAGATTTTAACTCAACTTAACGTCTTTATACTGATTTAGAAGACTCTGCAGAGTCTGTATACAACCAGTTTCTTTTACATTTCCTTGATCTTAAAACTATCCGCATCAAAGGAAAGATAAATTAGACTATAACAGGTTTTTCAAAATACAAATACCTACTAGAACAAGAGAGCATAGCTACAAATTAACTTAAGGAAAGTCCAGATTAGATATTAGGAAAATTTTTTTAGTCAGAAAGTGGTGAATGCTTGGAATGCATTGCCACAGGAAGTAGTGGAGACAATGACAATTAAATTAAATTAAATTAAATTCAAGAATAGATTGGATGCACCGAGCTTTTAGAACAAGGAAATGTTAAAGAAACTGGTTGTATATAGACTCTGGAAAGTCTTTTAAACCAGTATAAAGACGTTATAAATATGTTCTTGAATGCATTAATTGACCCCACCTCCACTAATTCCTGTGACAATGCATTCCAACCATTCGCCACTCTCTGGCTAAAAAAATATTTCCCTAATATCTTTTCTGGACCTTTCTTATTAATTTATGAATTAATTATTTTTAAGTGGGGAAGATTTGCGCTCTCTTGTCCTGAGCTAACTTGGTCCAGTGGCGAGATGTATTCATCGATACATGGAATGCAGATTTGGTTTTCTCAGGTTTACTCCTGGAGTTTCAAGGTCTGTGTAGATGGAGTATTGGATAGAAATTTCATTTTTGTGCTAGAACAGTGGCTAACAACCTGCTCTTTCTAATTTTCATCTGCCAAGGGTTCTTCAGCATGGACAACCTGTACACTGGACCTCGGAGTGTTTGGCCCAGGTTTGCCTTCCCTGTTTGACTGCTATTCCTATTTTCTTATCCAAACTGCATAAGTACAACCTGTTTCCAGGGCTGCCACTTAGAAGCAGAATATGGTCTTGGTCAGCTATGGTTCGCTGACCCTGATCCAAGCAGTCAGCTCATTCACAACTATGCCTTCATCCCTGATAAACAAATAAAGAAGTCTTTGTTATAACAGTCTTGTCATAAATTCTTCTCCATAGGTATGTTCTGGATGGGTACCCAATGACTCTGGAGCAAATTCGACTCATGACAAACCATAGCATTATTCCAGTCAGAGTTATCGAGCTTGAGCTGAACAGCAAAGAAGTCTTGGTCAGAGGGATCAAGGACAGGTTAGCTCCCACAAGGTAGGTCAACGTGCTAAATATTCAGATTACTAGAAAACTGTATCTAAATATTAACAAAAAAACCAAGGTTTTAAAAATCAACACCTTAGGCAAAAAGTCTAGGAGAAACACTAACGTCTGAACAAGCAAAGCATAATGATCAGACATGTTAGTCAGGGTCAGGTAAAATATACTGGCCAAGACTCCCACCTTGACTTCCACGTAGTCTCCCCTGGAAACGAACTGTTTTCTTCTTGGCAGTCTGGATGACGAGATAAGTGATCAACGTAATTCCCATAGTAGTGAGCTACATGCAGATAAAACCAACAATAGCACAACTGCCAGGAGGACTCCGGTCCACCTTCATCAGCACACTCGGGATGTGAGGAAAGTTACTGCAACCTGCCACTAAACATCCTTTTCAGGGCGCACAAAAGAGTGGGCATTCACAACAACAACAAGCAAAGAGCCAGCCATGCTTAGAGTAGAGGCACTGGAAGAGGTGGACATCTTCACATATTTGGACAGCAGCATTGATACTTCAGGGTACACAGAATAAGATGTAAGGGCAATAACTGGAAAGACAAGGGCAGCATTCCTGTTGCTGAATATTATATGAAAAATCAGGGAAATAAAGACTAATACCAAGTTAAGATTGTTTAATTCTAACGTCAAGTCAGCACTCCTGTACAAAGCAGAAACTTTGAGGACGACAAAGACAATACAGAGAAAACTACAATCGTTTGTCAATAAACATCTATGGAGGATAATGGATATAAGCTGGCAAGACATGGTGAGGAATGAAGATCTATAGGACAGGAGCCAACAACAGCCAGTAGACCAACAGATTGGATAGAACACATGCTGCGGAAATCACCATTAAATGTGACCAGACATTCCCTGACATGGAATCCACTGGAAAAGAGAAAGAGAGGAAAACCAAGAAACACCGGAATAAGAGACTGAAAATGAATTTCGGTCCCTGAACTTCAACTGGAGAGAGGCAAGAAGGATCACTCAAGACCAAACTTGCTGGAGGAGAGATGTCAATGGCTTATACCCCGAAAGGAGTGACAGGCATTGATGCTGATGGTGAGGAAACCATAAAGATTAGTGGACTTGTTATGATCATCAACCAATCAGTCAATCGATCGATCAATCAAAACTTTTTAAGCTCCCACTGTTACATATATCTTCAACAAATATGTGCAAAGTCATGAACGCTAACATGTCTATATCTGTAGAAGTTTTTTTGGGTTTGAAGTTTCTGTTTCTAAGAATCGACGATCGACATCACTGCACTCTGGGCATACCCATAGGTGCTCAGTCTCTCTCATCAAATGGCGTAAGGTATGGATGCTGATGGTCCCTGTAGCTCGCTGTTTGTACACTCTCCTGCGCCGTCCTCTTATGCGCCCCACTCTGCTCAAACCTCATTTAATGTTGATACTGTGCAGTCTGTGAATTGCTGCTTAATCTATTGTGGTGTCCTCATCCAGCAGGCGGTCATTGATTGATTTCAAAATGTCACTTCTATCCATCACTAATGTGCCCATGATGGTAGCTTGGGAAGCCATGATGTCAGCTCTTTCATTGCCCTGAACCTCGGCATGAGCAGGACAGTCAACACCTTGAAGTTTCTAGAAAATAGCATGGCCAACCCAATGCCTAACTATCCTTAGTCTCCTCTTATAACATGCATGACAGGTTACAGTGTTACTATTCATTGCTCCTTTTTTGGATCCTGGTAACACACTGATGGAGTAGTTATGATACCAGTCTCTGAATTCTGAGACATTGGTTAAAAACACCAGTAAGGTCTAAGTCAGGGTGGGAAACCTTTTCACGTTGGAAGGCTGCATTAAGTTAGCAGCAAACCTAATAAGACCAGATTTAAGTAACTTCAATTCATTTAACTTTACTTAACATAACTGGTTATGTCAACCATCTTCATCATCATCATCATCATCTGTCATGTCACGTAGAATTTATGATCAATTCCTACCACCACCATAAATCCCTTGAACATTTGAGCAGTTCAATTGCTCTGTGTTTTCCCATCTAGTTTGTCATGTCATAACTTAACTTCTTTAAACTGTTTTAGAAGACTCTGTAGTCGGTATACAACCAGTTTCTTTTACATTCACTTCATCTAAAAATACCTATGCACATTCAATCTATTTTTGAATGCATTAATTTCACCCTACCTCCACTATTTCCTGTGGCAAAGCATTCCAAGCATTCATCACTCTAAAAAAAAATAATATTTTCTGGTATCTAACCTGAACCTTTCTTTAATTCATTTGTGGCTGTACCCTCCTGTTCTTGTAGGCTGCTGAATTTGGAAAAACTTGTCATAATCTAATTTGTCCTTTCCATTAATTATCTTATAAACATGTATTAAATCACCTTGAATTCTTCTCCTTTCTAGACATTGTACGCCGGTTTTTCTGAGTCTTTCCTCACTAATTATAATTCTGGAATCCCACTATCAGTTAGTTAGACCTAGATTGGAATACTGTGTACAGGTGTGGAGTCCTTATTGTAGAGGGGATATAAACATGCTGGAAAGGATACAAAGAAGAGTGACAAAAACTCTTAATTCTGTTTGACTATCACTTCCATGTTCCTATGTTTAATATTTCTTTTTATCATACCTAACATTGCATTAGCCTTTATTATTGCTACCTAGAATTGCTCACTCACCTTACCTGTATGATCTATTATAACCTATAGGTTATGGAGGCACTTCAAAATATACATTATTTTTTAACAATCTACTATGACATGTGCTAACTAACATTCCCAAAGGTAGAAGAGAAGCGACTTAGATGAGAAAAGCATTTTCTTACGTGAAATTTGTCATGTCATATGGAATCAACATCACTGTACTCCAGATATACCATTTATGATCAGTGTCTCCCAGCACTTTAGAAGGGTGTGGACACTGATGAAAACTTGCAGGTTGCATTACGTCTGCTCAGTCTGCTTAGGCCCAAACCCTGCTCAACCACATCTGATATCATGAGTAATTATATTATTTAATTATGACGCGCGCACCCTACCCCAAACCATATACGAGGGACAGTCATTAAGTAATAGCAATTTTATTATAAAGTGCATTGAAGAGTATGTACAATGAAAAATGTTATTTCAGGATGCAAATTGGCTCTTTAGCAATACTTCGTGTAGGGATAGTGACGATTGGGCAGTATGTGCATGCACAATATAGCGTAAAACATGACCATCCCACTGTCGACTTGTACTGTGGAAGAACAGCGAGACATTATTCGTTTTTTGTGGGCAGAATGTGTGAAATCTTCTGAAATTATAAAAGATTGAATCTACATCAGTATTTCAGAATGTGTGAAATCTTCTGAAATTATAAAAGATTGAATCTACATCAGTATTTCAGAATGTGTGAAATCTTCTGAAATTATAAAAGATTGAATCTACATCAGTATTGAAACTGTTGATTGGGTCAGGGGAGACTATGAATATGTAGAGAGATTTCAAAACGGAAGACAAAACTTCATTGATTAACCGCAGCGTATGTGACCTGCTAGCATTGTAACTGTCACATTGAAACAGCAGATCGACCAGCTGGTCCGTGGCAACAGGCGAGTCACTATTGATGAAGTAGCCGTAGATTTCATCATGAGTCACAGCGCTGCACACTTGTAAAAATGTTATTAATAAAATTGGTTTAACTTAATGACCGTCCCTTGTATAATGCCTGCGCTAAAGGTACTTTTGAAATCAGAATGTGATCTCATTCATTGCTGTGAGCCCCAGCATACACATCATCATGTAGCACGTCCTTTGAAAAATGTCGTTCACATCACAGCCCATCTGAACGAAATGATCTCTTGCCAAAGCTCCAGCCTGCTCCAGAGTCATGCCCAAGCATTTCTTTACATCTTGATGCCATCGCGTTCTTAGTATGCTTCTTCCTCTGCCTCTGCCTCTCTTGCCCAGCACCAGACAGGTCTCTCAAGACGATTGTGTCTTTTGATGTTGCAAAGTATTTCAATTTTCTGGTCATGATGGAATTTATAGTTACACAGATCACACAATTTCAATATTAATTCCGTTGCCAAAAAAATCAAATGCTATAGAATGCGGTCAAAACCAAACGGTAAGTTTGATAACACATGCATCTAAAATTCTTTTGAAGATTATTTATATGAGAATTGATGGAAAAATAGAGCAGGTACTGAAAGATAACCAGTTTGGATTTCACAAGGCCAGAGGTACACGGGATGCCATCGGATCATTGTGGCTTTTTGCAGAAAGAATGATTGTACACTGTTTATCTGTTTTATTGACTACGAGAAAGCATTTGATCGAGTTCCCTGGAGCAAACTATTTAAGATTTTGCAGCAAATAGGTATAGAAAGATCTCTTATTAGGTTAATCCAGAACCTGTATGAAAATCAAGATTATTTTAATCACAGACGGTCTCACGGATCCAGTTTCCATAAAACAGGGGTACGACAGAGCTGCTCGCTTTCACCGAGTCTCTATAACACATATTCAGAGATAATGATGGCCAAGGTTATGCAAAGTTGAAATAGGGGTGTCCAAGTTAATGGTATGAAAGTTAATGCCATCAAATTTGCAGATGACCAAGCGATAGTTGATGGATGAGTAGCAACGTTCCAAATGTTGCTTGATGAAATTAATAGCACTGCCAAAGATTTTGGCATGAAAATAAACACATCGAAGACAAAGACTTTGGTAATATCTAAGCAACATAAACACATAAATATATCCATTGATGGAGAAATAATCGAACAAGTACAGAAGTTTACATAATTATGGCAAACCATGGCAGAAGATGCCTGCAATGAGACAGAAATTAAGACAAGGATTGCAATGGCAAAAAAGGGCTTCAGAGAAAAACAGAAATTGTTAACCTCAAACAATATTGGGATAGAACTGAGGAAAAAAATAATCGCTACTCATATATGGTCAGTTGCACCATATGGGGCTGAAACATGGACTTTGGCAAAGAAGGATGAAAAAAAGCTAGGAAGCGTTTGAAAGGTGGTGCTACCGTAGAATGAAAAGAGTGAGTTGGACAGAAAGAAGATCCAACAACAATGTACTCAATGACGTTGGCACACAAAGACGAGTATTGCATATTATACAAAAACATTGGTCGAGTTGGCTGGGTCACAATATGAGACATGAAAGTATTCTACAGAAGATACTAGAGGGCAAGACTCAAGGAAAGAGAGGACCGGGGTGATCAAGACTTACCTTTACATCTCAGGCATGCAGGGACATTAAAGTACAAACTTATGCTGCAATGAAGAGAACTGCAGAGGATAGGGTCAAATGGAGAGACATACTCAGACAACATTACAACCAGTCTCCGGACTGATCAACCAGATGATGATGATGATGATGGAATTTATGAACCAGTTCCCCTCTATGCCACACTTTTGTTGAATGTCTGCATTCTTCTTTTCTTTTTTTTTTGGTCATGGTATTCTGTGGACCTTTGTATAACATTTTGACTTTAAGGACTCAATTCTTTTCCTTGAGGTTTGGGTAACTGTCCATGTTTTGCAGCCATATACTACCATGAGTAAAAACACAGGTTCTCAAAATTTGCACTTTTGTTGATTTGCTGGTATTCTGCCATAGTTTGCTCAGATTGTGTAGCCTCTGTATTGCCATTGCCAGCAATCTCCTTCTGATTACCTCTGTACGATACCCATGCGGAAATAAATTGGGCAATACAATAGAAAAATAAAACATACATTTATATCCTTATTAATCTTCAGAACTGCGCCAATCAATGATAGCACTCAAATCCTGCTCATCAAATTGTCCTGCTATCAAAAAACCGTGCCGGAGGTTCGTAAATGGTATCAGACTGAGCACCAGAATCATACCATAATAGCAGCAGACCAATCCAAATGGTACGTGATGGATGCAGTCAATGGAATTGCATCTTCCAGCATTAAAAGAATACAGGATTATCTCCATAGGGTGTCACACGGTAAGAAGATTTTTCATTACAGTAGTACCTTACTATAACCGTGGCTTCAGTGGTGAACCACTGCCCTAGATTGAAAATCTCCATAAATTCATTCATTGCCTTTTTTAACATTTAATGGAGCGTATAACCTAGTCAACAGTGGGGTCGCTTGCTAGACTGGGATTACAGCGTGCCGGGGTTTTCATTCATGGTCGGACAGAAAAAAGTATGTGCTGTGGTTTGTGCCTGGTACAACTACTCCTCTAGTTGATCCAGTTGTAAATAGGTACCTAACATATGTGTTGGGGAAGGTAAAATCAGCAAGGAAGGGAAATGGACACCCATCTCACATAGGCTGCGGCTTAGTACATGAAGAGTTATTTTCATCCCAACGGTAATTGTTGCCATGGAACTGACCTTTACTTACTTTTGGTGTCCAGGCCACCACATCAGACATCATGTTTCCAATGTTCAGCCATGTCGATTGCCTTGTCATCTCCTAAACATCATTGTGGAGGTTTCAGCAGCAGGTGCTCCGGCGATCTCAAGAGGTCACGGGATGAACTGAACGTAACTGAAAAATCCTAAGAATATAACCAGACAATCACTGAATTGTAACCTATCAGGGAAGAATCATCTGTTGCTTAACTTCTTAATTTTTCATTTTACTTACTCGCTATGAAGTATTTGGCCACTACTGTAATATAAATGGCTTGGCTTTGTTCGCTCTCAATCTCCCGCTACCAAACCCTGAAAGGCCTTAAGTAGCAGAATGTAGTCCAGAGAATGGAATGCGTTGTGTAGCAATTTCAGAGCGGAGGCAGAGGCACTGAGGGCGGCAATGGAAGAAATGGTGACACACAATGAAAATGAAAGCCATATAGTCCTGCTTACAGACTCTCTCGCCGTAGTCACAGCACTAAAAAGCCAGAAAAACACTGAGCTTAATGACTTAAGAGCAGCACTCTGCCAACTGTGCCAGCAGTCCGCACCAAAAAGGGTAGTGGTACAGTGGGTCCCATCACACTGCAACATCCAAGGCAACGAGGAGGCAGACAGACTGGCAAACGAAGGTGCAAGACTACCACAAACAGATACTAGTATGACGTACGAAGAGTCAAAACGGCTTATCAAAGCCAGATACATGACCAAATGGGAAACCGAACATACTGGTTACACCAAAAACGATGCCTATTACCAGTTGAACCGAAGAGAGCAGGTCGTTGTCTTCAGACTTCGCACTGGCCACAATAGACTGAGGTACCACCTATTCAACAAATTGAAGATAGGTGGTACCGACGAATGCCCGTGCGGTACCGGTAAAATGACCGCTGAACATCTGCTGCAGAACTGCCCGACATACGAGGATCAGAGAGAGCAGATGTGGCCATCACCAGTGGAACTGCAAGACAAGCTCTATGGCAGTGGCGACAGCCTCAGGAGGACCGCCGCTTTTTTCGAAAAAATAATGGTTACTGTCTGACTGCGTACTAAGAAGAAGAGAATGCGTTGTGTCGTAGTTTACAGCTTGACTGCGATATTTGCACCTTTCGGTCCAACACATCCGACTTCAGCAAGCATTTTTTGAGTACTGGGTTAGCATTTCCTCTTCAATCCCTTCTTTTTAGATAGCCTGCCCTACTGCAGCCTGTTATCCAGGATCACCACGTGGAGGTGTAGAAGGGTCTTGGCACCTCTGGTTCGCTGACCCTGACGCTAGCAGTCAGCTATGGGTCGCTGACCACTGCAGCTCATGCGCTGCTCAGCTTCTTGATCCGACTACTGTAAATGACTTATAATAGAAAGCCTTCACCAAAGAGCTATATGTTCTTTTTCAGTGGGGGTTTCTGTTTCAATTTGTTTTAAATGATGAGGTTGCTAGCCACATGCAACACCCTCTTTAGTCACCTTGGTAACATGGAGGTGCAGTGGTCCTATTATTTCCTCCCCAGCACAAGATTTTTGGGTTATACACGGGAAATGGAAAATGAAAAGATAAAGGTAATCCCACAACACACTGCCATCATGGATAAAGCGATAGATAATAATATCACTGTACTACACCTTAGCTTTCTTTATAAGGTGGAGTGGCTAGTTTCCTTCCTTGCTGCTTTTCCATCTCTATCTGTAAGGCAGTGGCCCATTTATCCAGGTCGACTAGAGTGTATTGATAAAGGTGATCAAACTCAGTATCTTTGCTATGAGAGGCGAGTGCTCTACTACTCTGCTTGAGGAGAGGACGTCTGTTGAGGAAAAAGCACACTTATCAGACTGTTAGTCAGGGTCAGGTGAAATATATTGACCAGACTATGTTAATTAAATAACACTTTTAATATGTTAATAAAAACACTTTTACCCCGTTAATAAAATAACTTTTACTCAGTTGATAAAATACAATTTTTACTAATATAATTTTAAATAAAAAAACGTTTACTCTGTTAATAAAATAACACTTTTAATCTGTTTTAAAAACACATCTACTCTGTTAATAAAAAACACTTACTATGTCAATGAAATAACACTTTTACTCTGTTCATTAAATAACACTTTTACTCTGTTAATAAAATAACACTTTAAACAAACAGATAAACTAATTTTTTTCTGCAGGCAGAGCAGCGGGGATTGCTGGCTTGTGTATCACACCTAAAGAATTTCATGCTCGTATCGGAAATTTTGGCGAGTATTGCCCTGTCAGTCTGGCAGAATGGTGTGAGCTGGTGGATTGCTCATCAAATGAGACTTTAGAGTATGCTGCAGAATTCAGAGGTAATCAGATAATATATAGTTACATGTTGTGTAAACCTTTACCATTTCAGATTTAAAAATTATGTCTTTTTCCGGCATCCGTTTTATTTTTCAGCACGTCATGCCCGACGTAGTTGTTGATTTTGAGAACCTCTAATCTTTTTTTTTATATATATCTTTTTTAGTGTGTCTAGAGACATATATTAATAAAGAACTTGTTGGTATTACTGTTGTTATTATGTGTATGTTAGTTTCTGAGATACAAAAAGATGAAGGTGATAGTGGTGAAAAATAGCACAAAAATATAGACTCACCCAATAGGGGCGCCCCCGGATTATGATTGAAAAAAACAATTTGCAGAAAAATGCACTAATACTACTATCGATGTTTACCGTAATGGCTATGTCTGTCACTTCGACTATAAACACAATTATTGTATCTATATAAACAAACTAAATAGATCTATCTCAGAAAAATTCATTGCAGAAACTAAACTCCACCATTCTCAATAATGGGGGAATCTTCAAATCCAAGCGAAAAACAGAAGAAATCCTTTCCAAAATCTAAAACTAAATTTCACAATTGCCATTTTCTTTGTTTAACCATACATGATGGAAGTTGGAATTCTCTACAATCAAAAGAGCAGTATGTTCAGCTGTATCTATAGTATTAACTCATAGTTTAAAAACGATAAAGCGATGACCCTAGAGCTGGAAGTGTGCAACACCAGTGGGACATGGCCAAATCGCCGTAGTCTCATGCTATTGGGCCAAAGAAAGTTAACACAGGGGCTCTCAACTTTTTAAAATTGCGAGCATCGTTCATATGTAATATTAAGTCCGTGAGCACCATGTAATCTAATGGGTTTCATTTTTGAAAAACAATACACATTTTAAAAATACTCACTGGGTTAATGACATCCTTTAGCTTGAAAACCACCCAGAAGTTCAGTGATGTCCAAGGAGAAGTCGCTTGTAGCAACACGTGAACAGTTTTGCAGATGTGAATCAGTTAATCGTGATTGTGCTTTATTTTTGACGTATTTCATAAGTCATAAAATGTTTTTGCACAAGTAGGTCATCCTGAACATAGCCAGGCGTTTGAGAGAAACACTCTGCAATATTTGGAATCTTTTTGTATTTTCTGCCCCCAAAAGGTCATGAATTTCTCCTTTTCAAACAAATATTTTAACACTCAGTAGGACTAGAGATTTATCAATTCAAGTACCCATGATATAACACAACACTGACTCTGACCAGCATTGGGGAAACCCTGGAATTAAGTCAGCAGGGGGAAATATTTCAGAACATAGAGCGCTAAATACATTTACTGGGTAGATATAAAATGTAAAAATATAATGGATAGATAGCAACATTAATTGTTTGGGTTTGCAAAACAAAGTTTGAATTAAAAAACTGACCTCTTGAGCACTTGTTCGTGAGCACTTTTTTTTACCTGCATAGCGTGAGCACCAAATGTCATTACAAGATGACTGCTGTGCTCAGACGCACCAGGTTGAGAATGCCTGTCTTAACATATGGTAGGTCTAGAATTACAGTTTGTATATCTTTTAAAGATATGGTAGTGAAACTTGAACAACCTATGTCAATAAAAGCACAGGCTTAACACTTTCCTTCTATGGTGTCTGCGATCCATTCTTGGAAGTTCATGGAGGGACAAAAGTGACAAATGCAAAGGTGCACTCTTGCACTGGTCTACCAAACATTTACACTCTTCTTAGACAGCTTGGCCATTTTTGTCACATGGAAGATGGTTGCATCGCCAAAAATATCCTCTATCGACAGTTGGCGGATGGCAAAAGAAGTCGGCTGACCACAGTTGAAGTTCAGCGATGTGTGTAAGAATGATATGAAGACACTGGATATGTCTGACATCCTGGGAAAACGAAGCTGTAGACCGGTCCAAGTGGAGATTTACCCTCAAGAGCCACATCATACTAGTTGAAAAGAAGCTCTTGCAACAATGTGAAGTGAAATGACAATATTGTAAAAAGAAAAACAAAAAATTCATTAAAGTTACCACTTTAACGTTATGGGGATTAAAGTGAGGAAGTTTTGCGCAATTTGTCAACCGCACTCTCTCGTCCTGAATTATCTTTGACCAGTGGCAAGACATTATCGAGATAGCTGGAGATAGTACAGGATGCAGATTTTGGGGAATGAACCCAGGACCACTCAGATGCGAAGCCAACCACTGCGCTACACAGCTCCACTGAGGTGGACATTAAAATTATCATCATCATCTGGTTGATCATTTGAAAGGTTGTCTGAGTATGTCTCTCCATTTGACCCTATCCTCTGCAGTTCTCTTCATTACAGCACAAGGGCTTATTTTAATATCCCTGCATGGTTGAGATGTAAAAGTGAGTCTTGGTCGCCACGGGCCTCTCTGCCCTTGGATCTTGCTCTCTAGTATCTTCTGTAGAAGACTTTAATGTCTCAAATTGTGGCCCAGCCAACTCAACCTGCGTTTTTGTATCATATGCAATATTTGTCTTTGTGCGCCCACATTAGTGAGTACATTGTCATTGGATCTTCTTTCTGTCCAACTCACTCTTTCCATTCTACGGTAGCACCATATTTCAAACGTTTCCAAGCCTTTTTTTTAATCCTTCTTCGCTAATGTCCATGTTCCAGCCCCATTCAGTGCAATTGGCCATTTATAAGTGGCAATTATTCTTTTCCTCAGTTATTCTTTGAGGTTAACAATTTCTGTTTTTCGCTGAAGCAGTTTTGTGCATTGCAATCCTTGTCTTAATTTCTGTCTCATCGAAGGCATCATCCGTCATGGTTGGATCAAATATATAAGCTTCCGTACTTGTTGATTATTTCTCCATTGATGGATATTGTTATTTACGTCAAAATAGAATACAAATGTGAGAAGCATTTTCATTGTGTGGGCAGACTTTTGAAAATCAAAATTAATTAAGTACAACACAAAAATAAAAATCTTCAACTTTAATGTTAAGTTAATTTTATTGTATCGCTCTAAAACGTGAAGAACATGATATATCGGGACCTCTGCGCCTATCAGATGATATCATACTACTGAGATAGATGAATTTGTTGGTACCCTCCGCAGTGTGACATTGAGTTGCAATACCCTAGGGTGCTGTGTCAGAAATGAGGTTCTGAACTTTGGTCTTGGCCCAGAATATAGACAGGCATAGGGAGGACTTTTCACTGTCTAATATTTCCATAGAGCTCTGCAATGCAGATCTGTCTGTACCAAACAGGAGAATGTCGTCCTCGTAAATGAGATCAGTGAAGATTGACTGATCAATAGCTATACCCTCCTGATGTGCGCTGAGGCGGTCAAGAAGCCAGTCGACAAATCAGACAAATTCTATATACAAATATATGTATAGATCATATGCTCATAACTTGTGAAGAGAATGATATGGCGACTTGATATAAGTTGTGTTAATCTAGAACTAATAATGATCTAGGAATTTTCTATAAAATGTTCAGTGAAAATTTCAGCTCGACTGTTGTTCCGTTCACATTCTACACTAGTGTAGTCAGACTAAGAGAATAGGGATCGCAGAGAGATGGCAAGCCCAGTCCCAAAAATGATATGCCAAGATTGGTAGTCAGGCCTAAAGGCTGAGAACACATGGGACAATAATGGAATAACACATCATCTGGGAGAGATTGGTCCATGCCTGGTTAGCAACATGCCAAAGACGCATCGCTCACATGCTAAGTGATACCTTTAATCCTCATGGCATCCGTCCAAGGCTAGGGAGTACTGGGCTCACTTCAAGGAGTACACAGAGACCTCGGTCAACACACATCATGAAACCACAAGACACCAGGGCTTCATCCCTGGAAATTGGAAGTTCAATGAGAATTGGACTGGGAGTGTCCTTTTTTGCTGCAGTACGTGGCCATGGCAGTGGTCAATGGATTCAACCGTCCAGTGATGCCTCAGTTCATCCTGAAACCAGTAAGGTCATTGGGGCACACATGAAGACAATCTTACGCCACCTCCTCTCTGTCAGCGACTACTGCCTGTGCCTCCTCTGGTTGGAGATTGGTCCATTCTTTTATTTTGCCCTCTCACCTGTCTTTGTTGTCCCCCTTGCACCTTTCTATGCAGGATTATATTTGCAAAACTATCCAATTGATCTTGATACGTGGCCATGCAAAGTATGTTTCCATCTTTTTACCGTTGCCAAAAGGTCTTCAATAGGCCCTATTTGTAATTCTTTCTCGTATTTAATCATTTGTAACTCGGTCTTTGTAAGTGACATTTAGTAGTCTTCGGAAACATCATATCTCCAAGGCCTGTATCCTTTGCTGCAGGTCAGCTGTAATTGTCCATGTCTTCACAAGCATAGAGAATGCCTAAGCGAACATTGCTTTTATTATTATTATTACTATTATTTGCTACACAGGGAGTTGAAGATGTTTTGATCGACTGATATTTCATATATTGAAAAATAGTTTGCAAATATTATTTTCTTATATCTGTAACAGGTCACTATTACAAATTAGCCGGTCCAAAGGAACTGGAAATGTTTTTGGCAAATCCAGAGAAATATGTGCCACCAGTTGCTCCTTACGACCTGCCACAACTAGAAGATTTGCCACACAGATTAACCAAAGAGGATCTGGAATTGAGAGAACCTGAGATTTGTGGCTATTGCCCAGTTACGTACCTTGATGGAAATTTGAGGTAGATTGAAGAATATCTTGCATTTATTTATTCCCTTGGTCTCAATTGCTCTCAACTAAATGTTTATAAGGCATGCGCAACATGTGACAGTAAAAATTCAGCTCTTGACCAACTTGCGTCAGTTCTCTTCCTACTAACAGGAGAAGAGGTGAGGTGAAGGTCTCTGGTGCTCTAAAACCAGAATGCTGGGGATAGGTGAATCCCATCATCCACTGGTGATATCTTTTTCATCATCTCATTCAGTCCTAGGACTGGTCAACAAACTCATTGATTTTGTCCTTCAATTTCTGCCTATCCTCTGCAGCTGCCTTCAGTTCAGCATACGTTTTCACAGCCATATCTCCGCAAGCTTAAGACAAAAAAGGTATTTCTTGGTTTTCCCCTCCTTCTCCTTGCATAATGTCCTCCAAGACGTTTTTGACTGGACCCTTGCTCCGAAAATTATGTCCCAACCAGCCAAGTCGATTTCTTATTTAGGATAAATGAATAAATCAAAGATTCAGTTGGGTACTGAATATAAAAAAAGTTTATAAAAACATATATTAATATATACAGACTCTGTAGTCTTCTAAACTAGTATGAAAAAGTTAATTTAAGGTCATGACTCAATGAGCACTCTGGACAAAAACAAAACAAAACCCACACTACAACCACAAGGCCTTCTTAAGAGACAAAGAACAAACAAAAACAACTTAAAATATATATTAAAGCAAGAAAAGCAAGACATGATGTTTGACGGCGATACAACACTGTTTGAGTTGGCAACCATTACCAGGAAGTGGCCAGGAATGTGGTATTCATGGTATGTCAGTTATGAAATAGAGTAGATCAAACACAAAATACTCAATATAATTACATATAGAAAAAATATAAATGAAAAAGTGCGCACATAGATACACAGATAATCAAATATACAAGCATTGCCTCAGTGACAGCAACAGGACCAAAGAAATCTCCAAGCAAAACAATAAAACTAACAAAACAAACAAATATCAAGAGACACAAGTATATACATATATTTAATTAAAAAAACAGACACACATACTGAAAAAAGGATACAGAAATGGATGTATAATATGTTATGCAGTAAGAAAGAGATGTAAAAGAAAATAGGTTGAAGAGAAAAGGGGTCAAAAGAGAGCAAGAGAGGATTGAGCAGGGGTGTGTATGGAAACATATGTATTAAAACCATGAGGTTTAAAGCATCCCTTAAGGAAGATAAATGATTCTCAAGCTCAAAATGGTGCTGATCATCAGAGGAACAACAGACGATTCCAGTGACTGGAACAAGAGACCATTCTAGTGACTAGAACAAGAGACCATTCTAGTGACTGGAACAAGAGACCATTCTAGTGACTGGAAGAATAGACCATTCCAGTGACTGGAGCAAGAGACAATTCTAGTGACTGGAACAAGAGACCATTCTAGTGACTGAAACAAGAGACCATTCTAGTGACTAGAACAAGAGACCATTCTAGTGACTGGAACAAGAGACCATTCTAGTGACTGGAACAAGCGACCATTCTAGTGACTGAAGCAATAGACGATTCCAGTGACTGGAGCAAGAGACGATTCCAGTGACTCTGATATCAACCATGCCCTGATGTCTAGGACTATTGAAATTGGAGTGCAAGAGGTATTGGAAATGTCATTGAGGTGTTGTTGTTAAGAAGGAATTCTCCCTCATGTATTTAGTATCGCAGCCATTGCAAAGAATAGCAAAGATTAGTTTATGTGACTTGCAGGTGAACATTTCTTTTATCTCAGAATATCATTTCACAAAGGCCACTGAACGTGTCTGGGTGCATAGGGACACATTATGCAACCAATCTTGTTTTTGAAAAGCTAGGTGCCGTGGTGGTCTATGAGATGAGTCTTGAATCGGAATTTTGAAATCAAATGAAGTTCGAGTGAATTGGTGTGCATTTAAAGGACAGTGCAAGAATTTGAAGCCAATTAGAGACAGGAACCATATGTATCTACATCCTTCGTAGTTTTCTGAGAGACACCAAAGACCTGTGAGTATGCCTGGAGTGCACAGACAAATTTATTCTTTAAGAACAAGAGCTAGCGAAATTTAAATTTGAGAGCTTCGTTAAAATTCCCACTTAAGACTCATCTCATAGACCACCACGGCACCTAGCTTTGCAAAAGCAGGAGTGGTTACAATATGTGTCTCTATCCACCAGACACGTTCAGTGGCCTTTGTGAAATCATATTTTGATATAAAATAGGTGTTCACCTGCAAGTCACGTCAGCTAAACTAATGCTATTCTTTGCAACGGCTGCAATACTAAATACATGGGGGGAGACTTTCCTTTAACAACAACACCTCAATGACATTTCCAATAACTCTGGTGCCCCAATTGCTAACAATTTCACTAGTGTTGGACATCAGGGCATGGTTGAAATCATAGTCACTGGAATCGTCTGCAGAACATATTTTGCAGTCCTGTCCATTGTATACTTCTTCTTCGTACGCTGTCAGACGTCAACCTTTATTTTTTCGAAAAAAGCAGCGGTCATCCTGAGGCTGTCGACACTGCCATAGAGCTTGTCTAGTGTTGCCACTGGTGATGGCCACATCTGCTTTCTCTGATGGTTTGAATACATTCCACATTTTCATGTAAACATGTAATGTGCCATTAAGCCACTGCTTAATACAGAACAAAGCTATAACTGCAATTCATTGAAGACTGACATAGGCAAGGAAGCTAAAGAAAGGGTTTGACGGTAGTAGAGGTTGGTTTTCAAGATTCAAATAAAGAAGCTAGTTCCACAATATTAAAGTGAAGGAGAAATCCTACTGCTGATGCTTAAACTAAAATCATTTAGGATGGTGGCCACACTAAGCAGCAAATATTTAATGTTAATAACTTAACTTGATGTCTTTATACTGGTTTATAAGACTGCAGAGTCTATAAACAACCAGTTTCATTTACATTTCCTTGCTCTAAAAACTATGCGCAACCAATCTATTCTTGAATGCATTTATTGTCCCTGCCTCCACTACTTCCCGTGGCAATGCATTCCAAGCATTCACCACTGTCTGAGTAAAAAAATATTTCATAATATCTAATCTGGACCTTTCTTTAGATAATTTGCAGCTATGCCCTTTTTTTCTTGTAGGTGGTTGTATTTTGAAGAAAAAAATTGTTATAGTCTTCTTCTTCTGCGATCGTTCTCAAGCTCTCACTACCTGAATAGGGCTTTGCAAGTAGCAGGATGTAGTCTAGAGAACACAATGCATTGTGTCGCTAGTTTACAGCTTGACTGCGATATTTTCACCTTTCGGTCCGACACATCCGTCTTCGGCAGGGTTATAGTCTAATTTATCCTTTTCTTTGATTATCTTATAAACCTGTATTAATTAAGTTACCTCGAATTCTTCTCTTTTCTAGACACTAGAGGCTGGTTTTTCTCTTTCCTCATAACTGTAATTCTGGAATCTCACTTTCAGCTTTGTCACTATTTTTTATATCCTTTCTAGCATGTTTATATCTCCTCTACAATAAGAACTCCCCATCTGTACACAGTACTCCAATCTAGGTCTAACTAATCTTTAATACAGTTTGACAATCACCTCCTATGTTTAATATTTCTTTTCATCATACCTAACATTGCATTTGCCTTTTTCACTGCTACATAGACTTGATCACTCACTTTACCTGTATGATCTATTAGAACCCCCTAGGTCCCTTTCCTTGTCTATCTTTCTAACCTTGTACTGGAATAAAGCCTCCAAGTATTTCTCCTCTCTTTTATTTTACATGCTACTTATAAATATATCACAGCCTTGATTATATTTCCCTTGCTTGCATCTAGGTATGAAGCACTGGTTCCGGGAAATTGGCAGTTTGCTGTAGAATACAAAGGAAAGGTTTATCTTATGGATAGTGAGGAAAAGCTCCAGAAATTCATGAGGTAAGTTTAATAGTTGACAGACATACATCTCCTTAATTGTTTATATATGTGCGTTAAAGGTAATGGTAGTCGTACAGCAGACACTGCTGGCAGGTATGAAGTGTTAGAGATTACTTTGTACTAGGCCTTAATTTATTAATAAGGTCTGCATGGTGAAGCGGTCAGATCATTTGCCTTATGTTCAGAAGATTTGGGTTCTAATTCGAGCTGCGGCGTTCGGTTCATACTGACAATTTTTTCAGGAGCTCACTGGCTTCATCGCTGGAGCTACGGAGTTCGTGCTTTGTGTGATGCTCTCGGCAGGCAGTGGCATACCGTTCTGCGGAGGGAGGCTGAGCAATATAGGGATACCCGCTGCGATGAAGTCTTTATTAACCTTTTAATAGTAAGGTGGAATGGTTAGTTCCCTTACTCACTGCATTTCCTTACCTAAAAGTAAACCAGGTATCCATTTACATCTGGGTCAACTGGAGCAAATTGGTAACATAAACCAAAATCAGTATCTTTGATGTGAGAAGCAAACTCTCAACTGCTGTGCTACTCAAACACTGTTAGGTGTTTTACTTACTTACTTAGTCACTCATCTTCTACCCTGAGGTGTAGAGTCTTCTACCTTACTTACTTAGTCACTCCTCTTCTATCCTGAGGTGTAGAGTCTTCTACCTTACTTAGTTACTCATCTTCAACCATGAGGTGTAGAGTCTTCTACCTTACTTAGTTACTCCTCTTCTACCATGAGGTGTAGAGGTTTCTCAGAGACATTGCCAGATTGTTATATCGACCTCTATCATTTAGCCTGGCTTTAGTCTAGTCCTCGGTCTCTTAATGAATGTAATGATCACTAGAATTCATCTACTGTGTAACTCTAGGCACACTATATTTGGACACCAGGTGCAGTCCACAAACTGAATTCTAGGCAAGGTTTCGTACAGACAACACATCCCTTACAGACTAGTCCAGGAAAATGTGACCCTGAGAAATGGAATAAACTGGCGCAGATCCCCTGAATCGGACTGCTGGAAGAAACTGCGGCCTGGACACCACTTGCCTTACATGACATGGAGGTCACTAAATAGACTCCGAACTGGTATATCACAGACAGGAAGAACTTAAAGACATGGGGATACAGGGAAGATGAGACGAGTGACTGTGAAACAGCACAAGACCCAGACCACCTGATGATCTGCCCAAACCTTCTGGAAACTTGTAATATAGATGACATGTTGACAGGGAATGACAAAGCAATCCACGTGGCTGACATTGGAAACATGATGTCAGACCTGGTGCCCAGGACATGGAAAGTAAGTAAGTAATGTGTGAGCTAGTACATCTGCCATAGACGTTGTCTACTTCTTCTTTGTCTTTCGTCCTGAATAGGATGTTTTGTTACGTTGTGTCGTAGTTAACAACAAGGCTGTAATATCTGTGTCTTCTGCTTTAGCAAAGCACATTGTTGGAACCAGGCATGACTTCTCTTATTAGGGCCAAAGATGCAGCACATTGAATGAACTGACAGCATCCAGGGACTCATAGCTGGCTGCTTGCATCAGGTTTCAGCGAGCCAGAGCCGATCCAGACCCTACTTCACCTCCAAGCAGCAGCCCTGGATACAAGTTGCACTAGTGTAGTCTGGCTAAGAGAATAGGGATAGCAGTGGGAAGGCAAACCTGATAGCTTGTTCTTCTTCTTTCTTCGTTCTCAATCTCCCGCTACCAAGCCCTAAAAAGGGCTTTGTAAGTAGCAGGATGATGTGTCCGGAGAACGGTATTGGTTGTGTCATAGTTTACAGCTCGATTACGATATTTGCACCTTTCAGTCCAACACATCCGACTTCAGCAAGCATTTTTGGGTACCGGGTTAGCCTTCCCTTCTCGATCCCTTCTACTTAGCCAGTCTGCTCTGTTGCAGCCTGTTACCCAGGATCACCGCATAGAGGTGTAGAAGAGTCTTGGCAGCTCTGGTTCGCTGGCCCTGACGCTAGCAGTCAGTTATGGGTCGCTGACCACTGCAACTTATGTGCTGCTCAGTATCTTGATCCCAAACCTGGTACCAAAAATCGCTAGCTGATATCAGATCGAAAGGTGCAGAATTTGTAGTTATAATTAATAATAATAACAACTCTAATTCTTGTGTCACACTGATGTAAAAGTAAAGTAAAGTAACCCATAGCGTTACTGCCGTAGGGTATGAAGTGTTAGCGATCTCACGTTTCAAATTTCGGTCTGAAAAAACATTTCCGCCCCAACTGGGGAATGAACTCAGGACCACTCAGATGCGAAGCCAGCTCGCTAACCACTGCGCTACGCTGCTCCCTAAGCTAATACTGATCTCTACAACTGCCTGTTCCTAATAGTGTTTATCAGTATTTGTCATGATTCTCTACAATGCCATAATGTTAAAATGTTGTGTGGTTTTCTTAGTACTATTCTGTAAAACTACACTTCTACGACCTCCAAAATAAAGACTCACCTTATCACTAGCACTAGGCCATTGTAGTTAAAGGTATTTTTATATATTTTAATATATGTTTAAGTAATAAGTTTGAACAGTTTAGGAAAAATGCAAGAATGCCACACCGAGACACAGTGTGCACAAATGCTGTAAATAGATCTAACCGCTGTAACAAAATGGTGCCGATACCTATCTCGGATTTCAGGAAGAGTCAAAAGCTATGAGGAGCTGTTAAGAATGCGACTCTGAAACCCGTAGTTATATTTTATGCTGAGCGCTATTAATGAAGTTTTATAAATTAATAGCTTCTCTGTTTATTTGTTGTCTGTAATTTGTTTTAATCTCGACTATAAAACAGAAAATGTGTGTAACTTGCAAAAACTCTAGAATGGTCAGCTATAACTTAACGTCTTAACGTCTTTATAACTTAACTTAACGTCTTTATACTGGTTTAGAAGACCCTGCAGAGTCTGTATACAACCAGTTACATTTACATCACCTTGCTCTAAAAGCTATGCGCATCCAGTTTATTCTTAAATGCATTAACTGTCTCTGCCTCCACTACCTCCCCTGGCAATGCATTCCAAGCAGACACCACTCTCTGACTAAAAAAAAAATAAAAAAATATAGCGATGTGAAATTTGCACAGCTCATTCTGTCTTAAATTTCTAGGTCAATATAACTATTTTGAGCTCACCGCATTGTTCCTGAGTTAATATATATTATCAAAATTTAAACTTATTTATAAAGAATGTATTCTTTTGGTGTACCATAAAGTGCCATCATATTAGTGGGGCTACTCAAGTTCAGATACTCGACTCGACAATGTGCTTCGCCAGTTAGCTTTCAGTTTCATAACTTTTGTTTTATTGCTTTAGTGCAGAGTTTTCTGTGTTTAGTGAATGGTACATATAGGGGGATTATCAGAATGCCACAGATTCAAATGCTAATTACATTTTTTTTAAACTCTCAAACACACAAAAACGTAGCAACTAACACAACTTATTTCAAGTTGACATAGAACTGAATTGTGTGTATTTAAAAAAAATCTTTGTGTATGACAAGGACAAGAATAGCACCATAGCCCCACAGAGGGCATGTCATAAGAGACATAGCAAAACAGGTGATCATGGTTGGGTGGTTTGTTAAGAGCAGCATAAATGGTGCCTAATAAGCTGCAGGTCTACTTTGCTCTAGTGTTTGAGTCTATTAAGATGGACTCGCACATTGGTTAAATCACCCTCTGTAAGCGCTTGTCCCAATGCAGCGGAGTATTAAGCTGCCCGATCCTCAACTGCTAAGCAGGAAACCTTTCTCCTAGCAACATCCAGCTCTTACCAGATCTGGGACCTGCACAGGGTCATCTGCCCCTGTAGAAGTACAGGTCGACTAAGAACTCTCTTAATTTTTTCCATTGACTACAGCATGTTGTATAGCTTGGAGTAGTAGTGTAGTGTATCTGGCATAAGCTCAAAGTGGCCCACCAGGGTCTTTATGTATGACAAAAACAAGAATAATACCACTGCCACACAGAGGGCATGTTGAAAGAGACGACTAACTGTGTGACATGGCAAAAAAGGTGGCCATGGTTAGGTTGTTTGTTAAGAGCAGCATAGATGGTGCCTAACAGACTGCAGGTCTACTTTGCACTAGTGTTTGAGTCTATTAAGATGGGCTTGCTCATTGATTAACCACCCTCCAAGAAACTGGTTGTATACAGACTCTGCAGAGTCTTCTAAACCAGTATAAAGAATTTTTTTGGACAAAATTAAACTCATATATTTTCTTTCTTGACATTTGACTTTGCATCACTTGTGATTCCCAGACAACCAGAAAAGTATGCCAACCTGACACTTCCACACAAACTCCCACCTGCTCCTGAAGATATGCCATTACAGAACCTTCCAATGCTTGGTTTTATGGAGCAAACATGTGCTATTGCAATGATAAAAGCCCTCACAGCTGCAGGCAATGTCAAACCCAAGTATCCATTCATTTCATCAACTCGTTCGGCCTTGATATTCATTGCTTATCATCTGAAAGGTGAGTAACTATAACATTGATAAAAATGGAGAAGAAATCTTGTTTGATCCTAATGTTTCAGTCTTTGTGTAGATCCAAGTAAAGTGTCAATAAAACGAGAGGTGTGACAGGGTCGCTAGCTTTCACATTGTTTCTGTAACGCATATTCTGAGTTTATGATGGAGAATGTTGTTCAGATTTGTATTAGGGGTGCCAAAGTCAATGGTATGAAAGTTAATGCCATCAAATTTGTCGATGATCAAGCCATAGTGCGAGGATCAGTACCAATATTGCAAAGTCTGCTTGAAAAAATTAACAGCCCGGACAAAGAGTTTGGCATGAAAATAAACACATTGAAAACATTGAATAGCTCTGCAACAATTTAATGGAGAAATAATCGAACAAGTGCAGAAGTTTACACATTTGGAGCATACCATAACATGATGATGCGCCCGCATTGAGACAGAAATTAGGACAGGGATTGTGTTGACAAAAAAAAGGTCTTTAGAGAAAAGCAGAAATTGCTAACCTCAAAGAATATTGGGATAGAACTGAGAAAAAGAATAATCACTATTATGGCCAATTGCATTGTATGGGAATCAAACATGGACTCTAGCAAAGAAGATTCAAAAAAGCTTGGAAGCGTTTGAAATGTGGTGCTATCATAAAATGGAAAGAGTGAATTGGACAGAAAAAAGATCCAATAACAATGTCCTCACTGAGGTAGATGATCAAAGACAAATATTGAAAATGATACAGAAACGAAGACTGAGTTGGCTGGGACACAATATGCAATTTGAAAGTCTTCTACGGAACATACTAGAGTTCAAGATTCAAGGGGAAAGAGAGCATGGGGACCAAGACTCATCTTTGCATCTCAGGCAGAGACATTAAAGTACGAACCTGTGTTGAAATAAAGAGAGCTGCTCAGACAACCTTACAACTAATTTAAGGACGGATCAATCAGAGGATAGGGTTCATTTGGGGAGATATGCTTAGGCAGCCTTACAACCAGTCTTATTACTGATCATCCAAGTAATGATGATGGACTGTATGTCTAGTTTGCAAGACTGTTGGGCAGTTGACGGGCTTCTTGACCTCCTCAGCAGGCATCAGGAGGGTATACCTATTGATCAGTCAATCTTCACTGATCACGTTTACGCGGGCAACATTGTCCTGTTCGGCACAGACAGATCTGCGCTGCAGTGCTCTCTTGAAATGTTAGACAGAAACATGCCCTCCCTAGGCCTGTCTATATCCTGGGCCAAGACCAAACTTCAGAGCCTCATTTCCGACACAGCACACTACGGTATTGAAACTCAAGGTCACACTGCAGAGGGCACCAACAAATTCGTCTATCTCGGTAGCGTGATATCAACCAATAGTCGCAGCGGTTCTAATATGTCAAGGTGGATCAGACTAGCTGCGTCTGCTATGCACGTCCTCTGACATGTGTGGAATAAAGGCAAAATCGCTCATGTGACAAAAATCCAGATCTACCAGTCCTGCGTGGTCCCAGTCCTACTTTACGACTCGGAAACCTGGACATTGCTGAAACATGACATATTGAGACTGGAAGCCAACCAACGGCCTAACCTGGCCATCCGATGGCATGACTACATCCGCAACGTAGAGGTCTCTGCTGAAACAGGCCTCCACCCAATCTCAAAAACACTTGGCTGACACCGAGTTTCTTTGTTCGGTCATGTTGTACGGCTGGACCATTAAACCCCGGCCCACAAGATCCTACACAAGTCGTTCCTCTGTGCCAAAAGTCTTCCCCTGACATACTGGAAGGGCAGAAGAGGCTGTCCCTGAACCGTAGGCTCTAGCAAACATTAAACTCCTCCTCAGCCCTGGACGAGGCCTAGAACCACGCCACAGCTGTGGGTCATGGATATGGCCGACCTACGCAATGGGCCTCAGACGACTAAGCGAATATTATTATATTAAGACTGCCATCCAAATATTCAGTTTTTTTGTCAACTCATTCGACCTTAATATGTATTGCTTATCAATTGACAGGAAAATAATGCTGATTACTACTTCTTCTTCTTTGAGTAACTGATGCTATGTTTCTAGCCCAGTGAGGTTCACGAAGGAGACTGCGCTTCAGGTCTTTGACAGTCCCCTACAGCTTTTCTAGTATGGTCGCTTTTCCAGGCCAGACTGCCGATTTTTGGTTTGCATAAGTGGGGCAGTCCTGCAGGATATGTTCTAGTGTTTGCTTTGGTGCTTCGCAATCGTTTGTGGCTGTGTCTCTAAGACTTATTTTGTGGTGGGCCTTGAGTTTGCAATGTCCCGTTCTGAGTCTGAAGATCTTTGTCTGCCGATCTCTGCTTAGTATGTCTACTCTGTCCTTTTCTGATTTGTATTTTTATACTGGTTAGTCTATTCCATGCTCATGGGGACTGTTTGATGCGTGTCTTTGCTTCTTCGTAGCTCTGTGGATGGTGAGTCTGCATCCCACAACTACTGGCTTTTGAGAACTAATTTGCCTTCTTGTTTCTCATAGGTAGGTAGACGTACAGAAATGTCAAACTCAATTATCAATTGTTTTTGTCAACTTATTAAACCTTTATAAACATTTGCTTATCAATTTAAAGGCAAGTAAATGTAAAAGTACTGAAAATTAGTAAGAATTCTTTTAAAATTCCTAATGGCTCAACTTGGAACTAAAGTCTGCAACAGTTGTTTTCATGTTCTTATTTTGGGCCATCTTTAGAGCTCTATCCACATGCTTGTTAATAGCTTTTGATATCTCATTCCTTGGATAGACTTTAAGATTTATTGCTCATAGAAAGCCATATTGTATGCATTATTTCCAACTTGTTTGTCATGATATTTCTAGTTTCTGTTCTGTCGACGTCATTGCACTCTGAGTGAAACCATAGGTGCTCAGTACCTCTCAGCAAATGGCGAAAAGTGTGGATACTGATGGTTCCTATAGTTCTCTGGTTGTACACACTCCTGCTCTGTCCTCTCAGGTGCCCCTCTCTGCTGGACCCAATATCATTTCAAAATCTTACAATTTTTGCACTGTTGGTTCATCGACTTCAGTGTCTCCATCCAAAAGGTGATCGTTGACCAACTTCAAAATGCCACCTCAATTCACTGCGAGTGCTCTTGAGGTCAGGATGTCAGCTCTTTCATTCCCACAAACCCCAGCATGGCCAGGATAGTAGATCAAAGTTCCCAGAGGTGCAAATCTTCTATGTTCACTATCCAATCATTCCACAGCCAGCTCTTCTGTACCTTTCGAAGCAAGGACTGAGAGTCAGAAGCAATGATTGGATCAAAATGCTGAACAGCGCATGAGCTGCAGTGGTCAGCAACCCATAGCTGACTGCTAGCATCAGGGCTAGCGAACCAGAGCTGCTAAGACCCTTCTACACCTCCAAGCGGTGATCCTGGATAACAGGCTGCAGCAGGGCAAACTGGCTAAGGAGAAGGAATCGAAGAGGGAATGCTAACCCAAAAACTCAAAAAATGATTGCTGAAGTCGGATGTTTTGGACCGAAAGGTGCAAATATCGCAGTCAAACTACTACATTCTGCTACTTAAGCCCTTTCAAAGTTTGGTAGCGGGAGATTTAGAACGAACGAAGCCAAGCCAAGCCAAGAAGCAATGATAACTCTTGTTTGTGAAGAGGCCAAGACACTCGCCTCTCAAAGTGATGAACGGAAACTGTTGGCGATCGAATCCCATGAGTTTCATGCGACCCCTGGTCTCACGGGAGGTAAGACTAGAGTGCCTGCATTCTGAGTTATCTCCAGTTGTCTCGACCAATAGTCTTGCCACTGATCCTAGGTAACTCAGGACAAGAGAGTGAGATTGATGACTAGTGCATTCACTCTCTCACTATAATCCAAATACAGCGCACATTACATTATTAAAACAAAACCGTCTCATGTTGTGGCCATCATTGCTTGTGATGGGCAGTAACTTTCTAACACCAAAATTGCAAACATTTAAGAAATCCTGGTAGATCTTGACCTTGCAGGGATTATTTCCAATTTTTTTTGCAAGATATCTATTGTTTTTCATTTGAAAGTTGAGTAGCAGCAATATTGCCAACATTTAAAAAATCTTGGTAGATTTTGATATTATAGTCATTATATGGACTGTCTTTCTGGCTTCAAAATTCAAACTTCAGTGCTCATTTCTTTCATCAAATCGTTTAGTCTTTGATGTAATAGTTGAAAAAGAAGCAACATTAGTAATAAGTTCACAAGAATGTTTTGTAGGTTTTAATATCTCATTCTAAATGGATCAGGTGTTGGGAGTTGATGCAGTTGATCATAGTGCAAGTCCTACTAGAATAAATTTAATTACAATGCAAGTCGCAGTGTCAGACTTAGACAAAAATATATCTCTATCCTGACCCTGCCATCATTGGAATATTGTTGTTAATATTTGGTAATCTCTATTTTATTTTTCAGCATTTAACCCAAAATCATCACCATATATCCGCAAGAAGTATAAGCAGAAACTGCAACAGTTCCAGGAGACATGTGAGCTCATACAATATCTTGGAAACAACATGACTGGCAGATACCGCGACCCCAGTGAAAGACCGAAAGACTTTGATAACAAACTAGAAATGTTCTTTGCCCTCAAAGGTGTGGAGCCAACTCCCACATGGTTAAAATAGAGTGTTATTTGATCAGATCACGAGTTCATTTCCATATTGTTCAGACTAATAAATAAATCAATCTATTTTTGTACATGGGGTGCACAAATGTACCATTATTATTTTCAAATACTTTTAGAATGATGAAACCATATTATGTATTAATATTATACACACGTAAGATCTTTTATAGTGATGAAAGTATAGTATGCCATCGTATCTTATAGATATCGCCACGAGATCTTATTGTAATGAAGTACAGTCAGTATATGATGTCAGATCATACAAATATTGTTGATCGATGGTATACAAATTGTGTAATGTTAGGTGGTCACTATAGCTGAGATGTATTTGCCTATCAAGAAACAAACAGACAAAAGTGGGGAATGGTAAGGTTTCAAATCCTGCATGTTTCAAGCGGCCCTAGGTGTCAAGGAAGGTGGAACTAAGTTTCAAGCGTCCCCAGGTCTCAAGGAAGGTGGAACGAAGTTTCAAGCGGCCCTAGGTCTCATGGAAGGTGAAACTAAGTTTTAAGCGTCCCCAGGTCTCAAGGAAGGTGGAACTAAGTTTCAAGCGTCCCCAGGTCTCAAGGAAGGTGGAACTAAGTTTCAAGCGTCCCCAGGTCTCAAGGAAGGTGGCACTAAGTTTCAAGCGGCCCTAGATCTCAAGGAAAGTGGAACTAAGTTTCAAGCGTCCCCAGGTCTCAAGGAAGGTGGAACTAAGTTTCAAGTGGCCCTAGGTCTCAAGGAAGGTGGAACTAAGTTTCAAGTGTCCCCAGGTCTCAAGGAAGGTGGAACTAAGTTTCAAGCGTCCCCAAGTCTCAAGGAAGGTGGAACTAAGTTTCAAGCATCCCCAAGTCTCAAGGAAGGTGGAACTAAGTTTCAAGTGTCCCCAAGTCTCAAGGAAGGTGGAACTAGCATTAAATTATACCAGAGATTAACTAAAAACTTAAAGGACCCATGTATATGCTGTGCATATAAAAGATCCCTTGGCAATTGAAAAGGGAAGGCTGTTAGCCATTTGGATAAAAATTTAGAAAGAAAAATAAACGCTTTCCCAATACGTCACCAACCTTCCCACAGGTAAAGTAAATAAAAGAAGTAAAAATCTCAAAAAGAAGAATGTACTACAGATAGTTTTGACTACCTGGCAGCAGGCATAACTTACCTGTTTGTATACCAGGATTCCAAGTATATAATGTTTTTATTGCATAGAAAATAAAGACAGATTTTACTGCACTATCTTCATATAAGTTTTAATGTTTTATATAAGGAGGCACATTCTGAAAAATTACTTTCACTAAAAGAACATTAATTCTCTCCTTTTTAAGTGTTGTTAACTTATTTGTCACACACTTTATTGTGTGAGAAACTTAATTTGTTCTCTTCACTTGGTTATTTTGTTCGTAGATGTTTCCATTGAAAACAAGACATCTCATTAAAATAATTTTGTACATTAAATTATTAGTTTTGGTAATTATGATACCATTATAATTTGTTTGTTTGTAGTCTTTGTCTACTCCGATCTGTGATAACAATGATTTAAGGACATTTTACACTATCACATAGCATTACTGCCGTAGGGGTGTGAGGTGTTAGCGATCTCACATTTCAAAGGCTCGGCTATATGAGGGCGGTAGCCATCTCCTCTCCCTCGCCGCTTTTACTTCCCGGACTGAACCGGTACCCATTTAAGGCTGGGTCGACCCGGGAGCCATTGCGGTCTGAAAAAAACATTACCGCCTCAACTGGGGAATGAACCCAGGACCAGGACCACTCAGATGCGAAGCCAGCGCGCTAACCACTTCGCTAAGCTAGCCAGAAAAGGAATAATTATTCTAAACAGGCTAGCAACTTAAGCCTTTATTAAAAGCCTGACTAATTTCTTAAATATCTATCAAATTTGTTTCATGTATCACAGAAGTATGCAGCATATATTTTTTTGTTTGTTTTTAACTTTCAATTTTACATCAACAAATTAATTTTGGACTAAGAATAATATTTTTGTTGCATGTAGATGTAAGTCTAATGTCTCTAAGAAATTAATAACAATTGTTCAGTTCAGTTGAAGTGCGGTTGACCGCAAAGGATCTCTAGTGTACTCTATCTCTTGCTGTAACGGTGGTGCAATTTGACAGGATTTTCCCAGTCCATCTCCTGATGTTATCCACCAACTTATAATGTTATCTTCCTCTTGAACGGCTGCTTTCCACCCTACCCTCTAGTATGGTCTTCAGCAAGGAGGTATGTCTTGTTACTGAGCCAAAACAGCTGAACTATCTAATCCTAATTATTGTAATTAATTCTCTTTTCAACTCTTTCAATACCTCCAAATTTGTTTTTTTCTCTTTCCCAAAAAATGCGTTCAAATCTTCTATATACCCACATTTCCAAGGCTTCAATACTCTTTTCCAATTTGTTATTTTGTGTCCATGTTTCTGCACCATAAAATAGTGACAAGTATACATAACACTTGACATTTTTTATTTTCTATGAATGATTTATCTATTTTGGTGTCAGTATGTGTCGCATGTTGCTGAGTACCATGTTGGACATACCTATTCTCTTTCTGATTTCCTTTTTACACCTGCCTTTTTCCGTTATTATATGACCTAGATAAAAGAAATTACGTACATGCTCCAGTAGTTGATCTTTTATTTCGATCTGCATACATGGTTTCTCTTCACTTTTCTCAAGTATCATAGTCTTTGTTTTCTTTATGTGTAACTCTTGACTTATTTTGTATATTGTTGTCACAAGCTCCTGTAATTCTTGCTCACTTTTTACCATTTCTTTTGATTTCCACAAAATTTAGTAAAACAATAAAAGTCCCCTCTCGCCCTTTGTATTCATAATTTGATATCCCTATCAGTACCTCCGATCTTATCTATATTACTACCAAGTTATATGAATGAATCTTGTAGTACTGTATCGTCCAGTACAATTTATTTGTCACGAGATGTTTTTGTTGTCACAATGTGTCTTTTCTCTGTGTACCCTAATTTCAGTACTGTTTAATAAGGTCATTCTAAATTACATTTGTATGAATATTAATTAATAGTAAATTGTTACTTATGCCCTTCATAGCGTTTATGAAGGTCACTCAATAGTAAATATTTTATAAATGTCATTTAGAAGTACATTTTTGTGAAGGCTCATCATCAATGTATTAGATCAATTATTTGACCAGTATACGTAATCATTTTATTAACCCTTTGAACTGTGGCTACCCAGTCCATAAAATACCATTCCCTTGTGGTCCTGAGAAAATACACACAATGTAGACATTTGAGTAAAACTATTTACTATGACAAAACTATGTCCTCTAATTTAGTTATTCTATCTAACATTGACTGGCCTGCAAATCTCCAATGTTCCTACTTCAGTAGAGTGTGTGTGGAATATATTCATCAAATTGTTGTCAAAATCCTAGCATTGCAGCCCAAAATGTGCCTTAAAATAATGGTCCACCTGTCACACCAGCAAACGGGTGGCTTTTGGAATGGGGTATCTACACACACACCCCAATATATGGGTATCACAGGTTCAAAAGGTTACGCTACAATGATTTGTTATCTAGCAACAGAGTAGCAGAACAATAAGGTCTTATATCTGGTTGGTTCTTGATGATGAAACCAGTGTTGTGTGATAACATAAGCTTTTTTAATATTCTTAATTTGTTTTGTTATAAATGTTGTATTTCTACTATAGTTAAATTGCTGTTTTGCTGCTTACACTTTTTAATGTTCTTTTTTTTTGCACTAGCAGATAAGCTGTACCAGAAATTATAATTTCCTTCTACTAACTGCATTTTCTGTTTCACATGTAGTGTTCGGCTATTGATACGTGATGTGCCTCTACTTACATGTGCTGTTTCAGTAATTATACATGATGTGCCCTATTTACATATGATGTTGCATTAATTACATGTGCCGCTCTACTAAGCATGTGTACTATTTCACTAATGACATGAGCTGTTCTGCGTTCTTCTTCTTCGTTCATTCTCAATCTCCTGCTGCCAAGCCCTGAAAGCTTGACTACGATATTTGCACCTTTTTGGTCGGACACATCCGACTTCAGCAGTGTTGTTCTGCAAATGGTATGGGCTATTCCACTAATTGCACATATTTCACTTATTTTCTGTGTTTTTTCACTAATTATACATGCTGTTTCACTAAATACACATAATGTTCCACTAAATACACATAATGTTCCACTAAATACACATAATGTTCTACTAAGTATATGTGTTTTTCCACTAATTACACATGATGTTCGACTGAATATACATGCTGTTCCACACAAGATGTCCCACTTATCATGATGGCGATTTTAAAGTTTTGCCTTTGAGGAGATAATTTAATTAATGTACAAGATTTACACATGAGCTAGATATTTTCTTAAAGTTTGGGTGTCATTTAGGTGATGTGTCATTATTTTTCAAGATAGTCACCATCCCAGTCCACACGCAACCACGAACGTCGAACAAGCTGTTGTATCCAGTCGAAGAAAAAATCAGACATCTTCTCCTGAAACCAGATGGCTGTGCTTGCATCTCCTCGTGAGAAGCATAACGGTGTCCCTTGAGGTGTTCCTTCAGCTTTTGGATGAGAAATAAAGTGTCAGATTAGGGCTGAATGATAGGTGCAGTAAAATGTTGTCAAACTTGAGACGCTCCAATACAGCCACTGTTTGTCGACTCGTGTGTCGGCACCCACAGCTGAGATTGGTTGTGCGCTACGAGCCTTGTCATGCAGGTTCATTGTGGCTGGATTTTGTCGCCTTTTACAGTCCGTGCCCACCTCCTGACAGTACTAACATCCACACAGGCGTCACCATATATCGCAGTCAATCTTTGATGCATGTTGGTGGGCACACAACGTTCCACTGTCAGGAAATAAATCACATCACAGCACGTTACTTTAACCGAATTTCCATGTAGGGCGCCATTTTACTGTATGCTGTGCACATGCGTCACATTTAAGGCACATGCCACTACATGCCTCTATATTCACTTCATTAGAGATTATTTTCACATAGGTGACATGGCTCCGAGAACTGTTGTCACAGTTATGGCACTGGAAATAGACCTTAGTCGTCCTCGTACCTCTGTTGTTCCACTAATTGTGCAAGGTGTTCTAATTACACATTAGTTGTTGTCCATCACAAGTGATGAAGACCACTCTCTTTGTTCAGCCGTGTGGACAGTCGTATCACTTGCTGTGTCCGCTGAAATGGGTGACTTGCGCGGTGATGTGGATTAAAGTGAGGAAGAAACTGCGCCTTTTGTCAACCTCACTCACAGAGCCTAAGGTACCTTTTGCCAGTGGCAAGACATTCATCGAGACGACTGGAGATAGCATAGGATGCAGATTTTGCCTCAGGGTTACCGCCAAAGCCTTTCCGGAAACATGTAACCCGCAGGGTAGAAAGGTGGGAAGGCATCTAACGCAGTTTGTCGTGCCTTTTCGATAACCACAAGAGGTCGTATGGACAACACTCAGCGTGTCAGTGACTCTGGCATCTCTCCCCAGCTGTATTCAGCTCATCATAGTAGCATCTAAAATTCCCACACGCCAAATTCGTGAAGGTGAACCGGCAGAACTAACCCGTGAAATACGTCACAGGTATAAGCGTAGTGCCATTCAGCCGGGCGTCCAGACCAGGGTAAACGGATGAAAGAAATCACAAAAAAGAACGAAATAACAAGTCCAGACGGAAAACAACTCCACGTTTCCGTGAACACAAGTGTAAGTCGTCGACTAGTGTGAATTCCAGGCAAATCCGTGGTCAGGCGGCATCCATAATGATCCAAAACAGTAGAGAAATGTAGACTCGCAGCCAATTATGGCGCCATCTTTGCCAGAGTTTTAATTACACATGATGTTCCAATAATTACATGTGCTCTTCCACAAATCACATGCACTATTTCACAAATACATGTATTTTACAATAGGTTACAAATGTTATTACACTGTAAATTGAGCTCCAACTCTACTTAATGTTTTATATTCTTCATGAAGAGGGTCGACATTTGTAGATGTGTAATTTGAAAAAAGATATTCACCTATCTAAAAATGTGATATAGATTTATATTAGTCTATGACTTATTTAATTAAAAAATGAATTTCACTTGTAGTTTTATTGTTGGTCATTACCTTGTGTTGTGTTTGTGCTATACAAAATGTTTGTGTTAACCACGTCTTAGTTAATAAATCATTGTCATTATCATGTAGCATGTCCTTTGCAGAACGTCACTCTCACAACAGCCAACCTGTAAGACTCTCGATCTCTAGCCAAAACTTCCGCCTCTGTCGCTGTCATCTTCAGGACCTCCGTGATGTCTTGTGTCCATCTTCTTCTCAGTCTGCCTCTGCCTCGCTTTCCAGGCACCATACCCTCCAATATCCGTCTTTCCAGGCACCATACTCTCCAATATCCGTCTTTCCAGGCACCATACTCTCCAATATCCGTCTTTCCAGGCACCATACTCTCCAATATCCGTCTTTCCAGGCCATTATGGCGTTTAATGTGGCCAAAAAAATGTCAGATTTCTGGACAATATAATGTATACTAGCCAATTTTCCTTGATATCCAGTTCATTTAGCATATCTTCATTTTTCCTTTTCGCTATACATGCTAGTTTGAGCACCCTTCTGTAACAGTTTAGTTCAAAAGATTCAATCCTTTCTTCAGTGGTTTTGTGGTGGTCAATGTTTCACATTCGTACATTGCCACTGGGACGATGCAAGTTCGCAATATTTTTATGTTCCTAATTTTATTAGAGTTTTGCCATTAATTTCTCATTTTATTCAACCTCTGCATTGCCATAGCCATTCTCCGTTTGATTTCCTTCAGGCAATCTCCATTTTTTCTAATAATTGTAATTAAAAAAATCAGTACAGCTGGAAATCATTATCATGAATGTCCATCGCTCCTTTTTGGGCATAGGCCATTGACAACCTTCCTCCAGTATGTTCAGTCTTGAACTGCACTTTCTGTCTCTCTTCAGTTGAGGTCTATGGATTGAAGTTAATTTTCAGTCTCTTCTCCGGGTGTTCATGGTCTACCTATCTTTCTCTTCTCCTGTGTATTCTTTGTCCTGTCCAACCCCACTTCCTAAATTTGATCTGGATGTTGTTGGCTCATGTCCCATAGGTCTTCATTCGTCGCTATATCTTGCCAGCTTATACTCATTATCCTCCATTGACATTTATTGGCAAG
This sequence comes from Ariolimax columbianus, assembly GCA_036924085.1. Lineage (NCBI taxonomy): Eukaryota > Metazoa > Mollusca > Gastropoda > Stylommatophora > Arionidae > Ariolimax > Ariolimax columbianus. Next base: position 24,107,106 of record JAVGWX010000011.1, on the reverse strand, counting down.
CGACCGGAAATAGATAGCACATATTTTTTTCCCCTTTACCTTATTTCTCAATTCCCCAAGGTAGTGTGCGTTGCACTATGTTTGTATTTTGCGCCTGTCGGTCTAGTGAATCCGACTTTGGCATGCATTTTATGTAAGGGTCTGCTTCCTCCTGCATTTTCTAAGGATTTGTTTCCACGAGGTAACAGCGGGCGCTTTAATGGGGAACGAACGCAGCACCTTTGCGTTGTGAGCCGTATCACTTAACCACTAGCCCACGCTGGTTCCGATAGCACATATAATTGCTTTGTTGGTTGAAATACACAAGAATCAATAAGAGGGGGAACATCAAACACAACTAGATAAAGAACATGGCTCCAGAAGATGGTTTCTAAGACTTGGTGATGATCAGAGGTTGTAGCCTTATGTTCCAAAAGGAAATATAAGGATATCACTGTATTACCTGGCATTGCCCATGATAGTCATGTAAGTCAACTAACTCATTCACCCACCTATTTTCTCTCACCTCAAACTCGTTCACAGCAAACTATTCCCCGTCAGTCCATCCATCACTTTGTCCATTTCTTCTGCCTCTGAACCTGCCCTTACCCATCTCCTTACTCCTTGGTTCATATCATTAGACTAGTTTAAGAAACAAACAGTTCATTGTGTCAGTATTTGCCAGTAAACTATTCTTCGTGCAACCATAAAATCATATACCCATAGCTAGTGGAGGGAACAACATAGCAACCTGAAATAAGTTGATCTAGAAATCAGCACATAATGTTCAGCTTTAATTTTAACTTGATATGTCATTCCATTTGCGAGTTATGACATCTTCAGACATATATGTATAAATGTATATCATCATTGGCTCTTTTTGTCTTGTCAGACAATAGCAATTGTGCTTTTAGCAGAAAGCCCGGCCAGAAATATAGAGACCATGTGTTGCCCATGTAGTATGGTCCCTCTCTCTGTCTGCCTTGTTTGCTCCAAGGGAAAGGTGATATCAATACATTTGGAACAAGGAAAGCTGCAGAAGCTGCCTGATCAAGAGAGCAATGCTCTATCTGTTCGCCTGTCCGGGCTTCACTCCTAGACCAGCCACAAACTAAGGCTAAAGGCCTAGTCTGCCCTGCCACAACACTCAGCTGAGGTTGCCTTTCCTTTAGGATAAGGTTTTGTATCCTCTTGCATGTGCTCCTTCGCACATCGTTGGTTGTCAGGTTTAGTAGACGCTGACTAACTTTCAGAGATCAGAAAACAAGTTACACAGCCATATTTGACAAAACCTGACAAGATACGCCAGTATCTTATCTGCAAGGTTACAGATGGTTTGAAATCAGAATTTTCCTTCTCCTAGATGAGCTGCCTTCCTAGGCTTTCGAGCCCCCATCTGTCAGAAACTACTGGTTTTAAGGCATCAGTGGTTCGCCTTCCGCCCCTTCTCCTGTTAGTCAAAACAGTTCTGCTGTGTGAAGGCCAGAAGATGGACTTTGTTGTCAGAGGCTATATGAAATGCATGCCATGGGAGCATTTTATTGGTGTTGAGAGTTAATCCTCAAATCCCACCCCTGACTACAACATTTAGAACCATATCTATTTATATATATATACACACACAAATATACAAACTTTCATAAGTATAGTGTAGATAGGTCAAGTCTTTAAAATTGTTAAATTAAAACAATGTCTTTCACCTTCTTTGAAGTAAATAATTGTACCGATCCCAAATATCTTCTTTTGTAGCACTATATTTACAGAGAGTGTCACTTTAGCTGAGAGCTAAGGCACTTGCCTCACAAGACATGAAAGTCTAAAAAGTGGAGTTCCGAGTCCCACAGGTTTCAAGTGTCCCCTGGTCTCAAAGAAGATGAGATCAGCATCTAGTCATATTGGAGATTGACGAAAAACTCTAAGATCCCGTATACGATGGATGCTGAAAACAGAGAAATCTCAGATTCTAGAAAGGTGGGCAGACCATTTCTGCAACATTCTTAACTCCTCTGTATCCTTTATTTTCTCTAGTGGTTAGCTACTGTATTGACGGACAGAAGAGAAAGTGGTTTGTTCATCTGATAAAGGATACAGTATGATCAACCTGCAGTAAAATCATAAAATGCAATGCATAGAGGGTATCCAAAGAAACACTCTAAAAGTTCAAAATGTCGGTAACACAAATTTCCCACCGCGCGCAAAACAGAAGTCTGCTCACATCTCTCTGTCACGAGCAAGGCAAGTGCAGTAGAACCGAAGAAGTTGCTTACTTCCTATATTTCTTCTTCTTCTTCTTTATCCTCTATCAGACGTCGACTTCAATTTGTTCAAAGAAAGCAGCGATCATCCTGATGCTGTCGACACTGCCATAGAGCTTATCTAGTGTTGGCACTGGTGATGGCCACATGTGTTTTCTCTAGTCCTCGTATGTTGGGCAATTTTTCAGCAGATGTTCAGGGAACATTTTACCAGTATCAATGGTACACTCATCAGTAGCACCTATCTTTAGTTCTTTTAACAGTTGGTACACTAGTCTGTTGTTGCCTATGCATAGTCTGAAGACCACCTCCTGCTCTCTTCTGTTCAACCGGTTATAAGCATCATTTTTTGTGTAGTCAGTATCTTATGTGTCCATGTATCTGGCCCTAATAAACCTATTGGACTCTTCTTTGTATGTCATACTAGAATCTGGTGGTTGTAACCTTCCCCCTCTACTTCCGTCAGTCTATCTGCCTCTTCGTTGCCTTCATTGTTACAATGAAATGGGACCCTCTGTACTATCACTCTTTTGGGGCTGACCAAGACCGTCCTGGAAGGCACTGTGCGTGGGAAGCGTGAAAAGAGGGAAACCAAAAACGAGATGCGAGAACAATATTAAAGAGTGGACAGGAAGGTCTATAGCTGAAATTAATACCCTGGCGAAAAATCGGGACGTATGGCGTGAACTGGTTCAACAAACTGCAATAACGGTGCCTCAACGATCTTCTAGGTTACGGGACTGATGATGATGACATGAAATGGTTCGTTAATGTCCTTATTCTAGTGAAACCGTACATTGAACTGGTGTCTGTCGTTTTGTGTTGTATACCTGTGTTATGTGTTGTATACCTGTGGTGTGTGTTGTATACCTATGTTGTGTCTTGTATACCTGTGTTGTGTGTTGTATACCTATGTTGTGTCTTGTATACCTGTGGTGTGTGTTGTATACCTATGTTGTGTCTTGTATACCTGAGTTTTGTGGGTTTGTGTACCTGTGTTGTGAACAGCTTACCTTGTTTGTATTTATCCCGTACTCTAATTTAGAACTTTTTTATTTTCTTCTTTCTCTTCTTCCTCCTCCTCTTCTTCTTCCTTCTTCTCTTCCTTCTCCTCTTCTTCTTCTTCCTCAACCTCTTCTTCCTCTTCCTCTTATTCAAATCCTTCACCCTAGTTCCCCACTCTTTAAACAATTATTTGAGTATGTTTTGGTCTCCGAATCATTCTGTATTTAGTTCCCATTTGCTCCCTTTCCATTCAACAATCTATTTAAGCTACTTCTCTCTTTTATTCTGAACTTTCAGCATTGTTGTTTCTCTTTTCCTTCCAGCAAACAAGATTTCTCTCTCTCTCTCTCTCTCTCTCTCTCTCTCTTTTTCTCTTTCTAACTCTCTTTCTATTGTATTTTCCCTGGCTCTGTGCACTCTTCAACAGTCACATGTCCATTATTCTCCATCTCGTCTTGAAGCCTTGGAGGGGCAAGTCGATTGAGTTCTAGCCCTACACGATAAATGAAATGAAATTAATCCCGATTAAAAAAATTTTCAATTTGTAAATTGGTACGTCGCTTAATGTCAGCGACGGAAATGCAGTAAGAAAACCGACCAGATCACCTGAAAAAAGATGAAGCCTATTACAATGGATCCCCTAACACTTAATCCTCGATGGCAATGACTGCGCACTGGATCATCTTCAGCTTTTCTCTACATAATTATTTCTTTACATCCTCTTTAATCTGTGCACCAATTAGTATTTCTAGCAGTGTCCATTACCCCCAGCCATCTCTATCTCTCTCTCTCTCTCTCTCTCTCTCACCTCTCTACTTTAAATCTTCTTATTTCCCTGTTCTCTCAGCAGAAAGTCCATAATACAAGATAATTCGTGAAAAAAAAAGAATTAGTGGAGTCATTTAGAATACTCCAATATTCGCCTTCCACAGCTAGTGGGACAACATGAAAGCACAGACGAGCAAAGCTCACGAACAACAATTCCTGACAAACTACCAACCGTAACGACTATCGACTCAACAAACAACAATTGGTTATATTTAAAATACATGCCAAAGAAACGATTGTAGGACTATAAGCTTGGTCAACTCGCTGTTTCTGTTCATGGAATAATCAAAATAAAGAAACACTGCAGTCGGGGATAAAGTGGAAGAGACTTCACTGTAAGACATCTCAGCTTTTGTGAGGCGAGGTGAACAGTTAACTTTCCCGACGTCTTGTCTTACATATCACAAAGAGGTAACTGTAGCTATATGTCAGCCTCTGCCGTCAGGGATGAGGTACTACAGACGTCATTGTTGGAGATATCACCGTTTCTGAGAACTACTTCATTTCCCCTCTGCCATGCCATCCCTAATAGTAAATCAGGTTCCAATTTACAACTGAACTGACTGGAGCATATGGTGACTGGAGAGCGAGCCATGTGCCTTCGCGTGAACAGCAACCGCTCTAAGAACATTGCATCCTGCGTTCACTATATACATGTACTGTGGATTACTCTATATACATGTACTGTGGTGTTCTCTATATACATGTACTGTGGTCTTATGTCTTGGCTTGGCTTCGTTCGCTCTCAACCGAATGATTGAGAAATCATTGAGGAATGTAGTCTTATAATGCTTCCCATTGATATTTGAGTTATAGTTATGTTTCGTAGTACCTTGTCATGCCTACAAAGAAACCATTTTTTTCTTATACTTCAATTCTGGAACAATTATTCCTTTGTCACAGTTTGAAGATATGTTTCATTATTTACATGTAAGCCCATGTTACAAGAAATTCCAAATGTACTTTACCTATTATTTTTTAACATACTAAGGGACGTAACCAAATAAAATGTAAAATAAAAGAAAATAAAGGCTATCTCATCAAAGAAAATTCGCGTGAGAGGTTTTGACTTGGGCGTCTCCCCTCTATCCAGGTACAACCTAGAACGAGTCGATACCTGACCTACTGTTATGGAAGGAAAGACAACAACAAAGGAATTTGGCCACCCCGTCTCATCAAAAGTTTGGATCTAGTCGAAGGCAGCAGTGGCATTACTCTGATCTTTCTAAAATTAGGTTTATCCAGATATTTTAATGACTTCTTGCAACCAGTATTTTGACATGTTCAGTGTGCGCTCTCATTGCTTCATTTCTTGCCAATTGTGCACTTTGTCGCCGCATAGTGTTCTAACTTTCGTTTCCTCATAATATACCCAATAAAAGTTATGATGAATAAAACACTATCACTTTGTGTGAGGTTTCTTTTATATCATCTTCGCCGGTTTTAGCTGTAAAAACATAATTTCATGCTTGCTCATTGATTATATGTGATTCACCGTCATGTCATAAAAAATTATGTGTAGAAATCGGGATCAAGATGCTGAGCAGCGCATAAGCTGCAGTGGTCAGCGACCCATAGCTGACTGCTAGCGTCAGGGTCAGCGAACCAGAGCTGCCAAGACCCTTCTACATCTCCACGCGGTGATCCTGGATAACAGACTACAACAGGGCAGACTGGCTAAGGAGAAGGGATCGAAAAGGGAATGCTAGCCTGGTACTAAAAAAATGCTTGCTGAAGCCGGATGTGTTGGGCCGAAAGGTGCAAATATCGCAGTCAAGCTGTAAATTTTGGATAGTGTGGACAGAGAATGTTCGCTTCATGTGAAGTTTTTATTCTATGGACTTGTCTGGTCTGTCCCAGTTGTAAGCACATGATGCTGCACCTGTAGGAAACAATGTGCCTGGCTCGGGTATTATACTAACAACTTCTAACGAAGTCTTTAGCGTATCATGGAAGCAATTCTTTTGACCACCATAGAAGTGTTTATGTTCTGCGTCTTACCAATAAATAGTACATTTGGCAGCCATTGACCTTGCTTGCGGACTACATGACCTGCCAATATAATATGTAATTGCACGAGAATATTATTCATGCTAAGATACAAGAACTGCAGAATCAGGAATCCTGTCTTAACATTTGATCTTCGTCCCCCTTCTGGATTGCATTGGCATAAAAGGCCTTAAGATGAAAACATAAATTAGTTACCTCAAAGAAACCGGATATAACAGAAAGAAGTATAATTACCAATCAGGTATGGCGAATTGGGATGTATGGCTGTGAAACATGGACTCTAGAAAAAAGAATGAAAAAAAGCTTTGAAGCGTTTGAAATGTGGGGCTATCGTACAATGCAACCGATGAGTTGGACAGAACAAAGATTAAGTGGTAATACCCTCAGTAAGGTAGGCGCACACAGATAAATATTATAAATGATACAGAAACGAAGATTGAGTTGGCTAGGCCACATTATGCGACATGAAAAATACTATAGAAAATACTAGAGGGCATGATCCCTGGGAAAATATGAAGGGGACGACCTAGACTCGCCTTTACAACTGAGGCATGCAGGGATATTAAAGTACGAACCTGTGCTGAAATGGAGAGTGTAGCTGAATATAGGGTACATTGAAGAGATATAATCAGACAACCTTACAACCAGTCTTAGGACTGACCACTGGACGATAGGGTCCATTGAAGAGATATACTCAGACAACCTTACAACCAGTCTAAGGACTGACCAACTGGACGAAAGGGTCCATTGAAGAGATATACTCAGACAACCTTACAGCCAGTCTTAGGACTGATCACTAAACGATAGGTTCTATTGGAGAGATACTCAGACAACCGAACAACCAGTCTTAGGACTGATCACTAAACGATAGGTTCTATTGGAGAGATACTCAGACAACCGAACAACCAGTCTTAGAGCTGACCACTAAACGATAGGTTCTATTGGAGAGATACTCAGACAACCGAACAACCAGTCTTAGGACTGATCACTAAACGATAGGTTCTATTGGAGAGATACTCAGACAACCGAACAACCAGTCTTAGGACTGATCACTAAACGATAGGTTCTATTGGAGAGATACTCAGACAACCGAACAACCAGTCTTAGGACTGATCACTAAACGATAGGTTCTATTGGAGAGATACTCAGACAACCGAACAACCAGTCTTATGACTGATCACTAAACGATAGGTTCTATTGGAGAGATACTCAGACAACCGAACAACCAGTCTTAGGACTGATCACTAAACGATAGGTTCTATTGGAGAGATACTCAGACAACCGAACAACCAGTCTTAGGACTGATCACTAAACGATAGGTTCTATTGGAGAGATACTCAGACAACCGAACAACCAGTCTTAGGACTGATCACTAAACGATAGGTTCTATTGGAGAGATACTCAGACAACCGAACAACCAGTCTTAGGACTGATCACTAAACGATAGGTTCTATTGGAGAGATACTCAGACAACCTTACAACCAGTCTTAGGACTGATCACTAAACGATAGGTTCTATTGGAGAGATACTCAGACAACCGAACAACCAGTCTTAGGACTGATCACTAAACGATAGGTTCTATTGGAGAGATACTCAGACAACCGAACAACCAGTCTTAGGACTGATCACTAAACGATATGTTCTATTGGAGAGATACTCAGACAACCGAACAACCAGTCTTAGGACTGACCACTAAACGATAGGTTCTATTGGAGAGATACTCAGACAACCGAACAACCAGTCTTAGGACTGATCACTAAACGATAGGTTCTATTGGAGAGATACTCAGACAACCTTACAACCAGTCTTAAGACTGATCACTAAACGATAGGTTCTATTGGAGAGATACTCAGACAACCGAACAACCAGTCTTAAGACTGATCACTAAACGATAGGTTCTATTGGAGAGATACTCAGACAACCTTTCAACCAGTCTTAAGACTGACCAACCAAATAATGACCTTTCTGGAATAAACAATGTGTAAGTTGTCCCGCTTATTTACTGTGAGCCTGCATAAGTCCACATTTCACACACTTACGACAACACTGGCAGCACCGCTGCTATATTTACCTTCAACGTTGTCTGTAGACTAATCCAATTTCGATGCCAAACTTTGGTCCACGAAAATGTACTGCTGGATTTGGAGTTCTATGCGTTTATCGCACAGTCAATGGACACTTTCTGGGATAGTTTTCTACCAAGGTATGTGAATATGTCCACAACTTTCATCTCTCACCATTCACTTTGACGACTGGCTCCCTATAACTTTTGACAGAAGCTGGTTCATGCATTATAACTGGGTTTTTCGTGCTGATGGTACACCCAAATTGCGAGCATACTTCGAATATTCTGTCCATGCTTTCCTGAAGATCACTCTTTTTTCAGTGCATCTTTCGTTCCAGTATAATGTACCACCTTTTGAATTGTGCATGGATAACAGTTTCTGCAGGATGGTAAAGCCAACTTCACGCCTAACCCACCTTAATCGCCACTTACAACATGTGTGGCAGGTTACAGTGTTACCCTTCCTTGCTCTCAATTCTGGTCCCGATAACACTTTAATTAATATAACAGAAAATAATGAAAAATTAATATTTAAACAGAAGGGAAGCCAGAACTATAGACACAGGGCTCTAGAAATATACACTGATTCAACAAAAACATAGAAAAGAGAGCCAGAAGAGACAAAAGAAAATGTAATGATGGGTTAGCAAGATAGTAATAGGGATTAGCAGCTGAAAGAAATATGAAAGGCTTGTACAACAGAGCAAAGAAACTGACAAGAAAGTGTAAGCAATTCAATGTCTTTATTAAAGATAAGAAACGGAATTTGATTGTCAACATAAATGAGCAGATTACAGATATGTCGAACATTTTGATGAACCTTTCTCAGCAGAAGTAATCAAATCAGACATTAATACTTCAACAGATATTACACAAATTACTTGGTAAAGTTTGAGAACGAGAAAAAATACAAGCAGACTAGAAGGAAGACTATGTAGTCAAGTTGCCAGAGATGAGAGATCTGCGACAGCTCACACATTTTAGAGGATAATTATTTTCAAGACCTGGCAAAATCTGGATCAGGATTATACTAGAGAGATATAGAGATGAAAAGACGCTATAGACAAAAAGCTGAGGGATGATCAGGCATGCTTTCGACAAAATATAAACACTGGAGATCAGGTAGCAGCTAAATTAAGAATAATAGTTGAACAAAGTGATGAATGGAACTCATCAATATATGCTGCGTTCCTGATCTATGAACACGCATTTAATATTTTAGACAGAGTCGCTCTGAAAGTTGCTGAGACACTACGAGAGACCCTGAAGTTTACTGACATAATTTTGAATACATTAAGATATGAAACGCAAAGATATGAAACGTAAAGATATGAAACGAAAAGATTTACGCGTAGATAAACTCTTTGAGCTCTTTGAGATAAAAACTGCTTTGCAAAATGGATGTCTCATATCACCATTTCTCTTCCTACTGGCTATGGATTATATACACTACAACATCAACCAACAAACATGAAACGTCAGTGAAATTTGACAAAACAAATTGTTGACCTGAACTGTGTTAATGACTTGGCTCTTCTGTTCCATAACAGCAACCAAATGAAATGTCAAATAGGTTTAACCGATGATAAGTCACAGAAACTAGGACTGACAGCTACAAACTGACACCCATGCTAAATTATGACACTATTTTTAGACTGGGAGGGCGAAGTCCACACTGAATTTTTTGAGACGTAATTCTTCAGAACGACAATACTCGCCCAAACTTGAGTCGATAAACAATAGCTGCATTGGAGCGTCTCAAGTTTGACAACATTTTGCACCACCCATCGTAAGTCCTGATCTGGCATCGTGTGACTTCTTCCTTTTCTCGAAGTTGAGTAGTGCTTCTATAGAACACAGTTACGCCTTTGACGATGTGCAAACAGCTGTGTATCTGGTTTCGGGACAAATCGTCTGATTTTTTTTTCTCGTCAGGATTCAACAATTTGTCTTCCGTTGGTGTCTGTGTGGGGATTGGGATGGGGACTACTTTGAAAACTAATGACACATCACATAAATAACAGTCCAAGCTGTAAGAAAATGTATAGCTCACGTATAAATCTTGCACATTAATGAAATTATCTCCTCAAAGGCAAACCATTTCAAATCGAACACATACATTACAGTAATGATGTTTTTTTTTCTCACTAAAGAGCTATCGATTTCTACACATGACTTGGCTTGGCTTCGTTCGTTCTCAATCTCCCGCTACCAAACCCTGAAAAGCTCAAGTAGCAGAATGTAGTCCAGAGAACGGAATGTGTTGTGTCGTAGTTTACAGCTTGACTGCGATATTTGCACTTTTCGGTCCAACACATCCGACTTCAGCAACCATATTTTTTGAGTACCGGGCTAGCATTCCCTTTTCGATCCCTTTTCCTTAGCCAGTCTGCCCTGTTGCAGCCTGTTATCCAGGATCACCGCGTGGAGATGTAGAAGGGTCTTGGCAGCTCTGGTTCGCTGGACCTGACGCTAGCAGTCAGCTATGCTCAGCATCTTGATCCCGATTTCTACATATAATTTTTTTATGACATGACGGTGAATCACATATAATCAATGAGCAAGCATGAAATTGTGTTTTTACAGCTAAAACCGGCGAAAATGATATAAAAGAAACCTCAGACAAAGAGATATTGTTTCATTCATCATAACTTTTATTGGGTATATTATGAGGAAACGAAAGTTAGGACACAATGCGGCGACAAAGTGCACAATTGGCAAGAAATGAAGCAATGAGAGCGCACACTGAACATGTCAAAATACTGGTTGCAAGAAGTCATTAAAATATCTGGATAAACCTAATTTTAGAAAGATCAGAGTAGTGCCGCTGCTGCCTTCGACTAGATCCCAACTTTTGATGAGGTGGGGTAGCCAAATTCCTTTGTTGTTGTCTTTCCTTCCATAACAGTAGGCCAGGTATCCATTTACAGTTGGGTTGACTGGAGCGTGTTGATACTGTTGATGCAACCCAGCACCTTTGTCATGCCAAACGTGTGCTCTACCACTGTGACTCTACTTCTACATAACTATGCACTCTATTTGTGGAGAGGCATGCTTGCTGTATAATATATCCTTCATTTTTTGAGGGACAGACTCTTCTGTCACTCTATCTGTTGCATAACTTTCAGAACACACATATAGCTTGCGTCTAAAAGCAAAACAAAAATGGATAAATTAAGTCTATAATTATCCAGCAAAAACATTGATATCTTCCCTTCCCGCAACATTCAAGGGGCATCTTCTACATAGAAATAGTTCAATGAGATGCTGAGTGAATTTAATCCTCTTTAACAATGATTACATCAAGTTTATTTTCTCCATTTCTTTTACTTTCTCTGGATCATATTTCTCTATTCTTGGTTCTCTTGCGACTTTCTATCTTAAATGTCTCATTTTCTTCCTTCATTCCTTCAGGGAGTTGAATAAAAGTCTTTCGTCTACAGACCAGCAATTCGAGTCAAAATATAACCTGAACAACAATGATCCTCAAAATGCTTTGACGCGACATCCTGGTATGCCCTGAGTGGTTTACAATGGTGCCGCAGAACATTGCAATATGTTCATCAACTGCAGCTGTTAAGTAGGTCTGTTGTCTGACTAGGAATGCCTTTGAAAAAATGATGGTCGATTAAGGGTTCCGTTAACCGAAAATGTTTGTGAACCTCTGCTTTACATACTAAAACGGTTTATCAAACTGTATACTATTGCTTCTTGAAATAAGTGTGTCACAGAAATTGCTCAAATGGAGATTTTTTACATGTAAATTGTTGAAGACAAGCACTTGGTGTCAAAAACGTATATCTCATTCACATATTTGTATATTTTTTAAATAAACCAGTACTTCTTTCACATATATACGCAGTGCCCGATTTATATTTTGTATGCCCCTGAGCTGCAGAAACGGTGATACATCCAATATTATCTTCAACAAAAACGATAAAATATTAAACGGGAGAAGATATAGACTTCTTTATCTATTGAGGCGCATTTCCCTTGGCTGCAGCCCCGAAAAGCCCATGTCTTAAATATGGCACTGCTCAGACGTTTCGAATGGATGTGGTGTCATTAAATGAAACAATACTGAACCTTCGAATAGCAATTGGAAGTATGACATGCTTCCGGGCTTTGATTACAGAAAATGAGTGTTAAAGCTGTAATATGTGATACATTTAAAGAAAGTAACACATCATATGAAGATCGATAATTCCCAAGGAGAAGGGATCGAAGAGCGAAGGATAACTGGGTACCCAAAAATTCCAGTTGAAGTCGTATGTGTCGGACCGAAAAGGTCAAATGTCGCAGTCAAGCTGTAAACCACTACACAGCACATTCCGTTCTCCGGACAACATCCTGCTACTTGCAAATCCCTTTTCATGGCTTGGTAGCAGGAGTTTAAGGATGAATGACTAAGAAGAAGAAGAAGAAGAATGACAACGCAAAGTTTGCTTATATAGAAATATGCAGTAGATCCTACACGAGAATAACAACAACAACAAAAAAAACAACAAAAAAAACAAACAACTGCAGTTACATAAATAAATGTTTAACCATATCGTGAAAAATATATTTCTCAAATGAAATTTTATGTACGATAAGGCAGCATTAATAAATAAACAGAAACCGCAAGTTTCAAATATACTTCACAGAACCGCACATCGAAGGAAAATGCTAAGTTTAATCAGAATTTTCGAAATAATAAATTTGAGGTCATCGTCATCTTGTATTGAAATACATGATTTAATCAAGAGTGTCAAACATGGATACAAAATGAAGAACAGGCAGTACATAGAACCTAATAGAACAAAAACAAAACATATAATTAAAACATATAACAAATATATAATTGAAGAACCCGAAGAAAACAATTAGCTTTGATTGTGACTGGGCGTTCAACGTGGATATTTATATAGTATAATTGAACTATGCTCAATATTCGTTAATGTCTCTTGCTTACAAACATACTGCATTGCAATACACTTTAAAACTGTAATTCGCACTTTGTGTAGTAATTTAAATGTGATTAGCAAATAGAAATACTGCTTGCAGAGATAGCACGTGTATTTTCCGTTTGCATAAAGTTATCTAATATCGACCATCACCAACTTTATGTTTGGTAGAAGGCCGTAATAATAACATAAGATAACACTGGCCAGCTCGTTGTGCTTATGGAATAGTGGATTTCACAAACTAACTAAATAGACCTAACTGGTTCTAGCATATTTATTATTATATTATGTAAAATCGACATCACTGCGCCCCTAACAGAACGACAGATATTCCTGTCTCTTAAAGGAAATGGTGAATTATATGAATACTGACGATACCTGTAGCTTGCCAGTTAAGTACATTCCTATCCTTGCTAAACCCACGTTTAAATTTCAAGCGCATGCATTTTGGGGATTGCTTAACGGCTGCTCAAGTGCCTCATCGTTTTCTGTGCGGTCCACACCGCTCAGCACATTTGCTGTCCTGGTACCCTGATGACGAGTTTCCTGCTTAGCTGGCTGGGTTTGAGCAGGGCAGGGCAAATCTAAAAAACTTTCTCTGTTCTTAGCTTCCTACTTTTTCTTTTACCACCTCTCTGGAAAAGAGATGACATCTGAGGATTTGACATCGTACGCAAGGGATATTTTGATCTCGACAGTAAAAGAAATGATTCCAAAGATATTGCACAAGACACAGAGCTATATAACAGAGGAAACACAGAAGCATTGCAGAAAGGCAACAATTAAAACAAATGGGAAGTAAGGGGACCAACACAGCATATAAAAACTGCGCAAGAAAAGTTAGAAGAGAAATAAGAAAAGATAAAAGAAGATACATAGTAGAAACATGTAAGGATATAGAAAACTTACAACAACAAAGCAGAGAAAGAGATGCATTCAAAGCAATAAGAACACTGACAAGGGAATTCCGTCCGGTTCCACATGTCATAAATGACAAAGAGAATAACACATTAACAGAAACCAAAGACATACTGAATAGATGGAGAGAGTACTGCAGAACCATGTATGGAGATAGCACAAAGCGCTCAGTTACAATCCTACCAAAAGATGAGAAAGAACCTGAACCAACATTGGAAGAAGTACGCTCTGCAATTAAAAGCCTGAAAAAGGGAAAGTCCCCAGGATGCGATGATATTCCAGCAGAGCTAATACAAGCAGGAGGAGAGGCATGTGCTCGAGTCTATCACAAGCTGTGTAAACAGATATGGCACAGTGCAGAGTGGCCAGAAGCATGGAAGAAATCAATTTATATTCCCCTCCCCAAAAAATGCAACCTGAAGCTGTGCACGAACTACCGAACTATCGCACTGATCAGCCATGCTAGCAAGATACTCTTACGAATCATATTAAGAAGGATAGAGAAAAGGTTTGAATCTGAAATTCACGTAGTCCAGGCAGGTTTTAGGAAAGACAGAGGGACCCATGACCACATATTCAATTTAAGGAATATCTATGATAAATGTAGAGAGTTTAATGTAGACATGTACACATGTTTCATTGATTACACTAAGGCCTTCGACACAGTAAAACATCAAAATCTGTGGAGAATCATGAAGGAAATGGGGTTTCCTTTGCATATAGTCCATCTCATTGAAACATTATACCAAGATCAACAAGCCGCTGTCCGAGTATCTGGGCAAACATATTGGTTTGCAGTACAAAAGGGAGTCCGACAGGGATGTATCCTCTCACCTTATCTGTACAACATATATGCGGAATGTATAATGAGAAATGTACGAGAAGATGAGAACATTGAAAGTTTCGACCCATTTACGATTGGGGGGTACGAGATTCCAGAGTTACAATACGCAGATGACACAGTGATACTATCAAGAAGTGCGGAAGGGCTAGAGCAGCTACTTTCAGTCGTTAATAGACATAGTAAAGATCAAAATCTGTTCATACACATAAACAAAACAAAGATAATGACCACCGATAAAACACAATGTCAGGATAAATTTCCAGTGGGTGGTGAGGAAATAGATCAGGTTACACATTTTGAATATATGGGCTCCAGAATTGACAAAAATGGCGACTGCTCGAAAGAAATCAGAAGAAGACTAGCTACGGCAATGCAGAGACTGAACAGCCTGAAGAAATTATGGCAGGGCACCAATAAAACGATAAAAGTAAAAGTCTTAAGAGCCTGTGTTTTTCCTGTGGCAGCTTATGGCTGTGAAGCATGGACGATTACCAAAACTTCTAGGCAAAGAATCGAATCCTTCGAGTCAAAATGTTACATGAAGATCCTCAGAATACCATGGACAGAGAAAAGAACAAATGTAGACATTCGGCAAGAGTTGAGCATAGAGGACAACTAGTTTATCAATTCCATTTTGGCTAGAAAATGCAAATACTTTGGTCACATCAAGAGACACAACGGTCTTGAGAGAACGGTGATGGAAGGTATGGTGCCAGGCAAAAGAGGAAGGGGTAGACCAAGAAGACGATGGCACCAAGATATCCAGGAGTGCCTGAGTATGACAGTGGCGGAAGCTGGTGTTTTGGCAAGAGAATGAGTTTCTTTCAGACAGACTGTGATGGGAGCGACGTTCTACAAAGGACATGCTACATGATGATTGATCTCTCCTGCCTCTTTTTATTCCGTACGTTTGTTTGAGTCTCTCATTGACAAGGACTCCAAGGTAGGCAAGACGTCTTGTCACCTCCAGTTGTAACGAATGACCTCTGTAGACCTCCTGTCTAAGTGTCAGCAAGGTGCCTCGAGAGTACGTGTGAATTTTTGCTGCACACATATCAAAAGACAAAACACTTTATTGAAAACAATATAGTTTATATATTATATACAGTGACTATACAGGAAGGAAAGTAGGCTATCGTGCAAGAGGTATTCAACGATGTGAGTAGATGAATAACATCACACGATGGACATGGATAAGTCTGTCAGATTGCTCCATTAAGGCAAGAGACAGAGAATACTGCAGCTTCAAAACAGCCAACCTTTGACATTGAGATCCTACATTCAACTGAATTTACGAACATGTACAAAACAATTGTCGTTTCGTTTCTATTTGTTCGTATTTTTGTAAGTTCAGTTCCAGTACTAACCACTTGTACTTGCAAGTACAAAGTGTTGATACTGATCGTAGGTAAACATGGATGCTGACGAGTTCGAAGGCGATGAGTATGTGTTTTGATATCTTTCTAATTAATTGTTTTGGGAATAATCATATAATTTTTCCTTAATTAAATTCGTTTGTCTTGTGCTTTTTTTCTTTTTTTGCTATATCTTATAATAACGAGAATCTACCAATTTACTTTTGTTATAGTTGCAGAAAGTTTCGTAACCATTTCTCGATAATTGCGTAGTTAGTACTTTAGACACTTTAGTAGTAAATAGTACTTAAGTACTAACTAGTACTAGTACTACTAGTAGTTTAATTTAGTTAGACCCTAAGTCAGGAACTCGAAACTAGCTCAGCTGATAGCTATTGTAGTCAGCATCAGTTACATAATCTGTGGAGGAAAACTGCTTCTTCATATTTCTTGTCATTATTGGTTTATATGAATAATATTAATTATAATATAATAATTAATATTAATATGGGTGGGAATCCTGAATGGTCCGTGACTGGAACCTATGAAACTATGATTAGTTAAGACATGAAAACAACAGTGTTTAATGCCCCCATCACTTGCTTAATAAAATTATTAGAGGATTTTAAGATGCTTGTCATTTTATTGGTGCCTATCCTACTAGTACTACTACTAGTATTACTTAACTACTATTACTGTATTGCCATAGGTGTTTAATGCCTTAACCTTAATCTATCTATTATTTATTGATTGTATATCACTATATGTAACCCCCTCTGGCCTCTATCTAAACTAAAAACTATCTAGTCTAAGTCACTATGACTGACTAAGTGAACCAAGTCTCTTCTCTAAGTTTTCTTTTGCTTTCCTTTACCTCTTTTTCCCTTGGGGTTTCTCGGCAGAGATTGGGATTGCCTGGTGGTAATAGTCTAATACTTAACTCATATTGATATTACCACACACATGCTAATAAAATAGATTCAGTAGACTACTGAAATACATATAATAGTCTAGCTGTTACGTTAGTCATTCTATGAGAAATAAGAATGGTCATTTAGTGATTTACCGTAATTGATTAGAAGTGGTTAGGGCTTACAGGACGAAATGAGAACCACCTCTTCTTCTGGGTTCAGGATGTGAGGAAAGCCTCTGCAACCCACCACATAATAATGCCCTTTTCAGGGGTAAAAAAGTGCACAATCAAACTCATTGTGAGCATTCCACAGCAACAAATTCAATACCACCATCTTCCTAAGACTTCCTGTGCATCTGTCTTTGCCTTGTTCTCTTCAATAAGTTTTCATTTGCAACCCTGTCAAACCACCGCAGGCCTAAAATATTTCTCCTGTAATCTCTCTGAATTTTGAATCTGATCATCCTTTGAGTTTTCATTTCGTATAGAAGGGTCGACTTCACATTGGAGTTGGAGATCCTTTGCTTGGTATGCATTTAGACTATTTTAGAGTTGAAAATGGCTTTCATGTTTGTTCTTAGCCATATCTATTGTCCCCAGTGTGGATACATTTGAAGCTAGGATGTAAGCATTTTCACTGCATGGTTGCGAACATGAACACAGCAGTAGATCCACACAAGTCTCAGAAGGCTGGAGGTTACTATATGTGCTATCCACTCATGCTATAGTCATCTCTTTGGAACTTTCCAAAGCGAGGATTGAAAGTCAGACCAATAATAGCCCTTAAAAATAAATAAGGTCTCAGATAGTTACCTCAGATCTGAAACCACTACTCCAATCTACATTCTAATATTAGAGGGGGTTCTCTGGCCAAAGACAGATGTGTTGGACCGAAAGGTGAAGATATCGAAGTTAAACTGTAAACTGTGACACAATGCATTACCACAGAACTGCCCCGAATATGATATACAGAGAAAATCTCACTGGCCCATAGAAACAACACTGGAAGAGAAACTTTATGGACCTGTGTGGGAACTACAAAAGACACTGAAGTTTATACAAGAGACAACATTGCAGATATAAACATTTTAAAGCAAACGAAAGAAGAAGACACAATACGTTCCATTCTCCGGACTACATCCTGCTACTTGCATAGCCATTTTCAGGACTTGGTAGCGGGAATTTGAGAATGAACGGACAAAGAAGAACTAACAAGAAAAATACAACCCAACCATCAAAGACAGAAGAAGGTCCTTTGTCAAGAGGATTAATAATACAATACAGAGAAACCCGCAAGGAATCTACACGGCTGACTTACCTATTTTCATTTAGGCCAAATGGAAACAAGGATAGGATAGATATGGACAGAGCGGGAACAGATGGCCCAGGATAGATATGGACAGAGCTGGAACGGATGGCCCAGGATAGATATGGACAGAGCTGAAACGGATGGCCCAGGATACAAAAAAATAACATATTTATTGTAGAACTGTGCTCCATGGGGAGCTGAAAGGTTTTGATTGGTTAAAATGTGATTTAAGAGGTAAATAGTGAATGTTTCTTATTTTGCCTTTCTAGTTTTGAAGATGGACCTGATGTGGAGGATGATGAACCACTTGATGAACCCATTGGTAACACACAGGTAAACTTATTACACATTTTGATTAATAAAAACGTTTTTGTCAAAAATTGGAATGATATAAGCTACCTGTTTTATCACTATCTGCTGCGCTTGGATAGCAAATTCTCTGGTTGTCATAACTTTACTGTCCACTTTTAAGACTTCCTAGTCCGGCTATTTATAGCACTGACTTCACTTTACCTTCCACTGATACCGTGAAGCATAG
Source organism: Ariolimax columbianus (assembly GCA_036924085.1). NCBI lineage: Eukaryota > Metazoa > Mollusca > Gastropoda > Stylommatophora > Arionidae > Ariolimax > Ariolimax columbianus. The sequence continues at coordinate 24,088,141 of JAVGWX010000011.1, read as the reverse complement.
TGGGGAGTTGTAAGTCTTGTACTCGGACCAGATATTTTGCTGTGGCTGTTGTGAGCCTATGCTGGCATAAGATGTCTTTGATGTTGTCAATCCATTTGTCTCACAGTCTACCCTTGGCTCTAAACTCTGATCTACTGTTGTATTTTTTAATGGCAACCAATCTGGTTTCATTCTCCTGAGATGGCCAAACCACTGATTTTCTGTCTCAGGTTAGGTCAAGTCATCCCATAGCCAATGAGGACAACCCTCTCTATCAGCAGTCACTGCTTGTGCCTCCTCTGGTTGGAGATTGGTCCGTTCTTTTATGTTGTCCTCACACCTCTTTTTTAGGACGACCTCTTTGTCGTTCGTCTGGCACCCTGCCATGCAAGATCATATTTGCAAGACTGTTTGATCTCGATATGTGGCCTTACCAAGCGAGTTTCCATCTTACGCAGATGATCTGGTACTTTTGTCACATAATCATAGCCAAATGTAAGAGAAGTTTGAAAGGGTGAAAGAAGAATTGGGACTGAATATCAACCTGGGGAAAACCAAGCTCCTTCAAATGAACCCAATCAACAAAGAACCAATCATGTTGGATGAAGAGTCGTTGGAAGAAATGCGTGCCTTTAATTATATGGGCATCATAATTAGTATATCAGGTGATGCAGATGTAAAGACCAGATTTAGAATACACTAAACATCAAATGGAGATTCAAAGAAATAAAGATTAATACCAGTTGAAATATTCAACGCCAGTGTCAAGTCATTGCTGTTGTATGGAGCTGCAACATGGAGAATGACCAAGGTGATGCAACAAAGACTCCATTCCTTCGTTAACAGATGCTTATGATAGTTAATGGACATAAAGTGGCAGGCATGGTGATGAATGAAGACTTATGGGAAAGGAGCAAACAACAGCTTCTGGAGCAACAAATTAAGAGAAGAAAAGGGTATAGATAGGACATACTCTGAGGTTAGGCACCATTCAACACACCTAGGTAGGTTCTCACATGAAATCCTCAAGGGTAAGAATAAAGAAAGTGTTAAAAAAATATCCTGTCACGCCATGCTGCGTATAGGAAAACGTAGACCTAAATATACACAGAGAAGAGAATCTCAGAGAAAACTATGATTAAATGGAACATTTGTTACAAAAGTTTTATACAAAGAACAGAGAATCACATAAGACCATAACGAATACCATTCCTGGACAAACTCAATGGAGATACCAATAGTCTCAAGCCAACCGCTGCTTTCTTTAGATATATTCAAGTTGTCTCAAAGTGTACGAAGAAGAAACTTTGACATGTCATTTTTCTTCCATGTGCATGAAAACTTCTTTGGTGATCATACATCTCTACAGCTTAATGTTTTAGCTCATCATGAAAACACCAGGTCATATATTTGACTGGAATTCACACGTCTACAGCTTACAGAAACGTGTTATGATATTCCATTTGTTAGCTCATTCATATTGTAGTGTTTTTCCCTCTGATTATCCTGGCATAGTCATTGGCTATTTGAAATAATATTTTGGTTATCCTGTGTCATATTTCCATGGTCCAGTACATGTGGCTGAATTTCACAAGATTATCACTCTTCATCCTGTTTGCTAGCAGTGCTGGTTTTGGTGTGGCTAGTAAATGTACATGCCTGCCAATAATGGACAAACACATTGCCCAGGAGCGATTGAGTCCTGCTCAGTTAGCAAGAGGACCAAGACACATTGCTCACACCTTGATTAATGCCCCTACGACCTCTTGGGGTTACAGGTAAGTCAAGACAAGGAGTAGAAAAAAACTGGTTGTTTACTGACTGTACAGTTATATGAACCAGAATAATGACGTTAAGTTACTAGTGGTTACAATTATAATTTCTGATGTTGACTGTCTTTCATTTTATTGTATTAAAATATCCAGGATATTGTCTCTTTTTCATATTCTCCTTTTTTCTATATTGCCGTGTTGTGCTCTATATATTTAGTTATGTTTTTTGTCTTTCAAGGGTGACCGAATAGAGGTAATAACGGACGGTTCTGCTGGACAAGTCGAGCCACTCAAGAGGATAACAACCAAATACATGACTAAGTATGAGCGTGCTCGGGTCCTCGGAACACGAGCTCTTCAAATAGCGTAAGTTTTGACAAACTTGTTTTTCTTGTAATTCTGTTTCTTGTTGGTTATGTAACTCTGGAATCCTGATGTTTTTAGGAAGTCTCGTATTTATAACAGAAATTTTGACAGTGCAAACAATGAGGAAGGCATAGTCCAACATAGCTAGACAGGCTCTCACATGGAATTTGCAGGGGCAGATGAGTAGACCTAAAAATACAGAGAAGAGAATGTAAGAGATGCTTACTCCGGACCGCTCAACATGGCACACTGCCATTACACAAAGTGCTCGATTTATAAGGAGAAAATCATAGCTGCATGGCAGAAATGTATCTTCTGAAGTATGAACAGGGAGGCTGACGACAGGATAAACAACCTGATTAATGTATTTGATATAGCAGATACTGAGATTGTGTATAAAGTTCATTGTCATTTTAGATTGACTCTCATTTTGACTAGACCAGCATTTATCTTTGAGATTGAATTTATTTTAACTAGACCAGCATTTATCTGAGATTTACTTTATTTTAACTAGACCAGCATTTATCTGAGATTTACTTTATTTTAACTAGACCAGCATTTATCTGAGATTTACTTTATTTTAACTAGATCATCATTTATCTTTGAGATTGACTCTCATTTTAACTAGACCAGCATTTATCTTTGAGATTGACTTTATTTTAACTAGACCAGCATTTATCTTTGAGATTTACTTTATTTTAACTAGACCAGCATTTATCTTTGAGATTTACTTTATTTTAACTAGATCATCATTTATTGTGTGCCATCAGACACTTCCTTTATCTGATTAACACTTAGTAAACGCAGCCAAAAACCACGATTTTACATGCCTATTTTTCTACAAAAATGTTCACACCTGACTGCTGTGACAAAATTGTTCATACATCTGTTATCTTTTATTGTATGATCATGTTTTATATATCAAAATGTTCAGGAATGATTGCTCTTTTTAGAAACAGTGCAATAAGATGTCTGTACAGTGAAGTTGCATGCAAAAAATTATGTAATGTGTAAACAAAAATTTTAAAAATAAATAATTTGTATTTTCACTTACCATTTCATTCAAATGAATCCTTCACAATGTTGACACACAAAAATTCTTTCTTTTGATAATATATCCATATTTACCCAATATTGGGAAGTTTCATCACTCTTGGATCATAAATAACATTATTATGACCATTCAGCAGTGTTTGGTAAATTGAAAAATAAAATGGCACAAATTCTCTAAGAAAAAAATAATTATCTATGTACAGCTGATTTTAATTTACATTTATTTCAAATTATGCTGTTCAAAACAGTGATTTGGATGAAGAAATGGCTGGTCTGGGCATCCTTGACAAAAAAATGTTGTCCTAACTCTAGCATTTGGAGTACTGCAAACAATACATTGACGACACAGTGTAGACTTTTTGATAATGTGTCTTTTTCCACTGTGTCTGTTTGCATGGCTGCTGATGTAAGGTTCCACCTGCAAGCTAGGCGTCTCTGTAGCTGCAAAAAGGCGAAGCTCGGTAACTAATTGCTTTTTAAATTGTAGATAGGGCTGCTTTGTTGTGTTTGCAGACCTGGTCAGGGCATGCAAAATAAATGAATTCAGCTGAGCTACTTCAAAAATCCAAAAGAAAATTTTCTTCCACCATTTCCTTGTTCTTCTAGTGAAGGTACTATTTGTTGCGACACACTGATCAACCTTATCACACCCATTCATGCGGTAGTTGTAGTCATCAATCATTGATGGTTTATCTTTCACTACACCAGAACGACTTGTTAAACGTTTGGTGGTCACCGAGGCTTCACTAGAGACAAGCAAGCATTGTTTTTTAGCCTTCTTGTCTCTGAACATCACGCAGAGAAATGTTCTTTCTATATGGAGAAACCATTTCATTTGTAAAAAGGACAATTTTGTTGTCTTGAAAGCTTGTGGAAAATCTCTGCGGTTTATGTTGACCGTACCAGTGTAGTAATGGCCATTACTGGTAAGGTACTGCAGCAGCGGATAGCTGGTGTAGTAACGGTCAGCATAAATGTGATGGCCTTTCCCACAAGGTTCTAAAAGCTTGTCAAATACTTTGACGGCTTGTTGACTGCTTGGATCTAGATCTGGATTGTAAGATGTATTGCTGCCAAAATATATCAATATGCTGACAACATAAGCAGTGTTGCTGTCACAGAGGCCAAAGGTTTTGATGTGGTATTTTTTTGGCTTTGATGCATTGAACATCTTATGGGCCCACCTTCCCTTCCATCCAATGACCATTTCATCCACAGAAAGTTCCTTGAATAAGTAATAGGATTTTTGAAATTGAAGTAGCAAGCTCTGCACAAATGGCTCAATTTTGGCTTTGCCCTGCGAATCAGGATTGCTTACATGAAACATTGTATGGTACAAAGCTTGGAACCTGTCCCTCGTGAATACCTTCCTGAACCAAGGTGTTTCTGTAGTCTCATCATGTGCCCAATAGTCACTGATTTTAGGCTTCTTTAAATAGCCGATAACAGTAATGACAACAAAGAATTTATGTAGCTCAGGCACATTCACTGGTGACCATGTTAGAAAAACTGACCGTACTGCAGTTGTTTCTTTCATTGGCAGGCACCGTTGGGCCGCATAATCATTTACTGACCTGACAAGGTCTTCCATAATGGCATCAGTAAATAAAGCTTTAAAGCAAAATAAGGGTGATGCATTCTCTGGAATAATGTCAGGATTGACACCAGGGATTCTTGGCTGAGGTGGAATAAACCGAAAGGTATTGTCTGTGCTGCCCTCAAATACCTCCCTCCATTGCCCTTCATCACTAACCTGAGCGTCTGCCCTAGTAGTTGCCATTGGGACAGGAGACACTGTAGATGGATCTACTGTACTGCTGGTACTAGTACTAGGCCTAGGACCAGGATTCCTATCAAGTACAGATCTTGACCTTGCTCCTCGTCCTCTCTTAGGCATAGGACCTTTACCCTTTCCTCTACTATGGATGAGAGACTCCTCCTCTTGCTCACTCGAACTATCCCTGGTGGCACTGTACAATGATGTATTTCTAACATCCCCTTCTTCTTCTGAATGAGAACTTTCACTGTCAGTGTCAGAAGTCATGTCATCTGTATCTTCTTCAGCCCAGATTTGAATCATCTTAGTGGCCTGAACAGCAGAAAATCGTGCGCCACGAGAATTGGTAGAGGAAGCCATTTCTTCAAATGAAAAAAAGAGTTTGAAAAAAATCGCTACTTTCGTTAGATTATTGAACAAAATGTGCCAAATTAATTCTCAAAAGCTTACCAAACCACGCCGTAAGATGCTTAAAAGGACAGGAACAGGAAATGACGTTGCAGTAGTTTAAAATGTTGGATAGGAAATAAAAATATTTAAAACTTGGCGTTGGTACATTTCGAGCGACAACGCCCATTTCATGGAAACAAAATATCACTGACGCACTTTCCGATAACAATTTATTGTGAATATTTCCTTCTGAATTAGAACTGTCCATGCTAAATATTTCTTTATCTACATGTCTGTCTATTTCAAGTCATGGTTAAATTATCTGTGAGACACGTACTGCCGAAAATCGTGTCCCACGAGAATGGGGACATAGGACGCCATTTCTTCAAGTAAAAAAAAGTAGACAAAATAGCTTTTTGTTTACATTTTTATTTTTTTATTTAGTAGTACATAATTGATAATAATGTTAACTCACGCTCTAGAAATGGCATTGTTGTGGGTTTATACTAGCTGGATTTGGATTAAACCCATATTAAATACATTCAATACGTTGCAAAGAGTGCGAGCCACGCTATTTGGCTTAATGTTATTCCGTGACTGCCTGATCGACACGTCATTTGGCGTGTCGGATTTTAAGGGTTAAATACAAACATTACAGATTATCTTATCATTTCAATCATTTCTTTCCTCCCATCATAGAATGTGTGCTCCCGTAATGGTTGAGGTAGATGGAGAGACAGATCCCTTGGCAATTGCAATGAAGGAACTGAAGTAAGTACATATACTATATGGTATCTTACTGGTACATGTATATGATTCGGAAAGCTGGAGGATGACAAAGATACCCAGAGTTTAAAATCCTTCCATCATACATGCCTTCGTAGAATTATTAGACAAAACCAGACAAAATATCATGACGAACTCTTACAGGACACGATCCAAGAAGATATTGATATCATTATGAGAGAAAGAAAATGGAGATTGCTGGGATATGTCATGAGAATAAGTCCGAACATGCCCGCAAAGCAGCACTTGAATATGTCAGTCGGGGTCATTAAATATACTAGTCAAGGCCCACACCTCAATTTCCTTGCAGTTGTCCCTGGAAACTAGCTGTTCCTCTTGGCAGCCTAACGAAGTGGGTGATTCCCATCGTAGCGAGTGACACGCAGATGAGGCTAAGTAAAGCACAACCGCTTGAAGAACCTGGTCTACCATCATTAGCACACATTGGAGTTTAGAATCGACGTCATTGCACACGGTTTAACCCACAAGTGCTCTGTTCTTCTCCGTACATTTTTGTGGAGAATCTCAGCACAGTGTACGAACTTTAAGTGCGCAGAAAGCACCTGTAAATTTGATGCAAAATAAAAACATCTTCAAACATTTAGTGTTTTTGCATTTGTTCTCAAGGAAAGTTGAGAGTTCATTGATTACTTAACTTTCACTTTCACTTCATGAGGCATGTGTCGGACCGAAGGTGCAGATATCACAGTTGCAAAGTCCTTTTCAGGGCTTGGTAGCAGGAGAACGAACGAAGAAGTTGCAGCACAGCTCCAACACTGCATTTGACTCTTCTAACCATCTTTAATTTAAACCTGATTCTATTCATTTGTTGAAGCATAGGTCCAACCCTGCATTTGGCTCTCCTAAAAAACTTTTAGGATAGCCCAATTACATTTCAGAATAGCTGGCGAAACGTCAGACTGGTTTGAAGTTTACCTGTAACACTCCAGATAATTTTTTACGAAAATTGGCGCAATTTTATATCTCGCTATCATCCGCTATGGTAGTCAACTTTCAAAATTGTTTACTCTTCTGTTTGTTTGTCAATAAATATGATTTTCTTGTGTGTAGAGACACAATTGAGTAAAGAACTTGTGGGTGTTATTGTTTTTGTTGTTAGTTTCTGAGATACAAAAAGATGAAGTTAAAAATTTATGGAAATCTGGGGAAAAATTTGGACTCGACAGCTATGCCTAGTTGCTCTGATAGAAATCCATGGAAACCACAACAACGTATCGATACTGTGTTTACAAAATCGACACAACTGTTAGTTTCCAATTCAAACGTAGTTCTTTCATCTAAACAAACAAAATAAACAAATCTACTCGATAATGATCTTTTCCAACAACCTACTTTCGCAAAAAGTCGGCTTGCCCCAATCGGCGTATTAGAGGTGTTAGAAGAAAAATCTTTCAAAATCCATTTGTAATCTAACATACGATACTTTAACAGGCAAAATATCGTGTGTAGATGGTGACGTATTCAGCATTTTTTAAAAACTGGCTACGTGTATATACTGTGCTAAAAAAAAAAAAATATTCTTTTAATTCCGATTTTCTGGTCAAACAAGTCTTGTCCGTGGCGCGTTGAAGGTTAAAAAAGAGTGGATGTATAATCTCCCCTTATCTATTCAATATAAATGCTGAATCTATAATGAGGAATGTCAAGAATGATGGAAAGTATGACAAATTCGAGCCATTAACAATCGGTGGGAACGAGATACCAGAGCTCAAATATGCAGATGACACAGTTGTTCTCTCGAAGAGCATTGCAGGACTGGAACGGATGATCCTGTCATTAAAACAACACAGTGAAGGCCAAAATCTATGTCTGAATATAAGTAAAATCAAAACAATGAGCTCAGACAAGACAAAGATCAAACCTGAAGTTATTTTAGATCAACAGGAAATTGAGAAAGTCATAAGTTTTGGGTACCTCAGCTCAATTATAAGCAATAATGGAGATTGCGTGAAGGAAGCCAGATGGAAAATGGCTATGGCAATGCAAAGATTGAAAAATATGAGAAACTTATGGCAGAACTCTAACAAAATGATGAACATAAAAATTCTGCTACCTTGCACCTTCCCGGATAGCGAAAATAAAAAAATGCAGACATTGAGTAGGGTCGGCAGACAACGCTTTAAGTGAGTGGATAACATCAGAAGATGGACTAGAAAAAGCTTCTCAGATTGCACAATTATGGCAGGAGTACACTGGAGATCAATTGCAGCCGACCTTCGATGCGGAGATGGCACCTGAAAGGAAACCTTTTACGGTCTGGCCTAATTGAATAGATTTGTATCTACTCTTTATCTTTATAGTTCGGTCTAATTAATTAGATTTGTGTCTTTAGCACTTGCTCATTTGACCTGTCTTCTGTCTAGCCCACTCGTTTGCATTCTGTGATACCACCATATCTCTAAAGTTTCTACGGCCTTTTTATCATTTTTAATTTTGAGTCCATGTTTTAGAGTCAAGCAGTGCTACATGCCAGATATGAATAGCAGTTATTCTTTGCACAGCTCAATAGTGAGAAGCTTTTGTTTCTCCCATAATGCCTTTTTAAAAAAAATTGTGCCAGACAGCAGCCGTTAAGCCTACTCTTTTCAATTTTCAACTGGCGATGAATTTTTAATGTGCGCGACACTGCACATGGGCGTTCAATTCCTACTACCCAGAGATCTGGGGAAATAATAAAGTCCACATGAAAAAATCCCGATCTTCATCGTGATCTGAACACGCGACCTCCGGCACCCGATCAGACGCCTTACCTCGAGGCCACTCATTTGTGCGAGTTTATAAGTCTGATTCTTTTCAATTATAATGTACCATCTAGTCTAATTTCTTCCATTTTTTTTTCATTTCATTTAGGGCTAGAAAGATTCCATTCATCATAAGACGATACCTTCCTGATGGAAGCTATGAGGACTGGAGTCTGGATGAACTTATCATTGACTGACTATTGATTGGTGTCATGCATGTGTCCAAATATCATTACTGTGTATATTACATAAACATATTTTTGTGAATTAATTAATGTTTTACAATTAAAGTTTTTCTCAAAACTGAAATGCTCTTTTCTTTGAGTTTTACAAATCTTAAATGTGTTGCATGTTATTTTGTGCACCGTTGTCTTTTAGAACACTAGACTGTTTAATGGGAAGTAAAGAATTAGACCCGCTGCACATGTCATGGGAAAGGCTTTGCATGGCATCTGGCAATTGCATTATGTAAAAGAAGGTGTCACAAAATCACTTCTGCAAGAGCATGTGGATGCTTTGATACAGACTTCCTGCAAGGAGGGCATTTGTTGTGGTGGCACATTGCTTCTAGTATCATTGAGGATGCAACAGTGAATGAGCTAACAGCAGCTAGTGACTCGTATGCATTGGGATCAGTGACCATAACTGACCCTAATCCTCCTGACTAAGACATTAGGTTTCAAACAAAGGCAAACCTAGTCCCGAAAATGCAGTGCTGAAATTGGATGGGTTACTAAGACATTAGGTTTCAAACAAAGGCAAACCTAGTTCTGAAAATGCAGTGCTGAAATTGGATGGGTTAGGCTGAAAGGCGTAGATATCACAGACTCCCTGTAAACTATGATAGAAAAATATCCTGTTAACACACAAGTGTGGCATATTGGCAATATGGTGTTGGCTGATTAGCGCAGTGGTAGAGCACTTGCTTTTCATGGCAAATGTTTGGGTTCCAACTCTCACTACTGGCGGCTCCATTCTTACCTGACTTACAGTTAGGGAAGGAAATGACGTCGAGGATTTAGATTGGCCACCCTTCCTCATAAACTGAGGCTTAGTATACCAAAGTCTCTAACACTTCATTCCTGACCTGCGGTTAAGTCTGTTGAAGGACTTCCATTATATTTATATTCTTTTACATTTTTGTTCTTGACCAACGGCACACTTGGTGATGTGCTGAACATCACGCCGGTCGCCTAGACTTTTTCTAGATTATTCAATTTTTGTTAGGGTGGATCAACTTCAGGAGCCATTATGTGATCGGGAAAAATTGCCTGGCTGGGAAGCCAGTGAGCTAACCACTGCTCTATCTATACTCCCTGTGTGAACTACGTTACAACAAACTTCCTTTTTAGGATGAACAGCAAAGAAGTAGAAGAAATCATAGCTGTTGTTTTTAAACATAGTCAACTTTGTGGTGTGGGTGATTATGAAATTTACATTCTAACATTTTTCAAATAGTCAACTGTTAAAAAAAAATATTTAATTGCAGCAACGGTGAGCCTGCTAGAAGACGTGCTACATATATTGGAATAGTTCAGTTTAGGTACAATCTCTATATCGAGGTCGGCTGCAAAGGATTGCTTGCCTTGATGGTACAATCTGTCAGGCTTTTTACAAGGTCCATCTTTTGATGTTAGCGTCCCACTGATATCATTGTTTACTTTTGGTGCGGGGAACTGAGATGTTAGTCGGCTCAGGCACAATATACTGACCATGTAGCGTTCCCTGGAAACAAGCTGTTTTCAAGGCAGTCTGACTGACGAAATGTGGATTGTCGCGATGAGTGTCATGCAGATGAAGCCAAGCATAGCGTAACCGCCTGTAGGACCTCAGTCCACCTTCAGAAGACTACAAAAGACAAATCGTTATTGATGAACTGCTACATGGGAGACCAGTAAGCATGGCAACTGACACTGAAACAGCAGATCCACCAGCTAGTCTGTGGCAACAGGCAAGTCACTATTGATAAAATTGCTGCTGATTTCAAATTTAGACATGGCGGTGAGCACGAAAATTGTTCATGATGACCTCAGTTATAGCAAAGTGTAGCAGATGGGTACCAAGGCAGTTGACGACGAGATAATGGAGGCGGTAAAAAAAATTGGTTTTATAGGTCACACCAAAAGACTTTCTAGAGGGCATCCACAAGCTAACTTAATGTCTTTATACTGGTTTAGAAGACTGCAGAGTTTGCATACAACCAATTTAATTTACATTTCCTTGCTCTAAAAGTTATGCGCATACAATCTATTCTTAAATGCATTAATTGTCTGTGCCTTTGCTACTACCTGTAACAATACATTCCAAGCATTCACCACTCTATGGCTAAAAAAATATATAATCTGGACCTTTCTTTAATTAATATGTATCTATGACCTCTTGTTCCTGTAGGTGGTTGTATTTTGAAAAAACTTGTTAAAGTCTAATTTATCCGTTCCTTTGATTATCTTATAAGTCTGTATTAAGTCACCTTGAAATCTCTTTTCTAGACACTGTCTTTCCTCATAACTGTAATTCTGGAATCCGACTATCAGCTTTGTCTCTCTTTTTTGTATCCTTTCCAGCATGTTTATATCCCCTCTACGATAAGGACTGTACATAATACTCCAATCTAGGTCTAAACCAATGCTTTATACAGTTTGACCATCACTTCCTTGCTCCTATTTTTAATCTTTCTTTTTATCATACCTAACATTGCTTTTGCCTTTTTCACTGCTAACTGGACTTGCTCACTCACTTTACCTGTATTATCTATTATAACCCCTAGGTCCTTAGTGGACAAAGTATTGTCAAGCACAGGAACTATGTAGAAAAAATATAAGACCAATATAACCAATTTCTGGTTTGAATTCTTGTAAAAATGTTAATGAATAAAATTGATGTTACTTAATGACCGTCCCTTGTATTGCCAAGATGGGAGAAGCTGGGAATCTTATCATATAGCTTATAATTTTGAGACTGGACCTTGTGTTATAGAGGTCATATACACATGGTTGCTGTTTGTTTATCACGGGTGAAAAAGTAATCTCTTTCTGTTCATCCATCTGGGATATCTTTGGTCAGTCGATGAGCTGTGAGGGCCTGATGCAGGCCAGAAAAGACAGACAATTTGGGCAAGGAACGTTCACTTGATATGAAGACTTAATTTCATCAGTTTTTCTAGTCTGTCTTCGCTGTTCAGCTGCTATTTCTGGATGCGAAGTGGTTCAGTTTACCAAGCAGCTTACATAGCAACTTACCAAGTGTTGGGTAACATGTCAAAGGCTTTAAGTGCAGCCTTCAGTGAGTCTTGTGACCAGAATGTGTGTGTTAACCTTCCCTCTTCTCGCCATAATCGAGTATTTTTGCCAGCAGATTGGTATACGAACTCCATGATCTGCTCAGCAGATCTGTGATTACACAAACAGGTAAAGATAATCTCATTGTAACACTTCATTCCCGACAGCAGTGTCTACTAAGTCCATTGTACTTGGTCTTAGCTTTTTACAGTGGAGTGGCCAGTTTCCTTCCTTACTGGCTTAAAAAAACAACAACTAATCTGCTTTTAATTAACAGTAATCAGTACCCATTTACAGCAGGATCATCTGCAGCACATTGATAACAGGGGTTGAATTCCCTCTACTACTACATTACTCACAGACATGTTGATGCAAGCACTGGTTGTGTCTGTCCTTGGCTATGGCCTTAGGCTACTCACGCTATCGCAGACATAGGTAGATAGATTAGAGAGAGTCCCGAACAAGGCCATGAGAGCAGTTCTGGGATGCACTAGAGATACTCCCATTGCTGCCTTGAGATTTCTGCTTGATTTTCCAATCTTCAAGGTGCGACATCAAGTAGTGCAGGTAAAGGCATATGCCAACAACGAACACCACCCTTTGAACCAAGACTTGGATACACTCAAGGCCAGACGCATTTAGCGAGGTAGGTTATGGATGGCAGAGGACTCCCTGATGAGGGTCTGTGTATTGTAAGAAGTGAGAAGAGGTAGTGAATGGGTAGAAGTGGGCAACGAGAGCCCCCTGACAAGGGTGGTGACACAACTGAGCAGAGAGTGGGGCGGAACTAGGACAAGCTTCAATACAGGAGCTGATCCAGTAACTCTCAGGATCATAAGAACCAATTCTGTACACAGATGGCTCCGTCGGCAGAGATGCAAACAAGTGCGATTGGGGTTTACTAAAATGGCAAAGAGGTAGTGGAGAAATAAGCTGCCTACTCCACTGTCATGTCGAGTATGAGGATGGAGATTGAGGCGGTAAGAGCGGCCCTGACTTGGTTGGTGACGCAACCGGTGCCACACACAGTGATACTGTCAGACTTGCAGGGCATGCTCCGTAAGATAGAACGGTACATGCTAAGAATGGAGTGGATCTCTATTCTGAACAACTCTAGTGTACAGAGTGTCACATAGATCTACTGCCGGGGAGACATGCAGTTGTCTGGTGCAACGAAAGAGCTGATGCAGTGATGGGACGTACTGTGGTGAATGATGCAGTGATGACGAGAGACAGGGTTGAGTTGATAAGGGCAGCCATGGACAGTCTACAGAATGATATAGAGCCACAGGGTCGCGAAAATGCAAAGGATGATAGATTTGGGGGTGACTAAGGGAGAAGGGAGAATGTGTGTTCTGTCTGGAAAGATCCGAAGAACACGAAATCATCGCCTGACTGGGACTGAGTATATATATGCTTGGTTGGCTGCTTGGACGGAGAACGGAGCACTTATGGGAATGTCCCCTGTGTGATGATGATGGTTCCAAGAATTACTCAGAGGCCATATCAAATATTAATCCGCAATGGCAGGTTTTCCTAATCGCACGGAAGACCTCTTGAAATGAAGTTTCTAACACTTGAAACAGTACAAACACACACTCAAGAAAACAAGTCAACACAATGATGTTAATATGTAACAATGTGTTAATAAACATACAACTTAGCAATCTAAGAATGAACAGCATGTAACAAAAAGATGATATTGAATATCTGGAACCAAAGAGGGTTAGAGTATTGTAGTACATCAAAACGAAATGTTATCATAAGCAGTACACTAGTTATCAAGCTGACTATGCCTTGAGTTAGGCGAATTCAACTGTGAAGAATGAGTTAGGTGCCATGGAATGAAAGCTAAACATGTGATATACAATGTAGTATTTAAATATTTGCAATAACCATGAGGTTTATATACAATATTTGCAAATTATCTCAGTTAATGTTGGTATAAAGTTAAGTATTGTCCAATCTGTAATTATTTTACATCCTTAGATGACTGGCCAATATAATATTAGGTCTGTGTGAGGTAAAAGTGAAAGATAACATACGTTGAAAGACCTTTTTGTTATACATCTTATCAATCATCAAACCCCCCCCCCCCCCCCCCCCCCCCCCCGCATAATATGAAAATCTAGTTCTGGTTTCTCTTGTCATCATACAGTCAATCTCTTATCTGGGTTGGTGGGTCAACAGACAGATAATAATTTCTAATCTATTTTTTCCCTAGAATGCGTCTGATTGTTAATTTGTTGGAAAGATAGCATTCTGCAGTGGTCAGTTTGCAAATTGTTGATCTGTTTTTAGTAAAGGGTAGTGGGTTGATAGACATGGGAAGTAGTTTCTAATATGTCTCTGGTCTCCCCACACAGGCAGATATGTCTGTTAATCTGTTGACCAGTGGTCAGTTTGCAGTTTGAAAGTTGTAGATTTGTTTTTGGTAAGGAGTAGTATTATGTAATGGTAGTCCCCATACCAGACACTGCTATCAGGGATGAGGTGTTAGAGATTTCATTATATTAGACCACACCTTTTTTTGACGGGAGGATAGCCAGTTTTCTCCTTTGCTTACAAGCATATGACCTTCCAAAAAACAACATCGACCTCCTGATAAAATGAGATCAAAGCACCACACCATTTTCTGGCCTCACACTCAACATATAGAACTTACTGTCGCTTGAACAGAATCCAACCACAACAAACTCAAGAGTGTGATGTGTGCACACATCCCTATGACAACCCATCTTTATGAGTGTACAGCGCTTGATGGTATTAGGAAAGAGCTTCTTCCTCCAAGTCCAGACAGATGTAACAATCTTTATCAAACTTAACAGTTCACAAACACTTGCAGATATCAATATGTGGCATTTGGGTCAAAGGGCAGGAGCCCACAGGCTGCTGAATCAATAACCAACCAACCTTCTGTATTGCCTTTCTTTCCATGGGTTAGGTGCCCATTTACGGTTTGGTTGACTGAAATGTGTTGATATTAGAGATTGAACCCAGTACCTTTACCACAAAAAGTGAGTGCTCTGCCAATAAGAAATCTCGAAGAGTAATATGTCTCTGTTGTTTGACTGTTGAGGTATTTGCTATTCATCTTCGAAGAGTTTGCTTGACTTGTGAGAAACATGGTATATGGCTGTGAGGTATGGAACCTACAGAAAACTGGTGGAGATAGACTTCACGTCACCCAACAAGCAAGGGAGTGGGGAACATTGAAGATCTCCATTCAAGACCAAATCCGCAACGCAGAGATCAGGCGAAGAACTTTCTTCACTGGCATCATAGATGTCGCGATGTTACGAAAATACAGATGGGCGGCCATGTAGTGCACATGCCGGATAAGAGATGGACACATAGAGATGCCCTAGCGGACGACCGAGGCTGAGGTGGAGAGATGGAAGAGAGTGAAGAATCACTACCAAATTCAGAGGCAACTAACAGTAGGGTCTGTAAGTCCCCAACGCATGCCATCATACACTCCGCTTGAATGAAAGCTCCAACAAATGATGCCTACTACCAGCTGAACAGAAGAGAGCAGGTCGTGGTTTTCAGACTCTGCACAGGCCACAACAGACTGAGGTACCATCTATTCAATAAATTGAAGATAGGTGGCACTGACGAATGCACCTGTGGCACAGGGAAAATAACTGCTGAACATCTGCTGCAAAATTGCCCGACATACGAGGACCAGAGAGAGCACATGTGGTCATCACCAGTGCCAATACTAGACAATCTCTATGGAGGTGTCGACAGCTTCAGGATGACAGCTGCTTTCTTCGAACAAATTCAAGTTGACGTCTGACATCGTACGAAGAAGAAGAAGAATGAAAGCTCCAGCAACACCCAAAAATATACCGGAATAAAAGAATTGGTAACTAATTTTTCTGAGGACCAGGACAAGAAGACCTCTGCAGGTGGCCTCCATCCTTGTAGTAAAGCATATGTTAAAGAACATGAACGCTTCTGCAATAGTGATTAAACTACCACCTCAACACACAACCTCCATAGTCACATTTAATGACCTACATAGTACAGTTCCTTCCTCGTCACTTAAAGGTCTGTTACCAACATGGTGTCCCATCGTTCAATTTTGTTGTCTCTCTGCCCCTTTTAGTTCTATATGAAGCAAAAGACCACCACTGTAGGTGATCCCTGACAGGAAGCATGCATCAAAGATTGTTGCTAGCCGCATGTACCACATGTAATATTGTTGGAGGGTTGCTTCTGGGGAAAACATGGTTAGCGTTATGCTTATATACCAGTTATTTTTGTCCCTGGATCACTGTATGTTTTACCATAGATCTGGGGAGAGGAGACTAATGTCTGGTCATGCGAAACAAACTGATCAGACAATGTTAGTAAGGGTCAGGTGAAATATATTGACCAAGACCTCTGCCTCACTGTCATGCAGTTCTCCCTGAATCACAACATGTTTTACCACAGGTCTGGGAGAGGAGATTAACGTCTGGTCAGGGAAAAAAATGGGATCAAGATGCTGAGCAGTGCATAACTAACTGCTAGCGTCACAAGTCAGTGAACCAGAGCTGAAAAGATCCTTCAAAGCTTTCATGTGGTGATTCTGGATAACAGGCTGCAACAAAGCAGATTGGTTAAGGAGAAGATATTGAAGAGGGAAGGCTAACTGGTACTCAAAAATGCTTGCTGAAGTTGGTTGTGTCAGACCGAAAGGTGCAAATATAGCAATCAAGCTGTAAACTATGACATAGTGCAATCAGTTTTCCGGACAGCATGCTGCTACTTGCAAAGCTGTTTTCAGGGCTTGGTAGCTGGCGATTGAGCATGAACAAAGAAGAAGAAAGCAAAACATACCAATCAGACAATGTTAGTCAGCATCAGGTGAAATATACTGACTAAGACCCCCACCTAACTTTCATGCGGTTCTTCCAGGAAGCGACTGTTTCATGGCAATCTGGCTAACAAGGTGGGGATTGATGTGATCTCCATAGTAGTAAGAGTCACGCGGATGAAGCCAAATATAGCACAAAAGTCTGGAGGACCCTGGTCCGCCCTCATCAACATGCTTGAGATGTGAGAAGAGCTACTGCAACCCACCACTTAATATCCCTTTCAGGGCGCACAAAAGAGTAAACATACTCATTGTGGGCATTAAACAACAATCCCAAAGTTAGTAAATTTAAGTACAACGACAGTCTGATTATCAAACATAGGTTATGTTTGTATAGTCGGAAAGAGTTTCACTATCTTGACTATAGTCTCCTGATCTTGTTGAGTTTCTATCCATTGGTGAACCACAACTATCCTCTGATGAGCTGAATGAACCATTGGTATGTGAGCTGACTATTGAGGATGTCTTATTGGTTTTGGGCAGATGGTCACTATCCTTGCTGCTTGTGGAGGAGTTGAGAATAACACTGTCCGGGGGACTTCTAAAGGGAGGTGGGTTCTGGTATGGAGGAGGGATGTGTGGTTGGGAAGTTCTTCCTTTACTGGCATTGTCATTACTTGAGTTGCTGCTACTAATATCTTTTGATTTGTCATATTTTGATTTCAGGTCTTTAACACTCCAGTGGATTTCTTTTTTGTATTCGCTCCCAGCGGCACTTGTTGGGTAATGAAGTGGTTTGGAAGGCACCTTTGAATTAAATCTTGGCAATAAAGCTGATTCAACAGTCATATCTTCTGTTGTTGGGGCCGATACAGTAGGCTGAGGAGGCCATTTGTTGATTCTGCTCTCTTGAGATAACGACTGATGTGCGAGAGGGTGAGATGAAGCTGTTGGGGATGTTTGCTGGTCATTTTCAGAATGATCAAAGCATGACCTGGCTCTAAGAAAGTTTTGATGAAGCTCAGATTTGATATCTCGATGATGTGGCTCTGCTTTCTCATCAATGCTCTTGTAGGTGTCAGAAAACTGAGTCATGAGACCTGACCTATGCATCAATGCTTCATGCCTAGTTCTGGTTGAAAGAGGGCCATACAAACCAGCCTGATTCAAATGCTCTGCAGAAACACTTCGGCCTCTGTACAAATTTTCATTTGGTCTTCTCATGTGTTCATTAGATGGTAATGTGGATGATGTCTTCTGGGGTGACTTTACTGTTGTGTCAGGTGATTGCTGCTGAAGACTATTTTGATAAGAAGGTGACAATGATGATGTTGCCGTTGCACTGTTTTCATAAAGCTGCTTTGATTGTAAGTAAAGTTTTTGAGGATCTTTTTTAACGCCAGCATCATCTGTATTCTCACTAACATCTTCCATGATGCCAATGTCAAGGTCAGTTTTGATATAGCTATCAGGCCTCACTGGATGGAAATGTCGACTATGTGCCATAGTGCCAAGATCTACATCTGTGGCAGATCTGTGCCTTGACATGACGGTCTTTGTTTTAAGAGTGGTGTCACTACAGGCAGATGAGGATGCTGTGATGTTACTGCTTTTGCTTGGACCAGAGTGCTGTCCAAGGATATCAGAATGCTTGCCAAGTGTGGAAACTCCCAGTGAGCTACCACTACTATTGGGCATGGACCTTGGGATGATGCTGCCACTCATTGGCAGAGGAGCTGAGCTGGTATTTCTTGTGGATGAGGCGTTAAAACTTTGCGTGTGTGCGCTATATTCATGGATCACATCCTTCTTGATACTCTCAGATAGTGAGCTCATGTTCAAGTAAGCAGAGGTTCTTCCATTTGCTGCATTTTCTGAATCAGTAGATGGCTGAGTGGTGTCTTTGGTTTGGCTACTAACTGCTTTGTCATTTATTCCCTTATTTTGTAACAGACTTGATGCTTGTTTTTTGTGAGTTTCCTGGGCCTCATTAGACTTTGCATTTCTTTGCTCATTGCTAACATTTGCTGTTTTGGCATGTACACTGTTTAATGGTATATTATGTTTGATTATATAGCTTCTTTCTAGCGCGTGTTGGTAATTTGGCGGCCGTTCTGGGCGACAATGTTCTGACTGGACAGTAGGTCTGTCCTTTGTTGACAGCGGCAAATCCACACTAGAGCTCATGTATTTGGAAAGTCTTGCTCTTCTGGAAGAAACAGAGTCTAAGCTTGACAAGCTAACCCCAGGAGGCTCAATAATGATTGGTTTGGATGTTACATTGCGGTATTCTTCCGGTCGAACAGAGTTCATGCTTGGGTCAAATGAGACTTCACTGGTTTTGCCAGGCAAAGAATCTTTCCTGGAAAGCGATTGTAAGGTCTGGATAATTACATTTGGAGGTGGAGAGCCTTTGTCAAAACCTGCTGGAAGCCCATGTTTTCTGAATGGGAGATTATTTGGTGGAGGAGAAGAGGGTAAGATATGAAGGGATGGATTAGTGGAGTAATCCATAGGTTGGATGTGTTTATAACATGGTCTACCGCTCATATCAATCTCCTCAGCTTCGTGAGATTTTCCAGGCCATAGTTTGGGGGAAGAAGGTTTCACTTTTGATACATATTCTGATGAGTTCTTATCAGTGCTGTTATCATCCGCAGCTTCTGCGGACAGAAGATCAGATGTTGATTTACTGTAAACAAATGCATACTGAGCACTTGGGTTGTGTGTAAACAGTCGTCCAACCCAGGGTTTTTCAGGAATATTAATATCAGGCACCCAGACCAAAGGACTGTCCCGTGGCTCATCAGGTGTCTGTGGAGCAGAGTGGATGGATCCATCTCGAGAAGCACTGCATACTGAGTCAGAGATGGCGCTGTCACGGGAACTTTGTGAATATCGAGACTGTGGTGATATTGGTGGTGTGCTATCTGTAACCGAGGACTGTCTCACAAATCGCCGCTGGGGCTTACTCCCAGATGAGCCCAAAGAGTATTTTGTAGCCACGCTTTGTTCATTCAGAAATAAATGAGAACCATTCTCTGACTTCATAACTGTACCAATATCTGAAGCCGCTCTCATTCTCTGAAAATCTGTTGGGTGAAACTGGGCATCTGCAGTCTCCTCCTCTTCTCCAATGGAATCCGAAGAAACTCTATTGCCAAGAGGAGGGTGAGTCAGCAAAGGTCTCAACTCCCCCCGTACTCTAGGGTTGTTGTCCAAGTGTGTGGTGGAAATACTATGCTTGAAAGGAGCTCGCTGACTGAAGTATGTAGGAAACACATGTTCTTCACCATCACTTTCTTCAGTAGAGTCTGTTCTTTTCCGTGAAGCCCGTTTTCTAGGGGGAGCTACTGGATTACCAACCTTACCAAACAGCCCACCCGCAGTCTGATAGTAGTTATGATCATACGTGTCAATGTTCTCACGATCTATAAAATGTGAAGCGCTGCGCCGGTACATCTTAGTTACTCCAACATTAGCAGCATCTCCATGGCATGCATCCTCATCATAGAGCTGGGTATCACTTAGAGTAAGACCAGAGTCTCTGCTCAGATTTGAGGGAGAAATATGGGATTTTACAGCTTTAGGGCTTGACTCAGCTTCATGCAGATAGTACTCTCGGTCAACCAGACTGTCAATGGAAGAGTCATTGTGTCGCAGGCCCACTGAAAACAGATAATAAAAGACAGTTAAAATTCTGAACATTTCAGGCAAACTATAGACAATAATAAATAGAAATGATTGTCTTGATCAATTTAGACAAAATAACTAGGAATAAATAATCTTCGGTAACTCAGGCAAACTATAAGCACTAATCTTGAACAATATAGGCAAATAATAGAAATTATAGTTTTGATAAATTTAGAAATAATACAAACAATTATCTTTGAAAATCCAAGCAAACTACAGGTACTAATATTGAACAATTCTGACAAATAAAACAATCAATAATATTGAACAATTCAGACAAATGATTCAATAAATATCTTGAACAATTCAGACAAATGATAGAATCAATATTCTTGAAAAATTCAAATTAAGTACAAAAGATAATCTTGAATAATTCAGACAAATGATACAATCAATATCTTCAATAATTCAGACAAATGATACAATCAATATCTTCAACAATTCAGACAAATTATACAATAAATATTCTTGAACAATTCAGATCAATACAAAAGATAATCTTTAATAATTCTCTCAAGTGATGATGTTAAATATTCTTCATCACATGATTCCCTCAATGGTTTATGAAAAAGTAACTTATTTAAGAATGCAGCAAAATGAATTTCAATGATATAATTGTAAAGATCATTAACTCGATAACTTATATAATGGAAGAAATAAGATGCTTTATGTATACCATTAAATGCAAAGAAGGGTTATTCATGTGTGAATTAACACTCGTTACCCCAGGCTACTAAAGCTTAATTACTACTGTTTTAGAACATCTATACTGATTAAAGATCCCACACACTGATGAATGGCCACACGGAACAGGGAGCCAGAATCCTGAACACATTCTACAGGAATGCCCACTCTATATGGAAAGGAAATACCAGACCTGGACAGAGGGTGTGTAGCTGAGACAAAAGCCGTGGAGCAGCTGCTCTGACCTGGTGAAGACTACAGACTCCATCATGGTGACTGGCCTGCAGATATAGCATAACTAAAGATCCAGAATGCAAAGAAGGAGGAGGAGGAGATATTTTGAGTAAGCTATTTGGAGCACAGAATTATATTCTTTAAAAAAAAATTTATAAATCTGTTACTTCTATGTTTTCCCCATTACTTGATTTCACTTGGACATTTAGAGGACTGAAGAAGAAAGGTGGAGTTCAATACAGCTGGGAGGTAAGGTGCTCACCTCATAAGAAATAGTGGATTTAGAATCCTGCAAGTTTAAAATATTCTCTAGTCTCAAGAGGTGAGATCAGCACCTAGTCATATTGGAGGTGTGCAATGAACTCAGAAGTCCTGTGTACACACTATACATGTAAAAAACAATTTGACAGTTAAAAATAAAAAGAGCAGCTGCTGTCTGGGCAAATATTCTGAAGATAACAAAATTCTTTCCCCAGAGTGGTCTGCTTGAAAGCCAAAAGGAAGTAGCCCTTCCCCCTGTTTGCATGCACACTCGACTGAAAGTATATACAAAAAGGACCTCTTCACCCCAAGAGGTCAAAGAGAAGCAAACTAAGGAAAGAGAGGAATACAGGTTGCTTGATCAGATAGTTGTATCACAGTGTGCAGGCCCAGTTTACGTTTCAATCTAGAAAGACAAGAATATCAAGATTAAACAGTAAAGCGAATATGATCCTGCAAGGAAAGGTCGAATGAAGAGGTTGTCCCAATAAAGGTGGAAGGACAATGTAAAAGAATGGACCAATCTCTGACCAGAGGAGGCACTTGCAGTAGCCAGTGACAGAAGGATGGCATCAGGTTGTGGGGGTTGTCTTTGTGGGTGCTCCAATGACCTCACTGGTTACGGGATGACCTGAGACAAGAATCTATGTTGTCTACTCAGAACAATAAAATGAAATCACAGGTTCATCTACTGAAATATTCTGTTCAAACTACTCGGCTGAAGTAAAGGCAGTAAGTATTGCTGCACAAATGATTAGCAAGTCAATGATATTCTGTTGAAACTACTCGGCTGAAGTAACGGCAGTAAGTATTGCTGCACAAATGATTAGCAAGTCAATGATATTCTGTTCAAACTACTCGGCTGAAGTAAAGGCAGTAAGTATTGCTGCACAAATGATTAGCAAGTCAATGCCAGCATGTTGCATTCCTTACAGATACAATGTCATTTCTGCAAGTCCTCCAAAATTATAAACTGTCAGAGCTTACGAAAGCCTTGGACGAACTAAAAGCCAAGAGAAGGGTAGTGCTACAGTGGATATCATCACACTGTGGCATACCAGGAAATGAGACAGCAAACAGGTTGGGAAAGGAGGGAGCAATACGAGAACAAAACAAACAATGACCTTCCAAGAAATGAAGACACTTATTAGAGAAAAAAATTAAAGTCGACCAAATGAAAGACACATATCACTGCCTTGAACAAGCAGAGCAAGTGATCATGTTCCATCTGAAAATGGAACATAACAGATTGAATAGATACTTACACATGTTCAAATTGGCTTCATCGCCAATGTGTGTATGGGCAATCAGCACAGACATCCAAATGTATCCTGCAAGACTGTTATATGCTTAGACAATTGCATACTAAGCCCTGACCAACAGAGACAGGTCTCCACACAAAGCTGCTTGGAAGCCTTAAAGAACTCCACTACAGCAACCTTTATCCAGAGAACTGAATTTCATGAGTAGATGTAACAAGAAACAGCGGGAGGAGGAGAAGAATAAGAACCCAAATAGAAAAAAACAAAAGCTCTAATGAGGTTGAAACCCTTGTCTACTTAGAGCAGTGCTCTTCAACCTGGGCTCTTCCACCCACAGGTGAGGCGGCAGCAGAATAATTACATGCTGTATTAAAGAACGCACTATTATAGAATACCAGTAAACCAACAGAAGTGCAAATTTTGAGAACCTGTGTTTTTCCTGTGGCAGTATACAGCTGTGGAACATGGATGATTACTCAAACTTCAAGTTAAAATGTTATAAAAAGGTCCTCAGAATACAGAAGACTGAAAAAATAAGAATGCAGACATTCAACAAGAGCAGGGCATAGAGGAGATGTGGTTCATAAATTTGATCATGAACAGGAAATTATAATACTTTGGCCACATCAAAAGGCACAATGGTTTTGAGAGAATGGTAATGAAAGGTATGGTGCGGGGCAAGAGAGGTAGACCAAGAAGGTGATGACACCAAGACGTCAAGGAATGCTTTGGCCCGACTCTGGAGATTTGGCAAGATATCGAGTTTCTTTGAGACTGACTGTGATGGTAGCGACATTCTGCAAAGGACATGTTACATGATGATTGAAAACTTCAAAAATACAGACTCAGTAGATGATCGCAAAGTTTTCTTCGATTTAGATTTTAGTGGGTGGTAAGAAAAAGTTACCCTCACAAAAGTTATAAAAGAGGGCGCCAGTATAAAAATGTTGAAGAGCACTGACTTAGAGAAACCTGTATTTCATTTCCTTCCGTCTAATTACTTTAAATACTCTCATATTGACAAACGCCCAACATATAATAAATACTCACTTTCTGTCTCCTGCATGCTCAAGACACTATGCATGCTGTCTGAGTCTGTCCCGGAATTTGAGTCTCGTTGCATCTGCTGTTGTAGTCGGTGGTGCTTCTTGGGATGTTGTCGATTGAAACCCATTTCATCATCATGCCCCTCTTCCCCTACCATATCATCTTCATCTTCCTCTAAGGATGGCTGCATCTGAATTCCAGGTCTGTCTTCATGAAGACTAATGGCCGGTGATGCCTCACAGCCATATTTTGTGAACAAATTGAGAATATCTTCTCCAAAAACCTCGATGTGGTTCACAATCATAAAAGATATAAGTGGAACAATGACGTTCTGGATTTCAAAAACAGATTTCTGCATTTGCTTTTGTTTAAGAGCTTCTCCTTTGAGGCTACCATCAGAGGATGCATTTGCTTCACGGGTGTAGAGGGAAGGGGCAATACAGGTGGCCAGATTGGACGGTCCCATTTGGTTATACGAGCTATGTTTGGCCAAGTGCTGCAGCAAGCTCATAGTCAGCTTTATCATACGGTAGTGAGCGGGTGGAAGCTTGGCTAGAATTCTGTATAGAATAAAATAATGACAAAACTTTACAAACAGTCCATTATGCAAGTCAAGTCTATTTTGTTTTCTCTTACTATGTGCTCAATAATTCTCATAATATTTCTGATGTCACCGTTGCTAATTTTATTACACCTGTTGACACTGATATCTTTCAAAGGTATTTCATTTCACAATTATTCTCAGGGCTTTGAATAAGGACCGTATCCGATATTTGCAGCTGAGTTGGTAAAGAATATATATCTATAAAGATAAATTTCAGTCCCATGGCAACAATTGCCGTCGGAAATGAAGATAACTCTTCATGTACTAAGCCACAGTTTAGGTGAAGTAGGGTGGCCAGTTCCCTTCCTTGCTGTTTAAACCTTTTTCAACTTATACAACTGGTATCCATTTACAGCTGGATTAACTGGAGGAGTGGTCGTATCAGAAAAAAACTACATTCAGATTTTTTAAATGTCTGTCCCCGATTTCAAAGTCTGCGGTGCTGTAATCCGTCTTAGCAAGCCAGCTAACTGTTGACTAGGCTATATGCTCCACATCTATAGCCATGTATTAAAAACATTTTATGCAAATAAAAGTAAAACAACATTTAAGCTATTTGCTTTTCTCATCGTCTGTACTCTTGTGCCAACAGACAATGTGCAGGAGTGCAATGTTTCTTTAGTGTGTCATCTGTGTGATCAATTATTTTTTTTCCAATCCATGCCTCTATAAAGTGGTGACATAATGCAGCTTTTCTTTACTCGTGTTTCTTTTTTTTTTTTTGCGTTCGCCTTATTTTCTCTAATACCCATGGTGGTGTGCGTTATTGCACTGTGGTTTTTATTTTGCGCCTGTCGGCCCAGTGTATCCGACTTCAGCATGCATTTTATGTAAGGGTCTGCTTTCTCCTGCATTTTCCAAGGGTTTGCTTCCCCGGATTGTGAGCCGTCTCCATACTCCTGTTTCTAAATAATAAAAGTAAAAAGTTACATAAATCATTAGTGCTGTCTATTCTTTTGTATTATATCATACCGAACCTCTTCTACGCATGTTTGTCAGTCAATGCAATTGGGAAATCTTTGACATCCATATTGATGGCAGACGCCTCAATCACCTATGATTTGCTGACAGCATAGTGCTCATCACAGAGTCAGCAGTAGAAACCAACCAAACGATGCCGCTACTCCATGATGAGGATAGATCAAAGTCTTGTGTAACCGTTTTACCAATTGTGATCCAGTCTTCCTTGACGGGGTGAAATAAAAGGACGTCAATGACTAAAACTATCTTCGGTGCCTTTCAATATGCAGAACAATCTTGAACCTGAACTAATAACATTGCTGTGCGACCAGGGCAGCCTTTTCGTCAATTAACACAGTCCTGGGCGGTTGCCAAGACCAGAACCTATGTGCCTGTCTCTTTAATGTGCTTTGGTACTGACACATGGACACTAACAAACTCACTAGAAGACGAATTAAGAATGATCTGGGCCTCTATTGAGAGATGCTTTGGTCAGAATCACTCTCTGCAACAAACGTATGCAGAATCTCCAGAATTCTTGACATATGATTGTTCCTGGTGAATGATGTGGTAATCTATGCAGACATGGCAAAGCACAGATGGACAGGTGACATGCTGTGATGAAACAATGGTCGACAGCAATCTGGTACCCCTTAAGCAAAGAGAGACCGTGGGGAAGACCTCAAATGCATTGGTCAGACTCCCTTGCTGTCCTTATCAACATCCAAGATGGCTCTGGAGGAGCGCTTACCATCTACTAGACTTCCGTGGCTCAAAAATGGGCTAGTGGTTAAGTGACATGACTCACAATCCGAAGGTGCTGAGTTTGCTCTCTAATCACAGCACCAGCCTTTACCTGGGGAAGCAAACCCTTAGAAAATGCAGGAGGAAGCAGAATTTTACATAACATTTTGTATGACTGCGAGAGCTGGACACTAGCAAATGATTATGTGAAAGATAAAATAAATTCACTGCAAGGTGAAAAGAAACTACTAATGTCACTAGTGAAAATGTGAAAACTGATGTGGTTTGGGCATTAAATAATTAGAAATGACATCTAAAAAGTAATATTGGAGGAAACAGTTGAAAGGAAGAAGGACAAAGAAAATCTGGGTTTGACAACATCAAATAATGGACAGAACATGATGTTTTCACGCTCGTTCATTGAACTAATGATAGAGAACATTGGATGACTTTATGTGTTATTTCCATCATGGCACCTCAACGACCCTAAGGGGTGAATTCAAGAAGTGTTTTATCGACCGAACACCACAGGAGGAGCCTATTACAATTATAATATGTGAAACTAGATAAACATTTTTGATTAATGTGCTGTTTTCAAGTTACAGTAGAACCCTAACTCTATCGTCCTTTATTCCCGACAACGATGGGCACGTTCGCAGGTGATTCCAAAATGGCTGTAACAGACCCATGGAAAGACAACTAGGAGAAAAGGTGGGAATCGGAAAAGTAGGGAGATAAGCAAAACCACCGAAGTGATAGTAGTGAAATCAAGAACAGTGCAAGCTTTTTTAGATGTGCCCTGCCCTGCCCTGCTTAAGCCAAGAGCTAAGCAACAAAGACATCATGCTACCATGAAAGTAAATGTGCTGAGCGGTGTAGACCCGCACAAAACATGGCAATGCACTTGAGCAGCTTTGGTCATTCACTGCACCCGAGTCTATATCCAGTCATTCTGACCTGTCTTGCCACTGGTTTCAGTTGAACTCAGGTGAGAGAGTGAGGTTTTACAAACTGTGCAACCATTCCTCACTTCAATCAAATTCACCACGCAAGTCAGTCTCTTTTCGTTCATCCAGTAATAAAAAGATTGGTTGAAGGAAAAGAGAAAAGGTCTTCATCACTTATAATGGACAAAAAACAAAGAGTAAAGGGTTTATTGATTGATTGATATAATAAAACAAATATAGACATGAGAAAACAACAAGCAAGAACAAAGCATTTAATATTCATATATCTCTTACATTTTAATTTTATTGGTCTTTTCTCCATGTGGATCCTCTTTCTTGACCGTGCTCCATTGTGCATACATGTCATTAACTAGCACTCCGCCAGGGATATTGCGCAGGAATTCCTGGAATAGGAGCAAAAACTAAAATGACTTAGCAAGTCCTGATGGTATAATGTCTTACTGGAAGGAACTAGACACATCACTTATAATTGATTATATGTATATATATTTATGTTAACATATTTTTATATGTGCACTTATGGACAATAAAATTATTAATCGCACATTTACACATGGTTATATTTATGAATGTGTAAAATACAAAATATGAAATTAATGTTTGTACAAAATAAACATATAAAATATAGATTTTATAACATAAATATATGAAATTAATATTTGGATAAAATAAACATTAAATAGACATTTTATAACATAAATATGTGAATACATGTTTGTATAAAATAATGTTTATTTAATGTCCTTTATGGTGGTTGATGCTGTAGTCTAGTTATAATAACCAGGGGAAAGAGAAATGATGATAAGAAATATCCCTGTCCCAAACTAGTTCTCTTGGGGTACAGCAAACTCACCTTATGTAGAACTCTACATATCATATCTTTTTTTGCTTTCTTAATTATTTTGGTGATCTTCAGGAACACTCCATAGGTTATGCAACTTTCAGAACGATTCTCTGTCTGTGTTCTTAAATGCCTTTTCATAGCCCATGAATCGAATATAAAGTGGTGAGTTCCATTTCACACTTTGTTGTTCTAGTATTCCAATTGTAGCTATCTGGTCTGTATCGAATTTATTTTGTCGAACCCCCGTCTTTTCTTAACTTAATTTAACATCATTATATTGGTTTTTAAGACTTTGCCATAACCTTAAGAGGTCATAGGAACATCACTCAGCGTGTGAGTGAAGTGTGTTGAACATCTTGCTAATCAGGCAGGGAGCAATCTCTCCCAAACGATGTGTTTTAGTACATTATTACCCAGTGTCTCTATTTCACGGCCACACCAAAACCAACACTGTCTGCAAATAAGGCAAATGATGTCGATCTCATGAAGTTCAGCAGTGTGTACTCATCATCATCATGTAGTAAATCCTTTGCTCTCATGACAGCCTGTCTATAGGAAACAATCTTTCGCCAGTCTTCCGGCCTGCACCATAGTCAAATCCAGTGTTTCCTTGATGTCTTGAGTCCATCATCTTCTTGATCGGTCCCTGCTTCTCTTTCCAGTGACTATGCCTTCTATAACCGCTCTCTCCAGTCCGTTGTGTCATTTGACGTGTCCAGAAAACCTCAGTTGTCAGGTCATTATGTCATTAATGAGCCAATTCTCCTCTACATTCAGGTCTTGCCGGATGGATTTGTTTTTTTTCTTCTTTGCCCACAGGATTTTCAGAACTCTACTGTAGCACAGGGTGTACTAGACCATGGAAAAATAGTACTGAAATACTATTACATATTGCCAATGACCGTGCCAGGATAATTGGATAGAAGAAAACACAAAAAATGAATGAACCAACTAATCCATATGGGAAACAGCAACACATCTCCGTGGACACAAGTGTAAGTTGTTGATAAGTGTGAATTCCAGTCAAATCCATGGTATGGCAGCATCCGTAATAAACTAAAACACCAGAGTAAAGTTAGACCTGCAGCCGATTAGGCGGCAACTTTGCCGTTCTTCTCTCAGATGTTTGTCACTGGCCTCATTTAATTTCTCTAGTATGGTCCTGTTCAATATATTCCCTGGCACGGATAATACAATTATTGATCTATAATTTGTACCTTGTAATTTGTACATATCTCCATTCTTTGACAACTGGATTACATGGCCTTCCTTCCAGTCTACTGGTATTTTTTTTCTTTCCCCATCTTTGCCAAGTATTTTGTATTTATGTTACAAAAGTGTAGATGTCTGCTAAGTGATTGATGGGCCAGTTGACACCATCTTGTATAATGGCTTTCTTAATTACTTCTTTATTTGGTTTCTTATAAGTAATTGTAGCTCTGTTTCTGCTGCCTGATATCTGTAGAATCTTGTGGAATTGGTATATTTAATAGTTCTTTCAAATAGTTTGCCAACCTCTTCCTCTGCTCATTTGTGTTGTTAATTAAATTTCCTTCCTTATCTTTAAAAGTCATGTGCTTGCTTATATTTCCATTAGTTTCTGTGTGCTGTTGCACAGAACTTGTTTATTTTGTTTTGCTGCAATCCATAATGGGGATACTCATTAGTAGAAGACGAAGATGGCTGGGACATGTGAGAAGAATGGAAAACAACTTCATGCCCAAACAGGTGCTTTTCGGTGAACTTTCAAAGGAGAGGGAACCTATAGATAGACTAGTGGTTAGATACAATGACAATATGTAAGACTTCTCCATAGACTTTCAAAAGTGGGAGGAGATGGCTGAAGGTAGAGTTGTGTGGAAAATAACATTATACAGAGGTGTAAAGACTTGAAGCACTAAAATGCACATTGGAATGCAAATTAAAAAAGTACCAAAGTAAATGTAACCATACATCCAAGACCAGCACTCACTGTAGTAAAGTGTGCATGTCTGAAGTCAGTAAAATCAGCAATGAAAAGAGCAGCTAAATGAGACTTTTACACACTTAAAATCATCTGTAAAAACAGAAAGAGCCATCTATTTTCCTCAGCAACTCTTGCCAACTCATCAAATATTTCCTCTTGTCTCTTCTTATGCTCTACCCAACTTATTTCTTTCACGCTTTGGTATATATTTCCAGAGTCTTGACTATAGTATTTCTGGTTTTGTTTCTCATCAAATCAGCCTTCTTAATTTTACTCTTCGTTATCTTTGCTATAGCCTTTGTTATCCATGCTTTATATTGCCATTATCTGCTGTCAAGAACATCACACGAGTCTCCTTCCATATATTTGTTATGTCTTGCCAGTGATCTTCTGTGTTCTTTATTTATTCTAGTTGTTACATCACCTGTTCCTGACTTAATTTCATAACTTTAAATTTATCTTGCATTTCCAGGACTTATAACAGCCAGTGCAATACTTAGCACAAAATAGGGCACCAGCTCTCCATTCCACTTCATAGCATAAATGGACAGACAAAGTAAAATAATCATAAATTTTTTTAGAAATCAAGGAATAAGTACATGAACCACAATGGTGTAGGCTGCCTACAATGAAGCTGATTGCATGTGTGAACATGTATTTGAAAGAGATTAAAAAAGAACATATCTCCATACACACTGACCTTGAACAAAGAAGCAGCAGTGGGTGCCATGTAGTCTTCTAGCATGTACTTATCACCAGTGTCAATTTTATCTTTGATTTCCTTGCTCAATGTCGCTTTGTTTCCCCGTCTCAAGATGCCTGGAGTATGGGGACCTTTCTGGTACACTAGCACCATCAGTTTCTGAAAGTCATTGAAATGGTTGCATGATAGATATATATTTATCTATAAGTTAAAAAATACATGTGTCTGTTTTTCAGTCTTGCTAAACGCTCATCAACGTTAAGCACTAGTGGCTTTAACAGCTCTTCCTGTCTGGTATCTTTAGATCAACGCAACTATTTTCAATTCTTTGCTTCCTTCTCTTCACAAGTTATTTAACATTTAAACCTCCCAACTGTGAGTTATAGCTACGCAAAAATTGCCTATTGTATTCTGTCTGCAATTTTGGCTCACTGTATCAAATCCTTCTTGAGAATAGTCAACGTTTGGTGATAATGCTATTTCAAAGAGAAAATACAGTAAAAGTGCTCTAACATTGTTCTAACGTTTGAGTCTATTAAGGTGGACTCGCATATCGGTTAACCACCCTCTGTAAGCGCTTGTCCCAACGCAGCAGAGTATTAAGATGCTTGAGCCTAGCCCACTAAGCAGGAACCCCTTCTCCTGGCTTCATCCAGCTCATACCAGAGCTTGGATTTGCATTGGGGCATCTGTCCCTGTATAAGTACAGGTTGACTGAGAACTACTATCACCTCCGATTTCTTTTTATTTAAACTGAGGCCTTTGTTTTCACAATGCTGAACTACCATTTCCTGTTAGTTGGTTTAATTCAGAGCTATCAACACAATATGATCAGCATATCGTAGATTGTTAATGTACATATATATTATATATAAATTTATGTTCTCATTCTACAATACACCACAGTGTCTGACGCTGGTAACTGAGTTGGTACGATTCTTCTAATAATTATCTGACCCGTACTGTAAAACCTGTAACTCTTTGGTAGAAAAAATTATTGATAACTTACAATAATTGACTCGGGAGGGTCCAAATTCTCATCACAAACATCAGACAACGGAAGGCCAAAAATTTGAGGTTGAGCTGGGCGTTTTTTGCGAAAAAGAGAGTGAAAAATATTGGGTGATTTCTTGTTCTTCTTGACTGATTTCAATGAGGTAGGATCGTCTGAAACACATAAGGTAATATAATTATGGTATTTAAAAAAACTGATGACAAAATATGCTAAATGATCAAAAGGCGGATATGTGTTCAATGAGTTAAAGATTGAGATCAAGATGCTGAGCAGCACATAAGCTGCAGTGTTTAGCGACCCATAGCTGACTGCTAGTGTTGATACCAATGAAGCAGAGCTGACAAGACGCTTCTACACCCCCATGTGGTGATTCTGGATAACAGACTGCAACAGAGCAGGCTGGCTAAGGAGATGGGATCAAAAGGGAAGGCTAAACCGGTACTCAAAAAATGTCTGCTGCCGAAGGCGGATATGTGTCGGACTGAAAAATGCAAATATCACAGTCAAGCTGTAAACTAGCAACACAACCACATTCCGTTCTCCAGTCTACATCCTGCTACTTGCAAAGCCCTGTTCAAAGCTTGATAGCAGGAAATTGAGAACGAACATTGAAGAAGTTGATGATTGGTATCACTAGCTCTGACACATGATGGTCACCCCATAACAAACTTCTAAATGAGCTCTACAGCTCATGGCTTGCACAACTGACAATTAACAAGTGCAAAAACACCAGTCGAGAATGGAGTTTCCATCTGGGTTAGGAAAAGAAAGCAAATGAACAGTACCCCAAATATGATACATTGAGTATAATAGAAAATAGCGCTTAGTTTTTTTGTGTGTGCATGGATAGAAATACAAAGTTATATAATTGGCTGCCACGAATTGATGCAGGTCTCAGCTAATGAACTTCGTGAGGAACCTGTCTCTGGATATCGTCCACCATTAACAACACGGATGTCATTAAACAGACTTCGAACTGGTGAATCACGGTGCATGAGGAACACGAAGTGATGGGGATATACATATGATGACACATGTGACTGCAGCACAATACTTGACCAAACCCCCAGGAAACATGCAATAGGTGGGACATGCTAGAGGCAAATAATAGGTTAATCATGTTACTGGATGCATGCTAAAAGATGTGTTGCTTAGACACGTTAGGTGGAAAAGGGGGGGGGGGAGGCTGGGGGAGTAAAGTAAATAATTGATTGTGCTATGTGTGGGCTAAATTCATATTGTCTGAGAAACTGGGTAATTTAGTGTGTATATATATATATATATATATATATATACAAATTGAAAGGTCTGCTAGAACTGATTTGAATTCTTACACTGAAACCTGCCGTACTAGTAGTATAGAAGCCCCCAAAACATCAACAGATATAGACAAGCCGATGTCTGATAACATTAACAACAAGAGCAGGCTGGCTAAGCAGCAGCAGCAACAACAACAACAAGAAGGAAAAGAAAGAATATTCTTCCTTTTGTGAAATGCCCGAGTTCTTACCGAAATGGTTTTTCCTTTGAGTTTTCTTATGTTTGAGATAGAACTCGCATTTTTGCCCAAATGAAGAATTATTGTTGACCATGGAGTCTAAGTCAGCGGCTGTCATAATGTCTATGTCGTCTCCAGATCTTGACCTTGTCAGACCTCTAATATGGCTCAGTTTGATGGAGAATGGTGTCTCATGGCCTGAAAATATAACAGAAAACGTTAACTTAAAAATGCTTGGAAAAAATATCTCTTCTTAGAAGACTTGATTTCTTGCTCCTCTACTTCTGGTGGTGTAGGTTTTTTAAATTGTTGATGGGGGGGGGGGGGGGGGGGGAAGAGAAGATATTCCAGCAATAGGGCTCAATTCAAGAACTTACTTTTCCTGATCTGGGCACCACGGCAGACAACGAAACATCATGTTTTCATTATTCAGACACGCCTTGTAGTTATTCCTCAACATAAATTGCATGTTTCAAGAAGATTTAGACAGACCATTAGACGGTATAGGTCTTCTGTTAAGAAGACCAAAGTTGAATGAAATAAGCAGGATGGCTACTTTAAGATCTCCTATGCTTCGGTTGTGAAATGATTGGTCAGGGAGTGATTGTGTTACTAACAATCTGCTTAAAAGCTCCGTTCATGTTGAATTGTTCAACTCAAGTGCCGTTTCTTTAACGAAGGTTGACTGCAAAAGAGCGTTAATATCCTCTGACGGACATTCGTTCATCTTTTCATGTTGTTCTCCCGCCTATTGTACTGTCCGCCGACCTTCAAACTTTCCCTCTAGTATCGTTTTCAATAAAATATTTTTACAGGACAAAAATATTTGACTTGTCTAATCTTAATGTATGTCAACAAAAGTTCTCTACCCATGCCTACTCACGTAGGGTGTTGCTATTTGAGTATTCAGTAAACATATGCTTATGCTGTTGTATCTTTGCATGATGGTCACTACTGGGTACAATTTTCGTTACGTTTAGAAAATGTGCAATTGCGGAGCGCCCAAGCAAACACCACAACGTATCCGGCAGGACTGTCCCACGTATGCAGACCAAAGAGAAGCAGTTTGGCTCGGGGAAGCGAGCATGCTTGAAAATCTGTAGGGGACCGGCGAAGACCAGAAACGCAGTGTCCTTCGTGAACCTCATCAGCTAGAAGCATAACATCAGTTAATAGAAGAAGAAGAAGAAGCATGGGGAGACTTAGCATGTATTTGTCCACGTCAATTTTTAAACACTTCCGGTCAGGCTAAACATGCTGATTGGACAAATTCCCCAACCCAAATAGCGAGTTGCTGTATGGCGATGAGATAAGCATGAGACGGGCCGGAGGGTTTATTATGGGAATAGATGCGAATATTTGAGATCCAACGGGAAAGAAGAGGGAGGAGGTTAGTCGGAGTCAGGCGAAATATACTTACCAATACTCCTCTCACTTTAAATCATCTAACCCTTCCGCTAAAACGACAAATATATGCAATACAGCCGCCTTTTCAAATCTAAGATGCTAAGGAAACACATTACAAAAGAACAATAGATACGCCATGAAAAGGGATGTTGATTGCAAGATTCGTTTGAAAAACAAATAACGCAAATTCGCATTTGCTGTGGTAGATGAACAAGTTTTAAATATGGCAGAATACTAACAAAATGACAAAAATAAAGATCCTGTAGACTTAAATCTACCGAGTGGCAGCACTAAAGAAAAAGATTGGTTCCTTTGAATTAAAATGCTAAAGTGCTCAAAATACAAGGATAGCTAGAAAGAAAATGCACAGAAATTCTTTAAAAAATGGATTTAAAACACAATTGGCATGTAAACAATATTACGTCTAGGAACTAAAATACTTTGACCACATCAAACTCTACAAAGGACTAACAAAACAATACTGCAGGGTATGGTACTGGCGAGCGAAGAAGATGGACACAGAACATTACATATTTTCTGATGATGACGGTGGTAGAAGCGAGAGTGGTGGCCAAAGATAGTCTTACATATCGGCTGTTATGAGAGCGACGTTCTGCAAAGTACTTGGCTCATGATGATCATTAAGTCGACCGTTCTTTCGATATACGAGGTAGCTTACACATATTCTCGGAATAATCGAATCGTGTTTGAATGAAAGATGATATTATGGAGAATATATATTTATATATTTACAAAATATATATATATTTATAAGTTGGTAGTGACCTTGGTGAAATGACATGGCAGACGTGACCTTCACATATACTCTAAACAGAAGTTTGTTTGTGTGATGTGTTCGTTGCATCGTCGGAGTTGAAAATGTCCTTGATTGAACAACGTACAAATGTCAAATTCTGTGTTTTGCTTGAGAAGTCATGTTTTGTTGGAAGTTTTTTTTAATTCTCAAGGTATTGTCTACCATGATTTCATTCCTGAAGGCCGAACAAGGAAATGTACGTTGATATCCTCCGTCGTCTAAGAAATCCAACCAGACGAAAACGACCAGGAAAATGGAGAACAAAGTTGGATTATGCTACATCGATCCCATCTGGTGAAGTAGTACCTCGCAAAGCACAATGTGATTACCTAGGAATATCCTCCATTTTCTCCTGGCCTGGCACCGGCTGATTTTTTATTGTTTCCCTGCTTGAAATCGGCACTGAAAGGACAGCAACTCAAGGACACGGAGGACATTATCCCCAATGCGACAAGCCAGCTGAGAAAGGTGTCAAAGAATGATGACACAAATATGTAGTTGCCGAAGGGAACTACTTTGAAGAAAATGTAATGTAGATAATTCTATTGTAACTTATTTCTATACAATTCACTAATTTCGGGAACTTTTTGAAGCTACCTAGAATTCAGTTAGTACTAATAAGGTCTCATAAACCGACTTTCCTCGTCCCTAAAACGTATATGACTTATACAATAAAATCTATTTCTGTAGTAAAAATGTATGTCGCTGTTTTCTCCATTATCCAACCAGTTATTCTCTCAAATAGCCACATAAAGTTTCCCTCGTAAAACTAACGGTCTATCTATGAAACCTCTTGTAAATAAACTGGGCTTTCCTCAAGTAACTATACATATTTAACTTAAAATTAACGGCCAATCTGTGAATTCTGCTGCATCTAAACAAACATATCACTCAAATAATCGCACACATTTCTCTCGCAAAACTAACGGTCTATATCTGACTTCTCGAGTAAATGTACAGTTTATCCCTCATCATCATCATGTAGCACGCCCTTTGTATACCGTCGCTCTCATTACAACCAATCTGTAAAACGCACGATCCGTGGCCAGCTCTCCTGCCTCAATAACGGTCAACCACAGCGCCTATCTAATGGCCCTTGCCCCTGTTCTTCTCAGTCTGCCTCAGATACGTTTGTAAGGCACTATGTCTCCAAGTATCGTTCTTTCTAGGCCATTGTGACGTTTGGTGTGGCGTTTGATGTGATCCAAGTAAGTTAATTTCCTAGATGCAATGTTGTCTACTAACTTGAAGGATTACATTTTCTTTCGTACGTTATGTGTGGTTGACCATATCTCGCAACCATATTTAACTTAACGTCTTTATACTGGTTTAGAAGACTCTGCAGAGTCTGTATACAACCAGTTTCATTTACATTACCTTGCTCTAAAACCTATGCGCAGCTAATTTATTCTTAAATGCATTAATTGTCTCGGTCTCCGCTACCTCCTGTGACAATGCATTCCAAGCATTCCCCACTCTATATCTAATCTGGACCTTTCTTTAGCTAATTTGTAGCTACGCCCTCTTGTTCTTGTATGTGGTTGTATTTTGAAAAAAAATTGTTATAGTACGTTTCCCCCGGGAAGATACAAGTCATCATGTCCTTTATTTGTGTAATTATGTTAGTGTCGTGACAAGCATTTTTCATTTTAGTTAGCCTCAGTAGTACCAAGGTGATTCTTCTGAAACAACCGCACATATTTCCCTCATAAAAGTGGCGGTGTATCTAACGTTTCTCTTTCAATAGTTCACTCCTCAAATAACCAAATCTAATTTCCTCACCAAAAGAATTGACATATTTTTCCTTCTTAAAATTGATTTCAGAATTATTTCGCCACTACAAAAATTAAATTTTTTAAATAAGTACTTTCGAGAAATAAGATGCTGAGCAGTTCGTGAGATGTAGCGGTATGCGACCCAAAGCTGACTGCTAGCGTCATAGTCAACGACCCAGAGCTGACTGCTAGCGTCATGGTCAATGACCCAGAGCTGACTGCTAGCGTCATGGTCAACGACCCAGAGCTGACTGCTAGCGTCATGGTCAACGACCCAGAGCTGACTGCTAGCGTCATGGTCAACGACCCAGAGCTGACTGCTAGCGTCATGGTCAACGACCCAGAACTGCCAAGACCCTTTTGAACCTATTCATGGTGATCCTGGATAACAGACTGAAACAGGGACAACTGGCTAAGGAGAAGGGATCGAAGAGGGACGACTAAACCGGTACCCAAAAATATCTTACTGAAGTCGGATGTGTCCGACCGAAAGGTGCACATATCGTGTCTAGCTGTAAACTACGACACATCGCTTTCCGTTCTCCGGACAACATCCTGCTACTTGCATAGCCCTTTTCATGGCTTTGCCAGCGAGCGGGAGTTTGAGAACGAACGACGACGAAGAAGAAGAAGAATAAATATGTACTTTCTTTTCTTATCATCGACTTGGGTTCTACTGTCTACGTGTACACGTTTCCCAAACTGTACACATTGGGAGTACAACCCGGTGCTTTGAGATTGTGAAACGGGCGCTTGACCCCTAGACAATACTGCCTCACGTACATACTAGGAACATTATACAAATGCATGTTTCTTTTATCTTCTTGATATTTTTCTTATATTTCTGCGTTCATCCTGAAAAGGAAATTGCGATGCTGTGTTATACAGGGTGTTTCACTCGCTTCCCAGTCCTAGTTTTCCCGTATGACTTTTAAACCAGTGAACCTAAATCGATATAATTTGACAGGGACATACCTTAGTGTATGAAAAACATAATGAGCTAGTTTACAATTTTGCAAGAGTGTGTATATGCGCGCGCAATTTATTGTGTCTACATACACTCGATGTCCCACTGGGTTCAGGCCCCAAGCTTTTCCTTACAACTTTTAAACCAGGGAACGTTATTAAATATAATTTGACAGGGACATACCTTCATATGTCCGAAACATAAACAGGTCAAATGAAACGTTGCAAGTGGCCACTATTAGCATCAAGACATTTCTGCGCACGCCTCTCCGTGTTACGGAAGGTATTCACCAACGCTCCAGGAGTTACAGACTGGTTTAAAAGCTATAACGGAAATTCAGGGGCCTTTTGCGAGTGGGACACTGCAGTTTAGAGCAAGGCTACGATTCCTGCACCTTTCGGCTTGCCACGCCCGGTTTTAGCCGTCCTTCTAAGGCATCTGGTTTGCCTTCTCACTGCGATTCTTCTTCTTCTTCGTTCGTTCTCAATCTCCCGCTACCAAACCCTGAAAGGGCTTAAGTAGCAGAATGTAGTCCAGAGCACGGAATGTGTTGTGTCGTAGTTTACAGCTTGGCTGTGATATTTGCACCTTTCGGTCGAACACATCCGACTTCAGCAAGCATTTTTTGAGTACCGGGTTAGCCATCCCCTCTTCCATTCCTTCTCCTTAGCCAGTCTGCCCTGCTGCAGCCTGTTATCCAGGATCACCGCGTGGAGGTGTAGAAAGGTCTTGGCAGCTATGGTTCGCTGGCCCTGACGCTAGCAGTCAGCTATGGGTCGCTGACCACTGCAACTCATGCGCTGCTCAGCATCTTGATCCCAACTGCGATTCATATTCACTTAATGCATCCTGTTTCCAGAGTCGCCGTTCGGAGGTGGAATAGGGTCTTGGTCAGCTCTGGTTCGCTAACCCTGATGCCAGCAGCGAGTCGCTCATTCACTGTACTACATTTTACCCTCCGCCCCCCCCGCCAATATAGTTTATCATTCAACAGCATTGGCAAGATCTATGTTGTCAGGTTGTTCCTCTCGTGGAGTCAGCAGGTATAGAATAAATTGCCCGTTATCACCACACAATTTATCAGCTAGAGCTTCTTTAAAAGCACACTGTAATTTACTTTTCTTAGAGTTTTTTTTAGAAGTGTCAACTTTCGCTGCACCGTTGGTATACTTTCTACCTAGCAGGTTGTCGTAAACTACAACTAAAGAAAATTGTTAATCATTCTAATCACGTACACGAAATTAATTAAAGAAGATTGTTAATCATTATAAGCACGTACACGAAATTAACTAAAGAAGATTGTTAATCATTATCATCACGTACACGAAATTAACTAAAGAAGATTGTTAATCCTTATCATCACGTACACGAAATTAACTAAAGAAGATTGTTAATCATTATCATCACGTACACGAAATTGCCACAAAATTCACAACTGTAAAGATCGGATACATTTAAACGTTTTAATGTTTCCTGCAAAAAATCTAGCCGCAGTTGTGTCCCAGTGCTGTTGTTTGAAGGAAACATACATGATTGGTTAGGGCATTTCTATGTGTTTGTGATTGTTTGTTTTTAGTTACTATAGTGAAAAGGTGACTTGATCATATGACAAGAATGTCTAAAAGTCTATCGACCACTCGAGCCTGTAACATCATATCTTCTTCATCGTACGCAGTCAGACATCAACCTTTATTTTTTCGAAAAAAGCAGCGGTCATCCTGAGGCTGTCGACACTGCCATAGAGCTTGTCTAGTGTTGCCACTGGTGATGGCCACATCTGCTCTCTCTGATTCTCGTATGTCGGGCAGTTTTGCAGCAAATGCTCAGCGGTCATTTTCCCGGTACCACACTGGCATTCGTCAGTGCCACCTATCTTCAATTTGTTGAATAGGTGGTACCTCAGTCTATTGTGACCAGTGCGAAGTCTGAAGACCACGACCTGCTCTCTTCTGTTTAACTGGTAATGGGCATCGTTTTTGGTGTAGCCAGTATGTTCGGTTTCCCATTTGGTCATGTATCTAGCTCTAATAAGCCGTTTTGACTCTTCGTATGTCATACGTAACATCAAATGAATTTTATGCCGGTAATTAAAAATAACATTACATTAGAACAATTAAAAAAACATGATAGAAAATGTTTTAAAATGAAACACGAGAGAAAGATAATACGAAAAGATGAACAGAAAATCCGAAATAAACACTTCAGTTGAATGGATTGAAAATAACAGCCGCAATTAAGGTAACACACGAAATAAAATTGCCACTCCCTACGCTGTCTTACGATATATGTTGATGTGAGTGCGCCGATCCCGTAGCACCTATACGTTATTTAGTAACCCATCACTTAAGGAAAGTTTCAGAATGTTATGCTTCCAAAGAGTTACAAAATCCAAAATGTTAAAGTCGACTCTCTTGCTGAACTATGATCCACTCACTAGGACTGATATCTTGCCATCACAAAATTTTGAATCAAGATAACGATAGGCAGTGGCGGAACTGTAGTTCACATAGGGTATACATGGACACACACGTCATCACCATCGCCAGGTCAGTCAGTCTGACGATTGGTGTTGGAAGTTGTTTGATCATGTATGTGGCGCTTGAAAGAAAATGACAATTGACTACGAAGTCTTAACATTTGTCTTCAGAGGTTACAAATCAATTCGTTCCTGACAATGTAGTTAATCTTCTGTGGGTCCCAACTCTGTCCTCTGTCGTGTAGTTTTGTCTCAAAGTGACCAGTGGACGATTGTATTGTTTATGCTCCCTAAAGTCCCCCTCCCCCCTTTTTTTCCCTGCAAGGTTATGCTGACGCTATAAGTGTCTAGGCTATTGGTTCTGGGGTTGGTATTGGTCATCTCTTTCCTGAGCAGCGGATCAGGTTAGAGCAAGGTCAACATATGTGGACCAAGTTTCTATAGAGATTGTAACAAGAGAAACAGACGATAGGAAATCCTCATCACCATCATCTTCTATCCACTTGTGTTTGTAGATGACGTGAGAAGGTGAAGTTTTCTTTCATATGCCAGCTTTGTCCCAAATGTTGTCGTTATTCATTGTTTCCTTAGAGTATCACCAACACATCTCTCAATCTTTTTCGTGGTCTACCTCTTACTCGAGTGGTACGCCGGGGCCTTTGTGTATGACAAGGACAAGAATAGCACCACTGTCCAACAGAAAGCATGTTGTGAGAGGAGACTAACTGTGTGACATGGAATAACACCGGCCATGGTTAAGTGGTTTGTTTAGACAAAAGAAGCAGAGAGTTGGTATAAAAATACTATTTATCAGCTCTCACTTTTGTCTTCATCGAAATGTGTTTGTGTCTTAGTAACGGCGAGAGCTGATAGGAAACCGCATTTGTTCTTGATTTTTTGTATGAGGCTATCACCTGTACTATTCCTACATTGACTATTACTTGTACAATTCTTACATAGACTTTCACCTGTACAATTCCTACATAGACTATAAACATGTACTATTCCTACATATGAAGCTATAACCTGTACAATTCCTACATAGACTATCACCTGTACAATTCCTACATAGACTATCGCCTGTACTATTCCTACATTGACTATTACTTGTACAATTCTTACATAGACTTTCACCTGTACAATTCCTACATAGACTATAAACATGTACTATTCCTACATATGAAGCTATAACCTGTACAATTCCTACATAGACTATCACCTGTACAATTCCTACATAGACTATCGCCTGTACTATTTCTACATATGAGGCTATCACCTGTACAATTCGTGAACAAGATAAACGAAAACACAAATAATCAGAAATGTATACATTCAGGCGGTGGCTTCATTAAGAAGGAATAAGCACTTTGCCAAATTACAACTTTCTCCTCCTACTCCTTTATGGTCAGAGTAAAAACATGACAAGCCCCTTGTA
This sequence comes from Ariolimax columbianus, assembly GCA_036924085.1. Taxonomy (NCBI): domain Eukaryota; kingdom Metazoa; phylum Mollusca; class Gastropoda; order Stylommatophora; family Arionidae; genus Ariolimax; species Ariolimax columbianus. The sequence continues at coordinate 24,045,811 of JAVGWX010000011.1, read as the reverse complement.
CTTGAGGAAATGACTATAGTGACGAAGGAAGCTTGCGTATGGCGCCACGTTGATGAGTACAAGAGACAAAATTGCTAAGCAAACGATAACGATAAAGGAAGATTTAAAAGAATCAACAGTTATTAATATGCACGCTAATGTTCCATTGGAAGACTTTTTTTCAACGGGACGATCTGTAATTGATGTTCTACCCCCCCCCCCCCCCCCCCCCCCCCCCCCCATCCCCCATGCCAAGTAGTTACGCCAATGGTGATAAGCTTATCTGCCGAGGACTTTTATCAATAGACATTTACAAAAAAAAAAAATTAAAACACAACTACTGATGGTGTAGATTTTTTATCTTATGATTTCGGGAAGAGGCTACTTCGACTCGGGTGCTAGAGGTTGCGGGTTCGAATCACGGTGAAGATCGGGATTTTTTTTTCCCACATGAATCTTCTGGTTATATTTAGTTGGTCTCTGGGTAGTGAGATCGGACTCCCCATGTTAAATTTTGAGCAAATTAAAAATTCCTTGGCAGTTGGAAATAGAAAAGAGTTGGATTAACGGCCGTTACCCGGACAAAATTCAAGTTAAAAATCTAACCAAGTTATTTGTATCTTTCCCCCAGGTGGTTTGTTAAGAGCAGCAGCTATAGATGGCGCCTAACTGGCTGCGGGTCTACTTAGCTCTAATGTTTGAGTTTATTAAGATGGATATTATCAAATATAGGAAAATATCAAATGTGGAAAAACATAAAATATAGAAAAACTTCAAATATGAGAGCTTCAAAAATGAGAAAATCTCAAATATGGAAAACATTCAAATATGTGAAAGCTTCAAACGTGAGAAAACGTCAAAAATGGGAAAACATGAAATATTAGAAATACGTCAAATATAAAGAAACGTCAAAAATGAAGAAAAAATATAATTTTAAATTCACAATTTTTACCGAAAGACTAAATTAAAAAAGAATATTTGCTTGTTCCTTGTAAGTTATAGCGAGACCTCGATATCAACGCAGTTCGGCCTGAGACACCCGTTTTCAGCACGTCATGTATTTCGGACAGGATTTGCCTTCTTTCTTTGATCCATATTCTCGCTACCGGACTACACTAATGCCATATGTTTCCAGGGCCACTAATTTGAGAAAGAATAGGATCTTGGGCAGCTCTGGTTCACTGATCCTGAACCAGTCAGTAAGATTTGAGACGATGACTACTATCAACTGGTTCACTACGTCTTTGACCCCTAACAGATAAGCAATGATGTTAATCACACATCGCCGATTAAACGCAAGATTAAGATTGAAGGACATATACGAGCATTTAAAAACATGACAACTTACAATGACATATAATATATACATGTATTTCATAACAATTTTAAGTATACTCCTCAAAATAAATTAATGATTACTTTCAAAATCTCATCGTATAAAAAATCTAAAAATTGGAAGTCAATTATTTTTAATCAATTAATCGTTCAGTCATTCGAACATCAAAGTGTGACAGTTTCGTGAAGAAGAAGGTCCCAATACATCCCAGAAAGGCAAAATATGATAGAGATCAAGTGGGTAAGCTGGTGACATTTTGCTGATATGTGAAGTCATTAACATCTAGAGCATCTCTGGGACGTCTTGGGATGATCAGTAAGAGCTAACCAACCACCAGGTGGTGCCCTGAACCAACTGTTTCAAAACCTTCTGCAGGAGTGGCAGACGACTCCCCATCCCACTACCAGAAGGTTGATTTTATCAATGAGGCTTCGCTGCCTATCATGTATCAATGCCCGTGGAGGTCACACGCGTTACTGACCATTAACCATCTTATGAAGTTGTCACACTGCGATGCACAAATTACTGAAGAGAACCGTGGATAGAATTTGAGACAGATGGGTGGGTCCAATTAAACATAAATTTCTCCCAGACAGAATCGTTCTTCTTCATGAAAATGTATTACTCTGATGTCCAAATGAATGAGCAAACATTAGATTACATATAATTGGCTTCCAATTTTTAAATTTTTGTTTTGTACGGTGAGATTTTGTAAGTGACCATAACCTAATTTTAAGTAGCATAGATACACGAATGTAGATAGCTACATAGTAGAGAATTCTCAAACTGAAATCAAACAAATGAGTCGCATAGACCAAAGTCTGCATTGAGATGAGTGTTATGCCATAAGAAACGAATGGTCTTTGTGTATGACAAGGTCAAGAATAGCACCACTGCCCCACAGAGAGAATGTCGTAAGAGGCGACTAACTGTATGACAAGGTCAAGAATAGCACCACTGCCCCACAGAGAGAATGTCGTAAGAGGCGACTAACTGTGTGACATGGCATAGCACCGGCCATGGCTAAGTGGTTTGTTTAGAGCAGCGTAAATGCGTCGAACAGGCTGCGGATCTCCTTTGCGCTAATGTTTGAGTCTGTTAAGATGGACTCTCTTATCGGTTAGCCACCCTCCGCGCACTTGTCTCGGCGCAGTAGAGTAATAAGCTGCTCGAGCCTAGCCCGATAAACAGGAAATCCTCCTCCCGTCTACATCCAGCTCATACCAGAGCTATGACCTGCACATTAGCATCTGCCCCTGAGTATAGGTTGACTAGCTAACACACACACACACTGGCACACACACACACATACACATACATATACACACACCTAAATAATAAGTGCTATTCCATCTCCAATCTCTCGGAAAATCTCTGAAGACCTTTCTGGCAACACTAAGGCTCCCACTAAAACCTGTTGATAAACCCTCGATTAAACGTTATGTTAGTGAACACTCACCGTAACTGATTTCGCTGGGTATAGGTGGACGAGTCGTCCCAGACATGCTCGCCCGGCGTGCATTAACATAGTAAGTGACGCTGAAGTATGGACAAAATCCACAGCGATGGTTAGCGAAACACATACTCCCTGGCACCTTTGGATGAGTTCTTGCGCTAAAATATAATTAGCCACCTAACACATTTCTGGCTTCATCTTCATTTAAGCCAACACGCCACTACGCACTTGGTTTGAAGCACAGTTAACGTTTCACTTCAAATGAATTACAATCCTTTCAAAAGAATTCCAACAGGCTGTGAAAGTTCTTCCAATGTACAAGAATGTCTATTTCAGCTCACTCAACCATTTTTGTAGCTTATAGAACATCTACAATTAATGCTAGTTCAAAGGACAGCCTTTTGTTTTTGAAGATAAATTTATAGTTGGACATTATTAGTAATGCACATTACACACTAGAAACATATTTAACAAATTCAATCCGGATTAATTGGTCCATCGTAACAGATTTATATTTCAAGCGCAAATCTCCTGGTAGGAAGTATACGAGATGCATTTAAAAAAATCAGGACGAGTTGTTATTGAGAAACTTTTAAATATAAATAAGACGAGATGTCGACGAAAACCAAAAAAAGAGTTTGACTGCCACTATATAGGTTCTACGGAGTGAACTAGTCCATTTCTAAAAATGTAATTTTAATATAATTGATATTTTTACGTAAAATAAAGCAAAACTATATACACACAATGAATATTAAACATTTTCGAAGTCACAAAACAGTTTTAACAATCAATTACAAAGTATGCGTTTTCTAATCTTTACATTTACACAGCTGTTTCAATGACCAGATGCCCGTATACATAGTTCCGAAATTATGTTGTTAGTTTGTAAACCTTTTAAAGGTAGTAACATCCGTTAAAGTAAATATCCGGTAAGTACGGCGAGCGCGTGCCACTCTGAACGACCTGCACGCTCACGCTTTGAGTACATTGAACTTAAAACAACGGTTTTGAGTACATTGAACTTAAAACAAAGGTTTTAGATTTTAATTCAGGACTTTTTAAAAAAACCGGAAGAAAATGTGGACAACTATTCATGATGTCACCAACTGAATGAATTTCAAAGATGAAATATGTATCTTCATTTACAAATGCCTGGAAGGTGCGGCACAAGGAATGAGCTGACAGCAGCGAGGGGTTCATAGCTGGCTGGCTGCGTAAGGGTCAGCGAACCAGGACCCTATTCCCAGCCTACAGCTGACCAGGACCCTATTCACAGCCTATAGCTGACCATGACCCTATTCCCAGACTATAGCTGACCAGCACAATATTCCCAGCCTATAGCTGACCAGGACCTTATTCCCAGCCTATAGCTGACCAGGACCCTATCCCTATCCAAGGGGCGGTCCAGGTAACAGGCTTCCCTAGTGTAGTCTGACTAAGAGAATAAAGAGAATAGTGATCGCCAGCGAGAAGACAAACACGATACACTCCGAACAAAAAAACAACGAAATCTGAAACCCGATGTACAGGGATGGCGTGGCCTAGTGATTAAGTGACACGGTCCACAATCCGAAGGTGCTGGGTTCACTCCCCATCACAGCACCGGCCGTTACCCGGGGGAAGCAAACCCTTAGAAAATGCAGGAGGAAGCAGACCTTTACATAAAATGCATGCCGAAGTCGGATGCACTGGTCCAACAGCCGCAAAAAAAACAACAACCTAGTGCAACGCACACCGGCTTGGGGAATAAAGAAATAAGTCGAACGCAAAAACCAGACGTACCTATCCGGAAGGCGCAGATATCGCATCCTCGCTGTGCACTACGTCATTTTCCTTAACGACTGTCCAAAAAGTATTACACATGTATCTTGAGATATATAATTATCAACACTTAATGTCTACGCCCACGTTCAAATTCTAAATTTATTTCCTCCACCGACAAGATGAATCACAATCGAATATTCACAACTAACATTATTTTTACACACCCTATTCGTATAAATATAATTACTTATAAGTTTTGTGTGTAATTCCCGTCAGTATTATTGACTTTTACTTAATTATTATGAAATAAATTTGTTAATTCTGGCACACGGAACGAAGTCGACTCATTGTTTCGCTTACCGGATCACCGACAAACACCATTCAACGAAAACGAAGCGCACTTGAGACAGGCCATTATTCTGGTGTGGAGCAATACTCGCACACTTGATGACATTTCTGCCTATTTTCAAAACCGGAGGCGTAAGTCGAGTGAAGATAATCACGCTTGCTAATGACGATCTGCCGTGACTGTGAATAACAAACCACGAGGGGGGAAACTGATTCACTGCCCGTAACGGACTCTATATAACACCCATCCTATTATCGGAACGGCATTCAGTCTTGTTGTGACACACATTCACCAGTCCTGCCTCAATATTTCCATTCCAATTGCCACGTAATTTATTACAATGATAACTGCGCTGCACATTGAAAAAGAAAAGAAACCCTCTAAAATAATAAAAATATCACTGATAATAAACACTGCGCCAGATAGCAATATTTTGAAGACATTTAACAACACACCGTTCCTATTGTCGTTAATTTACAAATAATGCTTGATAGCCAAATTAACAGCAAGAAAAAGGGGATTTATGAATAGTAGTAAACGGTGCTGGCAGACGTTATACTATAACTTATCAAAGCTCTGCCACATTATAAAACAGGCGCGAAGCCTTGAGATACAAAAAACTGGTTGAGAGTTGAATGTATCGACACACGGAAGAAAAAACCACAAGAAAGGAATATTCGAAACAAATCATGAAGTATCTGTTCATTTCTGCCGATAGACGCTTTTAATTTGTTCCATCTGTACGACCCTTCATATTTTAACTCCATGCCTCTATAGTATTTTTTGTCTTTCTCTTGTTCTGAAGTCTGCTTCCTGGTGTTGTGGGTACGAACGGCTGAAAGGTTTGGAGACATGTTTGTCACAAGATCAAGTTGTTTATCATTATTATACACTAAGCTCTCTCTAGACCAAGAATCAGGTAGTGCCATTGGCAAAGCTGCTGCTAAAGATTTAGCCTCACAACGCGTGTTTGGAAAAACCAGAAACCCTATAATTAAAATCAAGGACGTGGTGTACAATGCATGTGTCTTCAGCACACTCCTATATTGAAGCGAGACTTGGACAATCTATGCCAAACAAGAGCACACTTCTTCTTCTTTGCGTTCGGTTTCGTATGCTCGTTTTATGCCACCAGATGGGCTGCATCCATAAAGTGACACGTCAGTCGAAGGTCCTCAATGGTTCCCCACAGTTTGTCTTGTATGTTTCTCTCCTCGGGCCAGGTCTTCTCACGGGAGTCTTGATGCAGTGGACATGTTTGCAGGATGTATTCTGACATGTGCATTGTGCAGTCTGTGCTGTTTTCATTTTATGCATGTGTGCATTTAGTCTACAATGACCTGTTCTGAGGCGAAAAATTGTGGTATACTGTTTCCTATTCAGTCTATTGATTGGGTCATTTTGGTATTTACTGTTTGTTCTCTTTATCCACTGTTGTTTATATTTTTGTTGTTGTTGTTTTCCTTGACTTCTGGCAGTGACTCTGGGTGGGTGAATTGTTCTCTTTGTCTTCCCTCCCTGGCTAGCTTGTCCGCCCATTCATTCCCAGGTATGCCGCAGTGAGCTGGAATCCACTGGACATGATTTTATTGTGGTCTGAGAGTTTGTTTAGCTGGCATATCAGTTCCCTTTCCATACTATTTCGTGGTTCTCTTTGTGTGGCATGCAAAATTTCCATGCAGTCGCACAAAAACACAATTCTGTTATCCTTTAACCCCTTTTCATCCAATAGTTTGATTGCCTCAATTATTGCCTGTTGCTCTGTTCTTAGATTTGTCGAGGGCTCCCCGGCAGCACTTGCTTTTTCTATAACGGTTCCATCCTGTAGAAATATGACGACTCCCGCCCCTCCTTTCCTCAATGCTTCCTCTGATGATCCAGCTGTGTCGACGTGCGTCCACATGGGTTGAGGATAGGCGTCTCCAATATGCTCTAGGTTTTTTTTCTCTCAATGCATGGTCTGATTCTTCCACCTTTCTATCGATACCTGGTATTTTTGCTTCCTCCGTGAAGTTGGGCTGTTGGTCTGTATTTTCATATACTTGTATCATTTCCCATGTCGTTGGACATTTTGATATGATGTCACTGTTCCTGGCTGTTAGGGCTTTTGATAGATGATTGAAGCTTTTTCTTTTTATGCGGTTTTATGTTAATTCATTTGCCTTTTTCCTGCATTGGATGCTTATTCATACGCTTGTATTTTTCTGTCAGGTTTAGTATTTTTCCTTCTCTGCGTTCACAGAGGCTCTGGAGGCCTGCTACCGCTTCGAGTTCACTAATTGGGGTGCTTCGCAGACCTCCGGTAATAATTCTGAGTCCGGTATTCTGTGCCGTGTCTACATTCCAACACCTTCCAACTACTGCGCATGCGAACAATTCTTGGAACTGCACGGAGGCACACAGTGACCAATGAAGAGGTGTACTCTCGCACCCGTGTCCCTAACATGTATACTCTCGTTAGACAGCCAAGACTACGATGATTTGTTTGGTTATGTTCGTTGCATGAAAGATGGTAGAATTTCTGAAGATATCCCCCATGACAGATGGCAAGAGAATAGTCGGCAGACCACAGTTGAGGTTCAAATAAGTGTGTAAACGTCATATGGAGGCCCTGGTCATGAGTCTGTCATTCTGGGAAGACGAAGCTGCTTGTCCAATCTTCTTCTTCTTCTTCTTCGTACGCAGTCAGACAGTAACCATTATTTTTTCGAAAAAAACGGCGGTCATCCTGAGGATGTCGACACTGCCATAGAGCTTGTCTCGCAGTTCCATTGGTGATGGCCACATCTGCTCTCTCTGATCCTCGTATGTCGGGCAGTTCTGCAGCAGATGTTCAGCGGTTATTTTCCCGGTACCGCACGGGCATTCGTCGGTACCACCTATCTTTAATTTGTTGAATAGGTGGTACCTCAGTCTATTGTGGCCAGTGCGAAGTCTGAAGACAACGACCTGCTCTCTTCTGTTCAACTGGTAATAGGCATCGTTTTTGGTGTAACCAGTATGTTCGGTTTCCCATTTGGTCATGTATCTGGCTTTAATAAGCCGTTTTGACTCTTCGTACGTCATACTAGTATATGTTTGTGGTAGGCTTGCACCTTCTTTTGCCAGTCTGTCTGCCTCCTCGTTGCCTTGGATGTTGCAGTGTGATGGGACCCACTGTACCACTACCCTTTTTGGTGCGGACTGCTGGCACAGTTTGCAGAGTGCTGCCCTTAAGTCATTAAGCTCAGTGTTTTTCTGGCTTTTTGGCGCTGTGACTACGGCGAGATCATCTGTAAGCAGGACTATATGGCTTTCATTTTCTTTGTGTGTCACCATTTCTTCCACTGCCGCCCTCAGTGCCTCTGCCTCCGCTCTGAAATTGCTTGTGTACTTACCAGTAGCGAATGACAGTGTTATTTTTCTGCCATTTGGTAGGTTCAGGAATGCTCCTGCCCCTCCGTTCTGTGTAGTGTTTGTTACAGAACCGTCGGTGTATGCATGGGTAGTTCTTCGATATAAAGCTTGCTTGCCCAATCTAAATGGATATGTACGCTGAACGGCCACGCGAGCTTTGTGAAGAGAAGTTCTTGTAAAGCAGGGAGGTGAAACGACAACGCAGAAATAAGACATAAAACAAAAGCTAAACGGAGAGTTTTGTTTACCACTCTAAGGTCAAATCATCCTATAATCAGGCATGCCACAAAGAAGGGGATATTAAAAATTAAACTATCAACAACAACAAAATCACACATAGAGAAATGCCCTTTACAATCGTGTAAGTTTCTTTCAAATAGCAATGACAATTATTTCCCCTGATAACTATTGTCTTTCTTCAAAAACAGAGATCTAAGTTGAGCATCTTACCGTAATAAAGTTATACCCACATTCGATTAAATATATTTCATATCAAATGTCAGTTTGCAAGGCTGTCTATGTGTCTCTCCATTTGACACTATCCTCTACAACGCTCTTCATTTCAGCATAGGTTCATATCCTCATGTCTCTGCTTGCCTGAGATATAAAAGCGAGTCTTGGTCGTCATCTGTCTCTTTTTCCCTAGATCTTGCTCTCTAGTAGCCTCTGCAGACGACTCTCGTGTTGCGTGTTATATTCCAGCCAACTTAATCTTCGTTTTTTGAATTATTTTAAATATGTGCTATCCCGCCTACCTTAGTGAGGACATTGTCATTGCATTTGATTTCTGTCCAACTCACTCGATACATTCTACGGTAATACTACATTTCAAACTCCTCCAAGTCTTTGTCACCCTTCTATGCTAGTCCATGTTTCAGGCCTAAACAGTGCAATTGGCCATACATGAGAAGTGATTATTTTGTCCATATTTCAACCTTGATATTCTTTCATGTTGGAAATGTATGTATTTCTCTAACAGCGGTTCTTGCCGTTGTAATCGTTTTTTTTAAAAATGTCCGTCTTACTGCGTTCATCTTATGTGATGGTTTGCCATAAATATGTACATTTCTGCTGTACTTGTTCAAAACTTTCTCCGCCAAATTATGTTCTACTGGTCTTGACTTCCGTGGCGAAGTGGTTAAGCCGTCGGCCTCGTGATCAGGTGGTGTGGGTTCGACTCCTGACTCCACCGTCTTTTTCACGGGTGCTCGATGCGGAGTCTCCTGCGTCTCATAGCCATCCCCTAGTCGTCTTTTCCTTGACTTGCCACTGGGGTCGGGCGGCTCGAGACGAGAGAGTGAGGATAAAAGGTAGCGCAGTTAATTCTTACTAAAAAATATCGCTAGAAAATAAATTTTGCCATCATCGTTTGCGATGGACGGCGGCCCTTGCCTTTGGTCTTGCCTTTCGGCATCGCAGGGAGGAGGTATGCGTAGACCTCAGCACGTTACCCCGGGAAAGCAACCCCTTAGAAAATGTAGAAGGAAGCAGACTCTTACATCCAAAGAATGGTTGCTGAAGTCGGATGCACTGGGCCGACAGGCGCAAAATAAAAACCACAGTGCAACGCACACCCTCTTGGGAAATAGATAAATAAGGCGAAGGCTCCAGGTTTGTGCTAGGTGGCAGGCTTGTGCTGTCGACTTTATGAACTTTTAGGATGTTTCTTTGATTCTCTCTCTCTATCCGTCGTCTTCTGGGACGGAGACGACATCTTGCCCGTGGCCTTGAAAGCTCAATGTAGTATGAGATAATTTCTCCAATGTCGCTTATATTGATTTGCCTATGTTGTGTAGCCATTATCATAGTTTTTGTCTTCAATGTATTTATTGTCAATGCGGTAAATTAAGTTATCACAGACGATTAACTCAGATTTGTTGACAGTATGTGACATTTTCTGGGCCAAATAACACGAAACGTGTATGCTTTATATTGACACTTTTGAATAACAAAAGAATAAATGCCTTTCTTCAGCTAAATACCACCAGCCCGCCACACTAAAGCTTAGTCCTGTCAGTCTCAGAAGACAGAGACTAAAAGAATCCGTATTTCCTAGAGCTGGGATAGGCAACCTATGACCATATGAGCAAAAGGTAATCAGGACGAGGTAAAATATGCTGATCAAGACCCTACCTCACTTCCCCGCATTGCTCCAGGAAACTGTGTCACATCAGTCTGATTAACCAGGTGGGGATCGACGCTATAATTCACAACCGTTAAAATTACCCATAGCATTTAAGCTTCACAAATATGCCTCGGGATTTAAGAAGTGCCGTAACAAAAGATAAGTCAAGAGTTAATCAACTTGATAGCTTCTAATAACAACATTAGCGCAGAGGTAAGTAATATATATATATATATATGATTGCACACACCATCGCAGACGCTTAACGATTCGAGGAAAGCAAACGCTGTTTTGATACGAGAGAAACGTCCACATACATATTATCTTTACATTACTCATTCGGATTGGTTATTTAGGAGGTACAAGCAGAGGCGGCTGACATAGAGGGTGGCGTTGGATGGGGAATGTGTCTTCGTGGGTGTCCCACCGATCTCACGGGTTACTGCATTTGCTGACCTGACTATTTCAACTAACCCATATCTGTTATTATTATTATTGTATTGTTTTAAGGTTCAAATTCACTTGAACAATAGCAATAAAAAAGAAACACGATTTTACGATATAAATATTACTTAAACAAAATAGATATGAATAATTCATTGTTTTATTACTAAGTAAAGATCTCGTTTGCACGCCGATGTGACATATTGGGGATATGCTGGTAGATCCATCTATTCTTGACTAACCACTTGGGGTGATGTGGTCAGCATCTCGCCGGTCGCATTCACCTCCTAGACGTGTTCTGGTACTCGATTTTGTAGGACTACCTTAATATACTATCTACAGATATGCAGCCTGCAGTACACTGACTGACATAACAGTTGCTCTGTGTCTGAAAGATGATTGCCAATCTATGTCCGAAAGAAAGTTGCTGAACCATGTCTGAAAGAAATTGCCGAACCATGTCTGAACGAAAGTTGCCGAACCATGTCTGAAAGAAAGTTGCCGAACCATGTCTGAAAGAAAGTTGCCGAACCACGTCTGAACGAAAGTTGCCGAACCATGTCTGAACGAAAGTTGCCGAACCATGTCTGAAAGAAAGTTGCCGAACCATGTCTGAAAGACGGTTGCCTAACCATTTCCGAAAAAAGGTTGCCGAACCATGTCTGAACGAAAGTTGCCGAACCATGTCTGAAAGAAAGTTGCCGAACCATGTCTGAAAGAAAGTTGCCGAACCATGTCTGAAAGAAAGTTGCCGAACCATTTCCGAAAGAAGGTTGCAGACCCATGTCCAAAAGAAGGCTGCGATCCCATGCCCGAAAAAATATTGCGGACCTCTCCCTTAGACATAAGCGATACCAAATGATACATACAATTTGTTGCACTATACACCGACAAACGAATTAGTCCTTCCCATTGTTAAAATTAGGCCGTAGGATCACAAAATGAAAGGACAAACACGCTTTCATGTCATCAAAATAGCCAAGCAGTTAGTCCAACAAGGTGTGCGTCGCTTAACACAAATGTCAGAAACACATATCATGCACGGTGCCTCTTCATGTACTATATCTCTCTTATTGCCTGGTCTGGTTTAGCTTATCTGTACAGCCATACGAGTAGGAACGCAAGTGGTGCGGTGTAGCACTTGTTAGTGCATTCCACTTCTATGCGCGAGATGCTACGTGCAGTAGTAACATATTTCTTTCTGGTTTAAACAAAAGGGAATGCATATTTACGAACCAATCCAAACTTGGACTCTCCACACTTAAAACTCAGCATTAACAATGAATCCTGACAAATTTCAGAAATACAGTCGTAGATAATCACGTAGCGAATATATAGGTGTTCCGTAAATCTAGGAACGCCATCCGCTTTGTCCTTCTACAGCGACCTTCTAATACCTATAAAGCGTTGATGTTTTGTTGCTGGTTAATGCCGTTGTAGTAGCTTTCCTAACATCCCGAGCATGCTGATGAAGGTAGATTGTGGTCCTCCAGGGGTGTGTGCTATGATTGGCTTCATCTACGTGGCGCTCACTACTACGGGGATCACATCGATCCACATCTCGCCAGTCAGATTGCCTTGAAAACAGCCTGTTTCCAGGGAACGCTACATGGAAGAGAGATTGTGGTCTTGGTCAGTGTATTGACCCTGAAGCGACGTCCTGGTCAGTATTTTGTGTCTGACTGAACTAGCGTCTCAGTTCTCCTCCTATAAAGCGAAAATCTCTTTCAGTACCTCACACTGAACAAAGCATTACCATCAGTACCTATACTGAACAAAGCATTACCATCAGTACCTCACACTGAAATAAGCATTACCATCAGTACCTCACACTGAACTAAGCATTACCATCAGTACCTTACACTGAACTAAGCATTACCAATTATTGTTTTTGTTGTTGTTATAGTGTTTGACTCTCTGTATTCTACTGGCGGAAGCACGCCCTTTTCCACCCTGGGCCACAGCCTGTTAGGTGATATCAGAAAAAAGACGTCAAGTGGCGGGTTAAAGTCTTTCTTCACATATCGAAAGTGCTAATGAAGGTGGACCGACGTTCTCCATGTAGTTGTGCTATGACTCTCACTACTACGGGGATCACTTTGCTAAGTATTTCGAATGGTGTTTGTAGAACGTCCAAATCACATAACGTCCTAGTTCACAGAACGTGCCACTGACGTTAAGCGAAGTATCAATAAAAAACCTGGCAACTCCTTGCAGAGCATTGGCCCTCGACAAATACATGCCAAGACTTCCTATCTTCAACCATTCAAGGAAAGTTCTGGCCTCGCCTTGTCTACCGCCGTCATATTGACATTCAGCTTCCTCTTCCACGAGTGTCAGGTTGCCCACTCTATTTCATATGTCTTGTAATCTTATCTGGCTTCCGTAATGTGTGATCTATCCAGCGCCTTCTCCGCATGTCGTGTTCCGTCGATAAATCTCCTATTCTTGCCAACAGTTTCACATACTTTTATTTCCGTATGTACATTTATAATTAAGACATCGAGTACATACATGAGCGCGAAGAGTACATACGTGAGCGCGAAGAGTACATACATGAGCAGGAAGAGTACATACATGAGCCCGAAGAGTACATACATGAGCGCGAAGAGTACATACTTGCGCGCGAAAAGTACATACTTGAACGTGAAGAGTACCGTACATACGTGAGCGCCAAGTGTTACCTGAAATCGAAAGATAAGCAACTAAATAAAACAGACAGTAAAACCCGCCAGAAATAGCATAATATGTGACCAAGAAGATACGGGCATTGGGATTGAAGCAGAAACCTTAAGCCATAAAAGCATATATAGACGGGTCAACGGATGGCGACAGGGTAAGCGGTCGACCTCAAGGTTGTGCGATAGATGTTAGGTAGTTGCACATTGCAAGCGATGGTGGCGACATCTTCAAACAGTTTTCGACTTGATGATATAACTTGCGCTGTATTTGGATTATAGTGTGGAAGAAGCTGCGTTGGTCATCTACCTCACTCTCTGGTCCCGAACTACCTTGGACCCGTGGCAAGACATAAGTCAAGACAACAGAAGGTAATTCAGGATGCAGGCACTTTGGACCCCCACCTATTGAGACCAAGGGAGACTTGAAACCTGCGGAGCTAGAACCCACGACTTTTCCGCTCATCGCTTTGAGATACGAGTGCCTTACCTCTCGACCACAGCGAGCCCATGATAGATGTGGTTAAAGTAATTGTTCAACGACACGGACCAACAACGACCTACGCAACACACTTGGCACAGCACAGAAGACCTAAGCTCTTCACGGTTTAAGTGGACAGAAAACTAACTAACCATGAAACAAGCATAATACGTTAACCGTGAACACGGGGCCACATGCACATTATCATCATATAAGAGTCTTCTCATTCTCTTCCGCGATAGACTTGCCACACACTGACCCGTGAATACGGACCTTCTACGAGAGCCTTAGCATCTTCTACCACAATTAACTTGCACACACTGACCCGTGAATACGGGCCTTCTACGAGAGCCGTATCGACTACCACGATAGACTTGCCACACACTAACCCGTGAATACGGGCCTTCTACAAGAGCCGTATCGACTACCACGATAGACTTGCCACACACTGACCCGTGAATACGGGCCTTCTACAAGAGCCGTATCGACTACCACGATAGACTTGCCACACACTGACCCGTGAATACGGACCTTCTACGAGAGCCTTAGCATCTTCTACCACAATTAACTTTAATAATACGGGGGCCACATTAACCTTATCATCCTACACAAGCCATGTCATCCTCTACAGCGATAAGACTTGCACACACTGATCGTAGACCAGTCAGATTCGAATGTATTTCCAACCAAACAACGTAGTAACGTCCTGGAACCCATATAATTCACAAACTGGGCAAAAGTGCCAAGTTTGTAACGGAATAAGAATAGAAACATCCGACAGAATGTACACAGGCAGGCATTACACGTATCGCAACGAAGCTATATTTATAGAAACTCTATGACACGAAAACAATGTACGCGCCTACTCTTAACCGGTCTATCGCACCCAATGCCAGTTGTGTTCTCCTATTCATTTCGTTCGACTAATTAGTAAGGTAGATACATAGGAATAGACAGAAGTTCACGTATGGTGAATGCGTCACAGTTCTGGATAACGGCGAAGTACGCTGGGCCTAGTATAGTACAAGACAACGCCGTGAGCTTTGCCAGGAAAGATGAGATGAGACCGCTCGCTTATATAGATAGTCAGCAGAATCTCATTTGAACATGTAACTGTAGTCCCTTGGTGGATACTGCCGTGAGGGATGAAGAGTTGTTGCTGGAAGTTAATGTTATTATTGACGGCATTTCTTTGTTGGCAGGATTACATCTTAAATGTCTCGTAGTTTCAAAATGTTGACTATCTTACCTCATCATTCCTTAATTTGAAACCACTGTTCATTGCGTGTCTAGCTGCGACACAAGTATTACACGCCTGTATGGTTTATGATGACAGAAAAGTAAGGAAGTAAATAAATCTTCTTCTTCGTTGTGAAAAGGACGTCGTGTCGCTGTTTACAATGAGGTTGCGATATATGCACATTTCGGTTAGACACATCCGGTTTCAGCTGGCTTTATTGGGTTTACGGGTTTACCTTAACACTGCGATCCCTATTCTCTCAAACTACACTAGTGCATCCTGCTTCCTGCGCCATATTACACTAATTAATGTGCAACAAATGCGTTAGACAATCTGAGCTATGCTGCACTAATTAGCGTGCTTCAAATATACGCCAGAAATATCAAACTATACCATGCCAATTTACGTGCATCCACCAGAATTATCACGCTATACTGTACTAGTAAGTGTGCACCAAATATACGCCAGAAATATCATGTTATACAATCCAATTAATGTGCATCCATCAGAAATAACATGCCCTACTAATATACACAATAATTGTGCGCAAATAACATACCATAAATATCATGCTATACTATATTAATTATTGTGCACCAATAACATACTAGACATATCACGTTATACTATACTAATTATTGTGTGCCAATAACATACTAGACATATCACGTATACTATATTAATTATTATGCGCCAATAACATACTAGACATATCACGCTATACTATACTAATTATTGTGTGCCAATAATATACTAGACATATCACGTATACTATACTAATTATTATGCGCCAATAACATACTAGACATATCACGCTATACTATACTAATTATTGTGCGCCAATAATATACTAGACATATCACGTATACTATACTAATTATTTTGCGGCAATAACATACTAGACATATCACGCTATACTATACTAATTATTATGCACCAATAATATACTAGACATATCACGTATACTATACTAATTATTTTGCGCCAATAATATACTAGACATATCACGCTATACTATACTAATTATTGTACGCCAATAACATACCAGACATATCCCGCTAAACTATACTAAAGCGTGCATCAATAAAAAAAACATGTATGAAATATGCACCAGAAAATCACGCCGTTTTACAATTAAAACCCTACATACTACACACTTATTGCGCATAAACGACCTGCTTGTATGTCTGTAAAACGCTAAAATATACACAAGAAAACTCACTCGTGCTGTGCTTAATTAACGATACACAAAACACGTTTCGTTGCAGGTAGACTTCACTAATTAATGTGCAAGAGCTCCACAGCAGCAAATTGTGGTCAAAGGCTGGACTGAAAGTGATGAAAAAAGGTTTGAAATCCAGAACTGAAGGTACAACTGTTTCCCCAGTTTCTTTCATGCTATTCTCATCCTAAAACACACGCAATTCACATTTACAAATACGCTGATCTGACAAGTTTATGAATTTTTCAAGTCAAAGCAAACTATATTAGCCCCCTCACTATCCCATAATTTTCACTTTTCTTTTCATTTTACACCGAAATGCCTCTTCTTCTTCCTCTTTCTCATCTTCGTCGTACTGATTTGTTCGAGCCCCTTCATGCATCTGCAGACACTCAGCAGGGAGGCACTAAAAGCCGAAAATAGACAAGCTCAAAAAGCACACGGTTAATGTTTCCACTCCCTGTGAAAGTTATCTGGGTTGCACGAAAACTTGGAACCTGCCAGCTCGTTATGTTTCGTTTTCCAGGTAAAAATTGTGATTTGAATGTACGGTAAAAACGGGATATGAGGCACTAGACATGTTTCTCATAAGTCATCAACAGCGAAGCAAATAATGCAATACACCTTATACTAGTTTTGGCAAAGGCTTGTCTCTGTCTTCTATAGAGTTCTTTTTTTAAAAACGTTTATTATTATTCTCCGTTTGAAGAGTTTTTTTTGGTTTCGGTATAAGATACGATGTGCCAAATTTTACACATTGTTTACTGTTGGCACGACATATCCCCCAATTGTGGTAGGGGACCTTCTTCTTCTTCGAACGACCGACTGATACTATGCTTCTAGCCCGATAAGACTCAAAAAGGAGACTGCGTTTCAAGACTTCGCCGGTCCCACACAGCATTTCGAGGATAGTCGTTCCTCCCCGACTATTCTGCCTCTCTTTGGTCTGTATAATTGGGGCATACCTGCAGGGTATGTTTTGGTGGTTGCTTGGGTGCTCCGCAATTGCATGTAACGTGGTCTCTAACACCCATTCTGAGTAGGTGGGCTATTCGTCTTCTTTTACAACTCTGTGGACGGCTAGTCTGCGTCATGCCACTTCCGAGCTCTTCTGCCTTCTCGTTTTCAAAGACCCCTCAGAATCCACTGTACAACTTAATCTATTTTTTTAGACAGCAACCGGATATTTTATTTTTTGTGTCTATCTTTTCTGGGATTTGAGATGGCCTGTAGCACGCTCATGGAGTCAGTTAAGGCTGCTTTTCTTTTAGTTGGCTGTTGACTGACAAGAATGGCAGATGCCCGTATATGGGACAAATATTAGTGATTAAGGAACATGTCAGGTATTTTATATGAGGGGGGCTAAAACGTATTGCGCATGGGGTCAACTAATCATTCTTTAGAAACTATAAGTCACAAAAAAAAGATGAAGCGATGAAGTCTACAACTCATGATGGAAGAGAAGTGACGAAGCGTGATCATTCCAGATGTACAATTTACATACTAATAGAAGATATGATTATCAAATCAATCAGAAAGTCACCAACAGTAACACAAGACGATTACCATCAGATTAACAGACAAGAGCAAACTGTTGCGTTGCGCATTCGAACAGGACACAAGCGATGCTGTAGCTACATGTACACAACAATGAAGATTGTCAACTCAGCCATGTGTACATGCGGACAGGCACCCCAGACCACAGAACACATGCTACAGAACTGCCCCGAATACAATATACAGAGAAAATCCCACTCGCAAATAGAAACAACGCTGAAAGAGAAACTGCATGGACCTGTATGTCAACTACAAAAGACAGTGAAGTTTATACAAGAGACAACATTGCAGATATAGACACTTTTCAAGCGAACGAAAGACGAAGAAGAAGCCTAATCATATTCCTCTTTGGGTTCGTTGACACAACACAGTGAATGAGCTGACGGCAGCTAGCGGATCATAGCTGACAGCTGCTGGCGGATCATAGCTGACAGCAGCGAGCGGATCATAGCTGACAGCAGCTAGCGCATCATAGCTGACAGCAGATCATAGCTGACAGCTGCTAGCGGGTCATAGCTGACGGCAGCTAGCGGATCATAGCTGACAGCGGATCATAGCTGACAGCTGATCATAGTTGACAGCGGATCATAGCTGACAGCAGCTAGCGGATCATAGCTGACAGCTGCTAGCGGGTCATAGCTGACGGCAGCTAGCGGATCATAGCTGACAGCGGATCATAGCTGACAGCTGCTAGCGGGTCATAGCTGACAGCAGCTAGCGGATCATAGCTGACAGCAGATCATAGCTGACAGCGGATCATAGCTGACAGCAGCTAGCGGATCATAGCTGACAGCAGCTAGCGGATCATAGCTGACTGCTTGCAGCAAACTAGAGCTGACTAAGACCCGGTTCTGTCTCTAATTGGCGGCCCTGGAAATAGGCTGCACTAGTGCAATCTGTCTAAGAGAAAAAGGACCTCAGTGGGAAGGAAATCCGGTACAAACAAATAGGCAGTTTAAACTAGTGTCGGGCCGAAAGAGGAAGATAACACAGCTTTGCTGTAAACTACAACACAACTTTCTTTTCAGGACGAACGATGAAGATTTTTTTGGTAAATCTTTTCGTTGTTTCAAACTCGTTCTTGGAGAAGAAAGACTAACGTCTGGTCATGCAAAATATACTGGCCAAGACCCTCACCTCGACTTCCGCGCACCCCTTTTCACGACAACCTGGCTATCGAGGTTAGGGATCGACGTGATTCCTGTAGTAGTGAGCGACCCGCAGATGAAGCCGAGAATAGCACAACCGCATGGGGGACCCAGATCCACCTTCATCAGCACTCGCGAGATGTGAGGAAAGCTACGACAACCCGCCCCTGCACGCCCTAATTAGGCCGCACAACAGAGTAATCGTACTCGCTGTGGACATTTAACGACAACACGTTCCAGTCTTTGGCTGCAAGAAATCAGTTTTCCTCCCCCTGTATTAATTTCCACGCCGTTTTTGCGGGGAAAATCGTCTACGAATTTACAGATTTCAAAGCACTAGAAATTCGCACATCCCCCCCCCCCCTTCTCATTATAGACTGAACAGCACCGTTGAATGTGTCCACACTGGTGATAGAATCCCAGTGAGTCATCATAACCTAAGGCAAGGAATGCAGAGAACGGAGCAACGGGAGAGCAAAGCACGAGGTGAACCAGCTGGTAACTGAGAACACGCAGGAGAGTGATGCCGTCATATACACTGACGGATCAGTGCTGCGAAATGTGACATCAGGCTGGGGTTCCTCGGCGGCTAGAGTGAGAGGACAGGTCGTTGCTGAGCGCAGTAGGGCATACATGTCAACAACCTCTAGTATGAGAATGGAGACGGAAGCAGTGACCTCAGTACTGAAATGGATATCTGAGACTTCTATAACAAAGGCAGTCATTGTGACAGATGGGCAAGCCGTACTTAGAAGGTACAGATGGGATGGCAGCTGTTGAAGCCTCAAACATTCAGGGGCTGACATGAATCTACTGTCCTGCTCATGCTGGGGTTCAGGGCAATGAAAGAGCTGACATCATGGCTTCACAGCTCCCTTTATGGGCACATTGGTGATGGATAGAAGTGACTTTTTGAAATCAATCAATGACCGCCTGCTAGATGAGGACACCGCAATAGATGAAACAGCAATCCACAGACTGCAAAGTTTCGACATTAAACGAGGTTTGAGCGGAGTGGGGCGCATGAGAGGACGGAGCAGGAGAGTGTACAGCCAGCGAGCTACAGGGACCATCAGCATCCATACCTTATGCCATTTGATGAGAGAGACTGAGCCCCTATGTGTATGCCCGGGGTGCAGTTACGTCGATTATTAGGAACAGAAACAGTACCATTGAGGAAATACATAAGTTGAGATGTTGTTCTCGAAGGCTATGTGTTGCAAATGTTTTGAAACAATGTATTTATAACTGAGGCCTCACTCTCAATTCTAGTGCTGGCTCTGGCATCCTATTTTTGTAAAGTATCTACCTACAGAGTATATTATTTCACAGATTCTTGTTCTTCGTTCATCCTCATATCAAGGCCCCGGTTTCTCTTACAAAGGACATCGTTGTTTGTAAGGCTGTTTTATCTCCATACAACTTGTCTCTAATTTCAAGTTGAAGCACTTTCACATATTTTAATGAGACGTTTCAGCTCGGGATTTGAGTGTTCGAATCACGTGATATCATAGGTACTTTATGATTTACGACGCGCTGTGTGGGATAGTCATGAAAACCATGCATTTTAAGAGAGAGAGAGAGGGGGAGTAAGAAGGACGAGACGGATGGGTTGACAAAGGGGGAGGGGGGAAAGCGTACAATGAAGATGTGAGGCAGGGCAGGGATGTGGTAGAGGGGATAACCTTTAATTGCTAAACTGCTGTTGTTTCCAAAATACTTTGCAGTTCGAATGACGGGCAGGTGTTCTGCGTGAGTCTGCTAGTGTCTGTAATCTACTATCATTTATGACAGCTGGATACTTTCAAAGTTTCACTCAAAATACGCTGGACATTACTTTCGCAACTATAGTGTCCTGAACATGCTTGCTTTATCAGATAATGTCCTGAACATGCATACTTTAACAGCTAGTGGCTTGAACATGTGTACTTTAACAGCTAGTGGCTAGAACATGTGTACTTTAACAGCTAGTGGCTTGAACATGTGTACTTTAACAGCTAGTGGCTTGAACGTGTGTACTTTAACAGCTAGTGTCATGAACACGCGAACTTTAATAGTGAATGCCCTGAACATGCGTACTTTTAACAGCTAGTGGCTTGAACATGCGTACTTTAATAGTTAATGCCATGAACATGCGTTCTTTAACAGCTAGTGTCCTGAACATGCGTACTTTTAACAGCTAGTGGCTTGAACATGATTACTTTGATACTTAATGCCCTGAACACGCGTACTTTGACAGCTAGTGTCATGAACACGCGAACTTTTAACAGCTAGTGTCCTGAACACGCGTACTTTAACAGCTAGTGTCCCGAACACGCGTACTTTAACAGCTAGTATCTTGAACATGCGTACTTTAACAGCTAGTATCTTGAACATGCGTACTTTAACAGCTAGTATCTTGAACATGTGTACTTTAACAGCTAGTGGCTTGAACATGTGTACTTTAACAGCTAGTGGCTTGAACGTGTGTACTTTAACAGCTAGTGGCTTGAACATGTGTACTTTAACAGCTAGTGGCTTGAACATGTGTACTTTAACAGCTAGTGGCTTGAACGTGTGTACTTTAACAGCTAGTGGCTTGAACATGTGTACTTTAACAGCTAGTGGCTTGAACATGCGTACTTTAATAGTGAATGCCCTGAACATGCGTACTTTTAACAGCTAGTGTCCTGAACATGCGTACTTTTAACAGCTAGTGGCTTGAACATGATTACTTTGATACTTAATGCCCTGAACACGCGTACTTTGACAGCTAGTGTCATGAACACGCGAACTTTTAACAGCTAGTGTCCTGAACACGCGAACTTTTAACAGCTAGTGTCCTGAACACGCGTACTTTAACAGCTAGTGTCCCGAACACGCGTACTTTAACAGCTAGTATCTTGAACATGCGTACTTTAACAGCTAGTATCTTGAACATGTGTACTTTAACAGCTAGTGGCTTGAACGTGTGTACTTTAACAGCTAGTGGCTTGAACATGTGTACTTTAACAGCTAGTGGCTTGAACATGTGTACTTTAACAGCTAGTGGCTTGAACGTGTGTACTTTAACAGCTAGTGGCTTGAACATGTGTACTTTAACAGCTAGTGGCTTGAACATGCGTACTTTAATAGTGAATGCCCTGAACATGCGTACTTTTAACAGCTAGTGGCTTGAACATGCGTACTTTAATAGTTAATGCCATGAACATGCGTTCTTTAACAGCTAGTGTCCTGAACATGCGTACTTTTAACAGCTAGTGGCTTGAACATGATTACTTTGATACTTAATGCCCTGAACACGCGTACTTTGACAGCTAGTGTCATGAACACGCGAACTTTTAACAGCTAGTGTCCTGAACACGCGTACTTTAACAGCTAGTGTCCCGAACACGCGTACTTTAACAGCTAGTATCTTGAACACGCGTACTTTAACAGCTAGTATCTTGAACATGCGTACGAACATGCAGCAAAAACGAACTGTTGCAGTGAGAATGATCAAAGAAAATAAATTGCACAGCACAATCGTGAATACGTGCTGCCATAAATAAAGGAATCGGTAGTCTCCCATCCCGAAAACCACTGGGAGACAAGGGACACTGGTAAATTCTGCTCTAACTATACAGTTGATGTTCAAATACTTGAGCAAGATGCGAATATAAACTACATAGCCATCGTCACATGTGCATTATCTGTATCGCAAGCTCTCAAGGGTGGTTAACTCCCGTACCTGAAGAGTGAATTAAGAAAGATGGCTGCCAGAACCACACTTCAGTGGCTACAATTCCACTTGTCTTGTAACAGGGAACAAGATGGCAGATTTGCTTGCAAAAATGGGAGAAGATAGCAATAATAAACATATTGAAATCACATATTTTGAGAAATTTCTGGATAACATCTACAGATTTGAGTTGTTTCACAGAATGAGTCCTAGACACCGCCACCGGGGATTGTGGAGCACCCAAGCATACACCAGACCATATCCTGCAGGACTTTCCTACTTATACAGACCAAAGAAGGGTAGTCTGGCCCTGAGAAGCGACCATGATGAAAAGCTGTGGGGGATCGGCGAAGACCTGAAACGTAGTTTCCTTCGTGAACTTCATCGTGCTAGACACAAAGCATTAGTTGATCAAAGAATTGTGTTCGGTTCTGTACGAGTCGACGTTACTGCGCTCAGGAAAAACAGAAAGGGGATGATCATCAGTCTACATCAGCACATGGTGAAGAGTGTGAATACCGACGGTTTCAGTAGCCCAAGGGCTCTACATACTTCTGCTGCGTTCTTTCAGGCGCCACTTCTTGACCCAAACATATACTTCTGCTGCGTTCTTTCAGGCGCCACTTCTTGACCCAAACATATACTTCTGCTGCGTTCTTTCAGGCGCCACTTCTTGTTCCACGCACATACTTCTTCTGCGTTCTTTCAGGCGCCACTTCTTGTTCCACGCACATACTTCTTCTGCGTTCTTTCAGGCGCCACTTCTTGTTCCACGCACATACTTCTTCTGCGTTCTTTCAGGCGCCACTTCTTGTTCCACGCACATACTTCTTCTGCGTTCTTTCAGGCGCCACTTCTTGTTCCACGCACATACTTCTTCTGCGTTCTTTCAGGCGCCACTTCTTGTTCCACGCACATACTTCTTCTGCGTTCTTTCAGGCGCCACTTCTTGTTCCACGCACATACTTCTTCTGCGTTCTTTCAGGCGCCACTTCTTGTTCCACGCACATACTTCTTCTGCGTTCTTTCAGGCGCCACTTCTTGACCCAAACATATACTTCTGCTGCGTTCTTTCAGGCGCCACTTCTTGACCCAAACATATACTTCTGCTGCGTTCTTTCAGGCGCCACTTCTTGTTCCACGCACATACTTCTTCTGCGTTCTTTCAGGCGCCACTTCTTGACCCAAACATATACTTCTGCTGCGTTCTTTCAGGCGCCACTTCTTGACCCAAACATATACTTCTGCTGCGTTCTTTCAGGCGCCACTTCTTGTTCCACGCACATACTTCTGCTGCGTTCTTTCAGGCGCCACTTCTTGACCCAAACATATACTTCTGCTGCGTTCTTTCAGGCGCCACTTCTTGACCCAAACATATACTTCTGCTGCGTTCTTTCAGGCGCCACTTCTTGACCCAAACATATACTTCTTCTGCGTTCTTTCAGGCGCCACTTCTTGACCCAAACATATACTTCTGCTGCGTTCTTTCAGGCGCCACTTCTTGACCCAAACATATACTTCTGCTGCGTTCTTTCAGGCGCCACTTCTTGACCCAAACATATACTTCTGCTGCGTTCTTTCGGGCGCCACTTCTTGATCCACGCATGACTGATTTCAAAATGCTGCAGTTCATTGATTGTATGTAGTGGGAACATCGTAGATACGGTCATCGATAGACACTAGAATGTAACTAATTTCCATGAGACACAAAATAAACATCATAGGACAGATAGTAATAAATATTCTTCTTCGTCGTTCGCTCTCAAATAATAGCATCGAGGGATCAAGATGCAGAACAGCGCATGAGCTGCAGTTTCAGCGACCCATAGCTGACTGCTAGCATCAAGGCCCGCGAACCAGAGCTGCCAAGACCCTTCTACATCTCCACGCGGTGATCCTGGATAACAGGCTGCAGCAGGGCAGGCTGCCTAAGGAGAATGGATCGAAGAGGGAATGCTAACCCGGTACTAAAAAATGATTGCTGAAGTCGGATGTGTTGGACCGAAAGGTGCAAATATGGCAATCAAGCTGTAAACTACGACACAACGCATTCCGTTCTCTGGACTACATTCTGCTACTTAGGCCCGTGTCAGGGTTTGGTAGCGGGAGATTGAGAACGTACGAAGCCAAACCAAGCCAAATTATCGCATATATTTTCTCCATAAGCCCGACAGTCCTTCTCAGCCGTGTCTCATCGCCATACAGTTCATCTCCAAAATGGGTTGCGGAGGGCCATGTAGTTACTCTGCTCCTCTCGAGGAGCCAGAAGTGTTTGTTTGTTCTTCCCACATTTGTTCTCTCTGTGTCTAATTTTTAGTTTGTTGAACAAATAATTTCTCAGTATTCAGTGACATGTTCGCAGTCTGAATATTATCACTGTATTGGCAAAGAGTAGTAAGTTTATGATATATCACATCCTGGATATTCTATGTGCCACATGTCTCTGAAGTTAAATATTATCGTTATCTTCATTTCTCCATATGTAGCTCTGTCGTCATTTTGGGGTTTGTCAGTTTATCTGCCTCCTCATTTACGTTTATCTGCCTCCTTATTTACGTTTATCTGCCTCCTCGTTTACGTTTATCTTACAATGTGCATGAATCCACTGAATTTTCACTATGTTGAAATTGTTGTTCGCATTCGTGAATGCCTCAGACATGCTGTCTAAATCATTGTTTGCATGGTTTCTGATGACCGCTATGACTGACAAAGACCACTATCTTGTCTCTGGATATGGTTCTTGTTTTCCCACGGTGACTATTGCAGCTATTTTTATTCCCTCAGCTCTCAAGACGTTTCAGAATTTCCCAGTATCCATTGAGATCTGGATTTCAGTCTATTATTTAATTTTGTGAAAACGCTTACTTCTTCATTTTATGAAAAATATCAAATGAAGCAGCAAATAATATGAGTCCTCGGGTCTGATGTTTATTCACAATTATTGAATGGTGCAGAAACAAGGACACTGGTAAAACAGCTGGAGGACAAAATAGAGACTCTTGAAATGTGGATATGTAGTAGATTCCATAACATTTCGTGGAAAGAAAAACTAACAAATAAAGAAGTCTTTATTAGATAAAGGATGGAAAGGGAAATACTTAAAAACATACGAATTAGACAAATAACATATTTTGGACGTATAAAGAGAGACGATGCACTGCTGAAAACAATACTGAGGAAAATGTTGAAGTATGCGTGAAAAAAGATTTATACGTTACAGTCACAATGTGTGCAGAAAGACCCTAAGAGTACCCTGAAAAATTAAAGTCTTCTTAACTGGTTTTGCAATTTTATTTTGGCAAAAAAAAATTGAAATACTCTGGTAACATCAAGAGACACAACGGTCTTGAGAGAACAGTGATGGAAGGTAAAAGAGACAGGGGTAGACCGAGAAAACGATGACACCAAGATATCCAGAAATGCCTGGGTATGACTGTGGTAGAGGCTGGAGTTTTGGTAAGGAAAAGAGTTTCTTTCAGACAGACTGTGATGGGAGCGACGTTCTATAAACCACATGCTACATGACAGTATATATATATATATATATATATATATATATATATATATATATATACCATGAGGGTTAAACGTCCATTTCACAACCCCAAAGCAGCGGGCTCGAATCCCGTATCCAGTTTCGCTAACGCTGGCTTTTTTTCGGTGTGATCGCCCCTCAACCTACGGAATATAACGGCAACGTACCGTACTGGACACCTGGCAAGCAGCTTATAACAGCCAAATTGGTAGGGAGGTAAGAAGCGACGTTCTTCAAAGGACACTATTTAGTTTATATATGACCTCTGCAGGAGCGAGCATCACGCAGATGGAGCCAAGCACTGTACAACCGCATGGAGGACCCCGATCCACCTGCATCGGAGCGTTCGGGATGTGAGGAAAGCTACTTCAAACTGCCACTAAACGTCCTTCTTAGGGCGCTCGAAATAGCAATCCTTCTCATTGTGGACATTCACAAAAACAACTTATATATATATATATATATATATATATATATATATATATATATATATATATATATATATATATATATATATATATACACTTACTGTTGGTTTCTCATATTCAATTGAACAGCAAATATCGCTACTTCACTCATCCATGACAGACACAGACATTCTTGAATACCACACACAAGAACAGGCACACCCACGATAAAAGAAAGCAGCCCGGGGGTCCGTTGGCAATGCGATTACTCACGTGTTAAGACTCTGGGGTAATCCATACTATAGCGACGATGTTCTGTCTGAAATCCAGAGCAATCTCCTGTTGCACAATTGGCAGCTCTTCGACTCGTGGTGGACATTATGCTGCACAAGTCGTGTATGACCAATCCTGGACAATGCATGTTCATAACGCTACGCGTCCTGTATCGCACAGTATTAGAGCAGTTTGTTTGTCCTTGAACACTTCTTGAGATGAAGCCACTTGAAACTGCATCATCTAGTTAATTCCATCCTTATCGTTTCGAGAGTCTATAATAACGACCGTTGTAATCTTAACTGATGGTCAATCAGAAAGTTGCTTTTTTAAAGTAGCTTGAACTCCGTCATCAAAAGCTGCATAGAAGGACCCAGTATATATTAATAAACTATATAACATATTATTTTAGGTGAATAGTGAATATTTCGGGATTGCTGGATGGATACGATCCTACTGTGGTTACAGTAAAGTCATGTGTGTGCCGAAGACACCCTTACAGACGCTTGTAAATACAATCAAATGTATGCCGTCTATCCATCATTAGTTTACATTTCAGTTCAGTTACAAACAACACACGTTAATCCACCATCACATTCAATGGAACTATGTGTAAGTAATGGCACAGAACATAATCAAATAGAATACACACATAACAAATGCGTAAGAGTAGGCACACTATTACTTCAGCGTCTATTTCCGCTGACGTTTATTTCCATAGCTGTTTATTTCCGCTGACGTTTATTTCCATAGCTATTTATTTCCGCTGACGTTTATTCCAATAGCTGTTTATTTCGGCCGACGTTTATTAATCTTCGCTGACGTTTAATAATCTTCGCTGTTTATTTCCGTTAACGTTTAATAATCTTCGCTGTTTATTTCCTTTGACGTTTATTCCCATCGCTGTCTATTTCCGCTGACGTTTACTCCTACTGACGTTTATTCCACTGGTTTTTATTTTCATTGCTGTCTATTCACATCGCTGCTTATTTCCATTGCTGTTTTTTACCAGTGCTGTTTATTTTACTGGTGTTATTTCCATTGCTATTTATTTCTGCTCACACTGGTATTGATCTACAGTGTTGTTAATTGTCATTATGTTTATTCCCCTGGCTGTTTATTTCCACTGATATTTATTTTCATGCATTGCTATTTATTCCCAATGGTATTTATTCTGATTACTACGGCTCACTTGGCGATTTTCAAGTCTGAATTAATAATCAAACATTCATTATTAACCAGATTATTATCGGTTTTGTCATTCAAATATAAATTTACATGATTGAAACATTATTTGCTCAGGGTCGCTAAACATGTTTTGCCCAGTGTCAATATGACTATCATAATGTGTGGCTGGGAGGATAGAATATCGATTTTTCACTAGGACATGGGTTCTTCTTCTTCTTCTTGGTCGTACGCTGTCAGACGTCAACTTGAATTTGTTCGAAGAAAGCAGCTGTCATCCTGAGGCTGTCGACACTGCCATAGAGCTTGTCTAGTGTTGTCACTGGTGATGGCCACATCTGCTCTCTCTGATCCTCGTATGTCGGGCAGTTTTGCAGCAAATGCTCAGCGGTCATTTTGCCGGTACCACACGGGCATTCGTCGGTGCCACCTATCTTTAATTTGTTGAATAGGTGGTACCTCAGTCTATTGTGGCCAGTGCGAAGTCTGAAGACCACGACCTGCTCTCTTCTGTTCATAGAGCTTTTCTAGTGTTGGCACTGGTGATGGCCACATGTGCTTTCTCTGGTCCTCGTAAGTAGGGCAATTTTGCAGCAGATGTTCAGCGGTCATTTTCCCTGTACCACAGGTGCATTCGTCTGTGCCACCTATGATCAGTTTATTGAATAGATGGTACCTCAGTCTGTTGTGGCTTGTGCGGAGTCTGAAGACCACGACCTGCTCTCTTCTGTTTAACTGGTAATAGGCATCATTTTTTGTGTAGCCAGTATGTTCTGTCTCCCATTTGGCCATGTATCTGGCCCTAATAATCCTTTTGGACCCTTCGTAGGTCACACTAGAATCTGGTTGTGGTAATCTTGCAGGACACGGGTTCGAACTTCGGCACTTGCGTATTATTATTAATATCATGAAGGGCTATCATTGTTTAATTACAATTTTTCGAATTCGAATTGCCAGGCTGCACAATCTGGAAAAAAATACAAAATTTGGTACAACCATGGCCTTCTTTATAAAGATGGCCATGGTACAACAGACAATGAATCATTCATTGAAGTTTGATTTCATTTTAATCCCCCCTGAATGAAAAGATATATAAGACTGCATTGTGTACTTTTCAAAAATATGCTCACTGTCAAACGAAATAAATTTATCTAAACGAAAACCGTATTATACAATGAAGAAAAACAGTTTAAAAATATAACAATCGTGTGCAATAAGGAAAAAAAATAATATTCGCAAATGGAAACTATCTATTAACGAAAAACAATTATTTAAATAACTACAATTAGCAATCAAATCAAATTGTTATTATATGCAATAAAGCTTTCAGCGAAGTATAATGAATTTAATTACTATTTTAAAATCCCTATTTTAGGGTACATAACATAATGCGTAATGACATGAATATTGAATGGATACAACTTAAAAATATAACATCAGAAAGGCCTAGACAAACTTACAATTTATATAAACAAATACTGTTTGCAATTAATAAACAATTTGTCTAATTAAAAACCGATGTACAATGAACAACATTTGAGTTATCTAAATACAAATCCCATCGGCATCCACAACAAAATATATCAAAACTACCTGTATAAAAAAGGAAACGATATACAATTAAGCAAACTTAATTTATCCAATAAAGCAACAACTTATTTAACACATTTTAAATAAACAAAAATCTATGAGAACAGCATTAGAAAAACTACCCAGCTCTAGAATACTCTAAATGACCATTTAAGGCCTGTGTTGTTTCAGCTATATTTCAGCACAAACGATGAAGCTATCATAACATGTGTATGGAAAAAAAACTGTAGTAGTCCTAAACTAATACTTGAAATATCACTTACTATATGTATTGTTGATTTCTATATATTAGTTTGGCCATGCACACGAAATACACAAAGTTTGAAGCAATTAAACTACTACTCCAATCGAAGAAATAGTTTGTATCCAAATGAACGTCAAGGCGCAATGTCACGGCAACAACCCAATAGTCTGGGTGACGGGTAGTTGGGCACGGTTGACATGAAATTTTCCCACAAGTCAAATTCCCACTTAACGTAAACAAAACGGATGACGTCATAGGTACTGACCAATGGGGTAAGGGTCGCAATGTGTAGCCAATACACCCGCGGCCCTTGAGGGGATTATCCTCTCCCAGCCTCCACCCGAACTATTCTTTGGTAACACGGTCTGTCTACGGCTGAGAGATCACACGGAAAAGGGATAGACGAGAGTAACACGGGGGAAAGAGAAGATATAAATGTGGAGACATGATGGAGAGAAGACAGTAACACGGGGAAAAAAATAAATGTACAGTCATCCGCATGGGTAAATTCAATGTGGAACATAATTACAGAATAGAATTTAGCAAAATTTAAAAAAAGATAAGAGACGGAAATGGACTTGGGATTATAATAAGGTGAATGAGTAAGTCCAGGTAGTAGTGAAAAAGGTAAATGATAAGGAATGATAAAAGAAAATATTAAACATAGGAGCAAGGAAGTGATAGTCAAACTGTATAATGAATTAGATAGACCTAGTTTGGAGTACGGTGTACAAGTGTGGAGTCTTTATTTTAGAGGAGATATAAACATGCTGGAAAAGATACAAGAAGAGCGACAAATATGATAGTGAGATTCCAGAATTACAGTTACGAGGAAAGACTCAGAAAAACCGGCCTACATTGTTTAGAAAAGAGAAGAATTCGAGGCGACTTAAGACAGGTTTATAATATAATAAATGGAAATGATAAATTAGATTATAACACGTTTTTTCTTCAAAATACAACCATCTACAAGAGCAAGAGAGAACATCTACACATTCATTTTAAATAAGAAAATATTTTTTTTAGGCAAAGAGTAGTGAATGCTTGGAATGCATTGCCACATGAACTAGTGGAGGCAGGGTCAATTAAAGCGTTCAAGAATATATTGGACGCGCATAATTTGTAGATATAGGAAATATAAAAGATAATACTTGTATACAGACTCCACCGAGTCTTCTAAACCAGTATAAAGACTAAGTTAAGAGAACAGGGCATATGGAGACATGATGGAGAGAAGAAAGTAAGATGAGGCAATAGAAGAAGGGAATGTGGAGACATGATGGAGAGAAGAAAGTAAGATGAGGCAATAGAAGAAGGGAATGTAGAGACATGATGGAAAGAAGAAAGTAAGATGAGGCAAGAGAAGAAGGGAATGTGGAGACATGATGGAAAGAAGAAAGTAAGATGAGGCAAGAGAAGAAGGGAATGTGGAGACATGATGGAAAGAAGAAAGTAAGATGAGGCAATAGAAGAAGGGAATGTAGAGACATGATGGAAAGAAAAAAGTAAGATGAGGCAATAGAAGAAGGGAATGTGGAGACATGATGGAAAGAAGAAAGTAAGATGAGGCAATAGAAGAAAAGAATGTGGAGACATGATGGAGAGAAGAAAGTAAGATGAGGCAATAGAAGAAGGGAATGTAGAGACATGATGGAGAGAAGAAAGTAAGATGAGGCAATAGAAGAAGGGAATGTAGAGACATGATGGAAAGAAGAAAGTAAGATGAGGCAATAGAAGAAAAGAATGTGGAGACATGATGGAAAGAAGAAAGTAAGATGAGGCAATAGAAGAAGGGAATGTAGAGACATGATGGAAAGAAGAAAGTAAGATGAGGCAATAGAAGAAGGGAATGTGGAGACATGATGGAAAGAAGAAAGTAAGATGAGGCAATAGAAGAAAAGAATGTGGAGACATGATGGAGAGAAGAAAGTAAGATGAGGCAATAGAAGAAGGGAATGTAGAGACATGATGGAGAGAAGAAAGTAATATTGGACAAGAGAAGAAGGGAATGTAGAGAAAAAAGGACAGGCTATGTGGCCGAGGAACAGGTGCAGCCCTATAGGTATAGTTGAAGAGCCCTTATGTCGGTGGTATATGCTCTCGGCTGCAACAATCCACTTCAACCCCGAGTGTTAAATGCATTCTTGCTTCGTTCCCTGCTGTTATCAATGGATGCAAACCAACGGATATTGTACATCAGCTCCTTTGTGACGATCTCCCTATTGGCGGGAAATACCAGACGTGCGTAAAATCGCTACAGGTGAGTTGACTGGGGAGTGATGAGACGACTGACTCAGATGCGTGTGCTACGTCCCTGGCAAGACGAGAAGATCTTAGGACCCGATACACTAGACTGTCTCACTTTGGGATGCTCGAAAGATACGTCCATATCCTCCACTTCAGGGAGAGGAAACTAACGTCTGGTCAGGCAAAATATACTGATTAGACATGTTAGTCAGGGCCAGGCAAAATATACTGATTAGACATGTTAGTCAGGGCCAGGCAAAACATACTGGCCAACCCCCCCCCCCCCCCCCCCCACCTCAACTTCCTCGCCGTTCTTCCTGAAAATGTTCTGGAACAAGGTAGAGGATCGACGTGATCCCTGTAGAACTGAGCGACACGCTTATGAAGCTAAGCATAGCATAACCGCGTGGAGGACCCGATCCACCTTCATCAGCACTCTCAGGATGTGAGAAAAGCTTATGCAACCTGTCACTTAACGCCTTTTCCAGAACTACAAAAGAGTAAACTTACTCATTATGGGCATTGGGAACAACAACAGCAGTCCTCCACTTTGATAGCAGAATGCCTTTAAGACAACAGGCGTTACACTAGCTACAACCGAGGAAGACATGGACTTTTGAAACGGAGGCAATGGGTTGCCAAGAGCTGCCAGGACACACATGAACTCGAGGTAGCTAGTTACCCCACCTCACATAAGCTATGGCTAAGTATACTGAAGTTTCTCTCACCTCGTTCCCGACCAGCGGTTAAGTCTGCTGAAGACACCCTTTGCGTTTAAAGTGGTAACAACTACATTTGTAATATATCTGAGGAATAAACTATATGTCTTTAATAAAAGGAAAGAGACGAGATTTTAGTTTGTCAAGGTTTGTCCCATAGTAGTTACACTACTGTCGGGGAATGAAGTTGTTAGAGACGTCAGTATACTAAGCCACAGCTTGTACGAGGAAAGGTGGTTATTTGAGCGTTTAAAAAGTATAGGCCCATAAAACTGACCGCGAATATTCCGACTAAAATAGATGGTCTTATTTTATAAGACAAACTGAATGGCAATTAGGGAAGACTGAGCCAGTTGTGTGGAAATACATGTGGTTATTTAAATATAAACTTTGTATCGACGAAACAACCCACATGTGATGAACCACTAGTTTCAAGAAGGAAATAGATGTTTAATGAGAGGAAATGACAAATGTGAAAGATTTGACCTCATGGCTGTTGTGAATGAATATGAGAGAGAGACATTTGTTGTACGCATGATTTAGATACAGTAATAGGATGAAATGAAAACAGGACCGAAACATACGTTACAACCAAAAAGTCTTCCACGGGGACAATGGACAATATACACACAATATATTCGTCTCCTTTTCTATGATGGGTTTTGTGTGCAGTTGAGAGTAGTCGACAGGGAGCTGGCTTACTAGACTGGGATTACAGCGTGCCAGGGTTCGAGTGCACGGACGGAGAAACACAAATCCTGACCGTGGTTTGTGGCTGGTACAACAGCTCCCCCAGTCAACTCAGCTGTAAATTGGCACCTGACGTATGAGTTGGGGAAAGTAACAGCAGCAAAGAAGGGAACTGGCCATCCCACCTCACATAGGCTGCGGTTTAGTACATAAGGAGTTATCCTAATCCCTGACGGCAGTTGTTACCATGGGACTGACTTATTGTCCTTATGGTCGAAATGTAAATTTCGTTCTTATTTACACCCTAGCTCGGTAGCCGAACCTTGCCTATTGGCAAACACGATTTTTTTACAAGCTTTTATTTAACCTGGCTTGACCGTTGGCCGTTTGAATGGACATATTTCTCCTATTTTAACAAACTTCCCTATAAACTAAAGAGCTTATATTTTGTACACAGCATCTACTAGTGCGACCTGTTATTTTATCTTCTTCTTCTTCGTACGCTCCCGTTAGTTTATCTAAATTGCACTCCTGTAGTCCATAATTCAAACTTTATCTCTATGTATCTTCAGTCAACGAGTGTCGTTAGACGTCCTGGGTAGGTGATAAAGCAAACAGATTTAAATTTCACTTGACACGACCGTTGTCCATTTGCGTGGACTTCTATTATTCATATTTTAACCAGCGTTCTGATAACCTAGAGAGCGTTAATTTTGTCATTGTTGTTGATGAGTCAAAATGTTACAGAAAGATCCTCAGAATACCCTGAACAGAGAAAAATACAAATGTAGACATTCGGCAAGAGTTGAGCATAGAGGAGAACTGGTTTATCAATTCCATTTTGGCTAGAAAATGTAAATACTTTGGTCCCATCAAGAGACATAACGGTCTTGAGAGAACAGTGATGGGAGGTATGGTGCCAGGCAAAAGAGGCAGAGGTAGACCAAGAAGACGATGGCACCAAGATATCCAGGAATGCCTGAGTATGACTGTGGCGGAGGCTGGAGTTTTGGTAAGGGAAAGAGTTTCTTTCAGACAGACTGTGATGGGAGCGATGTTCTATAAAGGACATGCTACATGATGATGATGTTGATGTTTAATGCTCACAATGAGTGAGTTTTTTTAAATTTTGTGCGCCCTGAAAAGTGACGAATTGTATAAGTTGTCCTCACATACTGAGCGTGCTGATGAACATGGACCAGGATCCCTCAGACATTTGAGATATGCTTGGATTAATGTGCGGGACGTTCGCTACTACGGAGATCACGTCGATTCACATCTCGTGCCGCCGCTTTAAATTGTCTTTACTGTCTTTGTGTAACTCACAAGGCAACCAGCAAATCCGGATTAGCTTCATTGATAGCTCAATATTAAGGCGAAGTCCTTTCCTATTGTAATTTTTGATTGAATTAATTGCCGTGTCTAGTTTCTGTGGCTACTATCCCGCCGTACGGCGGTCCTGATCCACCGACTGCCGTAAAATAGATAAGTCTTATTGTTCATCCCGCCGTCAATTCCGACGTCCTGAGGTGATCACTGGCCACTAGGCTTTTAGCACCCACTTGCTGACACCATTATTACGGCAT
Source organism: Ariolimax columbianus (assembly GCA_036924085.1). NCBI lineage: Eukaryota > Metazoa > Mollusca > Gastropoda > Stylommatophora > Arionidae > Ariolimax > Ariolimax columbianus. The sequence continues at coordinate 24,010,457 of JAVGWX010000011.1, read as the reverse complement.
TCGGATTTAGTAGTGCACCAGTTCAAAGGCACTTCAGTATTACCCGAAGACAAGATAAAGGGAATCGGTAACCTACAAAGTGTGCTGCAAGATGCGACTAAAGTGGGTTGGGCCTGGGTCTAATAATCTCGTCATATCAAACGAATTTATTACAAATTACACTAGAAGATAATGAAGAAATCAAACGGGCCACAGGAAGACAAGACTATTCTGGAAGATTGAAATAAAGAGTTGGACACGCAAATACCTGTCATCAAACGCAAGAAAGAGTTTTGCAGATTTAAAAAACACCATCTTCGACATGGAGTTGAAAATTGGGTACTTACGTCTTAATTCACCCCAACCAGAGTTCCATTGGTTTCCATCGTATGTATTTGACAGCTGATGACTGTAATGTGTCTATTTCTCTATTAACTTATTGTTGCTCTTTTTCGTCTTCTTTCTTTTTCTTTTATGTTCGTCCTAAAAATAACGTTATGTCGTAGTTTACAGCAAGGCTACGATATCTACGCCTTTCAGCTTTCAATAAACGTATATTTCCATCATGAAACTGATGATTCATCTCGGTTGTGTCTTTCTTCGACACAAACTTTATCCCTTAAATTACCACATGCATTTCAATTACACAGACGCAGTCTTCTTCCATCGCCATGTAATTTGTCCATCAAATAAGACCATTAATTTTCTTCGGAATATTCCTGGCTCGTTTTTTATGCGTATGATGTCAGCATACAACTGCACTGCTCTGCGTGATGCTGTCGACAAACAAACTATCAAAAATAGAAATATTTCTATTCTGAAGGTCAGAATACCATCGGAGACAGGTATTCGCCTCAAGTCATACCCCCACCCCACACCCCCCCCCCCCCCAGTTAACCAGTTAACAAAGTTAAAAAGGACAATGGAAAAGTAGCCCTCCATTTTTCGGCGCCTTTTTTAGTTTGAGCCGAGTCCTAGTCTTGAGTTGTTGAGATAACTCCCGGCAGGGATCTTTGTGTCAGCCCATCTTTATTTGCCCATCGTAACAAACGCTGTCATATTATCTAAGAGACACGCCGGCAATCAATAGTCAAAATGAAAAGGATTATCCTGGATCAAGAGATTTACAACCAGCGTAGACATCAGAACAGAAGACACGTAGAAGTTTGCAACAAAGGGCATTCCATCCACTTGAAAACTGGTCAGCGCTCCCAACTATAAAAATAAATTAGGTATATTTTCTTTTTAAAAAATAAATTATTGTAGGTATTTATTCCAGTTGCTTGATGTTCATTTGGAGGGTGTATGGAGCTACGGAATGAAATCATATTGTAAATGAAGTCGCCACAGTGTGGACTTGTTTTTATTTCCCGTTCGATGGAAAAAGTTCTGTCTTTTTTTTTTTTGTTGCTTAGATGTTTGCCTCACTAGTTTCTACTGGCGGAGGCGCGCCATTTTCCACCCCACACCGTAGTCCATCTTACCAATGCTTGGACTATTTTATACTCTGCGATAACGAACATCGGACCTTGGTGTCTTTCTTCTTACTAACATGGGATCAAGATTCTGAGCGGTGCATTAGCTGTAGCAGTCATCGACTCAAAGCTACCTGCTAGTGTCGAGGCCAGCGAACCAGAGCTGCCATAACCTCTCCACATCCTCGTGGTGATCCTGGATAACATGCTACGGCAGAGCAGACTAGCTAAGGAGAAGTCTGTAAGCTGGCAAATGTAGTTTCATGTAGATAAATGTACAGTGATCTACATGGGTAGATCCAATATGGAACATAATTACAGAATGGACGAGAACGATGTTAGAAAGATAGATAAGGAAATGGACCTAGTGGTTATTATAGATCATACAGGTAAGGTGATTGAGCAAGTTCAGGTAGCAGTGAAAAAGGCAAATGCAATGTTAGGTATGATAACAAGGTATATTAAACATAGGAGCAAGGAGGTGGCTTGGCTTGGCTTGGCTTCGTTCGTTCTCAATCTCCCGCTACTAAATCCTAAAAGGGCTTAAGTAGCAGAATGTAGTCCAGAGAACGGAATGCGCTGTGTCGTAGTTTACAGCTTGACTGTGATATTTGCACCTTTCGGTTCAACACATCCGACTTCAGCAAGCATTTTTTTTAGTACCGGGTTAGCATTCCCTCTTCGATCCCTTCTCCTTATTCAGTCTGCTCTGCTGCAGCCTGTTATCCACGATCACCGCGTGGAGGCATAAAAGGGTCTTGGCAGTTCTATTTCGCTGGCCCTGACGCTAACAGTCAGCTATGGGTCACTGACCACTGCAGCTGATGCGCTGGAGCAAGGAAGTGATAGTTAAACTGTATAAAGTATTAGTTAGACCTAAATTGGACTACTGTGTACAGGTGTATAGTCCTTATACATGGGATATAAACATGCTGGAAAGAAAACAAACACGAGCGACAAATCTGATAGTGGGATTCCAGAATTACAGTTATGAGGAAAGACTCAGAAAAACCGGTCTACATCGTCTAGAAGAGAAAAGAATGCTAGGTGACTTAATACAGGTTTATAAGATGATCAGAGGAACGGATAAATTAGACTATAAGACGTTTTTCTTCTTCAAAATACAACCACCCACAAGAACAAGAGGGCATCGCTACAAATTAACTAAAGAGAGCTCCAGGTTAGATATTAAGAAATATTTCTTTGGTCAGAGAGTGGTGAATTCTTCAAATGCATTGCCACAGGAGGTAGAGAAGGCAGCGACAATTAATGCATTTAAGAATAAATTGGATGCGCATAGCTTTTAGAGCAAGGTAATGTAAATTAAACTGGTTGTACACAAGACTCTGCAGAGTCTTCTAAACAAGTATAAAGTCGTTAAATTAAGTTAAGAGGGATTCAAAGAGGGGAGACTATGACGGTGCTCAAAAAAATGCCTACTGAAGTCGGATGTATCGGACAGAAAGATGCAAATATCGCAGTCAAGCTGTAAACTACGACACAACGTATTCCGTTCTCCTGACTACATGCTGCTATTTGCGAAGTGCTTATTGTGGCTTGGTAGCGAGAAATTAAGAATGTTCATGGCTTGGTAGCGGGAGTTTGAGGACGTTCAGGGCTTTGTAGCGGGAGATTGAGAACGTTTAGGGCTTGGTAGCGGGAGATTGGGAACGTTCAGGACTTGGTAGCTGGAGATTGAGAACATGCAGGGCTTGGTAGCGGGAGACAGAACGTTCGTGGCTTGGTAGTGGGAGATTGAGAAGGTTCAGGGCTTGGTAGTGGGAGATTGAGAACGTGCAGGGCTAGGTAGTGGGAGATTGAGAACGTGCAGGGCTTGGTAGTGGGAGATTGAGGGTGTTCAACGACGAAGAAGACGATTATAAAAGATGAGAGCGAAGAATGCCATGCGGGTCAAGTGAAACACAGTGATCAAAAACATCACCCACATCGTGCCCCTGGAAACAGCCATGTTACAGCGTCCTGGCCAACCAGGTTGGGGTCGACACCGTGGTCACCATTGTTATAAGCAGTGCGCGGGGACGGCGTGGACTAGTGGTTAAGTGGCATGGCTCACAACCCGAAGGTGCTGGGTTCGATCCTTATATGCAGGAGGAAGCAGACCCTTACATAAAATGTATATCGAAGTCGGATGCACTGGGCCGACAGGTGTAAAAATTATAGTGGAACGCACACCGCCTTAGGTGATAGAGAAATAAGGCGAACGCCTAAAAACAAAGAACAAACAGCGTTACACTACACACAGGAGGACACACGCCTACCTTCTGAAGTACACCTACCGATGAAAGAAGAACTACTGTAACCTACCATTAAAAACGCATCAAGAGTTCTAGTGGATTCTGATCACAACATTACATTGGTTTATGACATTTTCGTGAGCTCGACTCGACTGAAGTATGATTTTATTTAAAAGATTCAGGGGTTAATTCAAGTGGGGACACATTAGTTTAGTATCTAGAAGCTAGGTAAAAATTGTAGGAGCAACGCGTAATGCTGGATACACGCGATAAAGAAAGTATGAGAGTAATTAGAACGTTTATCTTGCACATGCTAGGTTCCGAGTTACATTTTCTAGGCGCCACAGCAAAATTTATAGGCGCCACGGTGCTCGGGATTAGTCATGTCCTGAGTTAATTAGTCAGTTGTGGGGGGGGGGGGGGGGTGTCGCTGCGGTCGAGAGGTAGGATACTTACTTCTCAAAGAGATTAAATTGCGGGGGATCGACTCCCGCAGATTTCAAGCCACCCGTGGCCTCATGGAAGTGAGAACAGAGTGTCTGCATCCTGAATTACATCCAGTCGTCTCGACCTATAGTCTTGCCACTGGTCACGGTAGTTCGGGACCAGAGAGTGTGGTTGACGACCAACGAATTTCTTTCTCACTATAATCCAAATACAGCGCAAGTTACATCATCAATATGTCTGTTGAAATTGGTGTGGTTAAAAGTTCTAACAGGATGGACAAGCCAGCCCTATGTCAACACATTAGCCGTCTCTTACGATATGCCTGAAATGTTACAGTGGTACTTCCTCTGCACCAATTTGAAGCCCCAGTAACAAACGGACAAGGCAGCCGACCACTATCAAGCATTTTGGGAAGTCTGTTAGACTTCTTCCCTTATTATAATCCAAATACAGCACAAATTACAACGTTATGGAAAAAATTAACAGTGGGAAGGAAGACTAACGACTGGTCAGGCAAAACATACTGATCAGACATGTTAGTCAGGGTCAGGCAAAACATTCTGATCATACATGTTAGTCAAGGCCAGGCAAAACATACTGATCATACATGTTAGTCAAGGCCAGGCAAAACATACTGATCATACATGTTAGTCAAGGCCAGGCAAAACATACTGATCAGACATGTTAGTCAGGGTCAGGCAAAACATACTAATCATACATGTTAGTCAGGGTCAGGCAAAACATACTGATCATTCATGTTAGTCAGGGTCAGGCAAAACATACTGATCAGACATGTTAGTCAGGGTCAGGCAAAACATACTGATCATACATGTTAGTCAGGGTCAGGCAAAACATACTGATCAGACATGTTAGTCAGGGTCAGGCAAAACATACTGATCAGACATGTTAGTCAGGGTCAGGCAAAACATACTGATCAGACATGTTAGTCAGGGTCAGGCAAAACATACTGATCAGACATGTAAGTCAGGGTCAGGCAAAACATACTAATCATACATGTTAGTCAAGGTCAGGCAAAACATACTGATCAGACATGTTAGTCAGGGTCAGGCAAAACATACTGATCAGACATGTTAGTCAAGGCCAGGCAAAACATACTGATCAAACGTGTCAGTCAGGGTCAGGCAAAACATACTGATCATACATGTTAGTCAAGGCCAGGCAAAACATACTGATCAGACATGTTAGTCAGGGTCAGGCAAAACATACTGATCAGACATACTAGCCAGGGTCAGGCAAAACATACTGATCAAACATATCAGTCAGGGTCAGGCAAAACATACTGATCAGACATGTTAGTCAAGGCCAGGCAAAACATACTGATCAGACATGTTAGTCAGGGTCAGGCAAAACATATTGATCAGACATACTAGCCAGGGTCAGGCAAAACATACTGATCAGACATACTAGCCAGGGTCAGGCAAAACATACTGATCAAACATGTCAGTCAGGGTCAGGCAAAACGTACTAGCCAAGACCATCACCTTGGCTTCCTCGTAGTTCTTCATCGAAACGGGCTTGATTTCATGACAGTCTAGCTATCAAGGTGAGGGATCGACGTGACGCGACACGCAGATGACGCCAAGCATAGCACAACCACCTGGATGACTCCGGTCCACCTTCATCAACACGCTCGGAATGTGAGGAAAACTACAACAACCCACCACTGACCGTCCTTTTTAGGACGCGCAAAAGAGTGATCCTACTCATTGTGGGTATTCAACAACAACAACAACAACAATTAAAAAAAACCAGTCTGATGTCGCAATCATCACTCGGGATGGAAACTAGTAAAAGTCAACAGGTGACAGCTTGGATGCTTTACACTTTGGAGCTACACCTTCTCTGGAAAGTTAGCTTCAACAAGAAATCCTGTTGACATTTAGCCTAGCCAATCAGTATAGAACCGTCACTACGATTTTTGGCGGTTCTAGTAAGCGTGAAGCAGTTATTGTGTGAGAGTTTGTCACAAGGCGTTTCACACAATCACCTCTATGAGGTAAGTCAACATCGCTGGGCCACATCCAGCTCGCAATACGTCAATAGAAGCTGTGTAGTAGTATTACATGCAGCCAATGTTGGTCAAATGCTAGAGTGACCAACCTACTGCTAGCTAGTTACATTGTGGCCTTATAGTGTGTCCGGTCAGAACAGAAAAATACTACATGGATTCCGTCAGTTTTGAAAATATTGGTAGAGTGCCGTCTTTGTTCTTCGTTCGACTTGTAACGTAATGCAGAGTGCGTTGCACCGTGTTTTGCGTCTTACTACCCAATGCTTCCAACGTCCCCGCGAATTTAAAAATGAGTTAGAATTTGTACGATCTTGCAATTCATGAATCCGAACACATATATTCTTTTGTTTTTAAGCTGTGTCACTAACCACTAGACCACCGTAGCGCTCAAGGAGATAAACATTGCGTGGTAAAGATATAACGTATGTATGCTTACAGAAATAGAGACGCTCAATTATATATATTTATGTCTGCCTCATCGACCGTCCGTCATATACACTACACAAAACCCATTTACTCACCCAATTCCCAATCCATCCATCTCTCCCTCTCTCTCCCTTTCTCTCTCTCTCTCTCTCTTTCCTCCAGGACCTTCCATAATTTATAATGTGACCAGTAACTGTATACGGTTGGATATCCCTGAGCTTCAAACATCCGATCCCCCCCCCGCCCCCCCCCCCCCGAAATGTTGCACATATAAGAATCAGACACTAGTTACAAGTACTATTTTGTGTGTTGAAGGCAGGCTCTTACATTATTTAAAAAAAGCACTTTAGATAGCCACATAAAATAACATAAGATAAACACTAAAAGCAAATGACAAAAAAAAACGAGTAACGGAGAAGAGAAATAAAAGACATAAGAGATGGTAACTTGATAAGATACCTCTGACAAAGAAAAATCATCCTTGCGGTAGGTGGAAATACACGAACATTGAAACGGACTTTAAAAAAAGAAGACACTGAGCGCGAATGAGAGACATTGAACAGCAAAACACATGAGCGTTCACGTTATAATAAGCAAGATGTATGCGACAAGAGAACTATTGGACACATACGACACAATAACATTATAACACAGAATAAAACGTAATAATACACAACTAATACTGGTCTTGATTATGACCTTAACACAAATAATACAATTGAACAACTGTTAGAAGTCTTAACTTGACGTCTTTATATTGGTATGGCTTGGCTTCCTTCGTTCTCAATCTCCCGCTACCAAACCCTGAAAGGGCTTAAGTAGCAGAATGTAGACCAGAAAACGGAATGCGTTGTGTCGTAGTTTACAGCTTGACTGAGATATTTGCACATATCGGTCCAGCACATCCGACTTCAGCAAGCATTTTTTGAGTACCCGGTTAGCATTCCCTCTTCGATCCCTTCTCCTTAGCCAGTCTGCCCTGCTGCAGCCTATTATCCAGGATCACTGCGTGGAGGTGTAGAAGGGTCTTGGCAGCTCTGGTTCGCTGGCCCTGACGCTAGCAGTCAGCTATGGGTCGCTGACCACTGCAGCTCATGCGCTATTTAGCATCTTGATCCCTTATATTCTTTTAGAAGACTCTGCAGATTCTGTATACAACCAGTTTCATTAACATTACCTTGCTCTAAAAGCTATTCTCAGATGCAGTAATTGTCCCTGCCTCTACTAAAGTTACAGACAACTTTTAATTATTAACATGAAGAACATAAAGATGCTTAGAATCAAAACCTTAAGCTTGGGAACGGCGTGGGCTAGTGGTTAAGTGACACGGCACACAACGAGAAGGTGCTGGGTTCGATCCCCATCACAGCACTGGCCGTTACCCCGGAGAAGCAAACCCTTAGAAAATGCAGGAGGAAGCAGACCCTTACATAAAATTAATGCTGAAGTCGGATGCACTGGGCAGACAGGAGCAAAATAAAAACCACAGTGCAACGCACACGGCATTGGGGAAAAGAGAAATAAAGCGAACACAACAACAAAAAATCACACAAAACAAAAAGAACAAAACAAAAAAAAAACCTTAATCTTATAACAAGTAAATATGAAGAAACGACGTTTTTCGGTACAAGATTTTAATTGATATCGCATTTTTTTTGGGGGGGGGGGGGGGGGGGGGGGGGGGGGGGGTCAGAACTTGATAGAATAACAGGTCGCTCTAGTAAAGACTGTACATAATTTCAGCTCTCTTGGTTATGCGGATCATCATTATTGCCGATTTCTTCACCCCATAATCTTTAATGTTTATTTCTGGTGGTTCGTCATTAGTTAACTCATATAGCGTGTCTGGGATCAAGATGGTGAGCAGCGCATGAGCTGCAGCGGTCAGTGACTCATAGCTGACTGTTAGCGTCAGGGTCAGCGAACCAGAGCTGCCAAGACCCTTCTACACCTCCACCCGGGCAAACTGGATAAGAAGAAAAGATCGAAGAGGGAATGCTAACCCGGTACTCAAAAATATGCTTGCTGAAGTCGGATGTGTTGGACCGAAAGGTGCAAATATCGCAGTCAAGCTGTAAACCATGACAAACGCATTCAGTTCTCTGGACTACATTAAGCTACTTAAGCCTTTTCAGGGTTTGGTAGCGGGAGATTGAGAACGAAGCCAAGCCATATAGCGTGTCTGACATTTCCCACAAAGTCTTCTAACTCTGGATTTAGAATTTTAAAAGTACATTATTTAAGAATATGACATTGAAGAATTTGTCAAACTTTGATAGATTAACAGGTCTCACTAGTATATGTAAGATTGTATAAAAGCTTTAAAAATTCTACAGCCTAGTCTTCATCTCCGACAGCATTGTCTGCTATACCTTTTACAGATTCGATGGCAGTCCTTCAAGCATTAGAAGGTGCTGTAGACCTGACCGGATCCAAATATATCTAGACATTGACTCCCATTTTTACCTTCCATGTCGTCAAAATAGTTCTGCAGTGGATTCCTGAACACTCAAACACACCTGGCATTGACAAGGCAGACAGACTAGTAAAGAAGGGATCAAGACAACAGCAACATAGAAAACACGATAAGGGAGGTCTACCGACATATGGCAAATTTCAATTCAAATAGCAGTATAAATCAACCCACAAGGACGTATCAGAGGGTTATTTTTCGACTGAGAACCAAACACTTCCCACTAAACAAGAATTCAACCGCAACATACTCCTGAGTGCCAGCTGTAACTGTTGATCCTCTTTGTGTACTCGGCGATTTTAAGAAAATGCCTCTTCCAGCAAGGTCAGATAAATGGAACACTTTGTATGGCAGTAGACAACAACTGATAAACACATGTAGATATCATTATATTGCACTGGGCAGAAGGGCGAGAGCCCAGATGCTGCTGGATCCATCTGTTTCTCTTTCTAACAATCGACGTCACTGCATTTCGGGCACACCCATATGTGCTCAGTCTCTCTCAGAAAATGGCGCAGGGTATGGAAGCTAATAGTCCCTGTAGTTTGCTGGTTTTAAACTCTATTGCTCTGTCCTTTCATGCGCCACATTCCTCTCGAACCTCGTTTAATGTCGACACTTTGCAGTCTGTGGATCGCTGCTTCATCTATTTCGGTGTCCTCGTCTAACAGGCGGCCATTGATTGCTTTCGAAATGTCCCTTATATCCATCATTGATGTGCCCATGATGGGAGCTTGGGAAGCCATGATGTCAGCTCTTTCATTGCCCTGAACCCCGGCATGAGCAGGGCAATAGATCCAGGTCAGCGCCTTGAGGTTTGAGGCCTCAACAGCAGCTATCCACTAATACCTAAGCCATCCCTTCTGTACTTTCTGAAGTACGGCTTGCGCGTCTGTCACGATGACTGCCCTTGTTATAGAAGCCTCAGATATCCATTTCAGTGCTGAGGTCACTGCTTCCGTCTCCATTCTCATACTGGAGGTTTTTGACATGTATGTCCTACTGCAACGACCTCTCCTCTCACTCTAGTCGAGAAACCACAGCCTGATGTCCCACTGCTCACGACTGATCCGTCGGTGTATATGACATCGTCACTCTCCTGAGTGTTCTCAGTTATCAGCTGGTTCACCTCGTGCTCTGCTCTCCCCTTGCCCCATTCTCTGCACTCCTTGCCTAAGGTTATGATGATTCTCTGGTACTATATCATTATATCACCAGTGTGGAGCCATTCATTCCCTTTGAGTATCGTCTAATTTGGAGTGACGTGTCCGATTGTTGTCTCTGCCATCAATGACGCCCCTCCTTTTTTTATTCTTGACCACTTAATGTCTAAGATACTACTGTACAGAGAGTGGTGTGTGTCTGTGGTGACACGCATATAGGCTTTGACTTGTGCCAGTTTATGTCTGGATGTCACCGATAACAATCCCAACATGTACCGCATCATCACAATTGGGGTATCTCTAGTGTAGCCCAGAACCAGTCGCATACCTTCATTCTGGATGCGTTCTAACCTTTTACACTGTGCTCTTGATAGTGTGAGGATACTTAGTTCGTAATCGATAACAGACAACACGACCTGACGAAGCAGGATGAAAAGGAGGCGTTATTCCAAGTTGGCAGCAGCCATGGTCTTGGGTGCTCCTAACCCTCGCTTACATCTTTGTACGATATGGTCAACATGGCAATTATAGCAGAGACTGCGATCAAATGTCACTCCGAGGTATTTCAACCGGTTACACCTGTCAATAGTGCAACCGTAAAATGTGATGCCCGAGAGTTCAGCATTTAATATGGAATTATTCAAAGAGCACCACATCATGCAGGCCTTGTTCGGATTGATCTTGGAGCTTGAGTGGCCGGACCACTGTGAGATTGCTTGCAATGTTTCCTGGATGTCTTTGACCAACTCTTGCCTATCTAAGCCAGTTCTGTACGCTAGAATGTCATCGGCAAAATGTCAACGTTCGCCCTGTCTCTGTGAGTTGAATATTGGCCACGTTTACTTTGCTGGATGCATAACAACAACAACAACAACAACAACAACAACAACTTCTACCTTTACACAGCTTACGAGGAACAGGGGACGCTTAAGCGACCATTACATATACTATTCCTAGACAAGCCCTATTAGGATTCGAAAAACCTCTGGCTTTAAAAATGTATTCAAGTTGTCGGCTGAGAGCGTGCGAAGGGAGGTATGTACCCGGTCATTAGCAATATTGCCGTGTGTTTAGTGTGTCGCAGGATGTAACACGTAGTCTCGCCTAAAATTACTTTTACAATGACCTCCTGGGGCGAAAACGCCAGGACCTTGCTTTGTGAATCGTTGAACCAGAGCGACGCTCGCTATAACAACGTGTCTGCGTGGTCAACCTGGCTGGGTCAATACTTATCTATGTTGACATAGAACCAAGTAGCTGGTGGCCACGTTAGGTGTTATTTTCGCGCGGAGGATGCTCCTATACCAGCTGGCTCGACGAGAGGAAAAACAAATACCGGAAAAAGAAACATCGAAACGAGGCTTTCAAAATACGCAACCTTTATTTTGGTTACCCTGGCGCCAGTTTCGAACGACCGAAATAAATACAATGTGGGCCGGAACCAATTCTAACTCCTCTTAGCTATTATAGTTTGAGATACCAGCGATTTGTCTACGCTGATATTGAAAGATGTTTACTTAAAACCCATATTTCTTCGTCTTATAACTCACAGACAAAGAGAGCATCGCCAAATCTAATTCCAATAAAACGTTAACAAAGCGATGCAGTGTGTATATATATATATATATATATATATATATATATATATATATATACCAGATTTAAAGAAGACCAAGAGAATGTAGGATTGATGATATCCACCACAGGGAGGCTAGACCTTGGAAAAACGTAATGGCTCCAGAGTGATAACTGTAGATCTGCGATAGGAGATGGCTGCTGTCCAACTTCCGACTACTAAATGTGTGTGCTTTGTGATGAAACGAATAACACCCGCTATCATAGAAAATATGACAAACAAGTGACATAGACATATGCAAAAGACAAATGACATAACATGTGACATAAACAAATGATACAAACACATGTAATAAACAAATGATATAAGCAAATTGGGACGGCTTGGCGCAGTGGTTAAGTGACACGGCTCACAACCCGAGTGTGCTGGGTTCGATTCCCATCACATGCTGTTACTTTGGGGAAGCAAACCCTTAGATAATGTAGGAAGAAGCAGACCCTTACATAAAATGCATGCCGAAGTCGGATGCACTGTGGCGACAGGTGCAAAATAAAACCACAATGCAACACACACCACCTTGAGGAATAAAAAAATATGGCGAATGAGAAAACAAAAAAACTAAACAATAAACAAATGGCATAAACACATACAATACAAACATAACAAAATAATCGAATCAAACTCAATTTTGGCGTCTACTCATATTTATGATGTCTACTAGGAGGATTGATGTGCTTAAGGAATAAAGGCTGACTACTTCTGTTGTGTCCGTCACGCTGCTCGCCTTTACAGGGAAGTCCCAGCCCACGAGATGCTCCGACAGGCTGTAGAGGCGAGTTACAGAAGAGGCCCTCCCAACAAGAAAGTTGTCCATAAACCTTAGAGCAGAATCGATGGCCCTCCTGCGAGCACTGAAAATACTTCAAACAGAAAGGCAACCTCCAAAAAAAATAGCTGTATTCACGGACTGCAGAGAACTGTTAGAGACAATATAAAAAAACAAACAACGAACCACTGTTATCAGAGATCAGATCAGAACTGGGAAAACTCAAGAGATCCTCAACAATAGCGCTCCAGTGGCTACCCTCCCATTGCGGAATCACGGAAAACGAGAGAGCTGATGCTCTGGCAAAATATGGCAATAAAAAGGCACAATTTAATCATCGAGTAGCATACAGAGAAATCAACAACATCATCAGAAATCAGTATACACACCAATGGAGAGAAGACAGAAACATAAGCAGTACACCAGACCCAATTCACTATATCAAAAGAAATCAACACACTACCTTATTTCGCCTGAGAACTGGAACACTACAGACTACTAGAACATCTGTACCGACTGGAGATCTCACACACCGATAAGTGCCCACGTGGAATAGGAAGCCAGAACCCTGAGCATATTCTACAAGAATGCCCAATCTATAGGGAAATGAGATGCCAGACCTGGCCAGAGGGTGCGGAGCTGAGACAAAAGCTGTGGGGCAGCCGCTCCGACCTGGTGAAGACTACAGACTTCACCATGGCGACTGGCCTGCAGATATAGCATGACCAAAAAAGATCCTGAACGCAAAGAAGACGGGAAGCAGCCGTGCTCATTCTGGAGACATCCTCAGGGCCGCCCTCGCAACTTCTGGCTAAAACAGATCACCACCTACCCAACAGAACTGCAGGCCACCTGGGACGCGGCCATCAGGCATAGTCATGGACATGGTCATTTGACGCGACGGTCCCTGGTCGCCTAGGCGTACTATTGTATTGTTGTATTGTATTGTTGTATTGTATTTTATTGTTGTATTGTATTGTCCCTTTTATATCAATACTTAGTACACATATGATAACGATAGTCCATGCTGGGATCCTAGTTTTTCTTAGCAGGGAAGAAAGAATATGTCTTTTGTGCTATTCTATTGATGTCATAGAAGGTGCTTTTGCAAGGTTATACATTAAAATGTAGATCGAGGTAGTCATTTCGGATCTGAGGTGGATATCTCTGGGACCTCTTTCTTCTTCTTCCTCGTTCGTCTTCAGACCTTGCCCTCAATGGCTCTATCGAAGTCTACAGTCAACTTGAGGCTGCATGCACTTCTGTCCAGTTTCTCGTGGAAGAACACTGGCTGTTGCCAAATGATATTTCTTTTATCGGTATACCATGGACAGGAATGCACAATGTGTTATGCTATCATAGGGACTGTGCCGCAGGTACAAATGTCCGTAGTGCCAATCTTAACGTATTGCATTGATAAGTGTTTCCTAACATTTTCACACCTGCGGACAGGTAAAGGTAAACATTTTTCGCGAACCGGTGAAAATAGGAAAAAGTTTAATAAAGTTAAATCTTTGCTGTTTTTACTTTTTTTGGTGTCCATCTTGTAGGGATTCAAATTTTATAACACACTTGTCTCCCAAAATACCACAATTCTGTATGAGCAGATAAATTAACCTCTAAAACGTGTCTATCAATTTTCATATGACCTAATTTACGTATCGCGATATATAGAAGGCATGTTCTCTCTCCCCCCCCCCCTTTTTTTTTCTACATAAAAAACCCCCCCATAAAACCGTCACTTCCTTTGATAAACACACAGCAAATATAGATGAGCTCTTATGTTCGAAAGGAACGGATAGTTGTGTATATGACGTCATTTCAGTTTAAACATTAGCCAATCAGAGCTTATATCACCTGAAGCCGATTTACGCAGTTTCTGGCTTAAGCGGCCATCAGTTTTTCTCGGTCCAGCAGAAAATTTCTGCGCATCGGCATCAGCCATGACCGCCTTTAATAATAGTACAATAGAGGTATAAAGGATAGCCATGCATGGCCTGGCTACCGGCGGTTGGAAAACTCGGGTGTAATTGACATTTCAATCTGTTTCCTGTTCGTAGTTGGACCTCTTTAATTAGGACCGTAATTATGTCCGAATCAATCCTCACTTCAGAAGTTACACAAGGCCTGGTTAAGCCATGATTGCATAGCGAACATAGAATTGAAGCTTAAGAATAGTGCGTGGAAGTGTTGAACTGATTATACTGAGGTTTTGGAAAATACAATAGCTGACATCCCAGCATCAGGGATATTCGTGGTGGGGACAATAGCAAAATACGAGGCGTGTTCAAATGAAAAAGGACCTAACTGCACCAAGTGAACATACGTACGATGCGCATGATGACGTTACTTCTGTTTTAAACAGCACATACCAACCGTAAAGTTTGCAAACGTTCATTATCCTCCGGCTCATAGTTTCCTCCGCAGACCGTTCAAAATATGGCGGGTGTGATACGGAATCCGTCCAGAGTTGAACAAAAGTGTGGCGAACGTAAGCTCCGGCGACTTTCCGCCCGAATTGCTGCAACGATTTTGGCGATGGCATCTTGTGACGCAACAATATGCGCCTGACCTGGTCTCGGAAGATCTTTCGTCCTTCTTTGTGACGTCACCATTCAGCGATTTACGTTGCACTGTTTCGTTAGGCCTGTGGCCCAGTGCATCCGATTTCAACAGGCGTTTCTGTAAGGTTGCCCTCCTTAGCCCTTGGCTGTCCCCAGCCCATCTGCAAGGCAGCAGTTGTTTGAGGTCAGAGTTGTCTCTCTTAGGAAAGTTGTCTTGCAGGACTATCGAGTCTTCCCCATTCATGTCGAAAGGGTGTGACGATGAGGCCATCACGAGTGCCAACACTAGACAAACTCTATGGCAGTGTCGACAGCCTCAGGATGACAGCTGCTTTCTTCGAACAAATTCAAGTTGACGTCTGACAGCGTACGAAGAAGAAGTCCTTCTTTGAACATGGTGTCCAGTTATTCACTGTTGTCTTCTGCTGCACACTTTTGTCACCATACACTGCCTGCATTGTGCGATGAATGGCAACTGGTCGACATCCGTCAGCTGTTAGAAACCGAATCACCGCTCGCTGATCAACTCTGAACGGATTCCGTATCAGACCCGCCAAGTTTTCAACGGTCTGCTGAGGAAACTACGAGTCGGAAGATACTGAAATTTTGCAAACTTGATGGTTGGTATGTGTTGTTTACATCAGAAGTGACGTCATCATGAGCATCGTGCGTATGTTCACTCGGTGCAATTAGGCCCGGTTTAATTTGAACACGCCTAATATATAAGTGACATCTTGAAGCTGGTCAACAGCCTCATCTTGAAGACACTACAATAGTTGAACGGACGATGTAGATATTGCAAGAGTTTGAAATCATTCGCATGTCCAGCACGAGGGACTCCTGATAGGTCGAAGTAAGAGTGGGTACACCTATCACCATTAACTGAGAGGGACTGAGTACTTATGAATCTGCCCAGAGTGCAGTGACGTCGAATCTTAATACAAAAAGTGCTGGTAATTGTATCGTGTGTACAACGTGCTACGTAAATGAACTCAACAACAGGTCATAAATGCCTTGTAGCAGGCTTCCTGGCATGTGGTTAACTGAAGTGGTCGTTCCATGCTATTATGGGTGATAGAAGTGACATATTATAATTTTCTTCTTCTTTCTTCTTCTTCTTCTTCTTCTTCTTCTTCTTCTGCGTACGTTCTCAATCGCCCGCTACCAAGCCCTGAACAGGGCTCTACAAGTAGCAAGGATGTAACCCGGATAACGCAATGCGTTGTGTCGCTAGTTTACAGCTTGACTGCGATATTAATACCTTTTGGTCCAACACATCCGTCTTCGGCAGCATTCTTCTTCTGTTTCTCCTTCTTCTCCTTCTTTTTCTTCTTCTTCCTCCTGTTTGCCATGATTTAAAAAAACCTTATGTCAATACGTGAAGGCCAGTTTCTAGATAAAGATTGTTGTAGGGGGGAGTTCTCC
The DNA here is from genome assembly GCA_036924085.1 of Ariolimax columbianus. Classification (NCBI taxonomy): domain Eukaryota; kingdom Metazoa; phylum Mollusca; class Gastropoda; order Stylommatophora; family Arionidae; genus Ariolimax; species Ariolimax columbianus. The sequence goes on along the minus strand of JAVGWX010000011.1, from coordinate 23,993,816 downwards.
AAGGCTTCCAAACAGCGTTGTGCGGAGATCCGTATCCGTGGACCGGTACTCAGTACCTAATTGGTTGGGCATACAACAGTCATGCAGGATATGTTTGGCCGTCTGCGATGCTTATCCGCGCGTACACATGGTTAATGGAGCAAGTTTTAGCCTTTGTAAATGGCCCTTCAATTGACTATGCCCTGGACGTATTATGATGCTACTATAAATACACATTCTGATCTGAACAATTTTCATCTCCACATTGAAGATGGTTTTAATAAACCTACATTTTCTCTTTCTCGCGTTTGATATGGCAGGTATTTCTGTGTCATTCTCTTAATGCCAGTCGTCCACTTGTTATTGCTGTTTTCATGTGCACTTTTTATTTCCACATATACTTCCTGTGTAATTTTTATTTGCACATATACTTCCTGTGTAATTTTTATTTGCACATATACTTCCTGTGTAATTTTTATTTGCACATATACTTCCTGTGTAATTTTTATTTGCACATATACTTCCTGTGTAATTTTTATTTCCACATATACTTCCTGTGTAATTTTTATTTGCACATATACTTCCTGTGTAATTTTTATTTGCACATATACTTCCTGTGTAATTTTTATTTGCACATATACTTCCTGTGTAATTTTTATTTCCACATATACTTCCTGTGTAATTTTTATTTGCACATATACTTCCTGTGTAATTTTTATTTGCACATATACTTCCTGTGTAATTTTTATTTGCACATATACTTCCTGTGTAATTTTTTTATTTCCACATATACTTCCTGTGTAATTTTTATTTGCACATATACTTCCTGTGTAATTTTTATTTGCACATATACTTCCTGTGTAATTTTTATTTCCACATATACTTCTTGTGTAGTTTTTATTTTCACATATACTTCCTGTGTAATTTTTATTTGCACATATACTTCCTGTGTAATTTTTATTTGCACATATACTTCCTGTGTAATTTTTATTTCCACATATACTTCCTGTGTAATTTTTATTTCCACATATACTTCCTGTGTAATTTTTATTTGCACATATACTTCCTGTGTAATTTTTATTTCCACATATACTTCTTGTGTAGTTTTTATTTTCACATATACTTCCTGTGTAATTTTTATTTCCATATATACTTCCTGTGTAATTTTTATTTGCACATATACTTCCTGTGTAATTTTTATTTCCACATATACTTCTTGTGTAGTTTTTATTTTCACATATACTTCCTGTGTAATTTTTATTTCCACATATACTTCTTGTGTAGTTTTTATTTTCACATATACTTCCTTTGTAATTTTTATTTCCACATATACTTCCTGTGTAATTTTTATTTGCACATATACTTCCTGTGTAATTTTATTTCCACATATACTTCCTGTGTAATTTTTATTTGCACATATACTTCCTGTGTAATTTTTATTTCCACATATACTTCCTGTGTAATTTTATTTGCACATATACTTCCTGTGTAATTTTTATTTCCACATATACTTCCTGTGTAATTTTTATTTCCACATATACTTCCTGTGTAATTTTTATTTCCACATATACTTCCTGTGTAATTTTTATTTGCACATATACTTCCTGTGTAATGTTTATTTGCACATATACTTCCTGTGTAATTTTTATTTGCACATATACTTCCTGTGTAATGTTTATTTGCACATATACTTCCTGTGTAATTTTTATTTGCACATATAATTCCTGTGTAATTTTTATTTCTACATATACTTTCCTGTGTAATTTTAATTTGCACATATACTTCCTGTGTAATTTTTATTTCCCCATATACTTCCTGTGTAATTTTTATTTCTACATGTACTTCCTGTGTCATTTTTATTTCCACATATACTTCCTGTGTCATTTTTATTTCCACATATACTTCCTGTGTAATTTTTCAAGAAATAGAAGATTGAGTAGCATTTCTTTGAAAGAGCAGAAAACAAATGTGGAAGTATTGAGAGTTTGGCGGTGAAAAGAACATTAGTGACTGAAATCAGGGTATTTTGGTTATATAACAGGACATACTTACTTGTTGAAAACCATACTAGAGGGTAGGGTGGAAGGCAGTCGTTCAAGTGGCACACAACTTTAAAAGTGGATAGATAACAGAAGATGAACTGGACAAAGCCTGTCAGATTGCACCAAAATGGCAAGATTTACAGTACACTGGATGTCCATTGCTACCGACCTTCGATACAGCGATGGCAGTTGAATTGAACTGAGCTTCCTATAAACTGTTTGTCTTTTGATATGTTCAAAATATATGAACTTCCTGTCTTATATTTCATTTAATAATTCTAATTGAACCCCTACGTTCTCCAAGACTTAATGAAAGGGGGTCGTTTCTTGCATCGAGATACGCCAATTATTGTAAATAGATACACATCTGAAAGAATCCACTCTTTTCTCTATAAGGTTGTCTTTAGTTCATGGTTTTGCGCAACATATAAATTGAGAATGTATATATGTAGGTGTGTGTGAGTGTGCGTGCGTGCATGCGTGTATATATACTGCATGATGTGTGTGTGCGTGCGTACATGCGTGTATGTATACTGTACGATGTGTGAGTTTGAGCGTGTGTGCGTGGATGCGTGTATGTATACTGTATAATGTGTGTGGGAGTGTGCGTGGGTGGATGCGTGTATGTATACTGTATGATGTGTGTGGGAGTGTGCGTGCGTGCATGCGTGTATGTATACTATATGATGTGTGAGTGTGAGCGTGCGTGCGTGGATGTGTGGATGTATACTATATGATGTGTATGTAAGTGTGCGTGCAGGCATACGTGTATGTATACTGTATGATGTGTGTGTGTGAGTGTGCGTGCGTGCGTGTATGCATACTATATTATGTGTGTGTGTGTGTGTGTGTGTGTGTGTGTGTGAGTGTACGTGCATGCGTGTATATATACTATATGATGTATGAGTATGCATGTATATAAAACATTTATTTAAATATTAAAAATAGGAACTCATAAACAACAATTTGATAGACCATGCAGTAAATTACACAGTAAAACGAATTATTAAGAATTATACTCGGGAAATCTGGATGGACAGGTAGGCGACAGGACAGTCAATAACCACCTGAACTGAAATCAATGCTCAGCGCCTGATCTTGTGCAGACATTACTCTCACCCTAATGAAACAGTTCGACACTTACTCATTGAGTGTAAGGCGATTGCGGAAACGAGGAAAGGATTCTTAAAAGCACTGCCGACAATTGCCAACACAATGTACGGAGGAGAAGTGACACAACTGAAGAAGATCTGATTCTATACACGAATGGCATTGGGCTGCCAAGAATAGGTTTGCTCAGCAGCTATGGGATAAAAAAACTACCCCGCACCTTTGGCTGGAAAAGCGAGTGCTGAACTACTACTAATCAGACGTTCTTAGTACACAATAATTGCGGTCCCTGGCGTATAATTGTACAATACAGATGGCTTAGCTTGGTTTCGTTCGTTCGTTCTCAATCTCACGCTACAAAGCCCTGAAAACATGTCAGATCAGTATGTTTTGACCAGACGTTAGTGTGGGAGTGACCAGTTCCCTTCCTCGTTGCCTTTCTTTCCCATAACCAAAAGTCAGGTACCCATTTACAAATGACCCGAACCCCCCCCCCCCCCCCCCATGTACAGCTGGGTCGACTGAAACGTACTGGTAGCGGGAGTTGACCCCCATTCCTTTACCACGAAAAGCGTTTTCTTTCTCCCTATACTAAACAGTTATGAACTGTTAATTTAATGTTAACATACCAACAATATTGGGACTAACTTTTCATTACTCAGAATGTAGCGCAATTCAGCTTAGTATGGCATCGCGATATAGCTAAGAAAACCACTTGACAATGGAATTGTGCTGGTGAAATTAGAACTGTAGCGAATAACTCGGACGAGAGTGCGAAACCTAGATTCTAGCCCTTTCACTTTCAGTCTGAAAGTGGTCACTGAAGAGGGTTGGATATGGATTGTTTGCAAGGCAAACTTAACACCACTCGATACTTGTTTGTCCTTTAAGGAAAACTGTGTGACAGATTCTACTTTTAAACTTCACGAGCGTTAGAGAATTCGTTTTCAAATATGCTCGTAATGAGGTTAGTGAGGTTAACTGTGGGTGAAATAGCAAGAAAGTAATTCCGAGCTTCGGACGAAATGAGAAACAGAGAGAAAAAGGGAGAGATGGATGACAGGATCAAATAATTTCGCAAAATTCCTCACCTTGTACTCTTCTGTAACCAACAGAGTTGGTGTGTTATAAATGAAGGAGAAATCGAAGAAGAAGAAGACGAAGAGGTAAATGAAGAAGAAGAAAACGAGGATGAAGAAAAAAAAGAAGGTGAAGACAAAGATGAAAACTAAGAAGAAGAAGACGAAGAAGAAAACAAAGAAGAATAGGACGATGAAGAGGAATAGTAATACAAAGAAGAAAATGTAGAAGAAGAACGTGCAAACAACGAAGAAGAAAAAAAAAGAAAAAGGCGAAGAAGAAAATGAGAAGAGGGGAATGAAGAATAGGAGGATGAAGAATAGGACAAAGAACAAGAAAATGAAAACGTTTACAGCGAAGAAAATGAAGAACAAGTAGATGAATAAGAAGAAGAAAACAAAGAAGAAGAAGAAAAAAAAACCACAGAAGACAATGTGGCAACAGCAGCAAATATAATAGGATTATCATATGAACCGATGGATCTGTAATCTGTAATCAGCAAATCAATCAATTAAAATCTTCAAGAAACATGACAAGTTTTCTTGTTCTGGACCATCTTTCCCAGCTTTATCCACTTATCAGTTTCCATTCGTGTTTGTTTGCTGAGTGCGAAATCTAGTTCGGGCTTCTCTGCTAGAGTAGCTGTCAGAGAAGTTGACACGCGGAACAACGAGGTATCCATGACAACAGCCTCCAAAATTAGAATGCGTATTCTTCTTCATTGGCTTTTCTCCTGAAAATGACGTTTGTGACGCTGTTGTAGTTTACAGTGAGGCTGCGAAATATGCGCCTTTCGGCCCGACTCATCTGATTTTAGCAAAGCATTGTTGATACGAAGTAAGATGGCGTGACTTGGCAGCCTGTGCTCACAATTTGCTCCGGTGTTTGTGTGTATTACGGATGTTCTCAAGTTTCAAATCGAACTAAAATATACTCATGTTATGGCTAGCTTTCAGAACCGTGTAGTTGACAAAGGCCTTCATAGAACAACAGAAATCGATAACCTTATTGAATATCCAGACAGAAATAAGGAAAATAATAATCGCTACTTATGTATGAACGATTGCACTGTAAGAAGCTGAAACATAGACTAACAAAGAGGGATGAAAAAAGCTTGAAGTGTTTGAAATATGGTGTTATTGTAGAATGGAATGAGTAAGTTGGACAGAAAAAACATATCAAATGACAAAGAGAAATAGTGAAAATGAAACGGACACAAAGATCGAGTTAGTTTTTCAGAAGATTATAGAGTGCAAGATCCAGGGGAAAAGATGAATGGGGCGACTAAGTCTGGCATTACGAAGCTATGCTTTTATGAAGAGAGCTGCAGCTGCAGAGAGTAGGGTCAAATGGAGAAACATGTTCAGTCTTATGACTGATCAACAAGAGAATAGGGTCAAATGGTGATACATGCTAAGACAGACTTACAACCAGTCATAGGAATGAAGAACTACCGGATATGGTCAAATGTAGAGACATGCTAGTGATGCTTAGACAACCTTACAGCCAGTTTTAGGACTGAACAATCAATCCTTACAGCCAGTCTTAGGACTGAACAATCAAACCTTACAAACCAGTCTTAGGACTGAACAATCAAACCCTACAAACCAGTCTTAGGACTGAACAATCAAACCTAACAACCAGTCTTAGGACTGAACAATCAAACCTTACAACCAGTCTTAGGACTGAACAATCAAACCTTACAAACCAGTCTTAGGACTGAACAATCAAACCTTACAAACCAGTCTTAGGACTGAACAATCAAACCTTGTAAACCAGTCTTAGGACTGAACAATCAAACCTTACAACCAGTCTTACGACTAATCAACCAGAGAATAGGGTCAAATGGAGAGACATGCTCAGACAACCTTACAACGGGTCAAGGACTGACCAACCAGATGATGACGGCACACCGCTGTACTTAAGCGCAGACGAAGACTGATAATCCTACTGTGACACTTCTGAATCATACAATGTCTGCAGTGTTGATAACCATTGTTATCAGTTTAAAAGAGCGACGTATGTGCTTGACGTCTGATATTGTATATATCAATGGCAGATTAAGTGCTATATATTGAAACATACCCCGTAATAGCTATGACCGTTATTGCTACACCAGGTGGCATGCGCATGGATAGACTGCAGAAATCATTGACATGTTAAAGGTGCAGTTGGTGGTAGACGTGACGTGGAAGTTAAACGTTTATTTACAACTGTTTCTATCTCTACCCGAGGAATACTTACAACTAGTAGGCGGTATGATAAATTGGAGGATTTAGTGAACGGGAATGAAGGTCTACTAAATAATGAGGATGTACATAAACGTTTATTAAAAGTTAAATAGGGTATCGAGATGTTGACTAAAGGTTAAGTGGGTACTGAGAGATTGACTAAAAGTGAAGTGGGTTCCGAGAGGTTGACTAAAAGTTAAGTGGGTTCTGAGAGGTTGACTAAAAGTTAAGTGGGTTCCGAGAGGTTGACTAAAAGTTAAGTGGGTTCCGAGAGGTTGACTAAAAGTTAATTGAGTACCGAGAGGTTGACTAAAAGTTAATTGAGTACCGAGAGGTTGACTAAAAGTTAAGTGGGTGTAAGAGGTTGACGAAATGTTAAGTGGGTGTAAGAGGTTGACTAAAAGTTAAGTGGGTGTAAGAGGTTGACGAAATGTTAAGTGGGTTTAAGAGATTGACTAAAAGTTAAGTGGGTGTAAGTGGTTGACTAAAAGTTAAATGGGTACAGAAAGTTTACTTAAAGTTAACCTGGTTTTTGGTAACAAATTGTGTCCCAGCAGTCTGGCTAAGGAGATGACGATCGACACTATGATCTTCATAGTCATGAGTTTACTGTGGATCATTGCATTGTATTACAGCCAGTAGGAACCCAAGTCCACATTCCTGTTTCATGCGATCTTTAGTTTTACTTACCAATCAGAGGATAGGGCGACCCTTCCTTCCCAGACAGCACCCAGAGCTGATAGTCCGTGGTTTCATGTTCCTGAAATAAATAAGAAAAATGATATGCTATATCATCGATTACAAACTCAAACCACTCAAGTGACGGCATGAAGATACATTCAATGACACATGGGCCATTAAAGACTGATTCTTCTTCAACATTCGTTCGGAAAAGGACATATCTGACGTTGTGTTGTAGTTTACAGCGAGTCTGCGATACTGCGCCTTTTTGGTCAGACACATCCGATTTCAGCACGCAATTTTTTTAGACCGAGTTTGTCTCCCTTCTTCTATCTCAAATACCATAGTCAGGCCGCATGGTTGCAGTCTGTTTCCAGGGCCGCAACTTGTAGGAGGAATAGGGTCGTGATCAGTTATGGTCCGGTGACCCTGATGAAAGCAGCCAGCTATGAATCACTGCTTCATTTTCGGCCCCCAAAGACGGATTCTTTTTCGCGACCGTCACACTACAGTAACACGTGTAAGATGGCATATTGGGAATATGATGTTAGGCTCTTATTTTCTTGACGAACAGCACGCTGTGGGTGATGTTATCAACATCATGCCGGCCGTCTTTACTTTCCATGAATATTCGTGTACCCTTTTTTGTGACTAGGTGGACCGCTGAACCATTTTGCGATCTAGGAAAATCACGTATCAACTGGAGAGATACTCTATTGTTCATCTAGGAGGCCAAGGATCTAACCATTGCGCTACTTTGGTTACTAAGACTCTTTGATAGATCCGTAGTTTCTTTTCTATTACTTGTTTAAAGGAACCTACCCTACATCCAGTTTGTACCTCTTTTACCACTTTGATGTTTCATTTCTTTCTAAAAAATTTGATGTTTTCTCGCTATGTAATTTAATGGCTATTACCATACGATAATATCATCGAAGTATCTCTTTAGAAAACAAAATATGTAATCGTTTTTTTTGTATTTTCCTTATCTACTCTAACTTTTATGGTCGCTTACCTCACAATTGTATGAGACTCCCTCGCATGAAACATATACACCTTAAGTGAGCCGCATAAGCAAACCGCAGAGGGTCAGAAAGCCGCGTTTCTGAGAATAATGTGCTATATTACCAATGCTACAAGCTATTTGTATAGACAACACTTCGAGGAAACGTTCGAACTCAAGAATGTAACATAATTTTCTGTATCAGTTTAACAATCTTATCGATGTAGATTAGTTGGTAGTTTTTGATTGTAATATCTGTTGTTCCCGAGGAAGACCATTTGGTTGTAACGTAAGCCATTACATAATTGTTTCCTGAGGAAAAAAACTGTAGCACGTATTTGCGTTATATCTCAATTTGGCAATAATTTCAAAATCATAGATACAGAGCCAGGACCGGTCCAAAATAATATTGCAGATTCTAGAAGTAACGAAGAAAAGTGAACATTTAGCAACAGATAACAAATTCATGTTTTGCAGAAGCTCAAGAGATAATACATTAGCTCAAGAATGTAACATAATTGTCTGTATCAGTTTAACAATCTTATCGATGTAGATTAGTTGGTAGTTTTTGATTGTAATATCTGTTGTTCCCGAGGAAGACCATTTGGTTGTAACGTAAGCCATTACATAATTGTTTCCTGAGGAAAAAAAACTGTAGCACGTATTTGCGTTATATCTCAATTTGGCAATAATTTCAAAATCATAGATACAGAGCCAGGACCGGTCCAAAATAATATTGCAGATTCTAGAAGTAACGAAGAAAAGTGAACATTTAGCAACAGATAACAAATTCATGTTTTGCAGAAGCTCAAGAGATAATACATTAGCAATTCCTGGATTTGTACACACTGATGGATCGGCTAGGAGAGCGGAAAAAGGGAAGGCAGCGGAATCTACATCGCATACTTCAACATCGACATAGAAAACCTTACCGGCGGGATAGCCCATGTACCGATTTCAGAGCTGAAGCAACAGCTGTTCTTGCAGCAACGCAGATTCGTGTCGGCCAAAACACAAGTACAAGGAAAACGGTCATTCTAACAAGACTCCAGGAGCGTACTGCAAGGCATCTAAAACTCCAAATAGATTAGACTCTCACACGAAATGAAATTTAACATCAGGCTGCTGACCTAGAAAAGACTGAGCTAAGTCTTGGCGACAGGACTGCAGATCTCGCATGACCAAATAGCTGAACACAGAATAAGAAGGCCGAGGACGCAGCGGCGAAGGAGCTAACAACAGCCAGAGTCTTCGCTTAAAGCTGCCTGCCCGCATCAGGGCCAGCGAACCAAAACGTGCTAAAATCATATTTCGTCTCCAAATAGCGGCCCTGGAAACAGACTGCAGACTTGTAATCTGGTCAAGAGAATATGCATCGCAGATGGAAGGAAAACCCGGTCCAAAAACTGCCGTGCCGCTGCTGTTGTTTCGAATGCCCACAATAAGTAGGTTCATTCTTGTGTGCTCCCTCAGAAGGACGTTAAGTGTCGGGTTGCAGTAGCTTTCCTCACATCATGAGCGTGCGGGTCAAAGTGGACCGGGGTCCTCCTTGGTGGGTTGCAGTAGCTTTTCTCACATCATGAGCGTGCGGGTCAAAGTGGACCGGGGTCCTCCTTGGTGGGTTGCAGTAGCTTTCCTCACATCCTGAGCGTGCGGGTCAAAGTGGACCGGGGTCCTCCTTGGTGGGTTGCAGTAGCTTTCCTCACATCATGAGCGTGCGGGTCAAAGTGGACCGGGGTCCTCCTTGGTGGGTTGCAGTAGCTTTCCTCACATCCTGAGCGTGCGGGTCAAAGTGGACCGGGGTCCTCCAGGCGGTTGTGCTATGCTTGGCTTCTTCTGCGTGTCGCTCACTATTACGGGGATCACGTCAATACCTCACCCCGTTAGCCAGGTTGCCATGAAAATAGTCCGTTTCCAAGAAGGGCTACGAGGAAGCCGAGGTGAGGGTCTTGGCCGATATATTTTGCTTGATCCTAACATGTCTGATCAGAATGTTGTGCCTGACCAGACGTTAGTCTTTCTCTCCAACTGTCGTGCTAAAATCGAATATATCAAGGCGAAAGGCGCTATCCTAGCGTTATAAGCTACGTTATAACGTCCATTCCAGGACGAACGCCGAATAAGAAACAGAAGAAGGAGAAAAAGAAAGAGAAGAAGAAGAAGCGGAAGCAGAAGAATGATGAAGAGTGACCAGTTCCATTTCTCCCCGATTTGCCTCCCCGATCAGCTGTACGGAAGTGCACACAGCTTTGTGTCGACTGCTGCCTTCGCTAGACTCATTGAAGTCGAGGTCTGAAGACGAACGAGGAAAGAGAAGAAGAAGTCAGTCAGTTACCAATTTAACAGATTGGTAGACTGAAGTGTGTTGAAACCTGTGTTTGAACTTAGTACTTTCGCCGTGACAAGCAGTAACTCTATTCTGCTGGTCAGACGGCTATGTATAAGATCATAAAGTAACAGGAGACAAAGAACAAGAAAAATATAACAGAAAATATCGTACCATTCTATATAACAAAGAAAATACAAGCAGAGACAAGCTTCTACTAACTTATCTGAGTAACACGAAAATTGCTGAAAAATGGCCATATCTTGTAAAAACTGGACACTTAACATGAATTGAAAAACAACGAGTACTAATGAAATGCATGGAACAAATATTTGGTGTAATAAGGAGAGACAGGATCAGAATCGATGACACCAAAAGACTAGTGGGAACAACACAAGTATTAGACTACATCAATGGACAGTAACTAAAACGGTTTGTCCACGTAATAAACTACCACCACACAGCACCTCCCAAACAAACAATGCTGTTTCGATACAACGAATTCAAGGCCAAAGATCGACCAAGAAATAGGTGGCTTACGGAAGTATACGAGACTGTGAATGCCACTGCGTATAAGGAACACAGTAAGGCCCGTTCTAGAGATATCGTATTTGCGTCTTAATTCATCCAAAACAAAAGAAATATATATTTTTACCACCGAATTTGAGGTGTTTACGTCACAGAACAGTCCACTTTTTTACTGCTGTTTTACTGCTGGGAGTTTCAAATATTCCCAGAGAATGGACGAGGATTTCCATTTCTGCATCCACTTAGTCCTGTCGTCGTATCAATGATTTTCTTGAATCTGTCAACGTTGGTCCATGATAAGGAGAGTAGCATCCAGTTTCTACAGCAGCATGGTATTATCCATACTGTCAGAATGATGTAATAACAACCATACTATCTAACCCTAACCCTAACCTTTACCTTTATGCTTCGCGAAAATGAATATGACAATTTTTTCTACATTTCTATAATTAACCGAAGTCTTTACTTATTTATGTAAAATAAAATTATATCGACCTGTGTTCCTCTTAACCCCAAATGGAATGTTCAGTAACGTACTATGGGAACCCAAGGAACTCTATTTGGGGGTGATTTAAGACGCAAATACAGAGATCTCTTTATAACCTGAAGCTGAAAGGCAAAACAGGATAAGCGAACAGAAGAAGAAGAAGACAAAAGAAGAAGAAAGAGAAGAAGGAGACCAAAAAGAAGAAGACAAAAAAAGAATAAGACAAAAGAAGAAGACAAAAGAAGAAGAAGAAGACAAAAGACGAAGAAGAAGACAATATAAGAAGAAGAAAACAAAAGAAGAAGAAAGAGAAGAAGGAGACAAAAGAAGAAGAAGAAGACAGAAGAAGAAGAAGACGAAAGAAGAAGGAGAAAAAGACAAAAGAAGAAGAAGACAAAAGAACAAGAAAGAGACGAAGGAGACAAAAGAAGAAGTAGAAGACAAAAGAAGAAGATAAAAGAAGAAGACAAAAGATGAAGAAGAAGACAAAAGAAGAAGACAAAAGAAGAAGAAGAAAAAAGAAGAAGAAGAAGAAAAAAGAAGAAGAAGAAGAAAAAAGAAGAAGAAGAAGAAAAAAGAAGAAGAAGAAAAAAGAAGAAGAAGAAGAAGACAAAAGAAGAAGAAGACCAAAAAAGAAGAAGAAAAAAGAAGAAGAAGACAAAAGAAGAAGTAGAAGAAGCTACGTCTTGGTGCATTTACAAGGTAGCCTATCTTTACTCTTTCAAATGTGCTCTATGGTCCACATTTTACAAACAGATTTTCATGAAATCTGCTGGATCGTCGAGTCCGTTTCAACTTGGGACGAAATATTTCTGCTCTAAAATTGTGCCCTGTCAATATTTGCCGTAAGTGGCTGCAAACAGATTCGCTAACAGCGGGGGACAATCTTAGACGCCTTCTCAGTACCATTCCATTTTGAGCTCTATGAATGGATCATCTTTGTTGGGCTGTTAAGCGACGCGTTAATCTTTAGTGCACAGGTCAGATTCGGTCGTTTCCTGCGACTTTTTAGCGGATGGCAAACAATAACACGGTGATTGTCGATTATAGGGGGGGGGGGGGGGGGGGGGGAGGTTAAAATTGTCCTGGTTATGTTCGGCGATTTTCGTGGAATCTGAGCAAACAGTCAGAACTATTTTTAGAATGTGTCTGGGACACTCAATTCAGTACGTCGCTGTAATCTCATAATCGCTGTCCATATAATAATTCTGACAGATTCCTAAAAATAGCTACGCAAGCCTTCTACACATCTTTATATGGCACAACGTACGTGCAGGGATGATCAAACTTTTGCGAGAAAACGTTTTTTTGTTTCTAGTGGGACAAAATTATTTTTTAAAAATACCGTTCCGAAACTCAGACCCTTATAAGCCATAGAGCGATCTGGGCCTCTATATTTCATAGGCGGAGACCAAAATCGACAGTTTTGCTGACGATCCGCCTGCGACGGGAATCAACAACCATGTGGAAACTACATAATATCTTCTTCTTCTTCTTCTTCTTTTTCTTCGTACGCTGTTAGACGTCAATTTAAATTTGTTTGAAGAAAACAACGGTCAACCTGAGGCTGTGAATACTGCCATAGAGCTTGTCTAGTGTTGGCACTAGTGACGGCCATATGTGCTTTCTCTGGTCCTCGTATATCGGATAGTTTTCCAGCAGATGTTCAGGGGTTATTTTCCAAGTACCACAGGTGTATTAGTCAGTAGCACCTATCTTCAGTTTATTGAATAGATGGTATCGCAGTCTGTTGTGGCATGTGCAGAGTCTGAAAACACCACCTGCTCTTGTCTGTTCAACTGGTAACAGGCATACTTTTTTGTGTAGCCAGTATGCTGCGTTTCCCATTTGGCCATGTATCTGGCCCTAATAAACCTTTTGAACTCTTTGTAAGATACACTAGAATCTGGTTGCGGTAACCTTCCACCCTCTTTTGCCAGTCTGTGCCTCTTCCTTGCCTTGAATGTTACAGTGGGATGGAACTCACTGTACCACGACTTTTATGGGTGTAGACTGCTGGTATCGTTGACATAGTACTGTTCTTAAATAATTTAGTTCTGTATTTTTTTTTTTTAGTGCTCTACCCACGGACAAGACATCTGTAAGAAAGACTATCTGGCTTTCATTGCTTTCACATGTCAGCATTGCTTCTACTGCAGCTTTCAATACCTCTGCTCTGAAATTGCTTGAGAATGTTCCAGTTGCCACTGACAGTGTTATCTTTCTACCGTTTGTTAAGCTCAGAAATAAACAATCCCCCGCCCCCCCCCCCATCCATCCATTTTCTGTTACGTTTGTTGTAGAACCGTCAGTGTATGCATGGGTCCAGTCTGTGCTTGGGTAGTTTTTCTCTATGCACTTCAGTGTTATGTCTCTTCTTTCCTTTTCAGTCTGGATGTTCTTGTATTCGATACCTGGTATATTTTCTATCAACTGGAAAGATCTGCTGCTTCCAGATGGGTCTGCGTACAGTAGGGATGGGCTTTGAGTCTGCGTACAGTAGGGATGGGCTTTGAGTTTGCGTACAGTAGGGATGGGCTTTGAGTTTGCGTACAGTAGGGATGGGCTTTGAGTTTGCGTACAGTAGGGATGGGCTTTGAGTTTGCGTACAGTAGGGATGGGCTTTGAGTTTGCGTACAGCAGGGATGGGCTTTGAGTTTGCGTACAGTAGGGATGGGCTTTGAGTTTGCGTACAGTAGGGATGGGCTTTGGCGTTCATAGGGTCTTCTCTCATTTTGGTTTTGACTATTTCTACAAAGTTTCTCCGCTTTAGTCTTCATTTTTCAAATCCATTTAGTCTCTGGTGCATTGGATGGTCTGTCAGTCTTCTTAATTTTTCTGCTTGCTACTGGGCTCTGCTGTTTCTTCAATCGTTCATGGATTACAGATTTGTAATCTTCTCAAGTTCTAAAATGGGTGTTGAATTCATGCCCTCGAACCTACATAATTCTTGTATAACACAGAGAGCTGGCATTTTGCACACAGCCTCTACTAACGCGACCTGTTAATCGTTCATATTTTGACGAATCCTCGAAGCCCAAAAGCAAAACAAAAATCATTTCTTAGTATAAATAAAAATACATTAAAAAAATGTATATACTATTTTATGCATTAGTTGCTAAATGTAATATTATAAATTAAAAATTCTATATTTAAAATATTTTTAAATTTTCTGCATTTAAAATAACCAGAATTGGAGCAATAAATAGATAAGAGTTTCAGCAGCAATTCATTTTTTTGTTTGCGGACAGGAAGGACATGTTTGAGGACTGGCAGCGGTCCGTGGGCCGGCGGTTGGGAAATACTGGCCTGGAGGACCGGGCCATCCTTCACCAGCATTTTCGAGATATGAGGACAGCTACCGCAACCTGCCACTTGTTGTTGTTGTTGATTCGAATGCCCGCCCACAATTAGTAGGTTTACTTTTTTGTGCGCCCTGAAAAAAACGTTTAATGACGGATTGTATAAATTTCCACACATCCCGAGCGTGCTGATGAAGCTGGACCAGGGTCCTCCAGGCGGTTGTTGCTATGCGTGACTTCATCTGCGTGTCGCTCACTACTACACGGATCACGTCAATCCCTCACCTTGTTAGCCAGACTGCCTGGAAAACAGCCCGTTTCCAAAAAAGACTGAGGAATTCAAGGTGTGGGTTTTGACCAGTATGTTTTACCTGACCCTGACTAACATGTTTGATCAGTATGTTTTACCTGACCCTGACTAACATGTTTGATCAGTATGTTTTACTTGACCCTGACTAACATGTTTGATCAGTATGTTTTACCTGACCCTAACTAACATGTTTGATCAGTATAATTTACCTGACCCTGACTAACATGTTTGATCAGTATGTTTTACCTGACACTGACTAACATGTTTGATCAGTATGTTTTACCTGACCCTGACTAACATGTTTGATCAGTATGTTTTACCTGACCCTGACTAACATGTTTGATCAGTATGTTTTACCTGATACTTACTAACATGTTTGATCAGTATGTTTTACCTGACCCTGACTTCTATGTTTGATCAGTATGTTTTGCTGACCAGATGTTAGTCTTCCTTCCCCAACCCGCTACTCAAACTCCCTTTTCAGGGCACACTTAAGACTAAACTTCCTTATGGTGGACACACAACAATAACATATAAGCACTCTGCGACCTATTTCTTTAATTGATTCACCATTCTGGTCCAGGTGAAGCATATGGTCAATGCTACAGTTAGTCTATGTGAAATCTATATCTGATCATTTTCAGGGACGATTCCAATAGCTAACCTTGGTTTGTCTTCCTATGCGATTACATTGCTCATTAAGACTAGGATTTCCGATTCTTCAATACATTGTACAGTCTTTTTCAAGGTCTCAATACCGCCGTAAAGTTTGTCCTTGATGGGATGACATGGGCCACATCCTTCTATTCAGATCTGTGTGCTGGGAACATTCCAGAAGTACATGTGCTGTTGTCGTGTTTGCCAGGCCGCAGAAGCATAGGCTGGTGGTGTCTATCTTGAAAATGGTTTACAGGTAGTGTCGCATTATGTTGTGACCAGTCTCCGATATGATCTATCTATTTATCTTCAGTCCACTTATGTCGTTAGACGTCGTGGGGAGGTGCGACCTCATTTGTTTCATATTTTTTTTGGCAGGTGAAAATCTACTGGTGACTTGCCAGGTCAATCCCAGCATCTGTTAGCCCCTGGAATATACGATCACCTATTTTTGAGACTTGTGGAGGTGGAGGCGTATATTAGAGCACGGTAAACCCGCAGCCTGTCAGGCGCCATCTAAGCGGCTCCACTCTGAGCCACACAGTCCAACTTTTCTTTTGACGTCATATTCTCTGTGGGGCGAGTAATCCCTAGAATAATTTGAGTGAACTTTTAACTTGAATTTTGCCTGGGGCAGTGGCCGTTAGGCCTTCTCGTTTCAATTTCCAACTGCTAAGGTATTTTTAACGTGCGCGCCACTGCACACGGGTGTCTGATCTCACGACTCAGATCAGGGGAAATATTAACCGGATGATCCACGTGAACTAATCCCGGTGTCTTCACGGGGATTTGAACCTGCGACCTCCAGCACCCGAGGCGAACACCTTACGTGGAGACCACTGGGTCCCCCATCCGATATGATAACTTGGCCTTTTCTGGATTGTTGGTAGTATCCGTTATCTGCGTGGTATTTTGATGCGTTCTTCCTGTCACTCTTTGGCTAGACTGTCAGCTTCCTCGTTTCCTTTGATGGTACACTGCGGTAGTATACACTGTATCCCTGCTTTCTGGAACCCGAGAGAAATTTTCGTCAAGGCTGCCCTCAATTCGTTCAGTTCAGTGTTCATGTGAGATTTGTGTCCGTCTTATAAACCTGTATTAAGTCACCTAGCATTCTTTTCTCTTCTAGACGATGTAGACCGGTTTTTCTGAGTCTTTCCTCATAACTGTAATTCTGGAATCCCACTATCAGATTTGTCGCTCGTGTTTGTTTTCTTTCCAGCATAATTATATCCCATGTATGATAAGGACTATACACCTGTACACAGTAGTCCAATTTAGGTCTAACTAATACTTTATACAGTTTAACTATCACTTCCTTGCTCCAGCGCATCAGCTGCAGCGGTCAGCGACCCATAGCTGGCTGCTAGCGTCAGGGCCAGCGAACCAGAGCTGCCAAGACCCTTCTACACCTCCACGCGGTGATCCTGAATAACAGACTGCAGCAGGGCAGACTGGCTAAGGAGAAGGGATCGAAGAGGGAATGCTAACCCGGTACTAAAAAAATGCTTGCTGAAGTCGAATGTATTGGACAGAAAGGTGCAATTATCGCAGTCAAGCTGTAAACTACGACACAACGCATTCCGTTCTATGGACTACATTCTGCTACTTAAGCCCTTTCAGCATTTGGTAGCGGGAGATTGAGAACGAACGAAGCCAAGCGAAGCCAAACAAAATAACGCTGTTCAGGAGTCTTGAAGAACTCTCCACCCCGAACCTGATCGAGTCAGAACACACAAGACACGGCGATGTGACGGTAAATGGGACATGTCGCATTGAAACTGGTTGATTTAAGCCAACAGAGATGGAAAAAGTTTATGTAATTATAGGTATCGTACAACCGGAAAAGTGATGTGTTGCGTCAAAAAATCAAAAGGAAAACGCAGTCCTGTGATCCATTTTTTAAATATAATCCAGAAGAGGGACAACTCAAATCAAGGAAAAGTTTCCTTTAAACCGTATAGTTAATTAACAGACCAGCAATCTGCGCAAACCCGCACAGTAAATTGGAGTCAAATATATGGTGAGAAATGGATGAAGATCAAAGACGCACTTGAGATAGGGCATATAATGCCATACCTTGTGTGTAGAGCTCTGAAAATATTACGAACAGGAGTGCCCAGCTGTAGATCGAACTTGATAAAAATGGAGACATGCAGACGATGATTAGATCTTCGGAAGCAACGGAGAGGTGGTTTTACAGAAAAATGTCATGGACTGCAAAGAAGAATAATGATATGGCACTCGAGGCGGCACAAATACAAAGACAACTCATTGCAAGGATCAAAACAAGGCAGTCATTCTCTTTTAGGCATGTTATGAGAAGAGGCGGTTTGGAGAACGTCGTGACAACGGGAAAGATAGCAGGAAAGAAAGACAGAGGAAGGCCGAGAGAGAAGATGCTGGACATCCTGAGAGCATGGCATGGGCGACAATCAACAAAAGAGTTGGTAAATAACACACATGATAGAAATGGGTAGAGGTCCATGATCACCAACGCTAACCGGCAGGACACTTGATGATGATATATATGTATATATCTTGCTGAAGTCGAATGTATTGGACCGAAAGGTGCAAATATTGCAGTCAAGATGTAAACTACGACACAACCCATTCCGTTCTCTGGACTACACTCTGCTACTTAAGCCCTTTCAGGATTTGGAAGTGGGAGATTGAGAACGAACGAAGCCAAGCAAAGCCATATATATATATATACACACACACACAGACAGACAGACAGACAGACAGTCTGTAGCGCAATGCAATAAACCTCAGTAAACTCACCCCTCAATAAACTCACAGGGATTATAGTGTTGATCCCCATCTTGTTATCTAGATTACTGTAACAATATATTTATTTATATATTTAATGTATAATACATTTCTTCTTCTTCTTCTTCTCCTTCTTCTTCTTCTTCTTCTTCTTCGTCGTCGTCGTTCGTTCTCAAACTCCACAAACCAAGTCTTGAAAAGGATGTAGTCCGGAGAACGAAATTCGTTGTGTCGTAGTTTACAGCTTGAGTGCGATATTTTCGGTCTAACACATCCGACTTCAGCATGCCATTTTTGTGTACTGGTTTCGGCTTCCCTCTTCAATCCCTTCTCCTTAGTCAATCTGTCCTGTTCCAGCCTGTTATCAAGAATCACCTCGTGGAGGTGGAGAAGGGTCTTGGCATCTCTGGCTCACTGGTCCTGACACTAGAAATCAGCTTTGGGTCGCTGACCATACAGCTTGTGCATTGCTCAGCATCTTGATCTCATATATATATATATATATATATATATAGAGAGAGAGAGAGCGAGAGAGAGAGAGAGAGAGAAAGAGAGATAAATACACAGAAATACAGACAACCGTATTTTCAACCATATTTACAGACAGTCCGATGGACAGGTGGATAAACATGTACATAGATAATATTATCGAAATATTTGCTGATAAAAGAAACAATTTTTAAGTAAGTTAATCTGCTTTTAAATGTCATAGTAAGACAAGCTACTTACAGGAATTCGCATTGAATTCTTCGCTATCCCTGAACCTCGAGTAAACACCGGGGACAGCTTGTTGAACAGTTCACATCTGAACCACATCTCATTGCGGTTAATTCAATTGAATATTTCCAATATAAATTGTATTGTATTGAGTATGTGCGAGTCGTAATTTGATATCACACGTTGGTAATAAACATATACTCGTGGCTTTTCGCGGATACAGACCAGCAGAACGGCTATTGAAGTCCTGGCACTTTCTTCACAGATCGGGAATTCACTAACAAGTCTGAACAGGAATCAACACTGTCACTAGAGCAAACTGTCAACTGGAGTCTCCTAGGACGAGTTTGTCGCGTCGGTGTCCACCAAATTTTGTCGTCAAATGTGTCCACCGTTTGTCGATGTGAATTAGAAGGATGGGGGACCTAGTCAAATAGCTGATGTTTGAGAAACGGTTCGCGGCCGGTGTGAGGTCACTAGAGGTGAAAGAGGAGCGAGACTTAATGTGGTTGAACGTAGAAGGCGACGAGAAAGTAAAAGAATGACGGAATTCTATAGAAGTCAGAAACACGTCTTGAGAGTTGGGATGGTTTTTCACAGATTCTAGAACAACAGGCGATCCGAACAATTTGGGTAAGGTTCTCATATCAAATGGTCAAGACGAAACAATCCACATAGCAGATACTGTTGTCGGAGATGAAGTGTTAGATAATTTATTGTAAGAGATCAAAGTTCGCTTATGAAGTGGCGATGGAGTGTTAGATAATTTATTGTAAGAGATCAAAGTTCGCTTATGAAGTGGGCTGGCAATTTCACGTCTTCTCTCCGTCCCTTTACTAGCAGTTGTTGTTCAATGCTCACGATTAGTGAGTTTACTCTTTTTTGCTCCCTATAAATGGCATTAGGTGGCGAGTTGTAGTAACTTTCTTCACACTCTACGTGTGCTGATGGAAGTGGAACTCGATCCTCCAGTATGACTTCATATCCGTATCCTTCACTACTACGGGGGTGACGTTTATCCTCACCTTGTTAGTCAGACTGCCATGAAATAACCTATTTCCAGAGAGAACTGCATGGAAGTGACGTGAGGTCTTGGTCAGTATGTTCCCCTGACCCTAACGATGTCTGATCGGTATGTTATGCTTGACATGACGTTAGTCTCATCTCGCTTCTATAACAACAAACCACGAACCCATTTACAGCTGGGTCGACTGGAGCGTCCTGGTAATGAGAGTTGACCCTCATAGCTTTGCTGTGAAGCCTGAGCAATCTACCACTATGCTACCCAGACCAAGGGGACGCGTATTCAACTTTTCTTGTTTGGCTGAATTCCTTGTATGTGCAAAGACACAGGTGAGGTCATAATGCGAAGTCCCAGTTATGTTTGTGTCCTGGTGTCCTAGTTGTGTCATTCCCTACATATGTTTGTGCGAGAGAACAATATTAGAAAGACAGAAAAGGAAAAGGACCTAGGGGTTATAATAGATCATACAGGCAAGGTGAGGGAACAAGTTCAGGTAGCAGTGAAAAAGGCAAATGCAATGTTAGGGATGATAAGAAGAAATATTAAACATAGGGGCATGGAAGTGATAGTCAAAATGTATAAAGGATTAATTAGACCCAGATGGAAGTACTGTGTACAGGTGTGGAATCTGTATCACAGATGGGATATAAACATGCTGGAAATACAAAGAAGAGCGACACAGCTGATAGTGGGATTTCAGAATTACAGTTATAAGAAAAGACTAAAAAAAAACCGGGCCAACAGTATCTAGAATTAATTAAAGAAAGGCCCAGATTAGATATTAGCAATTTTTTTTTAGCAAGAGAGACAGAATGCTTTGCCAAGGGAAATAGTGGAGGCAGGTTCAGTTAGTGAATTCAAGAATAGAGTGGATGCACATATGTATTCTTAGATCAAGTAAATGTAAAAAAAACTGATTGTATACGGACTCTGCAGAGTATCAAAAACACGTATAAAGATGTTAAGTCAAGTTACGTATCGGCTTTTCACCTTACCTTCCTTATGGTCGTCCTCTGGATTAGTCTTTGTTTTTGTCACAGTGTGATATTTCAGCCATTACCTACTGTATGTGTTTTTTTAAAAATCAACTTTTGACTTTAATTACTATTGTCACTTTACATTACTGTTGCCACTTTACATTACTACTTACAATTTACATTAATATTGCCACTTTACATTACTACTGTCACTTTATATTAATGTTGTCAATTTACAATATTACTTCCACTTTACATTACTGCTGTCAATTTACAATATTACTTCCACTTTACATTACTGCTGTAACTTAACATTACTAGTCATTTTACATTACTAATGTCCCTTTACATTACTACTTTCACTTTCCATTTACTTCTTCCACTTTACATTATTACTGTCACTTTACATTACTATTGTCACTTTACATTACTACGTCTTGAATAATACAGTGCAGGACACGTTAAGAGAATGGTCGGCCAATATAAATGCCTGTTGACTATTATAACGGTCCTTGAACACCTTTATAACAAGGCGTCTAGTGCAGTTCTTGTGAATGGGAGGCGAGGAGACTGGTTTCGCACATCAGTTGGTGTGAGACAGGGGTGTACACTCTCTCCAACTCTTTTCAATATATTCCTTGAAGGAATTATGAGTGAGGCACTTGGAGGTCACGTTGGTACTGTCAAGATAGGGGGCCGAACGATTACTAACCTTCGTTTTGCAGATGATATCGACGGGTTGGAGGGTTCAGAAGCAGAACTCAAGGAATGGGTCAGAAGGCTCGATGAAACAGCTCTTGACTATGGTATGGAAAGACAAAACTAATGACAAACAACGCTACAGGCTTCAATAGCAAGATAAAAGCAAACGGTCAAGAACTCGAAGTAGTTGACCGTTTTAAATATCTTGGGTCGATTGTCAGTGATGAAGGATCAAAATGTGAAGTATTGGCCAGAATAGCACAGACAATAGCGGCGCTTGCACGGCTTAACAAAATCTGGCAAGATAAACGGTTAGCACTACGCACGAAAATCAGATTAATGCGTACACTGGTCCTGTCAATATTTCTCTATGCGTGTCAGACATGGACAGTTACAGCTGACCTTCAACGAAGGATACAGGCCTTGGAGATGAGATGTTTCCGAAGACTTTTAAACGTCACGTACAAAGATCGAGTTACAAACGAGGAAATCCGAAATAGAATTACGACGGCAATAGGGCCTTTCGAAGATCTCTTGGCAACTGTCAAAAGAAGGAAACTCACTTGGTACGGTCACATATCGAGATCAAATGGTCTTGCAAACACAATCCTCCACGGGAAGGTGCATGGCAGACGACGAAGAGGCCGGCCCAAAAAGAGATGGGAAGACTAACATAAAAGAATGGACCAGTCTCCGGCCAGAAGAGTCACAGGCAGCGGCTTCTGACAGAGAGTGATGGCGTGGAGTTGTGAGGATGTCTTCATGTGTGCCCCAACGACCTTACCGGTTACGGGATGACCTGACCTGACCTGACTATGGAGAATGGTCGGCCAATATAAAGGCCTGTTGACTATGGTAAAAGCATGCAAGGTCACATGATATGGGCATGTTTTAAGGTAATCTAGGTTGAGCAAGACGGTCCTGCAAGTCACTGTACCTGGGAAGCGTAAGAGAGGGAGGCAGAAAAAGAGATTGGAAGACACCACCAGAGAGTGGACGGGAGGATCCAAAGCTAGAACAAATATCCTGGCATAAAAACCGAGTGGAGTGGCGGGAACTGGTCCAACAACCTGTCCTGTTGCGATGATGATGATGATGATGATGATGTTGATGATGATGATGATGATGAGGATGATGATGATGATGATGATGTTCATGCAGACATTACTGCCTCATCATCTGTCTCCACTGCATAATCACTCGATCATTAATTTGGCAACAGAGCAACACATCTGTATGTATGCCGATTGTGTTGCCACTACCAAAGAGGTGTGAAATAAAGTGTTTGATGAAGGTGATGATGGAGATATTTGAAGTATGGTCGACACTACGTTTTGTGCAGTGAACATTTCTATGCACTAAATACATTTGCTCAGTCATCTCGCGAGAAGGCGTTCTCACCATCTTCCACGGATGGCTTACACCACTGGCAGATATAGCTACATGACAAAAGGCGTCCGCGTGGCAGGTGTACATATGGCATTCGAGTGATTGTGCTGCGACACGGCCTCACAACGACCGACGCAACACACTTGGCGCAGAACAGATGGCTTAAGCTCTCCATGGCTCTCAACGGTATACGTAGAAAGAGACCTAACACTACCTAAGTATCTTTGATTTACTGTTACCTGAGCCATTTGTTTTTAACATTGACATTTAGTG
Source organism: Ariolimax columbianus (assembly GCA_036924085.1). Classification (NCBI taxonomy): domain Eukaryota; kingdom Metazoa; phylum Mollusca; class Gastropoda; order Stylommatophora; family Arionidae; genus Ariolimax; species Ariolimax columbianus. The sequence goes on along the minus strand of JAVGWX010000011.1, from coordinate 23,970,226 downwards.
TTGGTCATTGTAGGACCCAACCTTTTTTATGTAAAACCCCCGCTGCCTTGTGGTTGTTGTTGTTTGCGAATGCCCATAATGAGTAGGTTACTCTTTTGTGCGCACTGAAAAAGGACATTAAGTGGCGGGTTGCAGTAGCTATACTCAGATCCCGACATGCTGATGAAGGTGGACTCGGGTCCTCCAGGCGGTTGTGCTGTGCTTGGCTTTATCTGTATATCACTCACTACTACGGGGATCACGGCGATCCCTCACCTCGTTAGCCAGGCTGCCATGAAAACAGCCAGTTTTCAGGGAGGACTACTAGGAAGCCGAGGTGAGGGTCTTAGCCAGTATGTTTTGCCGGACCCTGACTAACATGTCTGATCAGCATATTTTGCCTGCCCAGACATTAGTCTTCCTCCCCCTGTCCCCTGCCTTGCGGTATACCTGATTACTGGACAGGCTTCGGAAGTGCACCCTGTGCTATCTGTCACCGGCCATAGCTAGCTCCGGACGAGAGGGTGAGGTTTACAAACTGCGCAAAGCTTGCTCACGTTAATCCCAATCACCTGTTTCACCCTATAGAAGAAAATGAACATATTTTCCACACTGCTGAACAGAGTTAGTGGTCTTCATCGCAGTGATGTACGAACATCACTAGGGGGTAAGATCGAAGTAAGTCTAGCACTAGGTAGGCAGCACCACAAGTGATCGATGATATCAAACGATCGAAGCGCAGATGTCGATCTGTGTATATCACCAGAATTGTAAAGATGGCACTTGATGTGAAATTAATATTTATGGAAAGATGGAAACTCCAAGGTGAGGAACGAAACTAGTGGCAGCGGTCATACGGGCATGTATTTACGAGGCGTGTTTAAATTAAACCGGACCAAAAATGCAGCAAATGAACATACGTATGATGCGCATGATGACGTCACTTCTGGTATAAACAGCACATACCAACCGTCAAATTTGCAAAATGTCATTATCCTCCGACTCATAGTTTCCTCAGCAGACCGTTGAAAACATGGCGAGTGTGACACGGAATCCGCCCAGAGCTGATCAGCGAGCGGTGATTCGCTCTCAACAGCTGAAGGATGTCGACCAGTTGACATTCATCGCAGAACGCATGCCGTGTATGGTGACAAAAGTGTGTCGAAAACAATAGTGAAGAACTGGACAACGATGTTTAAAGAAGGACGTGAGTTATCGAAAGATCTTCCGAGACCAGGCCAGGCGCATATTGTTGCGTTAGAAGATGCCATCACGAAAATTGTTGCAGCAATTCGGGCGGACCGTCGCCGGAGCTTACATTCGCTAGCAGAGGAATTCGCTGTGTCGCTAGGGACGGTTTAAATGGTGGTTAGCAAGAAACTGAAGTATCGTAAGGTGTGTTCACAATGGGTACTTCCGTTGCTGATCAACCACCATAAGGAAGAACGAATGGGATGGAGTTTGAACCACTTGCTGCGATATAAAGGGGAGGGTGATTCCTTCGTTTGGCGCATGGTGGCAGGTGATGAATCGTGGTGCTACAACTTTGAGCCCAGCAACAAAACTGCTAGCAGGCAATGGAAATATCCCGGATCACCGAAACCAAAACGATTCAAAACACATTTCCGCTGGAAAGGTTATGCTGACAACGTGTTTTGACCACGAGGGACTTTTGTTGGTAGCCTGTAAAGAGCCTGGTGTGAACATCAATTCCATCCGCTACAGTGACACACTAGACAAGCTGTATACAGCAATCAAGAATAAAAATCCGGGCATGCTTTCGTGTGGTGTGATTCTGTTGCATGACAATGCGCCTGCACATGTCGCGAACATTATTCAGAAAGCGTTAGCACAGAAAAGGTGGGAAATACTGCCACACCCATCCTATAGCCCCGAAATGTCTCCTTATGACTACCATTTGTTCGGATCCTTACAAATAATTACGAAGGGACAACGATTCGACGACCAAGTGGTTCAAGGAGCAACCAAAGTCATCTTATTTCGGACGGCATCCGCTGTCTACCCAAGTAGTGGGATGTGTGTCTGAATGCCTATGGCGACTTTTTTAAAACTAACCTTGTGGCATGTTTGCTTCAAAACAATTGCTATATTTAATTCTGTCACACCAGATGATGTAAATTTCATCAGTTTGTAATAAAGCCACTGGGTCCGGTTGCAATTGAACACGCCTTGTATGTATCATCCTCTGGTTGACCAGTCATAACTTGTTGTAAGGTTGTTTGAGCATGTCTCTCCATTGAACACTATCATCTGGTTGATCATGTCTAAGAGTTGCTGTAAGGTTGTCTGAGCATGCCTCTTCATTGACCCTATTAACTGGTTGATCAGCCCTTAGTGGTTGTAAGACTGTCTGATCTTACCTCTCCACTTGACCTTACCATCTGCGGCTCTCTTCATTTCAGCATGATATGTAAAGGTGAGTCTTGGTCGGCTCCTTCCTCCTTTCCCCTGAATCTTGCCTGCTATTCATCATCATCATCATCATCATCTATCCACTTGTGTCGTAAGACGTCGTGAGGAGTTGTAGTTTTCTGTCATGTGCCAGCTTTGTCGTAGATGTTGTTGTCATTCCGTGTTTCTTCAGTGTCTCACTTGACACCATCTATCCATCTTTTACGTGGTCTGTCTCTTGCTCTTCAACCCTGATGTCTGGTATTGTAGATACGAGCAGCTGGTAACTTTGGTTGCATTCTTGTCAGGTGTTCAAACCATTTAATTCTTTGCCTTTCCATGTAATCCATTCATGGTGTTGCACCCACCGTCTGTCTGGTTATTTCCTTCCTCAATCTGTCCAGCCTTATGACCTCGACAACCTTTCTCAAACACCTCATTTCACAAACCAGATTTTTCTTTCTTGTGCCTTAGTGAGAGTTGATGTCTGACACTGGTAGCATAGAATTGGTATAAAGATAATATTTATAAACTGTCTCTTTGTCTACATTAGAATGTGTTTATGTCTTAGTAATGGTGAGAGCTGATAGGAAACCACATTAGATTTTTGTGTTTTTGATTCCACCTCTCTATCTAACCTTCCATGTTGTGAAAACACGCTACCCAAGTATTTGAATTCACTGACTTGTTTAAGCTCTGTACTTTTTATCTGTATATTTAGTGTTTTCTCTATACTAATGATTTTCATTGTCTCAGTCTTTGCTGTACTAATCCTCATTTTATATTTATCGCAGGCATTGTCAATGGCATTCAGATGTTTTTGGAAGTTTTGTTCATCGGAATGAACTATCATCTTTTGTAAAATCTTCATTTCACATATTGTGTTTCAGCCAACTCTATCTTTGTTTCTGTTACATCACACTATCACAATATCCTCAGCATCAGTCCGGCAGATGTGCCATATGGGAGATGTGAGGAAGCCAGCAATATTCTGTATGCGCCCTGTTAAATGACCAGAAAGAGGCGGAGGAGGTGGCGAGCGTTGGGGAAGGGAGGGGGGGGGGGGGTTCGGGAGGGGATGGAGGCAATGTTAAGGACATAAAATAAAGCCACAGGATCCTAAAGCTCTTAACTAGAATCCCCATGAACAAATGCCTTCAGGGAGCAAAAGAAGAATAAGAAAAAAGAGGATGAAGAAAGATGAAGAAATAAGAAGAGGATGAAGAAGAAGAAGAAAAAAGATGAAAAATGAAAAAAGATAGAAAGAACAAGCAGAAGAATAAGAAGAGAAAGACAAAGAAACAAGAAGATAGATGAACAAAGAAGAAAAAAGAAGAAAGAAGAAGAAGAAAGATGAAGACGAAGAAGGAAGAAGAAGAAGGCAAAAAAAGAAGAAGAGGCTGAAGAAAGAAGTAGCAGGAGAAGAAACAAGAAGAAAGATGATACAAAAAAGAAAACGAAGAAAGAAGAAAAACAAAGATGAAGATGAAAAAAGAAGACAATGCTGAATGAAGAAGAAGAAGAGAAATAGAGAAGAATAAGAAAGAAAAAATAAGGGAAATAAGGAAGAAGGAAAAGAAGGATGAAGGGAAAGAAAGAAGAAGTGAAATAAAGAAGAGAAATAAAGAAGAAGGAAAGAAAGAAGAAGAAGAAAGAAGAAGGGAAAGAAAGAAGAAGAAGAAGGGGAAGTGCTTTGACCACATGGTTTATCGATTCTTACCCCATACTCTCAATCTGACAGTGAACCTTGTCCCCTACTCTCATTCTGGCAGTGAAACTTACCCCATACTCTCAATCTGGCAGTGAACCTTACTCCATACTCTCAATCTGGCAGTGAACCTTGTCCCATACTCTCAATCTAGCAGTGAACCTTACTCCATACTCTCAATCTGGCAGTGAACCTTACCCCATACTCTCAATCTGGCAGTGAACATTACCCCATACTCTCAATCTGGCAGTGAACCTTACCCCCTACTCTCAATCTGGCAGTGAACCTTACCCCATACTCTCAATCTGGCAGTGAACCTTACCCCATACTCTCAATCTGGCAGTGAACCTTGTCCCATACTCTCAATCTGGCAGTGAACCTTACCCCATACTCTCAATCTGGCAGTGAACCTTACCCCATACTCTCAATCTGGCAGTGAACCTTGTCATATACTCTTAATCTGACAGTGAACCTTACCCCATACTTCTCAATGGGCCAGTGAGCCTATTCTCACCTCTGACACACACACAACACTCATGGATACAACCCTGGCAATATCCAGGATATACAAATGTAGACAAAACGTACAGAGGCAGACTGTTCTAGCCCATTGTTAGTTCAGTGTGTCAATGTTATTGCTGCAAGAAAATAGCACATATGGGATAACCTTTGCCAGTTCAAGTGGGACTGACACAGGAAAGGAAAACATAAATGTGCGTCCTGCTTTGTCTCCTGTCCACCATGTTCGATAAATACAGACTGATCAACTACTTCTTTTTCTTCTTCTGTGTTCATTCTCAATCTCCCGCTACTAAGCCCTGAACAGGGCATTACAAGTAGCAGGATGTAGTCCAGCGAACGGATTTGCGTTGTGTCGCTAGTTTACAGTTTGACTGTGATGTTTGCACCTTTCGGTCTGACACATCTGTCTTCGGCAGGTGATCAACTACTAAAAATAGACATGGAAATGGTTAACCGTTATTTGTTTTAATGAAGTAAACTTTTTGGAGTGAGAGAGAGAGAGAGAGAGAGAGGGGGGGGGGGGAAAGAGCGTTTATCTATCGGGACGGGGAACTGAGACGCGCTAATCCAGTCAGGCACTGACCAGGACGTCGCGTGAGGGTCAGGCACAATACACTGACCAATTTCTCTTCCATGTAGCATTCCCTGGAAACAGGCTGTTTCCAAGGCAACATGGTTGATGAGATGTGGATTGATGTTATCCCCGTAATAGTGATCGTCACGCAGATTAAGCAAATCATAGCACAACCGCCTGGAGAACCACGGATCACCTTCATCAGCATGCTTGGGATGTGAGGAAAGCTACTACAACCTGCTACTTAGGGTAAACTTGCTCATACTGGGAGAGAAATCTACAAACATATGGCCACCCCAAATTCCAAAGATAACAAGAACCTCCTGAAAAGGAGAGATCAAAGCTACCATTTTCCGACTTCGCACTCAACTCATACAACTCAACAGTCACTTGAACAGAATCCAACCAGAAAATAATCCAGAGTGTCGGATGTGTACACATCCTTATGAAACTGTTGAACATCATCTTTATGAATGTCCGGTGTTAGGAAAGAGCTTCTTCCTTCAAGGCCAGACAAATGGAACACTTTGTACGGAAATAAACAACAGTTTACAAATACTTGCAGATACCACTATATGGCATTGGGACAAAGGGCAGGAGCCTATAGGCCGATAGATCAATAACCAATCAACTCATCGTTGGCGTTTAACAACAAGAATCTATCGCGACAAAGGAACCAGATCTCAAACCGCTGTGTTCTACTCAGCTCTAAATGGGTACATGACATCAATGTAGGACAATTGGACTAGAAAATAGCAACATCAGAATAAGCTGAGACAAGACATTGATGTCTCTCACATGTTATCCCAAACGGCATTATATGCTAATGGATTACATTTATAATTTCTCGCTTTGTGAACTTGGTTCGTTTCAATCAGTTTAAATAAATTAATCAATCAAAACAAAGAAGCCACCAGCAGTTTATCACTCAGGAGAGCTGATTAATAAGAACAATAACAATAGTAATAATAAGAAGAAGACAGACAAGACGGCCAACAATAAACACAAAAAACAGTGAGAGTGATAGGGGACGGCGTGGTCAAGTGGCATGGCTCACATCCCGAAGGTGCAGGGTTTGGTCCTCAATAAAAGTACTGACGATTACCCTGAGGAAACTAACCCTTAGAAAATGTAGGAGGAAGCAGACCCTTACATAAAATGGATGCTGAAGTCAGATGCACTGGGCTGACATGCGCAAAATAAAAACATAGTGCAAATCACACCGCCTTGGGGAAAAGAGAGAAATAAGGCGAACGAAGAAATTATACTGGACAAGACCCCCACCTCAACTTCTCCGTAGTCCTCCCTGGAAACTGACTGTTTTCATTGCAGACTGGCTAACAAGGTGAGGGATCGACATCATCCACCTAGTAGTGAGCGATACACAGACGAAGCCAGCATATCACAAATTCAGGGACGACTGCAATCCACCTTCATCAGCACGCTCGGGATGTGATGTTGTTAATGTTGAATGTCCAACCACAATGAGCAGGATTATTCTTTTGTGTGCCCCAAAAAGGAAGTTAAGTGGCAGGTTGTCGTAGCTTTTTTCACATCCCAAGAGTGCTGATGAAGGTAGACAATGGTCATCCAGGCCGTTGTACTATGCTTGGTTTCATCTGCGTGTCGCTCACTACTACGGGGATCACGTCGATCCCTCGCCTTGTTAGCCAGACTGCCTTGAGAACAGCCCGTTTCCAGGAAAGGCTACGAGGAAGCCGAGTGAGGTTCTTGCCCAGTGTATTTTGCCTGATCAGACGCTAGTCTTCCTTCCCCTCGGGATGTGATGGGAGCCATAACAAACTGCCACTTAACGTCCTTTTCAGAGCGCAAAATAGTACATCTACTCATTGTGGGTATTCAAAAACAGGAAGGAATGTCAGACAGATGGTAAGTAAGTTCGATTAGGTGTGTGAGACTCATTCAGTCGGTCGGCTGCATCCATGATCAACTACTGCGGCACGGCTACAGGTCTTGTGCTGCAGAATGGATTGTAGAGCTGCTAAAGTCATTTTACGCGGGTATGACCTCTTGTGCACCTTTAGCAGGTCGGGTAATGTCTTTTGGCGCCGAGGAACAGCTTGAGAAGCAACTTGTATCGGCTGGAATTTTCTTGTCCAGCAGTGTGACATGACTGAATAAGGAGACTCGGCGATTGTCAAGTGTTTCTGGGATTTGGTGGAGGCCTGTTTTAGTAGAGACCTCCACGTAGTGGATGCAGTCATGCCTTTGGATAACCAGATGCACCGCTGTGGAAGGCCTCTTGTCATGCTTGAGATAGTAAGACAAGTAGATGATAAAGGAGAAAGACAAAGACAAATATGTATCACGATAGGAGCATAAACATAAGACATATACTAAACAAATTTTTAAAATGTACATAAGGAGATTATCTTGTTGTTCTAGTGAATGCAATGAGTAGGTTTACTTATTTGTGCGCCCTGAAAAGGACATTTAGTGACTGGTTGAAGTAGCTTTCCTCACATCTCGAGCGTGCTGATGAAGGCGGACCAGGATCCTGCAGATAATTGTGCTATGCTTGGCTTCATCTGCGTGTCTCTCACTACTACAAGGATCACGTTGATCCCTCACCTTGTTAGCCAGACTGCCAAGAAGAACAGTCCATTTCCAGGGAAGACTATGTGGGGGTCTTAGCCAGTATATATATCCTGACTAGGATATCTGATCAGTGTGTTTTGCCTGACCCTGACTAGCATGTCTGATCAGTGTGTTTTGCCTGACCAGATGATAGTATTATCTCTAATGCTAAGACAGATACTAAAATATTGACATAGACAGTGGAGATGATTAGACAGATACTTCAAAATGGATATAGGGAGATGATTAGACAGATGCTGAAAATGAACATAGACAGGGGAGATGATAAGACAGATACTACAAAATGGACATAGGAGATGATTAGACAGATGCTAAAAATGAACATAGACAGTGCAGATGATAAGACATACTAAAACATGGCCATAGCGAGAGATCCAGACACGTACAATGACAAGAAGACAGCTTAAAATGGTATACATTCTGCCAGAAAGATAGACAAATGGACTGGCAGGCAACTGAGACATGGTAGAATAAAAAGTGACTCACCGAAATGTTCAATTGGTTAAGACATGCCTGCAGGACATCCTTAGCTTCCGTCAAATTGTTAACAGTAACTTGGCAGAAGTTACAGGTGGTCTGAAGTACAAGAGATCAATGACCAGGTCAGATAAGAGATTTCATATAAGAGATTGGGGCTGGCGTGTGGATAAGGTTGGTGCGTGGATATGGTTATTGTGTGGATAAGGTTGGTGTGTGGATAAGGTTGATGTGTGGATAAGGTTGGTGTGTGGATAAGGTTGATGTGTGGATGAGGTTGATGTGTGGATAAGGTTGGTGTGTGGATAAGGTTGATGTGTGGATGAGGTTGATGTGTGGATAAGGTTGGTGTGTGGATAAGGTTGATGTGTGGATCAGGTTGGTGTGGGGATAAGGTTGGTGTGTGGATATGGTTATTGTGTGGATAAGGTTGGTGTGTGGATGAGGTTGGTGTGTGGATAAGGTTGGTGTGTGGATAAGGTTGGTGTGTGGGTGAGGTTGGTATGGGGATAAGGTTGGTGTGTGGGTGAATCCTTCTGTCTCTTCTTTCTTCTGTCTCTTCTTCCTTCTGTCTTTTTTTCCTGTCTTTTCTTCTAGTTTTTTTCATTCTTCCTCTTCTTCATTTCCCCTCTTCTTGCTCTTCTTCATTTTTCTTCCTTCTGTCTCTTTTTCCTTGTCTCTTCTTCCTTCAGTCTCTTCTTCTTTCTGTCTCTTCTTCCTTCTGTCTCTTCTGCCGTTTCTTAATTCTTTTTCATCTTCCTTTTTTCTCTTCTTTATTCTTCCTCTGCTTACTTTTGCTTCTTCGTCTTCTTCTTTTTCTTCATCTTATTTTCATTACTTCTTCCTTTCTTATCATCATTTTTTATCTTCTTCATACATCTCACTCTTCATCTATCTGCAACAAAGAATAGGAAGAAGGAAGAAAAAGCAGAATAGGACAAAGGAAGAAGAAGCAGCTGGATGAAGATGGAGAAGTATGAAGAAGATAAAAAATGATGAGAAGGAAGAAGAAATGAAAAAAGAAGAAGTAGAAGAAGAAAAACAAGAAGAAAAATAAGCATAAGAGTGTGCTTCTTCTTCTTCTTCTTTTGATGTCCAAACATTGAGTGTCATGAGCCATGCTCCTGTATTGTCCTTTGATTTCTGCGGCAACGCTTCTCGGATCTCTTATGGGGTCTATTTTAACGATGGTGGTGGGTTTTAGGCGCCCTGATACTATCCAACCCGCCTCATTTATTGCTGTGTCAAGTAGTCAGGCTTGGGCAGAATTCTTCCAGACTTATGTGGCATATTGAGCTATGTAAAAACACAGAGGAAGTGTTGATGTTCGGACAACTGATGACTGTGCTCACCATGTTCTGTTGGTCAGTTTTCGGATGATATTATTGAAACAACTAATAATGCAAGATGCAATTAATTAAATAAAAAGAAATATGATGAATATACAAATATGTTGACATTCTATATTAAACTTACAGAGTCAATATCCCTTGGAGCTACCTTCAGCTGTATTTGTTTATCTGTTTCTTTCTGCTTTTCCACCTGAATGTATCTGGACACAGATAAACAACAGAAAATACAAAAGATTTTAAAAAAATGTGTAATGAAGGGAAACAATCGTGAAAATGACAGATTTCTGTAGCAAAATGAGTTATGTTCTCTCTTTAACAAAATAAAATCAGAAAAAAATAAAAAATCCAACCGCTGTAAAAATAACAAAAAATGAAATAAAAACACAAAACTAAAGACAAGTATAAGATTCTATTGCCTGCTTCATCACTGTGCCCCTGTGAACTAATCAAATAAACTGACTATCATGTTTTACACAACTCCTCTATACAACTAGTTAAGAAAGATACACTGGCCCAAAGAGTCAACATGCAACCCAAAGATGAGCAGTTAAACAGGAAATAAAATTTAAAAGAAAACAACGCCACAGCTCATCCACTTTTCAGCCGGTTTAAATATCAAAGATGTAAAAACTAATAGACCCAGAATAATTTCTAGGTTTTATTGATTCACTATATATCAGAAAAGAAAAAATTTCAGTGCGGGCTCGACTTCATCGCCTAAGGTTTCCCCCATTTAGCTCGATCTCTCTCAGTAGATGGGTACCCCATCTGTCGAGAGCAACGCACAAAGCACGAACTCCGTAGCACCAGCAATGAACCCAGGGATCTCCGGAAAAAATTGACATCATGGACCGACTGTCGCAGCTCAAAATCGAACCCTGACCGTCTGAACACAAAGCAAACGGCTTGACCACTTCGCCACAGAGACCCCCACACTATATTACCGTGCTCTAATTCACCTCTTCTCATAATTCAGGGGCATGGCACAAAAAGTTATTTTAAAAACAAAGCAAACAAAAGAGATCGGAACTTGAAAAACTACTTATTTTTGCACTTACATAGTGTCCCTTACTTCTCAACATAATTTCCACTGCACTTACATATTTTCCCTTACTTCTCAACATAATTTCCACAGCACTTACATATTTTCCCTTACTTCTCAACATAATTTCCACAGCACTTACATATTGTCCCTTACATCTCAACATAATTTCCACTGCACTTACATATTGTCCCTTACTTCTCAACATAATTTCCACAGCACTTACATATTTTCCCTTACTTCTCAACATAATTTCCACAGCACTTACATATTGTCCCTTACTTCTCAAAATAATTTCCATGACACTAACATTGTCCATGACCTCTCAATATAATGTGTGTGTGTGTATATATATATATGTATGTGTGATTGTCTCCTTACTGTATAAGCTTGGTCATCCAGCATTCCTTTAAGTCAGACCGTTGAAATGTGGCAACAACGTTGAGTGTGGGCCAACCGATAACAAAAGATCTATCTGTGGGTCTTGTGGTCTCAGCAACCTCTTCAAGACATGAGGCTAACCACACGTCACAGAGTTGGACTTTTTGTTTCAATTTGAACGCTGTGCTTGACCTGATGAAACACAATGAGAGCATGAAACACAATGAGAGCATGATGCACAATCGGAGCTTTCTTTTTCCATTCGCCTTATTTCTCTTTTCTCAAAAGCGGTGTGAGTTGCACTACGGTTTTTATTTTGCGCCTGTAGGCCCAGTGCATCCGACTTCAGCATGCATTTTATGTAAGGGTCTACTTCTTCCTGCATTTTCTAAGGGTTTGCTTCCTCAGGGTAACAGCCGGTGCTGTGATGGGGAGCGAACAAAGCACCTTCGGATTATGAGCGTGTCACTAAACTACTAGCCTTGGCCTTCCCTAAATTGATTCACAATGGGAGCATGATACACAGTGGGGGAAAACACATAATAGGAGCATGATATATAATGAGAGCTTGATACACAATGGGAGCATGAAATACAATGGAAGCATAAAACATGGTGGGTTCATGATAAACAATGGTAGCATAAAACACGGTGGGTTCATGATATACAATGGTAGCATAAAACAAGGTGGGTTCATGATACACAATGGTAGCATAAAACATGGTGGGTTCATGATATACAATGGTAGCATAAAACATGGTGGGTTCATGATATACAATGGTAGCATAAAACATGGTGGGTTCATGATATACAATGGTAGCATAAAACATGGTGGGTTCATGATATACAATGTTGGCATAAAACACGGAGGGTTCATGATATACAATGGTAGCATAAAACATGGTGGGTTCATGATTCACAATGGTAGTATGCTACACGCTGAGAGTATGATATACATTGTGAGCATGATACATGCTGGGAGCATAATAAACATTGGGAGCATGATACACAATGGGAGCATGAAATACAATGAGATATGTGCTACAATAGCAGAGATAAATATGTAGACAAGCAGGCAGACTTATATACCGGTGGGTAGAGATACTGACAGCTAGAAGAACAGAGCGATAAAGACAAAAGACAGTGAGAGAAAACAACAGATAGATGTACAACAGACAGACAGATAGATGTACAACAGACAGATGGATAGATGTACAACAGACAGATGAATAGATGTACAACAGACAGATGGATAGATGTACAACAGACAGATGGATAGATGTACAACAGACAGATGGATAGATGTACAACAGACAGACAGATAGATATACAACAAATTGATGCTAGATGTACAAGAGATGGATGGATAGATGTACAACAGACAGACGGATAGGTGTACAACAGATGGACGGATAGATGTACAACAGATGGACGAACTGACAGGCAGAAAGGCAGCAGATCCACATGCGGACAAATCTTGAAACAGACAGGCAGGCAGATAGTCAGTCAGTCGGCCAGTGAGACATATGTCACATCCTGGGAATTGCTAGCACAGAAGAATTTTCTCCTGGCACGCTAGTATCACCACATGTGCTCAGATCACAGAGCAAAACCCCATTGCGAAGGCTCAGAAAAAGCGCGCACGTCCGAAAGAATGGAGCGCACAATGACTCCACAGTCGACTCATCCCATGTGTGCCATAGTGCAGCAAGGTCTGCGATGCCAGGATTGGTATTTAGTCCCATGAGAACACATCTCGCAGCACAAGCTTGATGCTGTCGCCATCTTCGTTTGCCATGGACAACTATTACTAAGGCAGAAAGACAGACAGACTGACAGGCAGATAGACTGGCATACATAAAATAACGCAGGCAGATATAAAGGCATACATAGAGATTGATGTAAGTGTGAAATGAGAGTGACTTAGAAAGAGAGAGAGAGAGAATTAGAAAACAAGAGAGGGAGAGATGGGAGAGATCGAGACAAAATCAAAAGTGAGATATTTGTATGTGAGAAGGTGCAATAGTTCAAATAGTTGATTTACTTCTGTTCGGATATTACTAAGAAAAACACAACAACAGCGGCAACAACAAAGATCACAATGATGACGATCACAAACATGATGATGGCAGCAGCAGCAGCACTAAAAACAGCAGTAGCAACAACAACAGCAGCCACAACAACAGCAGCAGTAGTAGCAGCTGCAACAGCAGAAGCAGCAATAACAACAACACACAGAGAGAGAGAGAGAGAGAGAGAGAGAGAGAGAGAGAGAGAGAGAGTGAGAGAGAGATGGAATGATAAACCTAGTCACAGCTTACTTCTGTTTGGTTACAAGCAGGAGATCATTGAAAAGGAACAGGTATCTCTCTTGAATCTGCACACCCTGGAGAATGCACAGCGAGATTCATTACACGGCAAGAATCATTACACATCGAGATGCATTCCACAGCAAGATTCATTACACAGCGAAATTCATACATAACTTTTTATGAATAACTTAACCTGCTCCCATCCGCCCTTACTTGACTTGGCGCCATCCACCCTCACTTGACCTGGCCCCAATCCACCCTCACTTGACCTGCCCCTATTCACCCTCACTTGACCTGGCCCCATTCACCCTCACTTAACCTGCCCCATCCACCTTCACTTGACCTGCCCACATCCACCCTCACTTGACCTGGCCCCTTCCACCCTCACTTGATCTGGCCCCATCCATCCTCACTTGACCTGCCCACATCCACCCTCACTTGACCTGGCCTCTTCCACCCTCACTTGATCTGGCCCCATCCATCCTCACTTGACCTGTCCACATCCACCCTCACTTGACCTGCCCCCATCCACCCTCACTTGACCTGGCCTCCATCCACCCTCACTTGACTTGGCCCCATTCACCCTTACTTGACCTGCCCCATCCATCCTCAATTCATCTGCCCCCATCCACCCTCACTTGACCTGACCCCAGCCACCCTCACTTGACCTGCCCCCATTCACCCTCATTTGACCTGCCCCATCCACTCTCAATTCATCTGCCCCCATCCACCGTCACTTGACCTGCCCCCAGCTACCCTCACTTGACCTGGCCCCCATTCACCCTCACTTGACCTGCCCCATCCATCCTTACTTGACCTGCCCCATCCATCCTCAATTCATCTGCCGTCATCCACCCTCACTTGACCTGCCCCCATTCACCCTCACTTGACCTGCCGCCATCCACCCTACTCACTTGACTCAACCTTATCAGACTTCAATTTTCCAAACCGAAAAGACCATGATTTCAGAATAATGAGGAAATTAAAAGAAAAGCAATGCACTGTTCAACATAGCTAGACAGGCTCCCAAATGGACTCCTACAGGAAAGATTATGAGAGGTCGACCTAAAAACACACATATAATGTGATAGGGAACTACGATTAAATAGTTACATCTAGAGAGAGAAGCAGAAATGCAGTGTATGTTGACGAAATGTGGGTCGTGGCTTATACCTTGAAAGGAGCAATAGGTTTTCTTTGATTGACTTGACATTCTACCCGCTTGCTTGAAAAAGGTTTTTTTTTTTATCAGTGAGCCTCAGATGTTATCTTATCAAATACAATTATGAACTCGGGGAAAGGGGGGGGGGGAGGGGGGGAAATAGTACACATCCTGTAGCACATCTATCGCAACATCTACGGGAGTCTGTATTTCCGCTGGGAAACCAAAGATCCAGCACATTGAGTGAGCTGAGGGCAGCTAGCGACTCATAGCTCGCTGCTTTCATCTGGGTCAGCAAATTAGAGCTGACTCCTGTCGAAGACGGATGTGTCGGACCGAAAAGTGCGAATGTCGCACTCACACTGTAAACTAGCGATACTGCGTATTCCGTTCACCGAACTACATCCTGCTTCTCACAAAGCCCTGTTTGGTAGCGGGAGATTGAGAACGGACGCAGAAGAAGAAGAACTGACCAAGACCCTGTTTCGCTTTCAAGTAGCGGCGTTGGGAACAACCTGCTCTAGTGTAGTCTGGCCAAACCAATAAGGGTCGCAGTAGGGAAGTAAACCAGGTACCAAAACATATAAGTTGAAAGCGGATGTTATTTAGTTAGTTACTTTTCTTTTCACTTGTGCCGTTTAGAGTCGCTTAATTCGTCTATCTTGCGCCAAGTGCATTGCGTCGGTCAATGTGAGCCTTGCTGCTGGACAGTCACTCTAATGTCATCTATCCACCTATCTCGCGGCCGTCCCTTGCCCTGTAGCCAGATCTACCAGCCTTGTAAGCCATCAATGGAAGATGATGGGGGCGCATTCTCATGAGATGACCAAACCAACGTATTTTCTGCCTGGAAATGTATTCGACACAAGACGCAGTGCCGACCATACTTTGAATGTCGTCGTTCCGCGTTCTGTCTCTTCTGATAACACCGATGACTTTCCTCAAACACTTCATTTCACAAGTCGAAATTCTGCTCTCGCCGCACGCCCTTCAAAGGCCATGTTTGGCACTGGTAGCACAGAATAGGCATACATTTACTGTTCATCAGCTGTTTCTTTGTTGCCAAAGTAATGCTCGGGTGTCTAAGCAGTGGGAACAGCTGATGAGTCACTGCAGATGCTTTCTGACATCTTGTCTCAATTTCCCTGTCGATCCTACCGTCTGCCGAAAATATACTGCTCAAATACTTGAACTCATGGACCTGTTGAAAAGCAATATCATTTAAACTTATCTTGAGTGGCCCAGGAGTTCTACTGCTCATGATAGTTTCTGTTTTGTTCTCGCTAATTTGTATTTTGTATTTAGCACAGGTAGTCGCAAACGCGTTCACATGGTTTTGCAGTTTGTTGTCATCCTCATCCGGCAAGCGGATGTTTCGGACCGAAAGGCGCAGATTTCGCGACCTGGCTGTATACTAGAAGACAATGCCTCATCGTCCTTTTCAGGAAAACGCAGAAGAAAAATTAGAAGAAGAAGGAAAAGAATTAGAAGAAGAAGAAAAAGAAGAAAGGTGTTTTTAATTATTGCCATTATGTTGTCCATTAGCGACAGTCTTCCAAAATCCTTAGACACAATCACGATAAAAGGATGCTGATTTACAATCTGACAAAATGAAGTCTCATACCGTAGCAAGTTGTACAGATCCCTCCATTACAAACATTCTACTAGATTCTCCGTCAGCCATCTTGAACTGAGACATGAGGTCGTGATCTTTCTTGCCTATGCTGTTGTTCGACCTGCAATTCAGTCAGTCAAAATCGTCAATCAATCAATTAGAAAATGATTTAGTCACCTTTTAGTCAGTAAGACAATCAATAAGTCAGACAATCAGAGATACATAAAGCCGAAAGTTAACACCTATAAATCAGACAAGACAGCAACAACCAGGGTCTCTTGGAAATCCACTATTGAAGAATATAGGACAGTTTGCTTATCACCTTTCTGGAATCACCTGGCCACTTCATCCCGCCTTTGTCAATCATTTGGAATCCAGTATCCGGCTCGTGAGGACCAATATGACGATTTCTCAGCTAAGTACCAAATTTACGCCTTTATATGCTGACATCCCCCAATTTTTGAATTCTTTCCTTCTTCTTTGATTCGCTAGTACAGTATTGTTGCTCTTCGTTGTCCCTGATGAAGACCTATTGGTCGTAACTAAGGATTAGTTTGTAATTTTGTCTCGGTGTGGTATCTGACCGTCAGGTCAGGTCAGGTAATCTCAAAACCGGTGAGGTCGTTGGGACACACCTGAAGACAACCTCACAACCCTACGATACCCTCATAATCCCCCGTCACCCTTCTCTGTCAGCAGCGGCTGCCTGTGCCACTTCTGGCTGGAGATTGGTCCATTCTTTTATGTTGTCCTCCCACCTCTTTTTGGGACGGCCTCTTCGTCGTCTGCCTTGCACCTTTCTGTACAGGATCGCATTTGCAGGACCATTTGATCTCTATATGTGACCGTACCAAGTGAGTTTCCTTCTTTTGACAGTTGCCAAGAGGTCTTCAAAAGACCCTATTTGCTGTTGTAATTCTATCTCGTATTTTCTCCTTTGTAAATCGATCTTTGTACGTGACGTTTAAAAGTCTTCGAAAACATCTCATCTCCAAGGCCTGTATCCTTCGCTGAAGGTCAGCTGTAACTGTCCATGTCTCACAAGCATAGAGGAATATTGACAGGACCAATGAACGCATTAATCTGATTTTCGTGCATAGTGCTAACCATTTATCTTGCCTGGTTTTGTTAAAGCGTACAAGCGTCGCTATTGTCTGTGCTATTCTGGCTAACACCTCACACACACATTGATCCTTCATCACTGACAATCGAACCCAGATATTTAAAACGGACAATCACTATGAGTTCCTGGCCATTAGCTTTTATCCTAATGTTGAAGGCCTCTGCGTTGTTGGTCATTAATTTTGTCTTTCCAGCGTTTATCTCCATACCATAGTCAAAAGCTGTTTCATCGAGCATTCTGAACCATTCCAGGAGTTCTGCTTCTGAACCCACCAACCCGTTGATGTCATTAGCAAAACGAGGGTTGGTAATCGTTCGGCCCCCTATCTTGACAGTACCAACGTGACCTCCAAGTGCCTCACTCATAATTCCCTCAAGGAATATATTGAAAAGAGTTGGAGAGAGTGTACAACCCTGACCCTACCCATTTATAATTTGTTTTCTCACTTATGTTATTTTAAACAAGGATACGATTGTCACTGCCGGGATGAATCCGATTGGAGATCTGCTATATATAGTCATCAGCGTGTAACATATCCTTTGCAGAACGTCTTACCCATCATAGCCCTTCTAAAAGAAACTCATTCTCTTGCCAAATCTCCAGAGTCATGCCCAAGCATTCCTTGACATCTTTGTGTCATCCCCTTCTCGGTCTGCCTCTGCCCTTCTTGCCCGGCACTATACTTTCCATTACCGTTTTCTCAAGACAGTTGTGTCTTTTGTGGCAAAAGTATTAAAATGTTCTGGTCATGATGGAATTTATAAACTAGGTCTCCTCTTTGCCCAACTCTTGTCGAATGTCTGCATTCTTCTGTGTTTCGGTCTGTTTTTCGTATTCTGGCTACCTTTCTATAACATTTCAACTCGAAGGACTCGATTCTCTTTCTTGAAGTTTGTGTAAGTATTTGCAGCAGTATGCCGCCACGAAGGTTTTAAAAATGTTTACTTGTTAGTTTGCTGGTATTCTGCCATAGTTTTCTACCATTGCCAATTTCTTTCTGATTTCTTTTGAGCATTCGCCATTGTTGTAAATACTGGAATCCAGATTCTCGAAGTTCGTGATTTGTTGCATTTATAATATACATACACATATTCTTGGCAAGAGAACGAGTTTCTTTCAGACATACTGTGATGTGAGTGACGTTCTATAAAGAACATGCCACATGATGATGATATACTAGGAAAACTAAACTTAGTCTATAAAATAGTAATCTCTTAGAGATACTTATACATGGTTCGGAATGCTTGATGATGACAAAACGGATACCCAGAGATTAAAAAGAGCAAAAAGCTTTCACCATTCATGCCTTCGCAGAATTATTAGTGCTTTGATCAGACATAATATAAAACGACAAACTGCTACAGGATACCAGCCAAGAACATTTGGATAGCATTACAAGAGCGAGAACGTGGAGATTGCTGGGGCATGAGCCACAGATGCTCGCAACCGGAGGGTAAGAGAAAGAACGGAAGACCAACAGCTGTTTGGAGACGCACGATGTATAAGCTGGTTTGCGCATCTCTGACGTAGGGAACTGTGCTAAAGGTTGCACAAGACAGAAAAGCATGAGGCGTCTTTGTAGAAGTCTCAAGAACTATAGGGCATACACCGAATGAGACTCAGACAGACAACTAATCAGTCAGTTGGTCAGACAGCTAGACCGAAAGTTAACAAAAGTCGGCAGAAGAGTCTTGAAAACTCTGATTCGCTGGCCCTGACGCCTGCAGCCAGCTTTGCATCGCTGACCACTGCAGCTCATGCACTGCTCAGCATCGTGATCCCATTCTGGGCATTCAAGAACAGCATATCGTCCATAATCGATATAACAACGAGGCGTGTTCAAATGAAACCGAACCTAACTTCACAAAGTGAACATATGTACCATGCGCATGATCACGTCACTTCTGGTGTTAACAACACATACCAACCGTCAAGTTTCCAAAATTGTATTATCCTCAGATTCATAGTTTACTCAGAAAACCGTTGAAAAACATGCCAGGTGCCTATGGTGTCCATAGTTGATCAGCAAGCGGTGATTTGGTTTGTAACAGCTGAAGGATGTTGACCAGTTAACATTCATTGCCGAATGCAGGCAGTGTATGGTGACAAAAGTGTGACGAACGAAAGCTCCAGAGACGGTCCACCCGAATTGCTGCATCAATTTTGGCGATGGCATCTTCTGACGCAACAATATGCGCATGACCTGGTCTCGGAAGATCTTTCGTTAACTCACTTCCTTCTTTAAATATTGTTGTCTAGTCCTTCACTGTTGTCTTCGAAACACTTTTGTCACCATACACTGCCTGAATGTCAACTGGTCGACATCCTTCAGCTGTTAGAAACAAAATCACCTCTCGCTGATCAACTCTGGACAGATTCCTTATCATACCCACTTTGTTTTCAACGGTCTTCTGAGGAAACTGTGTTGGAGGATAAAGAAATTTTGCGAACTTGACGGTTGGTAAGTTCTGTTTATACTAGAAGTGACATTATAATATACGTATGCTCACTTGTTGCAGTTTGGACCAGTTTCATTTGAGCACGCTTTATAGAAGCCTAATGCCCTACAGGACATACACAAAATGAGAATCAGACAGACAACCAATCAGTCAGTCGGTCAGAGAGCTGGCCCGAAAGTTAACAACAGTTGGTAGAAAGGTATTGGCAGCTGTAGTTCGCTGACCCTGACGCTTGCAGTCAGTTTTTGGGTAGCTGACCGCTGCAGCTCATCCACTGCTCAGCATCTTGATCCAAATGTGGGCATTCAACAACAACAACATATGGTCCATCCTCGATATAACGGCGTGCCTGTCTCTTTTACCTTGAGACCAGGCACTTTTGGAAGGTGCAGTAGTCGAACACCCCAACTATTTGCATATTCGTCCGTCTCACCAGAGAACGCATTGCCTCTCACCTATAGAGACCACATACTTGTACACCTGCATCTTAAGTTTTCCAAACCTTCAAGACACTCCTCAAATCCACCCCACCTACATTCTTTGTTCAGGGAAAAGTTATGCAACGTGTCAGCTGTCCACTAAAAATGTTTACATTCCAAGGTCGCAGAAATGTAAAAGTGCACTTCAGGTAAAAATGTTTAATGTCCTAACTCCGTCCTAATGTCCTGTTTGGGTGTTAAGACGCCTTAGTCATGCTCAGGTGCCACATGCGAGCAAAAAACCCCACTTTACGTACATTGAGTGCGATTTTTGTTTGTTTTTTGTTTTGCGTTCGTTTGTTTACTTTTTCCCAAGTCGGTGTGGGGTGCACTATGTTTTTATTTTGCGCCTGTCAGCTCAATACATCCGACCTCAGCATGCATTTTATGTAAGGTCTGCTTCCTCCTACATTTTCTAAGGGTTTGCTTCCCGGGGTAATGGCCGGTGCTGTGATTGGGGAATGAACCCAACACCTTCGAGTTGTGAGCTGTGTTACTTAACCACTAGGCCACGCCGTTCCTGGAGTGCGATTAGCAATATGCTGTGTTTAAAGTAGCCTCATCAACGCGGTGGGGATCGTCAGTGTGGCCCACGTTGTGGTGAGCATGTTGAGAAACATATGATTGCACCACAGTTAGGAGGAACAAAGGTCACCTTCTTCCGAATGCCTCGAGTTGTTGTTTGAAGCTACTCGTGGTGAGTTGAGCTAACTCTTAACATTTCTTCGGTAGCCGGTTACAGTGGCTCTTCCTAGATGTCGACCAGTTTGAGAAGGCTGACCTTCAATCTACAGTGCCATGTGAGGTTCCACAGTAAGTGTGTAATAAGGCGGGTTCTTTAAATCCCGTTACCAGAAAAAGTCATCAAGAATTTAGAGCTACACACAAATAGACGACAACAGCATCAAAATACCACCAACATAAAAACAACAAAAGGTCAACAACATCGGCAACATGTTCACTAACAACATCACCCGTAAGAACACCAATAACAACACAAACAATACCAATAAAACACTAATAACAACACAAACAATACCAATAGAACACCAATAACAACACAAACAATACCAATAAAATATTAATAACAACACAAACAATACCAATAAAACACTAATAACAACACAAACAATACCAATAAAACACTAATAACAACACAAACAATACCAATAAAACACCAATAACAACACAAACAATACCAATAAAACACTAATAACAACACAAACAATACCAATAAAACACCAATAACAACAGAAACAATACCAATAAAACACTAATAACAACACAAACAATACCAATAAAACACTAATAACAACACAAACAATACCAATAAAACACCAATAACAACACAAACAATACCAATAAAACACTAATAACAACACAAACAATACCAATAAAAAACCAATAACAACACAAACAATACCAATAAAACACTAATAACAACACAAACAATACCAATAAAACACTAATAACAACACAAACAATACCAATAAAACACCAATAACAACAGAAACAATACCAATAAAACACTAATAATAACACAAACAATACCAATAAAACACTAATAACAACACAAACAATACCAATAAAACACTAATAACAACATCAACAATACTAATAGCAAAAGCAACAATATTAACAACAGCAATAACACTAACAACACTACGATGCCAATAACAACACTAACAAATAACAGTAGGAACAAAAGCAGAAAAACCATTAACAACTTAGTCCACAACAACAACAACGTCCGCAGCATGTTCACTAACAACAACACCAATACCAACCCCATTAACAGCACAAGCAAAAACACTTACAACACTACCAATAACAACACAAAAAACACCAGTACCACTAACAACGCTACAACATTAACAACAAACACTAACAAATAACATTAACAAAAACACTAGCAACAATGCCAACAACACCAATAACAACACTACGACATCAATAACAACGTCAACAACAAAAACGTTAGCAACAATTTCATAACCAACACATAAGGGATCAAGATGCTGAGTAGCGCATGAGCTGCAGTGGTCAGCGACCCATAGCTAACTGCTAGCGTCATAGCCAGCGAACCAGAGCTCAGCAGCGCATGAGCTGCAGCGGTCAGCGACCCATAGCTGACTCCTAGCATCAGGGCCAGCGAACCAGAGCTGCCAAGACCCTTCTACACCTCCACGCGGTGATTCTGGATAACAGGCTGCAGCAGGGCAGACTGGCTAAGGAGAAGGATCGAAGAGGGAATGCTAACCCGGTACTCAAAAAATTCTTGCTGACGTCGGATGTGTTGGATCAAAAGGTGCAAATATCGTAGTAAAGCTGTTAACTACGACACAACGCATCCCTTTCTCTGGACTACAGTCTGCTACTTAAGCCCTTTCAGGGTTTGGTAGCGGGAGATTGAGAACGAACAAAGCCAAGCCAAGCCATAACCAACACAACCAACAACACCAGCAACAACAATAATAACAGAAACAAATTCAACAACACCATCAACAACAAAAATTACGTCAACAACAACCTCAACAACACCGTCATCAACAATTACACAAATACCAGAAACAGTAACAACAACACAAATAACACAAACAAAACTACAGCATTTAGACCAACATCACGGCACAAACTGCAACGTCAGCCAGCAACAACTACAACACAAAAAAACAACAACAATGTAAGAAACAGTAACACACAAGAGAACATCATGTAGAACAATAAAACAACACCAACACTACCACAGCACCAACACCAACTGAACCACCAAAACGAGCATCAACAAAACCTCCACCACTAATTACACCACCAATAGCAAAAATACGACAACATCAATAACAACACTAACAACAACACCATCACGTTAATGACAGCATTAACACCAACACTACTACGGCACAAACACCAACTGAACCACCAAAACGAGCATCAACAAAACCTCCACCACTAATTACAACACCAATAGCAACAATACGACAACATCAATAACAACACTAACAACAACACCATCACGTTAATGACAGCATTAACACCAACAGTTACACCACCGAACTGTCAATAACAACACCAACAGGACGACAACATCAAAAACAACACTAACAACAACATCATCACCATGACATTAATAACAACATTAACACCAACATCAACAAAATAGCACTGCAAATAACAACACTAACACCATCAGAATGACATTAGTAACAACACTAGCACCAATATCAACAACATCGAACTGCCAATAATAACACCAACTGCAACATCACGATAACAGCACTAACAACAACACCATCACAATGACATTAATAACAACCTAACACAAACACCTCCACGACACTAATAACAAGATTAAAACCAACAGATACACCAACAACTACAACACCATGGCACCAATAACAAGAGTACCACCAACAACAGCACCAACACATCCCGGCAACAATAACAACATTAACAGCAATACCAATAACACCACGCCAATAATAACAACACCAACACAAACATCAACAATACAAACAGCAAGTTCAAGAGCAACAAGATCACCAACAAACACACCACCACCTACAACAATACCAATGTCAAATATAACAACACAAGCAGCAAAAACAGCAGCAGCAACAACACCAGCATTACGAACTTTAGTGTTAATTACAACAGCAGCAACACAAACAACTATAGCAACAGCAGAACTAACTACAGCAATTCCAACGTAAAATATAATACAAACAACAACACAAACAACAACACAAACAACAACACAAACAACCAACACAAACAACCAACACAAACAATAACACAACTAACACAAACAAAACAATCAACACAAACAACAACACAACACATACAAGAACACAAACAACAACACAAACAACAACATGAAGAATAAGAGCAAGAACAACAACAGAACTAACAACAGCAACACCAACATCAAATACAAGAACACAAACAACAACACAAACAACAATACAAACAACAACCTGAACAAGAACCTAAACAACAACACACACACAACAACATGAATAACAATAGCAACAGCAACAACAGAACTAACAACAGCAGCACCAATGTCAAAAACAACAACACAAAGAACAACACACACAACAACACACACAACACCTACAACAACAACTACAACACAAAGAACAACACACACAACACAAACAACAACCCAAACAACAACACAAACAACAACACACACAACACCTACAACACAAATAACAACCCACACAACAACACAAACAACAATACATACAGCACCTACAACACAAACAATAACACACAACAACACAGAAAATAATAGCAACATCAACAACAGAACTATCAACAGCAGCAAGAACGTCATAAACAACAACACAAACAACAACATCTACAACAACACGTACAATACAAACAACAACACACAACATATACAACATACAACAACACAAACAACAACTCAAACAACAAGTGTATTTAAGTGTTTGGTTTCACGGAATATTACAGTTAGCCTCTTTTGAATAAAAGAAAAGATAGAGACAATCCCATAGCAAACACTGCCATCGAGGATGAAGTGTCAGAGACGTCATTGTTTGTGGTCTCAGAGTTGTGTGTCACGTCGGCTGATCAATTCTCTCTATCGCTGCTCTGTCGTCCCTGACAGTAAGGCAGGTACCAATTGACAGCTGGCTTAGATTATAGAGTGTCGTTACCGCAGAACAAACCCGCTAACCTTGACGTCAGAAGTAAGAGCTCTAACGACTTTGACACTCCTTGTAGGAAGCCTGAGCGAAATTCGCTAAGTGTTCTTAAGTGCAGGTTTCACTAGTACTTTGTTTTTCAAGATGAAATTGCTAATCATATTCACAACCCTGGTTAGTTATATATAGCAAATTGCATATTAAGAAGATTTAGGTTTATTTTTCCTTTCTTAATAAGAAGTGTTACCGGAGCCCGACAGGAAAGCATATACTATTAGAACTGTAACCTGACAGGCAAGTCAAAGTAGGCGATTAAGGAGGGTTGAGTTTGGGACTAGTTAATTCATTCTGAACATTAAGCCACACAAACTAAAACATACATAGACAGTTAAGCGTTTGATGACTTTGTATGTATTTGTTGAAGACCTATGCTCCATGTGAGGCTGACAGGTTTTTGATTGATGTAGCAAGGACACGATGGCTAGATCGAGAACTGGTCGATGCATGTTCCTGCCCACCAAAGTTGTAACTGAGTATCTGGCAAACAGTTTTTGTTGTTGTTGAATGCCCATCATTAAAACAAAAACTGCCAGTCTGAAAAAGAAAGAAGAGATACTACCCTGAGTTACATAACGGAAAACTACCCAAGCATGGACTGGACCCATGCATACACCGACGGTTCCGTAACAAATACAACACAGAATGGAGGGGCAGGAGCATTTCTGAACCTACCAAATGGCAGAAAAATAACACTGTCATTCGCTACTGGAAAAAATACACAAGCAATTTCAGAGCAGAGGCAGAGGCACTGAGGGCGGCAGTGGAAGAAATGGTGACAGATAAAAGGAATGAAAGCCACATAGTCCTGCTTACAGATGCTCTGGCCGTAGTCACAGCACTAAAAAGCCAGAAAAATACTGAACTTAATGATTTAAGAGCAGTACTCTGTCAACTATGCCAGCAGGCCGCACCAAAAAGGGTAGTGGTGCAGTGGGTTCCATCTCACTGCAACATCCAAGGCAACGAGGAGGCAGACAGACTGGCAAAAGAAGGTTAAAAACTACCACAACCAGATACTAGTATGAGAGCAGGTCGTGGTCTTCAGACTTCGCACAGGCCACAATAGACTGAGGTACCACCTATTCAACAAATTGAAGATTGGTGGCACCGACGATGCCCGTGTGGTACCGGAAAAATGACCGCTGAGCATTTGCTGCAAAACTGCCCAACATACGAGGATCAGAGAGAGCAGATGTGGCCATCACTAGTGGCAATACTAGACAAGCTCTATGGCAGTGTCGACAGCCTCAGGATGACGGCTGTTTTTTTCGAAAAAATAATGGTTACTGTCTGACTGCGTACGATGAAGAAGAAGAGGAAGAAGAAGAATGCCCACCATTAGACAGTTTACTCTTTTGTGCAAATAGAAATGGACGTCACGTGGCGAGTTGTAGTAGCTTTCCTCAGGCATAAGAGATCCCCAGCAAACCTATCAGACATTTTTCCACACTTTTCACAGGCTGTTCGAGACTGTCAACCGAGATGGGGTGAGGAAAACTAATGTCCGGTCAGGTGAAACATACTGATCAGGCTTTGTTAGTCAGGGTTAGGAAAAACGTACTGCTCAGACTATGTTAGTCAGGGTCAGGTGAAACATTCTAATCATATGTTAGTCAATGGCAGGTGAAACGTACTGATCAGAGAAAATTAGTCAGAGTTATGTGAAACATATTGTTCATTTTATGTTAGTCAAGGTCAGGCAAAACGTACTGATTAGGCTATGTTAGGGTCAGGTGAAATGTACTAATTAGGCTATGTTAGTCAGTGTCAGGTGAAACATATTGTTCATTCTAGATTAATCGGAGTCAGGTGAAACATATTGTTCATTTTATGTTAGTCGAGGTCAGGCAAAACGTACTGTTAAGACTATGTTAGTCAGGGTCAGGTGAAACATGCTGATCAGACTGTGTTAGTCAGGTCCAGGGAAAACATATTGATCAGACTATAGTAGTCTGGGCCAGGGAAAACATATTGATCAGACTATAGTAGTCTGGGTCAGGGAAAACATATTGATCAGACTATGTTAGTCAAGGTCAGGTTAAACATACTGATCAGACTATGTTAATCAAGGTCAGGTGAAACATACTGATCAGACTGTGTTAGTAAGGGCCAGGGAAAACATACTGATCAGACTGTGTTAGTAAGGGCCAGGGAAAACATACTGATCAGAATGTGTTAGTCAGGGCCAGGGAAAACATATTGATCAGACTATAGTAGTCAGGGCCAGGGAAAACATATTGACCAGACTATGTTAGTCAGGGCCAATGAAAACATACTGATCAGACTATGTTAGTCAAGGTCAGGTGAAACATACTGATCAGACTATGTTAATCTTCTTCTTCTTCTTCTTCTCCGTACGCTGGTTACAGCGATATACGTTGCACTGTGTTGCGTTGTTAAGCCTGTGGCCCAGTGCATCCGATTTCAACAGGCGTTTCTGTAGGGATGCCCTCCTTACCCTTTGGCTGTCAGCCTATCTGCAAGGCAGGAGCTGTTTTTGGTCAGAGTTGTCTCTCTTACGGAAGTTGTGTTGCAGGACTATCGAGTCTTCCCCACTCGTGTCTATAGGGTTTGGCAATGATATGATATGATATGGACTATGTACTAGTTTGTACTATCCCGGAAGAGAGGCAGTCCAGTGTGTCTGTGTCCCAGGATCGTCACGTCCTGCCAGAAACATAGCATATGCATGTGAGTGAGGTATCTCTTTGCTCCCTTTATTTTCTCGGCTCATCTGCAGTGATAGTACGCCTAGCATTCCCCGTCACCTGGGAGGTTGTCCCAATAGGGCAGAGGTGGAATGTCCGCTGGCCTGCATCTCTTCTGCGTCCATTTGGATGACTGATAGCAGACATAGGTAAAAAGCGAGGCAAGAGTGCCTTTAACCAGGGGACAAGCCTGGTCATGGCACGGAGATGATGTTTGCCTGGTTTGCGGACATATCTCATGATTAAGGTCTGAGTCTCAATAGTCCGCAGTGAGGTGGCTGCTCTACTGCTTACGACACCCCGACCGAGAACTAAGTCTTTTACTAGTGGTTTCACACCTCAACCCCGTATGGGGTGAATATCAAGCAGCTCCCCGCCCGCTTTGATCGGCGGAACGGCAGAGACCCTTTTCTGCGGCTCGACCGGGTCGGGCTGAGATGCGAGGGCCAGGTCTCAACCATGTCGTTGCCTCCCGTTCCAGTGGTTCTGAGATTCAGGGTGGGATTCCGGCTTAGAGGCGTTCGGCCGTAATCCCTCAGATGGTAGCCTCCCACCATTGGCTTATCAGCCAGGCACGAGGACCAAGTGTCTGAGACCTCCGACTCCTCTCGAATTGAGCAGAATTTCCGTAGCAACGCCCTGTCATTAGTAGGGTAAAACTGACCTGTCTTCCGAGGGTCTAATACCAGCACACGTTGCCTATTAGACCCAACGAAAGTGTTCTCGGCCTGTCAATCATTTCAGTGTTGGCGTGTTGAGTCAAATTAAGCCGCAGGCTCCACTCCTGGTAGTGCCCTTCCGTCAATTCCTTTAAGTTTCAGCTTTGCAACCATACTTCCCCCGGAACCCAAACACTTTGGTTTCCTGTTTCCCGGAAGCTGCCCGCAGAGTCATTGAAGCAACTCCTGCGGATCGCTAGTCCGCATCGTTTATGGTCAGAACTACGACGGTATCTGATCGTCTTCGCGCCTCTGACTTTCGTTCTTGATTAATGAAAACATTCTTGACAAATGCTTTCGCAGTAGCTCGTCTTGCGGCGATCCAAGAATTTCACCTCTAACGCCGCAATACGAATGCAACAGTTTGTTCCTGTTAATCATTACCTCCAGTTCCGAAAACCAACACCATAGAACCGAGGTCCTATTCCATTATTCCATGCACCATTATTCAGGCAGCCGAGGCCTGCCTTGAACACTCTAATTTTTTCAAAGTAAACGCGCCGGTTACAACGCGAGCCGGACCGCCCGCCTGCGCCTGAAATTCAACTACGGGCTTTTTAACTGCAACAACTTTAATATACGCTATTGGAGCTGGAATTACCGCGGCTGCTGGCACCAGACTTGCCCTCCAATTGATCCTCGTTAAAGGGTTTAAAGTGCACTCATTCCAATTACGGGGCCTCGAAAGAGTCCCGTATTGTTATTGTTCGTCACTACCTCCCCGTGCCGGGAGTGGGTAAGCTGCGCGCCTGCTGCCTTCCTTGGACGTGGTAGTCGTTTCTCATGCTCCCTCTCCGGATTCGAACCCTGATTCCCCATTACCCGTTATAAACATGGTAGGCATGTCACGTACCATCGACATTTGATAGGGCAGACATTTGAAAGATGCTTCGCCGGCACATGAGGCCATGCGATCAGCACATAGTTATCCAGAGTCACCAGTGGGGACGCCGCAACCCGCGAGTGGAAACGACGATTGGTTTTGAACTAAAAAAGCGCTCTTTCCGCGAGGGTCAGAGCTTGGTAAGCATGTATTAGCTCTAGAATTGCCACAGTTATCCAAGTAGGATCGTGTCATCTAAGGAACCTCGACTGATTTAATGAGCCATTCGCGGTTTCACCGTGAGACAGTGTGAACTTAGACATGCATGGCTTAATCTTTGAGACAAGCATATGACTACTGGCAGGATCAACCAGATATCTGTCGGAGACGGACGAACCACACACACTGGTCGGCGAAGGATGGATGTGTAAAAAGCCTTTCTAGGACGGCTGCAGGGACCGACTGACGGACGGACGGTTGTTCCGTCCCTCACTCCGTCGACCTAGGGACCGCCTGGATGGGACCCCCATACACACACCAACCTACCGACCTGGCTCGCTCGGGGAGGGATGGCAGCGCTCTGTGCAGAACGGATCCCAACGGCCCCGGCGATGATTTTCACTCGGACTGGAGACGATTTTTGCCTGCTGGCCTGCCCTTCTCCGACCGGTTGGTCGGGCGAGGACAGGGCCTTTAGGCACGATCGATTCCTGATTTCCATTTGCCGGTCACAAGCTCATTGCAAGAGAAGGACCACAAGCGAGACGAACTGTCGAGATTGGCTATACGCGCTAGCCTCCGACGAACCACACGAACTGACAAAGCTTCTCGATACGGACTACAGTAACGCACCCTTACCAGCGGTACGACTCCACCAAATTGGTCCTGCTACAGTGCCGGGGAGAGGCTGGCGAGCTTGGTAGGCAAGCCAGCACTCTTACTCCGCCTGGCGGGACTGAGATCGCTGTACAAACACTGGATGCGAGTCAATCAAGCCACCGAGAGACCAGCCCCAGATGTTAATCAAGTTCAGGTGAAACATACTGATCAGACTGTGTAAGTAAGGGCCAGGAAATACATACTGATCAGACTGTGTTAGTCAGGGCCAGGGAAAACATACTGATGAAAATGTGTTAGTCAGGGAAAACATACTGATGAGAATGTGTTAGTCAGGGAAACATACTGATGAGAATGTGTTAGTCAGGGAAAACATACTGATGAGAATGTGTTAGTCAGGGAAAACATACTGATGAGAATGTGTTAGTCAGGGAAAACATACTGATGAGAATGTGTTAGTCAGGGAAAACATACTGATGGGAATGTGTTAGTCAGGGAAAACATACTGATGAGAATGTGTTAGTCAGGGAAAACATACTGATGAGAATGTGTTAGTCAGGGAAAACATACTGATGAGAATGTGTTAGTCAGTGAAAACATACTGATGAGAATGTGTTAGTCAGGGAAAACATACTGATCAGAATGTGTTAGTCAGGGAAAACATACTGATGAGAATGTGTTAGTCAGGGAAAACATACTGATGAGAATGTGTTAGTCAGGGAAAACATACTGATGAGAATGTGTTAGTCATGGAAAACATACTGATGGGAATGTGTTAGTCAGGGAAAACATACTGATGGGAATGTGTTAGTCAGGGAAAACATACTGATCAGAAAATGTAACTGTCTGGTGAAAGATACGACAAGAACCGCCACCCAATTTGCAAGAGGTTTTTCTTGGAAATATTTCCTGTCATTACAATCTAACTAGGACGCGGCAGTTCTGTCCCCATAGTAGTGAGCTTATTGAAGAGCGTCGCATGTCCCTACAGCCAGGATGACCTCGATCAACCTTGTCAAGCACACCTGAAGATATGAGAAGAGCCACTGTAACCCGTCACCAAAGAAATATCATCAAGACAACCTAGCTCTAGTAGCTACAAGAACAATTTAGAGCAAAGAGACACAACTTACCAAAGAGAATTGGAGCTTTTTGATCTATGATTTGCCAGGGATTTGAACAGCAGAGCGCTGGGTGCAGACATTCTCCGGAGCGACAGTCCCCTAGGCTTGATCTGTGGGGGGGGGGGGGGGGGGGGAGGGTTCAATACAAAGGTTAAAGTTCACATCACTCTGACTAGCATAGTCTTGTCTTTGCTTCGTTCGTTCTCAATCTCCCACTTCCCAACCCTAAAATGGATTAAGTAGCAGAATGTAGTCCACAGAACGAAATGCGTTGTGTCATAGTTTACAGCTTTGACTGCGATATTTGCACCTTTCGGTCCAACACATCCGAGTTCAGCAAGCCTTTTTTTAGTACCGGGTTAGCATTCCCTCTTCGATCCCTTCTCCTTAGCCAGTCTGCCCTTCTGCAGCCTGTTATCCAGGATCACCGCATGGAGGTGTAGAAGGGTCTTGGCAGCTGTTTCGCTAGCCCTGACGCTAGCAGTCAGCTTTGGGTTGCTGACCACTGCAGCTCATGTGCTGCTCAGTATCTTGATCCCTAGCATAGTCTGATCAATATGTTTCGCCTGACCCTGACTAACATAGTCTGATCAGTATGTTTTGCCTGACCCTGACAAAGATAGTCTGATCAGAGAGAGAGAGAGAGAGAGAGAGAGAGAGAGAGAGAGAGAGAGAAAGAGAGAGAGGATGATAGAGGCAGTTGAGAGGACAGCGAGAGAGAGAGAATAAGAGAGAGATGAGGAGGGGAAAATATGGATACGATGTAGTAACAATACACCTCTACGCGGTGATCCTGGAAAAAAGGCTGCGACAGAGCAGACTGGCTAAGGAGAAGAGACAAAAGAGGGAAGGCTAACCTAGTACTCAAAAATGTTTTCTGAAGTCAGGTGTTTTAGACCGAAATGTGCAAATTTCGCAGTCAAGCTGTAAACTACGACACTGCAAATTTCACAGTCAAGCTGTAAACTACGACACTGCGCATTCCGTTCTCCGAACAACATCTTGTTACTTACAAAGTCCTTTTCACAGCTTGTTAGCTAGAGTTTGAGAACGAACGAAGAAGAGGAATATGCGATGGAATAGATCACAGGTTCCCAGACCACGGAAAACGAAGGGTCTTATGTAGGATCCCCGGCTGAAACAGTGAACTAACAAAAAATTGGTTTTAAAACAATTTTCAATTTTAATCGGTGTCTTATAGTTT
Organism: Ariolimax columbianus; assembly: GCA_036924085.1. Lineage (NCBI taxonomy): Eukaryota > Metazoa > Mollusca > Gastropoda > Stylommatophora > Arionidae > Ariolimax > Ariolimax columbianus. The sequence goes on along the minus strand of JAVGWX010000011.1, from coordinate 23,937,863 downwards.
GAAGGGTGCCGCGTAGCGCAGTGGTTAGCGCATTGGCTTCACATCTGGGTGGTTCTGGGCTCATTACCCAGTTGAGGAGGTAATGTTTTTTCAGACCGCAATGGATCCCGGGTCGACCCAGCCTTAAATGGGTACCGGCTCTGTCCAGGAAGTAAAAACGGCGAGGGAGAGGAGATGGCTACCGCCCTCATAAAGCCAAGCCTTTGGAATGTGAGATCGCTAACACCTCACACCTCTACGGCAGTAATGCTCTGGGTTACTTAACTTTACTATAGTTTGAATAATATCATAATTTTGTAATATCAAATACAATCCATGCAAATATGAGTAGTTTTATGATTTGTTCCTAGTGGATACACTGCATCGACGCATAGTCACATACATCAACGCCAGGATACCAGAGTGTTCACATAAACGGTTTTGTAGGGGGACAACATCACGCCATTGCGTCCTGCACAGAGATTTGTTTACGAAAGCGAACTCCGCAAAATACAATAAATCGTATGTTTCTGCTACCAGAGAAGTGTATTGCGTAATCACGAGATACGACGTTAGTTAAAATTATATTAAATTAATTGTATTGTACTGTAACATATTTGTCGATGTGCATTCTTTTACCCTCTTAGAAGGGGATGAAGACTAACATCTGGTCAGGCACAACATACTGATCAGACACGTTAGGCAGGGTCAGGCCCAACATACTGATCAGACACGTTAGACGGCCAGGCACAACATACTGATCATTCTTCTTCTTCTTCGTACGCAGTCAGACAGTAACCATTATTTTTTCGAAAAAAGTGGCGGTCATCCTGAGGCTGTCGACACTGCCATAGAGCTTGTCTTGCAGTTCCACTGGTGATGGCCACATCTGCTCTCTCTGATCCTCGTATGTCGGGCAGTTCTGCAGCAGATGTTCAGCGGTCATTTTACCAGTACCGCACGGGCATTCGTCGGTACACAGTAGGAACTAGTGAGGCAAACACGTAAAATAAAAAATAATACGTTGTCCGATTAGTATGTTTTGCCTGACCAGACTTCAGCCTTCTGTTCCCTTAATAACGACATATCACATTCGCAGTTGTATTTTGAACCGCGTTTATTGTATTCTACCTGCACAGCGCTCGTATACACATACGTTTTTGGCTGGGTTTCCGTAAGCTTATGCTGGGCTTACATGGGTTTAGGCTTGGGTTTATTGGTTTATATGGGCTTATATTGCACTATGTGAGCGCCTGGTCTGTAACACGGTTTTGGTAGGATTCATTTTGATACACGAAGGTCTAGATTTTGTCTTTCATTGCGTGGGCCTATTGTAAAGTTTCTTTAACGTTTTTTTTTTCGTATTATTTTCTATGAGGCCAGTTTGTTTATGAGGGGGAGGTGTCAGTTTCTATTCGTCTCTGCCATTCATTCACTTCCAGAATGTCAGGTGTCCATTTGCAGCTGTACCATTCTTCATCTTCCTCTTCTTCTTCTTTTTCTTCTTCTTCGAAGTTTGCGTTTAATCTCCTGCTACCAAGCTCTGAAAAAGGCCTTGCAACTAGTAGAATATAGTCTGGAGAACCGAATGCGTTGTATCGTAGTTTACAGATTGACTGCGATATTTGCTTCTTTTGTTCTGACACATCCGACGTCAGCATGGCATTTTTGGGTACCGGTTTAGAGCTTTCTTTTCGATCCATGCTCCTTAGGCAGTCTGTCGTGTTGCAGTCTGTTATCCAGGATGGAGGCGGAGAAGGATCATGACAGTTCGGGGTGGCTGGCGCTGACGCTAGCACTCAGCTTTGGGTTGGAAGACAGTCCAGTTCGTGCACTGATCAGCCTAGAGTCCATTGACATGAGTTGAACCTCAAACCTATGGCGAATATAGCCAGTGCTCTACCACTACGCTAATGAGATTAAGTGTCTCTGTAGCATAGCGGCAGAGTGCTCGCTATTCGTGGCAAAGGTATTTGGTTTGACGCCGTTATTGGTACGCTTTAGTGGACACAGTTGTACATGCGTACTTGGCTTACTGTTGGGTAAGGAAAGGCATTGTTGAAAGGAGAAAAAAACGGTCAAACAACGAAGTCTCTAGCACATCATCCACTACATCAGTGCGAGTTTTAGGACTCAGTTCAGTTCAGTTGACATCTCCATAGTCAAGATCGAATACAATAGCACTTATCTCTGAAGAAACCATAGTGCGAAGTGGCGAGACTTCTTCTTCTTCTTCTTCTTCTTCTTCGTACGCAGTCAGACAGTAACCATTATTTTTTCGAAAAAAGCGGCGGTCATTCTGAGGCTCTCGCAACTGCCATAGAGCTTGTCTTGCAGTTCCACTGGTAATGGCCACATCTGCTCTCTCTGATCCTCGTATGTCGGGCAGTTCTGCAGCAGATGTTCAGCGGTCATTTTACCAGTACCGCACGGGCATTCGTCGGTACACCCTATCTTCAATTTGTTGAATAGGTGGTACCTCAGTCTGTTGTGGCCAGTGCGAAGTCTTAAGACAACGACCTGCTCTCTTCGGTTCAACTGGTAATAGGCATCGTTTTTGGTGTAACCAGTATGTTCGGTTCGTTTTGACTCTTCGTACGTTATACCAGTATCTGTTCAACATACTGATCAGATACGTTAGACAGGGTCAGGCAAAATATACTGGCCACGACCCTCACCTCGGCTTCCTCGGAGCCCTCTCTGGAAACGGGCTGTTTTCATAGCAGCCTGGCTAAGATATCAATGTGAACCTCGTAGTAGTGAGTGGCACACTGAAGCCAAACATAGCACAACCGCATGGAGGACCCCGGTCCACTTTCATCAGCACGCTCGGGATGTGAAGAAAGCTACTGCAACCCGCCACTTAATGTCCTTTTCAGGTCGCACAAAAGATTAAACCTACTCATTGTGGGCATTCGAAACAACAATAGCCTATTAAAAATACTTTAAAAAAACAAATTATCTGGTCACTGATAAATTTGCTTAGCCTGTATAAAATGGAGCCGCGAGTCGAAAAAAGGTTGGAAACTTCTGGAATAGATTAACATAGATATAAAGTTTGTTGTTGTTGAAGAGAGAGAGAGAGAGAGAGAGAGAGAGAGAGAGAGAGAGAGAGGGAGAGAGAGAGAGAGAGAGAGAAATGAGAAAGAGAGAGGAGGCAGCGAGAGAGGAAATATGAGAACAGTGAGATGAGAGACGTGATGGGTTAAAGAACCAGGGCAGACCCAAGACCGACAAATACCTCCCTGTGGGGGCCGTGGAAAAAGGCTGCATTCTAGCAGTTTGGCCGAGAGAACTGGGATCAAAAGGCAAACCTTCCCCTGGGCAAGATTCAAAAATGATGTTAAAAAGCTACCGAATCTATTATGCGACCCTCGCATGTGCAACGGGTTCGTGCATTGTGCTGAGATTCTCCCAAAATATGGAGAAGATAAAAGCACTTATGGTTAAACCGTGTGAAATGACGTTGATTCTTCGACTCAGGTCAGGTCAGCCCGTAACCGGTGAGGTCGTTGGGGCACACATGAAGACATCCTCACAACTCCACGCCACCTTTCTCTATCAGCGGCATCTGCCTGCGCATCTTCTGGTCGGAGATTGGTCCATTCTTTTTATGTTGTCCTCCCATCTCTATTTGGAACGGCCTCTTCGTGATCTGCCTTGCACCTTTCTGTGCCGGATCGTGTTTGCAAGACCATTTGATCTCAATATGTGACCGTACCAAGTGAGTTTCCTTTTTTTTGAAACAAATGACTTCTGCTCCTGAACAAAAAAATATCAGCGAATGACTTCTACTCCTGAACAAGAAATATCAGCGTATGACTTCTCTGAATGGAAAATGTCAGTATATGACTTCTCTGAACGGAAAATGTCAGCGTTTGACTTCTATGAATGGAAAAAGTCAGTATATAACTTCTCTGAACGTCAGTATATGATTTCAAGTCTTCAACCAAAGATGTCAGTATATGACTTGTCGTCCACATCCAAAAATTTCAGTATATGACTTCTATTACCAAAAACAATTAAGAACAATATACACAAAGCAAAGGTCACCATTAAGATTGAACGATTGACAGTAATGTCTGGGTTTTCCCCAGTGTTCAGGACAAAAACAACACGCGTGCCACTTTCCGAGACTTGAGTGCAGGCTTGCGTTCAAAGTGCTTACGCATTATTATTCTTTGTCCTTGCCTAAATGTTTGTCATGGACTTCCTTTTCAACTTCAAGCTTCTATTGTAGATCTACTTCTTTGAGTATTTTAATAAAACATTTTCCAAATTCATTTTCTTTTGAAGGGGCTTTTGAAGTATACATTTCTTCGTGTTTTAATCTGTTCTGTTTTCTTTTAACGAGCTTACAAACATTTGGAAATCAAAATTAATTATGCTGTTTGTTTACTTCAACGCAATATCGGGAAACCATTTAGAGAGAGGTCAGCCAATATCAAGACTTATTGACTATGGTAAAATCACTCAAGCGTGTTTGGTATGGGCAAGTTTCAAGATAGTCTGGATTGACCGAGACGATCCTGCAAGATACTGTGTCTGGACAGCGTAAGAGAGGAAGGCGGAAACAGAGATGGGAAGACGACATTAGAGAGTGGACAGGAGGGAAGGAAGACTAACGTCTGGTCAGGCAAAATATACTGATCAGACATATTAGTCAAGGTCAGGCAAAACACACTGGTCAAGACACTCACCTTGGCTTCCTCGTAGCCCTTCCTGGAAACGGGCTGTTTTAATATTAGTCTGGCTAACAAAATGAGGGATCGACGTGATCCCTGTAGTAGTAGTGAGCGACACGCAGATGAAGCCATGCACAGCACAACCGCTTGGAGGACCCAGTCCACCTTCATCAGCACGCTCGGGATGTGAGGAAAGCTACTGCAACCCACCACTTAACGTCCTTTTCAGGGCGCACAAAAAGAGTAAACTACTCATTGTGGGCAAACAACAATAACAGAGTAGACGGGAAGGTCCATAGCTAGAACCAAACAACAATAACAGAGTAGACGGGAAGGTCCATAGCTAGAACCAAACAACAATAACAGAGTAGACGGGAAGGTCCATAGCTAGAACCAAACAACAATAACAGAGTAGACAGGAAGGTCCATAGCTAGAACCAAACAACAATAACAGAGTAGACGGGAAGGTCCATAGCTAGAACAAATATCCTGGCACAAAATCGAGTAGAGTGGAGGGAAGTGGACCAACAATCTACAGTATTGGGGCCCCAAAGACCTTTCAGGTTACGGGACTGATGATGATGATTGTGCTTATGAATATCAGTGCTAACAAATGTTCCTGAAAGCTGAAAAGCGACAAAGACACTAGAAAACAAAACTGAATGCTTTTGAAAATAAATGTCTTGGAAAACTATTAAACATTGCCTGGGAAGAAAAACAAAGATAACATGACAGCATTGACAAACTTGGCAGAGATGGGCAGACAAAGACCTTCAGACTCAGAATTGGACATTGCAGACTCAATGCCCACGTCCACAGCATGGGTCTTAAAAACACTGACAGGCGAGATTGTGGAGCACCCAAGCAAACACCAGACCATATCCTGCAGGACTGCCCTATTTATACAGACTAAAGAGAGGACCAGGAAACCCCTGCCCACAAGATACTACACAAGTCTTTCCTCAGCGCCAAAAGTCTTCCCCCCACCCCCACACCCCCGACCGACTGGAGGCGCAGAAGAGGCTGATCTAGAACAGTAAGGCTCCAGCAAGTAGCAACCTCCTCCTCCGCCCTGGACGAAGCCTGGAACCACACCACAACTGTGGGTCAAGGATGTAGCCACCAAACGCAATGGGCCTCAGATGCCTTAGCGAACATTTTTATTATTATTTTGCCGAAGACGGATGTGTCGGACCGAAAGGTGCAAATATCGCAGTCAAGCTGTAAACTAGCGACACAACACATGCCGTTCTCCGGACTACATCCTGCTACTTGCAAAACTATGTTCAGGGCTTAGTAGCCGGAGATTGAGAACGAACGCAGAAGAAGAAGATTATGATTAAAGAGAAACAGTCTGGCCTTGGGAAGCGATCATGGTCGAAAGGCTGTGCGGTCCCGGCAAAGACCTCAAACGCAGTCTCCCTTATGAATCTCAGCGAGCTAGAAGCATTGTACCAGCTGATAAAAGAAGCTGAACAAGCTAGGAAGAATTGAATACCAATAAGCAATTTGTTTTTACAATCGTAAAAAGTTAAAAAAACTGCGAACATACACCAGACATGTGCTTAGATTGTACTATTACAGGAAATTGTATTGGCGCTTGATATATTAAACCAAGGAGCAAGGACGTGATTGTCAAACTGTATAAAGCACCAGTTAGATCTAGATTTGATTTCTGTGTACAGGTGAGGAGTCCTTATCTTAGAGAAAATATAAATTTGCTGGAAAAGATACAATGAAGAGCGACAAAACTGATAGTGGGATTCCAGAATTACAGTTATGAGGAAAAACTCAAAAAAACCGGCCTACGGTGTCTAGAAAATAAAATAATTGGAGGTGATTTAATACAGGTTTTAAGATAATGAAAGGAGATGATAAATTATATAACAAGTTTTTTTTTCAAAATTCAACCACCTACAAAAACAAGAGGGCATATCTAAATTAACTAAAGAGAGGTCCAGATTAGATATATAATTTTATAATAATAGGGAATATGTTTTTAGTTCAAGAGTGGAGAATGCTTGGAATGCATTGCCACAGGAAGTAGTGGAGGCAGGGAAAATTAATGCATTGAAGAATAGATTGGATGCACATAGATTTTAGAGCAAGGAAATGTAAATGAAACTGGTTGTATACAGACTCTGCGGAGACTACTGAACCAGTATAAAGAAGTACGGGTTAGATAGCGGCAGAAGAAGAGGAAGGCCAAAAAAAACTTCCAGAACGACACTATGAGAGGTAACAACTAGGGGTCTAAACAACATACACGAAATCAGAATAACAGCACCACAACAGTCAAACTGGAGAGCAAATGTTTCTGTCTTTGGCGAAGGGTATGAAAGTAAAAAGATGACAAATGTAAATTAATCAAAAAAATTTATATTCAAGATAGTAAAATAACAAGGAATGTAAAACTGTACAAAGCGAAATAGTCATGAAAATAAAATAATCATGTAAATAAAATGCTCAGTAAAAAATTAAATAATTTCGAAAACAAACAAAAAAATCATGAAAACAAAACAATCATTAAATCAAAATAATCAATAACGTAAAGAAAATAGTCATTAAAGTTAAAGAATCATGACAATTAAATCATCACAATAGTAAAATAGGAAAGTAAAATAATTGGTAAAAAGCTGCATTAATCAGTAAAAAGTAAAATAGTCTACAGACAATAATGGAAGTAAAATGAACATGAAATAAAATTACCATGGCAGTAAGATAACTAGGAAAGTAAAATAATCACTAAAAAGTAAAATGATCCTTAAAAAGTAAAATAATCATGTTAGTACAATAATCATAAAAAGGAAATAATTATGACAGTAAATCAATCATGACAGTAAAATAATCATAAAAGTAAAATAAGAAAGTAGATTAATCAGTAAAAAGTAAAATTAATCAGAAAAAAGTAAATTAATCAGTAAAAGTAAAATAATAATGAACGATAATAATATTGAAAGTAAAATTACCATAACAGTAAAATAGTTAGGAAAGTAAAATAGTCAGTAGAAAGAAAAATAATTCTGATATTATTATAATTATGAACGTAAAATAATTCTAACAGTAAAATAGTCAGAAAAGTAAAATAATCAGTAAGATAAAAATAATCATAAAAGTAACAGGATCACGAAATTAAGATAACCATTACAGTAGAATAATGGTGAATGTGAAGTAATCACAAATATAATGGAATGCACTTACCGAGAGCTTTTCTGTATTGTCATTGTTATTGAAGTTGGTGGTGTCAGCTGTGTTGTTGTTACTGCTGTTGATACTGTCGCTGGTTATGTGGTCGCTAGGGCCGTTCACGGGAAGTTTATTCAGCATTCCGTCCATGACTGCTCCCCTTTCGCCGTCGCCAAAGATTGCATCTCTTTCTTGTTTCATCTGCGATGGAAGGAATTCATTAATGATTCCCGAAAAGTCGAGATGAAGGCAGAATCAACAGGCAGATAAAAGCATAAATTCCAAAAGTTAACCTGCTGACATGTGATCAAGAATCAAAAAACGGATCTGCAGGCAACAGATCTGCAGGCGACATTTGCTGCAAGACAATGTGTCAGCGTTAATTTAGCCAAGCGCTCCCCCACTTTTCTGTCAGAGGGTCATGCATTGAATGCCTTATGAAATTTTCGCGAGCCAAAGCAAAACAATCACTTTTATAAATGAACAAGCAGTATTACCAGGTGTTGCTGGAGATAGTTTTGGGTGTCAACCAACACATTTCCCCCGTCCATCCTTTCTCACCCTCAAACTCTTCATCGTCAAATTCGTTCTTATCAACCAACCCATTCCTCCGTCCATCTCTTCCGCCTCTGAGCCTGCCCTTATCCATCTCTTCCGTTTCTGAGCCTGTCCTCATCCATCTCTTTCGTTTCTGAGCATGTCCTCATCCATCTCTTTCGTTTCTGAGCCTGTCCTCATCCATCTCTTTCGTTTCTGAGCCTGCCCTCATCCATCTCTTTCGTTTCTGGGCCTGCCCTCATCCATCTCTTCCGTTTCTGAGCCTGTCCTCGTCCATCTCTTTCGTTTCTGAGCCTGTCCTCATCCATCTCTTTCGCTAGCGTCGGAATCATCGCCCACCTCCTCACAACTTGATTTAAATATCAGAATCGGTCGTGTCAGGCCAGATACATGACCAAATGGGAAACTGAACATACCGGCTACACCAAAAACGATGCCTATTACCAGTTGAACAGAAGAGAGCAGGTCGTTGTCTTCAGACTTCGCACTGGCCACAATGGACTGAGGTACCACATATTCAACAAATTGAAGATAGGTGGTACCGACGAATGCCCGTGTGGTACCGGGAAAATGACCGCTGAGCATCTGCTGCAGAACTGCCCGACATACGAGGATCAGAGAGAGCAGATGTGGCCATCACCAGTGGAACCACAAGACAAGCTCTACGGCAGTGTCGACAGCCTCAGAATGACCGCCGCTTTTTTCGAAAAAAATAATGGTTACTGTCTGACTGCGTACGATGAAGAAGAAGAAGAAGAAGGTCGTGTCAGTATTTGCCAGTAAACAATATTCTTTGCCCAACCACATAATTAGATGCCCATAACTCATGAAGAGAACGAAATAGTAACTTCCGATGATCTAGAAATTGGTCATATAATGTTTAGTGAGTATTTAAACGCGATATGTTGATGCGTTCGAGTGGGTTATGGCGTTTTCAGATAAATTTACAAACTTTTAGAAATATAGTATAAATTAAAAAGTTTTAATTAATGTTTTATGAACAATCAGTATGCATGATTCAGAACAGAAGAAAGCGGCCAAAGATAAAGCACAGTGAATGAACTGACAGCAGTAGTAGTTGTTATCTCATAGCTGCTGAGCAAGCCTGCTCTTGGCAGCCCAATGCAATTCTTATATAGATACATGTCTTCTTCAGCTGTTTCACTGTTACGTACAGTGTTGGCAATTCCCGACAGTGCTTGTAAGAATCTTTTCCTCGCGTCCGCAAGCGCCTTGAACTCAATGAGTAAGTGTCTAGCTGTTGCATCAAGGTAAAAGCAATGTCTGCACAAGTGCAGATGCTGAGGATTCATACGGTTCAAGTGATTATTGACTCTGGTGTGTCCTGTTCGGAATTGAAAAAAATTAAACTTTGATCTCTTTTATGTAGTTTATGTCGTCATTACTTTTTGGCTGTGAAATTTTGATAAGTACACTGAGACCTGGTGTTCCCGTTGTCCACCTCAAATTGCTCTGGTATTATTCTTAATAATTCGTTTTACTATGTAGATACGGCAGTGTCTATCCATTTGTTGTTTAAAGGCTCCTGTCTTTGACAGCAGTTATAGACTCCTATTTGGCAGCGTACATTTGGGTACATCTTGAGAGCCTGTGTTTTTCCTGTGGCAGATTATGGCTGCGAATCATGGACGATTACCAAAACTTCCAGACAAAGAATACACAAATACACTAAAGAGACACCAGAATGAAAAAATCCACGCCTATAGTTTAAAAAATTAAAAAAATTAAAAAAAAAGAAGAAGAAAACAATGTGACTTTGTTTAAATGGCCTGTACTGAAAAATAAAGTTTTGAAATCTTTTCTTGTTTTATTATTTTATGTCTGCATTGACCTTAATTGGCCATGGATAATGCTCACCTGTGGATTGTTACCACGTCTTTCAGATAAAATACAACAGACCCCAGGTAGTGACGATTTGAGAGAATCGGCGAATACCATAGCTTAACCTTTATTTAGTAAGCTGGTAGGATGGTTGGTAATTGATACAGCAGCGATTTGGCTCCTGCCTTTTGTCCCAATGACAAATAGAGGTAACTGCAAGTGTTTGTGAATTGTTGCTTAATTCCGCAAAGTGTTCCATTTGTTTGGCCGTGGAGGAAGAAGCTCTTTTCTAACACCGGCAAGCGCGGACACTCAAAAAGATGGGGCTCAAGTTTCACAGATATGTGTGCACAGCCAGCACTCTGGAGTGTGTTCTGGTTGGATACTGTTCAAGTGACTGTTAAGTTGTATGTTTTGAGAGCAAAGTCGGAAAATGGTGCTTTAATCTCAGCTTTACCGGAGGTTGGTGTTGCCTTTGACATTTGAAACGGCAATGGAGATGTAGGAGATTCGGTGGCCTAGTAGTTGTAAACATGGTTTACAATCCAAAAGTCGCAGGATTGAATCCCGTTGTGCTCAGTTTGACATACCGAGAATATTGTAGTTTTTTTATGGTTTAACGGCATCCTGTTTCTGTTCACATCGTCTTGGAACGTACATCCTGACTGAGTCCGTACATTGTTTGGACCAATATCTTGTTCAGGTCAGGTCAGGTCATCCCGTAACCAGTGAGGTCACAACTCCACGCCACCCTTCTCTGTCAGCGGCCGCTGCCTGTGCCTCTTCTGGTCGGAGATTGGTCCATTCTTTTATGTTGTCCTCCCATCTATTTTTAGGACGACCTCTTCGTCGTCTGCCTTGCATCTTTACGTGCCTTTTCTTTTCGTTTAACATTTTCATTACATTTTCGGAAACAGTTCATTTGTCTGATGTGAACAAAAGAATTATTGTTTCTTATTTGCGTCTGCAGTAGGCCATTCCTTCTGTGGCTAGGTTTTGTGTGATTACTTTTGATTATTTCGTTTTCCGCTTTCCTATTTTAGTTTTACAAAAATTCACTATTATTCATGGTTAAAAATATTTAGATTTATTCCGTTAACATTCTCTTTGCAAAGAGATTCAATTTTTAAGTTTTTCGCCTTTCAGTCATAACTATATTTCTTCTTCGCGTCCTTTTTTTCCAATTATATTATTGGAATTATAATATCCAATATCAATAAGATATGTAGATCAGTCATGCTGTCAAACAGCGCCAAGGGTCTGGAAAGACTGCTCATGTCTGTTTAGAAGCACAGTGAAGCTCAGAACATTTTCATGAACATAAAAAAAAAAATCAAGACAATGTCCACTGACAAAACAGGCATGCTTCCATAGATTGCTATTAATAATGAAGAAATCGAAAATGGCACACATTTTGAATATCTCGGTTCTACCTAATCCAACGACGATGATTGTTTAAAAGAAATTAGAAGACGTTTGGCCATGGTGATGCAGAAGCTAAACAACATGCCCAATTTATGGCACAATACTAACAAGCAACTAAAACTGAAGATCCTGAGAACATGCACATTCCCTGTGGCATTGTACGGGTGCGAGACATAGATTACGACACAAATAGCAAGAAAGAAAATTGGAACGTTCGAAACAAAATGTTACAGAAGAATCCTAAAAATTCCTTGAAGAAAGCAAGTGACAAATAAAACCATCATAGAAGACCAGAGTGGTGAAGAAAACTGGCTCATAAACAATGTTATGTTTCGGAAATTGAATTTTTTTGGCCACGTCAAACGTCATGCGGACTGGAAAGAACGGTCATGGAGGGCATGGTACCTGGTAGATGTCGACCGAGGCAAAGGTGGATACAAAATATCAAGGATACTCTAAACATGAACATGGAGCAGGAGGGAAGATTGACTGCAGACCGAGATTCAGATCAGCTGGCTGTGATGAGAGCGACGTTCTGCAAAGGACATGCTACATGATGATGATGAATATCCAATTATATATAATTGGATATTATAGATACTCTGGAGAATAACCTGAAACCTGAATTGACAAGACGTCACCTCGCGAGCTACCAGGCTTCCCGTCCAGTAACACAGTCCTGGACGGTTGTCATGAAGAAAACCTTCGAGCTTCTCTCTTCAATTTCACTGTGCTCGTTGTGATGTGCTACGGTGCTGAGACATGGACACTAACAAAGCCACTGGAGGACACATTGAGAGTGACCCAGGCCTTTCTTGAGAGATGAATATTACTCTTCGTAACCAACAAATTTCCACAATTGTGACACACGATTGTCCATGGTGAATGATGCGGTAATCTATGCAGACCAAGGCTAAACATAGATGGGCAAGTCAAATGTTGTGACGAAACGATGGTCGATGGAGCATGGCGACAGCAATCTGGTACCCCCAAGATAAGAAGGGACCACGGGGAAGGCCTCCAATGCGTTGATCAAACTCCCTTGCTGTACAAAACAACTTCCAAGACGCGTCTGGAGAAGAGCTTACCATGTACTGGACAAAGTTGGAACGCGCAGCTACGCTGAGGAACGGGTTATTAAGATCAATATATATATATATATAAATAAGCTAGAAAATGCAAATACTATGGGCACATCAAGAGACACAATGGTCTCGAGAGAACAGTGATGGAAGGAAAAGAGGAAGGGGTAGACCATGAAGAGACGATGGCACCAAGATATCCAGGAATGCCTGAGTATGCCTGTAGCGGAGGCTGGAGTTTTGGCAAGGGGACGAGTTTCTTTCAGACAGAATGAGCGAGCGACCTTCTATAAAGGACTTGCTACATGAATATATATATATATATAGAAAGAGAGAGAAGAAAGAGAAAGAGAGAGAGAGAGAGAGAGAGAGAGAGAGAGAGAGAAATATATTTATGTTGTTTTTTTTCTACAATTTATATTTCAATTATATTTCAGTTATATCCGATTTACAATTACATTCTGTTTTGCTCAATTGTATATGCCTCGTACAATAAAATTTATAACTTTCTCACACTAATCAGCGGTTCACTTAGTCCTTCCCATGACATGGTAACTGATGGCGACCACGACGAAGCCTCCGTTGTTGGATACTTCCAATGTTTTAACATCAACATTAGTACTGTGCTCTGAGGACATCAGCGCTAAACCATATAAAACACCGGACGAAGAGCTTGTCTATCTAATGGTCTAGATTAACTGCAGTGGCAACTGGTCGATCAAAGCTACTAATCTTAAGACGGGAGTACTAAACGCCTAAGGGGAGATAAAACGCTGAACTTTCTGTTTTAAATACAAATCAATTTTAAGTTCACAAGTTCAACGGTTGAGAGTTACAGTGTGGGTAAAGGTCAAGGTAATAACCATTGCAGATAGTGTTGTGGTAGGTGAAGTGTTATAGAATTCCAATTAGTTTTTTTTTGTTTTATGGGTTTAAATTTCCTTAAAGGAAGTTACGTCCCTTTAAATAAGAGAAAAAAGGTTTTTTGTTATAGAAGGTCGAAAATGTATGTGTGGTCAAGTCGTTAGAACTGTATATGTGTTGTGTGTTGATCCGGTTTGTCTGCTACAAGTTGTTGTCATGAAGGGACTGGATGTGTGTTGTACCGAATGTTTCGGATTGTCTGCTCAAACTTATGATTCAGTTTGTCTGTTCCAAGACACGGTCAAACTCAGAATTGCATGTCTTCAGTTTGTCTGCTAAAAGTCGTGATCATACTCAGGATTGTAGGTATTCAGTTTGTCTATTCCAAGTTGCGATCATACTCAGGATTGTATGTCTTGAGTTTGTCTGTTTCAAGTTGCATCATACTCAGGATTGCATGTCTTCAGTTTGTCTGCTCAAATATTTGGTCCTACTCAGGATTGTATGTTTTCAGTTTGTTTGATAAAAGCTGTGGCCATACTCAGGATTGTATGTTTTCAGTTTGTCTGCTAAAAGATGTTGGCATATTGAGGTGCAGTGTGCTTCTGTAAGTCTGCTATAAATTGCGGCTGTACTCCCATACTCTGGACTGTAGTGCGAGAAGAGACATTGCAACCACCACCAGCACTATCATCATTATCAGCATCATCATCAACATCGCCACCACCACCACTATCTCCATCATCATCACAATCATCATTATCACCATCACCATCATTATCATCATCTTCGCCATCATCATCATCGTCACCACCAATATCACCACTATCACTATCACCAACATCATCAATATCGCCACCACCAATACCACTACAATCACCATCCTCATCATCAGCAGTAACAACAACAACTCCTCTCACAAAATGTATATGGTCTCTATCCTTGAGGATGAGAAGGCTCTAATGTCTCATCTCTACAGTTTCCATTTTGAATTGTTTATTGCCCATCTCCCACGTCCCGATACATGTCCTACCTGCCATCATACAAGGTCGCCCCCTAGGAAGGATGTTCAAGAAGTGTCTGGTGACCAGCCACAACAACCGTTTTCGTTGTTCGTTCTAGTGTTATCTACTTATATTTCCCTTATAAATGTGGCTTTTTGGATCTGGTTTTCCCCGTTAACATACAGGATTAACCTTGAACTAAGTTGTAGAGTCATGCTGTCACCACGCTCTTCTCATGCTGCGGGCAGTCTTGGCAAATATGTCCTACTGTGTAGTATTTGTTCTTCTCCACAACGACACGCATGTGTGTCCGATTTGTAATCTCCTAAGACATATTGTGCCTGAATCTGTGGTAGTCAGTTTGCAGTCTTTCTGGATGGCGTTAGTCGTGTTGTTGTTCTTGTTATTGTTGTTGTTGTTCGAGCGTGTTGTTAGATTGGACAGCAACAGACTCCCTCTGCAAGCGTTTATGTGGTCACCATCTGGCAGCAGGGAAAGAGGAAGACCGAAAGAAACTCTCCACAGAACAATCGTCAGAGAAGGTTCCACTATGGGCTTGAACAACATACATGAACTAACAAGAGTGAACTATCACTATCACCCTCATCACAGTCATCATCATCATCAAGAGAGAGAGAGAGAGAGAGAGAGAGAGAGAGAGATAACTAACATACAGATAAAACTGGAGAGTACTGGTTTCTGCCTTTTGTGCCGTGTATGTCACTTGAAGAACATTGATTGATTAATTGTTTTTGGGGATCGATAAGCGAGTGGTTGGGTGAAGGGAGGGGGAAATATGTCACTGTGGTCGAGAGGTAAGGCACTGGCCTCTGAATATTGTGAACGGAATCGGTTTGCGGTCGAACCCTGCAAGCGTTTATCAGATAGATGATGTAGCATGTCCTCCAGGCCTGCAAACTCCATTAGAGGAGCAAATTGACATCAGGGCCGACTCCAGTACATGGCAAGGATATATTATGGGGTGATGAGAATAATTTGAGAATGAATTTATGAATGAAAAAGATGAGATTATTTGAGAAGGAACGGCGATATAAGATAATCCCAAAGTCACTCGCACCAAGTGAAGCATGGGAGCACCACCACCTTTATTAGAAGCCTGTATCAGAGAATATGCAGTAGCAATGGTTTACATGATAAGGTTGTTAGCCCCATGGACGAACCACTTTAGTCGTATTTTAAGACATAAGTTATGAACCACAGCAAAGAGATGATGACCTCAACATCAGACGGTTTTGTTTTAATAATGTGATGTGCGCTGTATTTGGATTATAGTGAGGAAGATTTAAGCGCTGGTCATCAATCTCACTCTTATCCCGAGTTACCTTGGGTCAGTGGCAAGACTATTGGTCAAGACGACTGGAAGTAACTCAGGATGCAGGCACTCTGGTCTTACCTCCCGTGAGACCAGGAGTCGCTTGAAACTTGCGGGGGTTCGATCGCCCACCGCTCATCACTGTGATTGCCGAATGCCTTAACCTCTTGACTACAGCGACCCCATATTTTAGGACATACTATCAAAGCCAAAGAGTAAAGGTTTGTCCCATAGTAGTTAAACTACTGTCGGAGAATGAAATTGTTAAAGACTTCAGTATACTAAGTCTAGGTTTGTCCGTACCACGTCACGCCACTGGGTCAAGACAGCACAGTACGAGATAGTGCAAATCGCTCTCACTTAAATTGAATTAAAGCGCAAGACACAGTGCCAGACCCAAGACGACAAGCGAAAAATCTTTTATTCTGTTGCTGTCGCCATTTTCGCTTGCAAGAGGGCAATTAATTGATTGATTTCCTCCACTACTAAATGATAGAGTCTCATTGGTAGACAGGCCTAGATAAATAGAAATATAGCTATATAGATAGAAATATATATATATTTATTGACAGACAGATAGACAGGCACACAGATAAGCAGATATATATATATATATATATATATATATATATATATATATATATATATAATATATATATATATATATATATATATATAAATATACAGGTAGGTAGGTAGGTAGGTAGGTAGATAGGTAGGTAAGTAGATAGGTAGGTAGACAAGTCAGACACGACATACAGACACACTTAGGTAGGTAAGAAAGTAGGTAGGTAGGAGGATAGGCGGGTTTTATTTTTGGTAGATGGATAGATAGATGGATGAATAAATGAATGAATGGATGGATAAATGAATGGACGGATGAATATATATATACATATATATATATATATATATATATATATATATATATATATGTAGATAGATAGCTAGATAGGTAGTTCGATAGGTAGGTAGTTCGATAGGTAGGTAGGTAGGTAGGTAGGTAGGTAGGTAGGTAGGTAGGTAGGTAGGTAGGTAGGTAGGTAGGTAGGTAGATAGATAGATAGATAGATAGATAGATAGATAGATAGATAGATAGATAGATAGATAGATAGATAGATAGATAGATAGATAGATAGATAGATAGATAGATAGATAGATAGATAGATAGATAGATAGAAAGATAGAAAGATAGAAAGATAGAAAGATAGAAAGATAGAAAGATAGATAGATAGATAGATAGATAGATAGATAGATAGATAGATTGATAGATTGATAGATTGATAGATTGATAGATTGATAGATTTATAAATTGATAGATTGATAGATTGATAGATTGATAGATAGATAGATAGATAGATAGATAGATAGATAGATAGATAGATAGATAGATAGATAGCTAGACAGACAGACAGACAAACAGACAGACAGACGGATAGACGGATGGACGGATGGACGGACGGACGGACAGATAGATAGATAGATAGATAGATAGATAGATAGATAGATAGATAGATAGATAGATAGATAGATAGATAGATAGATAGATAGATAGATAGATAGATAGATAGATAGATAGATAGATAGATATATAGATAGATACTCACAGAGTTGATCTTCCTGACTGCATTCGAGAGATCCTCAAAATCTGAGTGTGAAGGGTCTGTATCTTGAAGAAGCTCGCTGAGATACTTGCCATAATCAGCTATTCGGGCCACCTGCATTAGACAAGACAATGCAGGCTTTGAAACATGAGCGAACACAGACACATGTAGCATGATCTAACGCTATGCTTTGTACAATGGTAAGTTTCATAACATCTGAAGAGGAGAAATGTAGAACACCTCTTCCTAGGTTAATTTTTTGGGGGATTTTTTTAAAGTAGTTTTTTGGTTCGCCTTATTTCTCAATTCTCCAATGCGGTTTGCGTTGCACCGCGATTTTTATTTTGCGCCTGTCGGCCCAGTGCATCCGAGTTCGGCACGCATTTTATGTAAGGATCTGCTTCGTTCTGCATTCTCTAAGGGTTTACTTCCCCGGGGTAACGGCCGGTTTTGTGATGGTGATCCAAGCCTGCCCCTTCGAGTTGTGAGCAGTTTCACTGAACCACTAGCCCACGCCGTTCCATATGCCAGATCAATGAATTGTACTGGCTATATATACGCTCCAGCCGACTTAACTGTATATTGCAATTTGGAATACGATTTTGGAATGACAATTTTGGACTGAGTGAGTTAGCTGGACGTCTAGCGCCATGAGATTTTAAAAAACACTTAATCAGTGACAGCAGTTAACAACCTTTCTCGACCTTTCATTACCCTGTTATACATTTTGAGATTATTTTCAGGTTTTAAGGAGCCTATAATGTCATTTTTCAGGACGTCCAGGAAGTCTATAATTTCAGATTTCAGGGAGTCTATAATTTCAGGTTTCATAGAGTCTATAATTTTAGGTTTCATGGAGTTTATAATTTCAGGTTTGATGGAGCACATAGTATTATAATTTCATGGATCCTCTAATTTTCTGATTTCACAGATCATTTAATTTTCTGGTTTCACGTATCACCTTTTTTCTAGTTTCATGGATCACCTAATTTTCTAGTTTCACAGATCACCTAATTTTCTGGAGATCTGTGAGATCACCGTTTTCTAGTTTCATAGATCACCTAATTTTCTAGTTTCACAGATCACATAATTTTCTAATATCACAGAGAACCTAATTTTCTATTTTCATGGATCATCTAATTTTCTGATTTCACAGATCATCTAATTTTCTGATTTCACAGATCATCTACATTTCTGATTTCACAGATCCCCTAATTTTCTGGTATCATAGAGTACATAATTTTCGGGGCATCGAAGAAACTGCACTATCATTCAAATGCCGCAATCGGGGTTCATGTGATACACTTCCTTGGCAACAGATGAACGCGGCAAACGGGATTGTTGCCCTGTCTACTGACCTATACAGATTGTGTGTGACTGGGAAATGTACACAGGTCAGCGGAGTCAGCGTGGCCTAGGGTAAAACCCGTTCCGTTTACACAACCCCAACGTTCCGTGTTCGAATCCCACCGTGTCCAACTCGGCAGCAGACTCGGAGTTTTGTTGTTCTAATTCCCGCCAAAATAGGTTGGCGGTTGTGAGGAGCGACATGCTACTTACTTTTTTATGTTTATTTCACGCCCACGGAACCGCCCACCTATGATCTAAGTCCGCTCTGGTACACTATATCAAAGGATCTAAATGCAAACAAGACGTGTTGGTCTTCCTCACATACGGCATACCTGCCGGATCAGCACCGAAGATAATGTAATTTTTTTTTAATGTGAATGTAATGTGCCAAACGGAAGTCAAAATGGGATTTTCCATGACAACACTAGTAAACAAACAATGAGGAGCGTATGGCAGTACATTAATTTTTTTTTTAATTAAAAAAAAAAATTGAGGACATGTATCTTTCGAATGCCAAATAAGAACCTTAATGATAAACAGTAAAGATAACCATAGAAAAAGTATAGGCGCTTGCCTCGCCAGAAACGAAATAGTGAAACGATGTGGTTTCAAATCCCAGAAGATTCAAGTATCTCGTCGTCTCAAAGAACGTTAGACCAGCGCCTAGTCATTTTGGAAATTGGCGAAAAACATGGAGATCCTGCGTACACGCTGTCCACGTAAAATAACCTTTGGCAGTTGACAAACGACAAGAGTGGCTGTTAGCCGCGTTCCGGGCAATATTCTAAACAATAGTAATGAAATGTCTACCCAATACGGAATCTACTCTCCCCCAAACTAGAAACCGTAAGAAGGAAACATTGCAAAATAAAGAACGAGCTACGGATGTATTCCGGCTTCTTGGCAGAAGGCATCACCTGTATGAATACCAGGATTCAAGTACTCTAAGTTGCACCTGACCCAGACTTCAGCCTTCGTATTCTATTTAAGACAATCTTTATAAAACTTGTTTTTTAACCCAGAAGATTGTTTCGAACTAAGCTTGCATTTCGTCTGTGTGAAAGGATGTGTGATAGAATGTGTTGGGATAAATCTTCAATTCTCGAAGGTTTAGATGGCACCGTTTGTTGCCATCATTTCTTCTTTTGCCATCTTCGCTTGCGATAGGCAGCTAGTTTTATAATAATAGTTGCCATCTACTGCACAGCGGAGTGGTTAGCGCTCTGGCTTCGCATCTGAGTGGTCCTGGGTTCATTCTCGAGTTGAGGCGGTAATTTTTTTCCAGACCGCAATGGCCACCGGGTCAACCCTGGCTTAAAATGGGTACGGGTTAAGACCGGGAAGTAAAAGCGGCGAGGGAGAGGAGATGGCTACCGCCCTCATATAGCCGAGCCTTTGAAATGTGAGATCGCTAACACCTCAGACCCCTACCGCAGTAATGGCATGAGTTACTTTACTTTACTTTTACATCTACGATGTGCAAGGCAGACGACGAAGAGGCCGTCCTAAAAAAACAAAAAGGTGGGAGGACAACATAGAAGAATGAACCAATCTCCGACCAGAAGAGGCACAGGCAGCGACCAGAAGAGGCACAGGCAGCGAACAGAAGAGGCACATGCAGCGACCAGAAGAGGCACAGGCAGCGACCAGAAGAGGCACAGGCAGCGACCAGAAGAGGCACAGGCAGCGACCAGAAGAGGCACAGGCAGCGACCAGAAGAGGCACAGGCAGCGACCAGAAGAGGCACAGGCAGCGACCGCTGACAGAAAAGGGTTGCGTGGAGTTGTGAGGGTGTCGTCATGTGTGTCCAAAAGACATCACCGATTACGATGTTGATGACCTGACCTGACCATCTACGATGTACTCTCTTGTTTTAGTTCATAATGGATGCGGCTAGCCCACGGATTTGACTGAAATTCACGCTCGTTGACGACTTGCACTTGTGTCCACGGAAACGTGTTGTGATTTTCCATTTGGATGGGTTAGTTATAACATTCTATGGTGCTTTCCCTTCGACTATTCCGGCATGGTCTTCGGCTATTTGTAATAGTGAATCCGGTTACCCTGAGTCGTATTTTCACGGTTCAGTGCACACGGCTGAACTTCATGAGATTGGCGTTCTGTTTGCTGAGAATTCCGATTTTGGTGTGACTGGGAAATGTACACACGGACCAATAATGGACAAACACATCGCCTTGGTTAATGTATGTCCATGATGCATCGCTCACACGGTGAGTGATGTTGTCGAGAGGTAAGACACTCTCCTCTGAAAGCGATGAACGGAAACGTGGGCGATCGAATCCCGAAAGTTACAAGCGACTCTCGTCTCAAGGGAGATGGGAGCAGAATGCCTGCATCTTGAGTTACCTGCAGTCGTCTTGACTTATTTTTTGCCACTGAACCAAAGTAACTCTTGACCAGAGAGTGAGGTTGATGATCAGCTTGTTTTCTTCCTCACTTTAATCTTCCTTTAATCTTCCTCACTTTAATCCTCACTTTAATACAGCGCAAGTTTCATCATCAAGACAAAACCCTATAATGATGTCGCTACTATCTCTTGCGATGGGTAACTAACTTACTAGCAATATACTATCAGTGTGGCAGTGGTGCAATTAAGGCTTCTGTCATAATGGGTTTTTCTTCCTGCGGCTAAAACTGCACCACAGGGGAAAATCTGACATCAGCATTAGTGAACAGGACATGACTAAGATGCAAGTGGTGGGTGGCCCTTTCAACAGGCTGTACTAGTGTAGTCTGTCTGCGAAAATAGGGTTCGCGCAGTGCGAAGGTAAACCAGGTACCCTCTCCCCACACCCCCTCCCCACCAAAACCAGCTGAAACCGGTTACGTTTTGCTGAAAGGCACAGATATACTAGAAAAGTTCAGTAAATAATAATAGCCTAACAGGCTATGGGTCTACTTTGCCCTCGTGTTTCAGTCTTTTAAAATGGTCTCTCACATCGGTTAATCACCCTCTGCGGCACTTGTCCCAACACAGCAGAGTAATATGCTACTCGAGCCTAGCCAGCTAAACAGAAAATCCTCATCCCGGCTACATTCAGCTCACTCCAGAGCTGGGACCTGCACAGGGCCATCCACCCCTGTAGTAGTACAGGTCGACTAAGACAAGATGTAAACTACGAATGAAGGCTGATGAAGAAGACAAAGAAGAACAAAAAAGTCTTCCTGGTAACATCAATAGAAGTGTTATTGCTGTTGTTCGGAGCTAACTCCTGTTCGTGTTTCTGTTGATGTAGGTTACAGTGGCTCTTCTTACATCCAGAGATGTATTTCAGAAGGTAAGCAATGGTCATCCTGTCTGTAGTGCAATACGAGGCTGTCCAGTAAGCTGACCACCACGAGGATGATAGTGCAGATGCCTACCTAGTTGGCCAGGATGCTGTAAGACAGCTTGTTCTCAGGTACGTCTGCGAAAACGGGATTATAGATCTTATACCTGGAGTTATTGCTGACCTACATATGATAATGTGCATAAAAAGGCAGGACATGGTGAGAAATGAAAACCTATGGGAAAGGAGTCATCAGCAGCCACTGGAACAACAAACTAAGCAAAGAAAATGAGGCTGGATAGGACCTTCGCAAACGAAACCACGGTCCAACATAGCCAGACAGTTTCTTACATGGAAACCTCAAGGAAAGAGAGAGAGAGGTAGACAAACAGATACATGGAAAAGAGAATGTAGAAGGAACTAAGATTACATGATCACACCTAGCGAGAGGCAGAAAATGCAGCCCAGGACAGCGCATGCTAGTGGTGTGTTGTCAATCGCCTATGCACCTAGAGCTTTGATTGATAGATTGATTGATTATTTGATTATGGGTGCACTTTTTTCCATCGCAGGTATCATAACATATTGCGTCTTTGCTGTACAGTTTCAATAAGGAGATTGTTGTTGTTTAATGTCCACAATAAGTAAGTTTACTTGTTTAATGTCCACAATAAGTAAGTTTACTTGTTTAATGTCCACAATAAGTAAGTTTACTTGTTTAATGTCCACAATAAGTAAGTTTACTTGTTTAATGTCCACAATAAGTAAGTTTACTTATTTAATGTCCACAATGAGTAAGTGTACTTGTTTAATGTCCACAATGAGTAAGTGTACTTGTTTAATGTCCACAATAAGTAAGTTTACTTGTTTAATGTCCACAATAAGTACGTTTACTTGTTTAATGTCCACAATAAGTAAGTTTACTTGTTTAATGTCCACAATAAGTAAGTTTACTTGTTTAATGTCCACAATAAGTAAGTTTACTTGTTTAATGTCCACAATAAGTAAGTTTACTTGTTTAATGTCTACAATGAGTAAGTTTACTCTTTTTAACGCCTTGGAAATTGCGCTAATTTGCGGGTTGCATTACCTTATGTCATTTCTCGATCGTGCTAATGAAGGTGGACCGACTCCTCCAGGTGGTTGTGCTATGCTTGAATTCATCTACATTTCATTCCCTACTACGG
The DNA here is from genome assembly GCA_036924085.1 of Ariolimax columbianus. Taxonomy (NCBI): domain Eukaryota; kingdom Metazoa; phylum Mollusca; class Gastropoda; order Stylommatophora; family Arionidae; genus Ariolimax; species Ariolimax columbianus. The sequence goes on along the minus strand of JAVGWX010000011.1, from coordinate 23,914,474 downwards.
GATTGGGTTAATCCCGCTTCTCGTTAGCTAAACTGCCATAAAACAGACTTTTTGAAAGTGAGCGGTCTTGGTCAGTATAAAACGCCTGATCCTGACTAACGTTCCACAACTTTCACACGCACCCTCAGGGTGAGACCCTTCCATTGCTATTTGGTTGGGCTGGCTTCAGAGAGCGCACAAACCTAGTATAGGTACATTCAGACGCCCACATACATCCAAGCACTGGTTTATGCGTCTTAATATCGCCCTATTGACTACGGTCTGGTGTGGAATAGGCGTGCCTCCGCCAGTAGGAACTAGTGAGGCAAACACGTAAAATAAAAAATAATACGTTGTCCGATTAGAATGTTTTGCCTGACCATACGTCAGCCTTCTGTTCCCTTAATAACGACATATCACATTCGCAGTTGTATTTTGAACCGCGTTTATTGTATTCTACCTGCACAGCGCTCGTATACACATACGTTTTTGGCTGGGTTTCCGTAAGCTTATGCTGGGCTTACATGGGTTTAGGCTTGGGTTTATTGGTTTATATGGGCTTATATTGTACTATGTGAGCGCCTGGTCTGTAACACGGTTTTGGTAGGATTCATTTTGATACACGAAGGTCTAGATTTTGTCTTTCATTGCGTGGACCTATTGTAAAGTTTCTTTAACGTTTTTTTTTTCGTATTATTTTCTATGAGGCCAGTTTGTTTATGAGGGGGAGGTGTCAGTTTCTATTCGTCTCTGCCATTCATTCACTTCCAGAATGTCAGGTGTCCATTTGCAGCTGTACCATTCTTCATCTTCCTCTTCTTCTTCTTTTTCTTCTTCTTCGAAGTTTGCGTTTAATCTCCTGCTACCAAGCTCTGAAAAAGGCCTTGCAACTAGTAGAATATAGTCTGGAGAACCGAATGCGTTGTATCGTAGTTTACAGATTGACTGCGATATTTGCTTCTTTTGTTCTGACACATCCGACGTCAGCATGGCATTTTTGGGTACCGGTTTAGAGCTTTCTTTTCGATCCATGCTCCTTAGGCAGTCTGTCGTGTTGCAGTCTGTTATCCAGGATGGAGGCGGAGAAGGATCATGACAGTTCGGGGTGGCTGGCGCTGACGCTAGCACTCAGCTTTGGGTTGGAAGACAGTCCAGTTCGTGCACTGATCAGCCTAGAGTCCATTGACATGAGTTGAACCTCAAACCTATGGCGAATATAGCCAGTGCTCTACCACTACGCTAATGAGATTAAGTGTCTCTGTAGCATAGCGGCAGAGTGCTCGCTATTCGTGGCAAAGGTATTTGGTTTGACGCCGTTATTGGTACGCTTTAGTGGACACAGTTGTACATGCGTACTTGGCTTACTGTTGGGTAAGGAAAGGCATTGTTGAAAGGAGAAAAAAACGGTCAAACAACGAAGTCTCTAGCACATCATCCACTACATCAGTGCGAGTTTTAGGACTCAGTTCAGTTCAGTTGACATCTCCATAGTCAAGATCGAATACAATAGCACTTATCTCTGAAGAAACCATAGTGCGAAGTGGCGAGATTTCTTCTTCTTCTTCTTCTTCTTCTTCTTCGTACGCAGTCAGACAGTAACCATTATTTTTTCGAAAAAAGCGGCGGTCATTCTGAGGCTCTCGCAACTGCCATAGAGCTTGTCTTGCAGTTCCACTGGTAATGGCCACATCTGCTCTCTCTGATCCTCGTATGTCGGGCAGTTCTGCAGCAGATGTTCAGCGGTCATTTTACCAGTACCGCACGGGCATTCGTCGGTACACCCTATCTTCAATTTGTTGAATAGGTGGTACCTCAGTCTGTTGTGGCCAGTGCGAAGTCTTAAGACAACGACCTGCTCTCTTCGGTTCAACTGGTAATAGGCATCGTTTTTGGTGTAACCAGTATGTTCGGTTTCCCATTTGTTCATGTATCTGGCTTTGATAAGCCGTTTTGACTCTTCGTACGTCATACTGGTATCTGTTTGTGGTAGTCTTGCACCTTCTTTTGCCAGTCTGTCTGCCTCCTCGTTGCCTTGGATGTTGCAGTGTGACGGAACCCACTGTACCACTACCCTTTTTGGTGCGGACTGCTGGCACAGTTTGCAGAGTGCTGCTCTTAAGTCATTAAGCTCAGTGTTTTTCTGGCTTTTTAGCGCTGTGACTACGGAGAGAGCATCTGTCAGCAGGACTATATGGCTCTCATTTTCACTGTGTGTCACCATTTCTTCCACTACCGCCCTCGGTGCCTCTGCCTCCGCTCTGAAATTGCTTGTGTACTTACCAGTAGCGAGTGACAGTGTTATTTGTCTGCCATTTGGTAGGTTCAGGAATGCTCCTGCCCCTCCGTTCTGTGTAGTGTTTGTTACAGAACCGTCGGTGTATGCATGGGTCCAGTCCATGCTTGGGTAGCTTTTCGTTATGAAGCTTAGGGTAGTATCTCTTTTTCTTTTTCAGTCTGGCAGTTTTTGTTTGCAATACCTGGTATATTTTCTACCACTTCTGGAAATATATCCTGCCTCCAGGTAGGTTTTCGTACAGTAGTGATGGGTTTTGGTGTTGTTAGTGCGTTTATGGGATCTTCGTGCATCTTTTCTTTGGCTATTTCTGCAAAGTTTCTCCGCTTTAGTTTCCCATTTCCCAAATTGTTTAGTCTCTGGTGCATTGGATGGTCAGTCAGTCTTCGGAGTTTCTCTGACTGCAGCTGGGCTCTGCAGTCTCTTCTATCGGTCATGGATTGCAGTTTTGTGATCTTTTCAAGTTCTACAATTGGCGTTGACTTCATGCCTCATGTTATAATTTTCATGGCTTGGTTTTGAAGTTTGTTAACTTTATCGAAGTTCGCCTTTGCTGCTGTTGTCCATGCCGCAATGCCATACTCGAGAACTGGTCTCACTCTTCCAGTATACAGTTTCTTTAGTATGCCTTCGTCTGCTCCCCAGCTTGTGCCAGCAAGTTTCCTCATGATTGCCATTCTTTCTCTGGCTTTCATTCGGTTTCTCTCGATCTGACTTTTCCATGTCATGCGCCGATCAAATGTGACTCCCAGATAGGTTGGGTTGTCGTTTGGCTGCAGGAATTTGCCATTTAGACTTAATTTGGTACTTTGGAGTTTTAATGAAAGCGAGAATATTGTGCATGTGGTTTTCTCCTCGTTTATTTTGACCAGCCATGAGTTCGCCCACTCTTCCAGCGATGTTACGGCCGTCTGCATCCGATTTCTTGCTATGGTGAGATTCTTTTCAGAGGTCCACATAGCCAGATCGTCTGCAAACATTGAGCTATGGACTCTTCTTGGTATATTCTCTGTAATATCGTTTATATATACCAGGAAGAGTGTGGGTGACAATACTCCCCCTTGGGGTACTCCCTGCTCGAGTGTCACCTTTTTGCTCATCTGCCCTTGTACTTGGACTCTGGCCGTTCTTTGTTTGAGGTAGTGGTTGATCCACTTGTACATCTTCCCACCGACATCACTTCTTCTTAGCTTGACTCTAAGTCCATCCTTCCAGACTTTGTCAAATGCCTTTTCCAGATCCACCCAAACAGCTACTGTGTGTTTCTGTGCCTGGTAGGCATCTTCTATCTCCTGGGCTATGAGGATGACCTGGTCCTCAGTGGATCTGTGCTGTCTGAAGCCGGCTTGCTGTGGAATTAGTATTCGTTTTTCTTCCAGATGCCACATCAGTCTGGGGTTTATCATCCGTTCCATCAGCTTGCCGACACAGCTCAGTAGTCTGATGGGCCTGTATCCATTTGGATCTGTTTTATCCTTTCCTGTTTTTGGTACTGGTACCAGTATTGCGTCTTTCCATGCCTGGGGTACAATACCCCTTTTCCAGCTTTGGTTCAGGACTGATAGTAATTTCCTCTTCGCTGTTTGGCCCAGCACCATCAGCATTTCGTTTGTGATCCCGTCTTTTCCGGGAGATTTCCTTTTCTTTAGTGTTCTCATAGCCTCTTCCATTTCGCGCATTGTTAGTTTGGCCATCATGTGCTCTTCAGGAGTCGTATTTATGTTTTCGTGTCCCTTTAGCTCTTCGCTAATGTCTGTATGCTTATCTGCAGGGACCTCGATGTGGTTTGCTCTGGCATAGTGATCGACAAAGGCGTTAGCGGCTTTCTTAACTGTGATCAAGTTCTCGCCCTGCTTGATAGTAATTTGTTTATTTGACGGGGTTTCGTCGTTCATGGCTCTGACTAGCTTCCATAGCTTGTTCCCGTCTTTGTCCAGGTTTAGACTTTCCGTTTTATTTTTCCAGCTTTCTCTTGCTGTTTGCCTGAGAGTGTGTTTGTACTTCGCCGCGGCGGCTTTGAGGGCGATGTTTGCCTCCATGGATTTTTCTCGCTCTGCCATGTTCCTAGCATTTGTTACTGCATCTTCCACTTTCTGCAACTCATGGCGAGATTTCGAATACCACAAGTTTCAAACCGACTCTGGTCTCAAGGGAGGTCAGACCAGCATCTAGTCATAGTGGAGATACGATAAAATGGACGGAACTCCCGTGTACAAGTTATGGACGTAGAAGAACTTTTTGCAGCTCAAAATCTAACCTATCGCTGTACTAAACCCAGAAGGATCCCAAATAATCTTCTTCAGTACGCCCCGGATGTGAGGAGAGCCACTGTAACCCGCCACCAAAGAAAGTCGCTAAGAATACAAAACTCGAACATAGTGACATTATCAACAACAACACAATATATGTAGAGAGAAGCAGAGATAGAGAGAGAGTGAGAGAGAAGCAGATATATATATATATATAAAGAGAGAGAGTGAGACAGACAGAGCAAGTGAGAGAGAGATAGAGATCGAAAGAGAGAGATAGATAGATAGAGAGAGAAAGAGAGTTAAAACAGTCATAAGCGATGGCTATATGTATATATTTATCCGTCTTTCGTGTGTTTCTATTCCCTTACAGTATGTATGTGTATATATATATGTGTATGTATCAATGAAATGCCCACCCTCCCCCCACCCCTTTTCTCAAGAAGTACAAGGCTTCAAGAAATACATAACATGCCCTCAAATGTTGACATGTCGTACATATCTGCTAGCGTTTATAGGGCTTACAGTTTCTGCAGGATTTAGTAGACCCTGCCCCATGCATAACCCTCCTCAGGCTAAATTGCTACTATTCTTTATTAGTATTTCAGGCTCCGGTAACATTCAGGCAATATGTGGGATACAGATGAGTAAAAAACACAATTACAAATATAAACACAATTCAAGTCAGGTCATCCCGTAACCGGTGAGGTCGTTGGGGCACACATGAAGACATCCTCACAACGCCACGCCACCCTGCTCTGTCAGTTGCCGCTGCCTGTGACTCTTCTGGTCGGAAATTGGTCCCTTCTTTTCTGTTGTCCTCCCATCTATTTTTGGGACCGCCTCTTCGTCATCTGCCTTGCACCTTTCCGTGGAGGATCGTATTTGCAAGACCATTTGATCTCGATATGTGACCGTACCAAGCGAGTTTCCTTCTTTTGACAGTTGCCAAGAGGTCTTCAAAAGGCCCTATTGCTGTTGTAATTCTATCTCGTACTTCCTCATTTGTAACTCGATCTTTGTACGTGACGTTTAAACGTTTTCGGAAACATCCCATCTCCAAGGCATGTATCCTTCATTGAAGGTCAGCTGTAACTATCCATGTCTCACAAGCATAGAGGAATATTGACAGGACCAGTGTACGCATTAATCTGATTTTCGTGCGTAGTGCTAACCATTTATCTTGCCAGATTTTGTTAATTCGTGCACTTCGTGCAACCATAATTTGCATATGCATCATTTTGCCTTTGTCATCTTCATCTTCAAACACAATTACAAACACACACGTAATTTCAAACACAATAACAATTGCAAGCAGAATTACATACAGAAACTCCCAATTACAAACATAAATGCGATTACATACACAAATACACAATTACAAACACAACCACACAATTAAAAATACTCACGTAAGTGCAAACACATACACACAATTACAAACAGAATTATAAACACAAACACGATTATATACACAAATACACAATTACAAACAAACACATAATTACAAACACAAACACAAACACAATTACAAACACACCACTGCAAAACACAAACACAAATACAAACACAACTACAGATAAATACACGAGTAAAAACAAACATACGATGACAAACACTTAATTGCGAATACAAATGCACACACACACACACACACACACACACACACAAACAGACACACAGAAGAGAGAGAATAAAACAGAGAGAGAGAGAGAGAGATTCTGAACAAACAGTGAGCCGAAAGTACTCTCGTGTTCTCATTGTCTACGCAACTAATTACCATAACATCTTTGCGACTTACCTGTAAGAAGACAAACACGCCCAATCACGCTACCTAGTCATCATCTTTAACCTTATCCACTGAACCAACAACTTCACCTGAGCCTGGAACTCCTGGACATGAAATCGGCTTAATAAAAAGTATTTTCAATCCTGGAAGGTTGCAAGGGGAGGTCAGTCACACAAACTTTGCTACGCACGTACGCCTGAACATAAAAATGTACCTCTTTCTGTAATCATCTCTCGCTCTCTCTTCCTTTTACAGTCACTAACTCTATGAATATTTGTAATTATTATCTAAACAGTGCCTCACCCTTCGATGTTCTAGTTCTGTCATTTTATATTCGTGTTTTTAGCGAGGCATGAACAAAGCAAAAAAAGGCGGCATTTACCGATGTAAGTGAAGTGGGTACGTGATAGTAGTTAATGAACAGATACGGTAGAGTGGTGGACAGGAAAGAAAGATGGGGTATACAGATTAAGGGGTAAAGAAGACATGAATGTTGGTGAATGCCCACAATCAATACGTTTACTATTTTGTGTTTCCTGGAAGGGAGTGAAGTGGTGGGTTGCAGTAGTTTTCATAATACTCCAAGCGTGCTAATGAAGGTTGACGGGGTCCTCACGGCTGTTGTATTACGCTTGGCTTCATCTGCTTGTCGTCCAACACCCCACCCCCTCTCCGCCACCCCTTTCCCTGAAACATACTGGTCAGACTATTTTAGTCTGGGTCAGGTGAACCATACTAGTTAGACTATGTTAGTCAGGGTCAGGCGAACCTTACTGGTCAGACTATGTTAGTCAGGGTCAGGCGAACCATACTGGTGAGACTATGTTAGTCAGGGTCAGGTGAACCATACTGATCAGACTATGTTAGTCAGGGTCAGGTGAACCATACTGGTGAAACTATGTTAGTCAGGGTCAGGTGAACCATACTGGTGAGACTATGTTAGTCATGGTCAGGTGAAATATACTGATCAGACTCTATTAGTCAGGGTCAGGTGAAACATACTGGTCAGATTAGGTTATTCAGGGTCAATTGAAACATACTGGTCAGATTATGTTAGTCAGGGTCAAGTGAAACATACTGGTCAGATTATGTTAGTCAGGGTCAAGTGAAACATGCTGGTAAGATTCTGTTAGTCAGGGTCAAGTGAAACATACTGGTCAGATTATGTTAGTCATGGTCAAGTGAAACATACTGGTCGGATTATGTTAGTCAGGGTTAAGTGAAACATACTGGTCAGATTATGTTAGTCAGGGTCAAGTGAAACATACTGGTCAGATTATGTTAGTCAGGGTCAAGTGAAACATACTGGTAAGATTATGTTACTCAGGGTCAAGCGAAACATACTGATCAATTCCCACCTCACTACCAAGTAGTTCTCCCTGGAAACAGGCTGTTTCATGGCAGCCTAGCTAACGAGGTAGGGATAGCCACTGTCATCTCATAATGGATAGCTTACTAAGTAGCTCAACATTGCACTACAGCCAGGAAGACACCGGTCTACCTTCTCGTGCCAGCTTTGGTATGAGGAGAACCACTGTAATCCTCCACCGCAGAAAGTCACCAAGAGTGCCTAACTCAAGAACAAGTGGTATTAGCAACAACAACAACCCTTAGCACTTCAAACCTATTTTCCTTCCTGAATCTATTATCAATTACGAGTCTATTATCTTTTGTGAATCTATTATTTTTCTGAATATATTATCCTTTCCGAAAATATTTTCCTTTATGAATATTTTATCATTTCCTAATATATTATCCTTTCTGAATCTATGATTTTTTCTGAATCTACTAACCTTTATTAATCTATTTTCTTTTCCGAATTTATTATCCTTTGTTAATCTATTGTCCTTTATGAAGCTATTATTCTTTAGGAATCTATTTTCCTTTTCGAATATATTACCTTTTTTGAATCTGTTATCCTATCTGAATCTATTTTCCTTTCCGAATTTATTATCCTTTGTTAATCTATTATCCTTTGTCAATCTATTATCCTTTATGAATCTATTATTCTTTCCGAATATATTATCCTTTATAAATTTATAATCTTTTCCTAATATATTATCTTTTCTGAATCTATTATCCTTTGTGAATCTATTTTCCTTTCCGAATCTATTATTCTTTGTGAATCTATTTTCTTTTCCGAATATATTATACTCTCTGTATCTATTATCCTCTCTGAATCTATTATTCTTTCGAGAAATACTTTACCACCTCCCACCCCTTATCCCTCCTGGACTAACTAACACAGTCAAAACGATTTACGTGCCATCAACAAAGACGCAGTTGCAGCTAAATTTATTTTTTTAAAGAAAGAAACTTGAAATGCAACATATAATCAGGTATTTCTTTTAAATACTTTCGTTTCTGTAATGTCTTACTACAATATCAGATGCCAGTTTAGACATTTGATTACTATGTGTTTTGGCACAATCATTTAAAACATTTGGGTTACTAATGTAAGCTATATGACTAACGTGTCACAGTAATATTTGTTAAAGAGTTTCTTGCATTCTTGTGTCTGTTGTTTTGGGCTTGAGTCGTGTATGGTTACACCTGTGTGGCGGCAAGTATATTTACGGTCTGTCTCTGTCTGCGTGGGAGGATATGTGTGTGTTAGCAGCCGAAGTGATATGTCGGGGGTAACATAGGTATCAGTTGTGTCTCACAAACAGGACAGGTCGAAGGGGAATGTCCGGGGACAGTGAGACTTGAACTGTTGACCTGCAGACAGGATGGGAACAGTGAATCGCTAAAGAGGGCGAATCTAACAGAAACGTCAGCTGAAAATGCATGCACTAGAGAATAATAATAATGAAACAAAGACAAAAAAGACGAGTGGGATTCCTGAATTATCCTTATAAGATTACTAAAAAAAACCGTGTTTTTAAAAGAGAAGAATTCGAGGTGATTTAATATAGGTTTATAAGATAATCAAAGAATAGGATACATTACACTATAACAAGTATTTTCTAAGTGCAGCCGGCTACAAGAACACGAGTGCACAGCTACACATTCATTTTAAATAAGTCCAGATTAGATATGATGAAATATTTTTGTTTAGTTAGAGAGTGGTGAATGCTTGGAATGTATTGCCCCATGAAATAGTGGTGGGAGAGACAGATAATACATTAAAAGTAGAGTGAATGCAATTAGTTATTTTAAAATAATATTGGGCGGAATAAAATAGTTGAATACACACTCTGCGGAGACTTCTAAACCAGTATAAAGAAATTCCGTTTAATTATTTGTACCTTAACCCAGGTCTAGTACCCGGTATTAAGTTTAAAATACCTGCTACGGATATCAGGACCCAATTATTCCATGTAAGTTAAATTAAGCAACACAATAATTTTGTTTGATCAGGAATTCAAGAATAAAGATATAAATATCAAGTGCCTAGCCAAACTACGAAGCCCTTCTCGGGTAAAGAAGAACTCTCACAGTTAAGTAATGCGGTTTTATTATGAGTGACAGCTCGGGACAAAAAAAGTACTGTTGCTTTTCATGACGCCTGTCAACACAGCAAACTACAGAAGTATCCGAAAAACAAATGCCAAATGAAGAAAGGTTGTGCAGAGCGAAGTGCAACGAAATCCGCCTAATAAAGATGTCACAGATGTGACTCGAATCAGGATGCTGAGCAGCGCATGAGCTGCAGTTGTTTGCGATCCAAAGCTGACAGCAAGCGTTAGAGTCAGCGAGACAAAGTTGCCAAGCCCCTTCTTCAAGGGGTGATCCTGAATAACAGACTGCAACAGAGCAGGCTGGCTAAGGAGAAAGGATCAAAGAGGGAAGGCTAACCGGATACTCAAAAAATGCTTGCTGATGTCGGAAAAAGGTGACTCCGACACTTAGCGTATGCTACCTGCAATATTCACAAAGATGGATCCTGCTGCTACCTAATGAAACTATTAGATACTGCAACTAATTGTTTTCAGATATTCCATATCAGTTCGTAACCTACCTACTGACTGACCCTCTCTCTCTCTATATATATATATATTTATATATATATAGTTAGTTACCCCGTAGTTAGTTTTCTTTCCCCTTGTGTCGTTGAGCGACGTGGGGAGATTAAGTTGTCTATCCACAGCCAAGTGCGTTGCGTCATTCAATGTGAGCCCGTGGCTCTGCACAATTTCTCTAATGTCATCCATCCACTTGCCCTGTGGCCGCCCCATTGCCCTGTAGCCAGATCTATCAGCGCTGTAAGCCATCAATAGATGTTGACGAGTGTGCATTCTCATGAGATAACCAAACCAACATATTTTTTGCATGGAAATGTATTCGGCACAGGACGTAGTGCCCTCCATGCTTCGAATGTCGTCGTTCCGCATTCTGTCTCTCCTGGAAAGACCGATGACCTTCCACAAACACTTCATTTCACACGTCGAAATGTGTCATGGGCAAAGGCCATGTTTATATATATATATATATATATATATATATATATATATATATATATATATATATATATTTATAGTGTTAGTAAGGGTTTGAGTGCTTCCAGAGGTCGCTGGATCTCTGAATGTTTTTCCTCACACGCACGCACCTTGACGACCTGTACGGTCAAGTGTTAGTCCGAATATATAAGCCTGTGAAGTATTTCTGTGTTTTGTCCATCGACAATAACACTAGGAAGGTAAGACTTCAAGGAACACGATATAATACATGTTCTGTTTAGATTAATCTATGAACTGGGCCCCATTTATTACTTGTTGTGTCCCTTCTTTGTCTTTGACCGTGACATGTTTGTTTGTCTCTGCCGCTACCATAAATGAATATGCCATCTACCAACGCTACACTTCGTTCTACCTTTGTTAGTTGAATACTGGCTACCTTTGCTCAGGACGAGAGTGCGAGGTTGATGACCAGCGCTGTTTCTGCGTCACTATGGGTTGTTCTTCCAACGTATTGATGACGAAATCTTTAACAACATTCACTATTCTTAGAAGTTTGATGATGACTAACTAAGTCAAAGGTATAGCATCCTGATCTGTACACGACTTTTGTTGATCCGATAAAAACCTTTGACACCGTCAACAGTGACGGAATCTGGAAAATCATGGCGAAATTTAGTTGCCCGGAAAAATGAATCACCGTCGTCCGCTAGTTTCATGATGGCATGTCAGCCCGCGTACTGAATGATGGTGAACTCTCTGCAGCATTCCCATAAATGGAGTCAAACAGGGCTGTGTGTTGGCCTCAAGACCTTTTAATCAGTGTTGCCACCAAAATTAGCGTGTATCGTGCTGTTGTGCTAACCACACGTTTGTACACATGCGAAACATGGACAGTCTATAGCAGGCATATTAGGTAACTTTATAATTTCCATGTAAACTGCCTGTGCAGACTGCTCAGGATCGGTTGGCAGGAGAGAGTGTCTAACTCTGAAGTCATCCGCAGAGCTAGACTCTCTGGCACCCATACGCTGCTACAGAGAGCCCAGATCAGATGGAGAGGGCATGTTGCTCGCATGTCAGATGAGCGCCTCCCTAAAGAACTGTTGTACGGTTGAGCTCATGACAGGACAGCGCTTTGCGGGGGTACAAAAGAAACAATACAAAGACACTCTAAAAGTTTCTTTGAAAAGTGTCTCCATTGATGTTGCTGACTGGGAGATGCTTGCTCAGAACCGCTCAGCTTGATGCACTGCCGTCACACAAGGTGCTTGCACCGCTAGGCAGAGGACCATCACCTAGGCGCACGAAAAGCGAGCTACACGAAAGGAAAGAATGCAATACTGCCCAACTAAAAATGCTGTTCATGTGTGCCATTCGTGCGGTGCAGTTAAATCGGACTGTGCAGTCAGTCATATGCAGTCACATCTGAATAAACATGTCTGACGCTATCGCTATCTTCGCTTGCGATGGGCAACTAACTAACCAATAAGTCAATCAGGTCCCTGAATTCAATACGTCAATCAGATCCCTGAATTCAATAAGTCAATCAGGTCCCTGAATTCAATAAATCAATCAGGTCCCTGAATTCAAAAAGTCAATCAGGTCCCTGAATTCAAAAAGTCAATCAGGTCCCTGAATTCAATAAGTCAATCAGGTCCCTGAATTCAATAAGTCAATCAGATCCCTGAATTCAATAAGTCAATCAGATCCCTGAATTCAATAAGTCAATCAGATCCCTGAATTCAATGTCAATCAGGTCCCTGAATTCAATAAGTCAATCAGATCCCTGAATTCAATAAGCCAATCAGGTCCCTGAATTCAATAAGTCAATCAGGTCCCTGAATTCAATAACTCAATCAGAGCCCTGAATTCAATAAGTCAATCAGAGCCCTGAATTCAATAAGTCAATCAGAGCCCTGAACTGTCTGCTGTACTTAGTACAAGGAAATACGGACACCCCTTCGACAGAATTGGAGCAGTTTTGGCACACAATTAATGAGGATGTCAGTGTTCCATGCACCAAATATCAAAGGCACTTCCATTATGCATTTCATAGTAGACAGTGGTGTAGCGAACGTGGAATTAAAACAAGGGGACTTGCGCGGGAATTTTATTATAGTGAAGGAGAGTTTCGCACGTCAGCCTCACTCTCTCGTCCTCAACTACCCTGATTCAGTGGCAAGACGTAGTCAAGACAACTGATAGCAGTTGCTTCCTCACTATAATCAAATACAGAGCATCATCACGAAAAAAAAATACCCGGCTGATGTCAACAGCATCGCTATCCCCTTCTGCAACGTGTGTGGTTTATCACGTCTGCTGTTGATCGTTTCCTGTGCCATTCCTTCAGGCTTTCCAGCATTTCTCCCTTTATCTATTTTCCTTTCTGTGCAGCATGTAGTCTAGTCGATAGTAAACTGGCTTACCAGACTGGGACTACAGCGCGTCAGTGGTTCGAGTTCACCGACGGACAGAAACGAAATCCTGACTATGGTTCATGCCTGGTACCACCGTTTCTCCAGTCAACCTAGCTATACATGGGTACATGTCGTATTAGTTGGGAAAGGTAAAAACAGCAAAGAAGGGAACTGGCCCCTCCACCTCCCATAGGCTGAAGCACAGCACATGAAAAGTTATCTTCATCCCCGACGGCATTTGTTTCTATGGGACTGACCTTTCCCTTCGTCTTTCCCTTCTATTTTACTCGTGGTGTCAGTGTATATCAACCCGCCCCTTCTCATAACATGCACACCTTAAAAACGTATGACTGCCTTGACCTGACTTTTCCAATGAGTTCTCTTTGTGTCTCTGCTTCATTAAGTACCGCATCGTTAGTCTTCTTTGCACTTTATGGAATTCTAAACATTCTTCTGTAAAACCACATCTTCGTCGCTTGTAGTGATCTTTGTGCTTGCTAACGCATTGCCCGTGAATCCCTTCCGTATATATGTTGGGTTCTACAAAGCATCCACGAACTCTCTTTCTCAAGTCCAGTGATAAGGTTTATTTGCACAAGCTTCCCTTCAATCCTTCAAAATATCTTTGGTCGATTGTCAGTGATGAAGGATCAAAATGTGAAGTGTTGGCCAGAATAGCACAGACAATAGCGGCGCTTGCACGGCTTAACAACATCTGACAAGATAAACGGTTAGCACTACGCAAGAAAATGAGATTAATGCGTACACTGGTCCTGTCAATATTCCTCTATGCGTGGGAGACATCGACAGTTACAGCTGACCTTCAACGCAGGATACAGGCCTTGGAGATGAGATGTTTCCGAAAACTTTTAAACGTCACGTACAAAGATCGAGTTACAAACGAGGAAATACGAGATAGAATTACAACAGCAATAGGGCCTTTCGAAGATCTCTTGGCAACTGTCAAAAGAAGGAAACTCACTTGGTACGGTCACATATCGAGATCAAATGGTCTTGCAAACACAATCCTCCACGAGAAGGTGCATGGCAGACGACGAAGAGACCGGTCCAAAAAGAGATGGGAGGACAACATAAAATGATTGACCAGTCTCCGATCAGAAGAGTCACAGGCAGCGGCATCTGACACAGAGGGATGGCGTGGAGTTGTGATGATGTCTTCATGTGTGCCCCAACGACCTCACCGGTTACGGAATGACCTGACCTGACCTGATCCCTTCCTACTCTGGAAGACTGATGTTTCCTGGATTTTTTAGTTCCTTCCTTTAGAATTGCATCTCCCATCAGATGTTGGGTGTGTGTCCAGTAATTTAAACGTGTGCACTTATCTCAGTTCTCTCGTTCACCTTGACACTACATGAGGTGGGTTGTGTTTCTTAGTTACTACCATCACTTCTGGAGAGGAATACTAACGTCTTGTCAGGCATAATATATTGATCAGACATGTTAGTCAGGGTCAGGCAAAACATGCTGGCTAAGATGCTCACCTCGGCGCCCAAGTCGTCCTCCCTGGAAACGGGTTGTTTTCATAAGCAGCCTGGCTAACGAGGTGAGGAATGGACGTGATCCCCGTAATAGTGAGTGATACGCAGATGAAGCCAAGCATAGTACAGCCGTCTGGGAGACTCCAGGTTCCACGAAGCATCCAAGAACTCTCTTTCTTAATTCCAGCGATAACGTTTATTTGCACAAGCTGTGGAAGACCCATTTATTTGCACAAGCTTCCCTTCAAGCTGTGGAAGACCCATTTATTTGCACAAGCTTCCCTTCAAGCTGTGGAAGACCCATTTATTTGCACAAGCTTCCCTTCAAGCTGTGGAAGACCCATTTATTTGCACAAGCTTCCCGTCAAGCTGTGGAAGACCCATTTATTTGCACAAGCTTCCCTTCAAGCTGTGGAAGACCCATTTATTTGCACAAGCTTCCCTTCAAGCTGTGGAAGACCCATTTATTTGCACAAGCTTCCCTTCAAGCTGTGGAAGACCCGTTTATTTGCACAAGCTTCCCTTCAAGCTGTGGAAGACCCATTTATTTGCACAAGCTTCCCTTCAAGCTGTGGAAGACCCATTTATTTGCACAAGCTTCCCTTCAAGCTGTGGAAGACCCGTTTATTTGCACAAGCTTCCCTTCAAGCTGTGGAAGACCCATTTATTTGCACAAGCTTCCCTTCAAGCTGTGGAAGACCCGTTTATTTGCACAAGCTTCCCTTCAAGCTGTGGAAGACCCGTTTATTTGCACAAGCTTCCCTTCAAGCTGTGGAAGACCCGTTTATTTGCACAAGCTTCCCTTCAAGCTGTGGAAGACCCGTTTATTTGCACAAGCTTCCCTTCAAGCTGTGGAAGACCCGTTTATTTGCACAAGCTTCCCTTCAAGCTGTGGAAGACCCGTTTATTTGCACAAGCTTCCCTTCAAGCTGTGGAAGACCCGTTTATTTGCACAAGCTTCCCTTCAAGCTGTGGAAGACCCGTTTATTTGCACAAGCTTCCCTTCAAGCTGTGGAAGACCCGTTTATTTGCACAAGCTTCCCTTCAAGCTGTGGAAGACCCGTTTATTTGCACAAGCTTCCCTTCAAGCTGTGGAAGACCCGTTTATTTGCACAAGCTTCCCTTCAAGCTGTGGAAGACCCGTTTATTTGCACAAGCTTCCCTTCAAGCTGTGGAAGACCCGTTTATTTGCACAAGCTTCCCTTCAAGCTGTGGAAGACCCGTTTATTTGCACAAGCTTCCCTTCAAGCTGTGGAAGACCCGTTTATTTGCACAAGCTTCCTTCAAGCCGTGGAAGACCCATTTTCCTTGGCTATTCTACTTCTTCCTTCATAGTTGCATCTCCCATCAGATGGTGGGTGTGTGTCCAGTTATTTAAACGAATGCATTTGTCTTAATTCTCTCTCGTTCACTTTGACACTGCATATGGGTGAGTTATGTTTCTTAGTTACTGCCATCACTTCTGTATTGGATAGACGAATGAAGGTATTCGACACAACGGACGGACGGACTGACGAGCTGGCAGGCTTTGCAGACAGACACGCGCGAGTACAGATACATAAAAAAAACTATAGAAGCATGAGAGAAACAGACAGAGGCATATAAATAACAACACATGGACATAAAGATGGCAGCTGGAGAAACATCAAAGATAGAGCCCCCAAAAAGTCCGCACAAAACAACACAAAGTTGCTCTCAATATCCCCCCTGCTGACGGATATTTTTTTTTAAACCTGTGGGTCCTAACCCACAAACAAACGTTTCACAGCGCAATTCCTGGTACCCAATGAACTCACTGACCCGATTAATGTGTCCCTTGAATGCGTACGTGAACACCGTCACGTCAAACTGTTGAGAGCTGAGCCCAAAGTGGTGAAGCCTAGGAGGCCCATTGAAAGTTTGTGCCTGTATTGCTGGAGATTTACTTAAGCGTGACCTGTGTAATAATGTGTCGACCCCTAACGTTACTGTCTTTGGTCGCAAACTGAGAAACACCTGGACAGTTTAAATAAACTGATGGTCGAGTGAAGACAATTGAGACAACCGATGGTCGAGTGAGGACAATTGAGCGAAACCGATGATTGAGTGAAGACAATTGAGATGAACCAATGGTCGAGTGAAGAGAATTAAGACGAACCGATGATTGAGTGAAGACTATTAAGACGAACCTATGATTGAGTGCAGACAATTGAGACGAACCGATGATTGAGTGAAGACAATTGAGACGAACCGATGATTGAGTGAAGACAGTTGAGACAAACCGATGATTGAGTGAAGACAGTTGAGACGAACCGATGATTGAGTGAAGACAGTTGAGACGAACCATTGATCGAGTGAAGACAATTGAGTCGAACCAATGACCAAAATAAGAAAAGCGATGAACCAATGATCGAATGAAGATAATTGCGGTGAACGAAATAGTCCAATTACTGTGCGGAGCCAATTTAGATTGTCCAATGACTGAACCAAGACAGTTTAGATTGTCCAATGATTGAACCAAGACAGTTTAGATTGTCCAATGACTGAACCAAGACAGTTTAGATTGTCCAATGACTGAACCAAGACAGTTTAGATTGTCCAATGACTGAACCAAGACAGTTTAGATTGTCCAATGACTGAACCAAGGCAGTTTAGATTGTCCAATGACTGAACCAAGACAGTTTAGATTGTCCAATGACTGAACCAAGACAGTTTAGATTGTCCAATGACTGAACCAAGACAGTTTAGATTGTCCAATGACTGAATCAAGACAGTTTAGATTGTCCAATGACTGAACCAAGACAGTTTAGATTGTCCAATGACTGAACCAAGACAGTTTAGATTGTCCAATGACTGAACCAAGACAGTTTAGATTGTCCAATAACTGAACCAAGACACTTTAGATTGTCCAATGACTGAATCAAGACAGTTTAGATTGTCCTATGACTGAACCAAGACAGTTTAGATTGTCCAATGACTGAACCAAGACAATTTAGATGGTCTAATGACTGAGCGAAGACAATTTAGATGACCTAATGACTGCATGAAAACAATTTAGATGACCCAAAGACCGCATGAAAACAATTTAAGTGATCCATGGGATCTCCGTAGAGTTAATTCACTTTTGGAAACGGTGTTTTCTGGAACCAATATATAGGGGCTGTGTTGAACTATGAGTTTCATTAGGAACGCTGGTTCTTGTATACCGTAGATAAGTAAAAGAATATGGATATTCAGTTTGATTCAGGGCAGGATTATGTGAAAGGATCACTCTCTACAGTGATTTGTTGTGTTTTGTACCGTTATTTGTTTTATTTCTCTATGTTTATTTCTCTTGGCACAATATGAGTGCTGATGAGTTTTGTAATTTAGATGGCTTCAAGATGTGACGTTTCATGTGTATTTTCCCAATAAGTCAGAGGGCCTTCTAAATTATAGATTATCATGAGATGGCAATGGTTGAACTGTGTTGAATTAAAGCACGCTTACGACGCTACGGGCTTCAACAGCATGATAAAAGCTAACGGTCAGGAACTCGAAGTGGTTGACCGTTTTAAATATCTTGGGTCGATTGTCTGTGATGAAGGATCAAAATGTGAAGTGTTGGCCAGAATAGCACAGACAATAGCGGCGCTTGCACGGCTTAACAAAATCTGGCAAGATAAACGGTTAGCACTACGCGTGAAAATCAGATTAATGTGTACACTGGTCCTGTCAATATTCCTCTATGCGTGTGAGACATCGACAGTTACAGCTGACCTTCAACGCAGGATACAGGCTTTGGAGATGAGATGTTTCCGAAAACTTTTAAACGTCACGTACAAAGATCGAGTTACAAACGAGGAAATACGAAATAGAATTACAACAGCAATAGGGCCTTTCGAAGATCTCTTGGCAACTGTCAAAAGAAGGAAACTCACTTGGTACGGTCACATATCGAGATCAAATGGTCTTGCAAACACAATCATCCACGGGAAGGTGCACCGCAGACGACAAAGAGGCCGGCCCAAAAAGAGATGGGAGGACAACATAAAATGATTGACCAGTCTCCGACACAGGCAGCGGCATCTGACAGAGAGGGATGGCGTGGAGTTGTGAGGATGTCTTCATGTGTGCCCCAACGACCTCACCGGTTACGGGATGACCTGACCTGACGTGACCTTACGACACAAGAAGATAGCCTCCATTGGAGAAAGCCTGCAACATAACGGGCTTGCAACAACTGATCTACCTCACTTGGCACAAGAAAGGGCATTTAACTACCCACTCAGCTTATCTCCACAAGTCATCTTTATCTTCTTCTTCTTCTCCTTCACGCTCGCCACATGTTCTTTTATTATGTCTATATGCGAAGTCCTGTTCTCAGGATAAATGTTACTAAAGTGCAGTGTTGATATAGTGGAATGTTGCTATAGTGGAATGTTGTTATAGTGGAATGTTGCTGTAGTGGAGTGTTGCTATAGTGGAATGGTGCTATAGTGGAATGTTGCTATAGTGGAATGTTGCTATAGTGGAGTGTTGATATAGTGGAGTATTGCTATAGTGGAGTGTTGCTATAGTGGAATGTTGCTATAGTGGAGTGTTGATATAGTGGAGTATTGCTATAGTGGAGTGTTGCTATAGTGGAATGTTGCTATAGTGGAATGTTGCTATAGTGGAATGTTGCTATAGTGGAATGTTGCTATAGTGGAGTGTTGATATAGTGGAGTATTGCTATAGTGGAGTATTGCTATAGTGGAATGTTGCTATAGTTGAATATTGCTATAGTGGAATGTTGCTATAGTGGAGTGTTGATATAGTGGAGTATTGCTATAGTGCAGTGTTGCTATAGTGGAATGTTGCTATAGTGGATTGTTGCTATAGTGGAATGTTGCTATAATGCAGCTTTGCTACAGTGGAATGTTGCTATAGTGGAATGTTACTATAGTGGAATGTTGCTATAGTGGAGTGTTGCTATAGTGGAATGTTGCTATAGTGGAGTGTTGCTATAGTGGAATGTTGATATAGTGGAATGTTGCTATAGTGGAATGTTGCTATAGTGGAATGTTGCTATAGTGGAGTGTTGATATAGTGGAATGTTGCTATAGTGGAATGTTGCTATAGTGGAGTGTTGCTATAGTGGAATGTTGCTATAGTGGAATGTTGCTATAATGCAGCTTTGCTACAGTGGAATGTTGCTATAGTGGAATGTTACTATAGTGGAATGTTGATATAGTGGAATGTTGCTATAGTGGAATGTTGCTATAGTGGAATGTTGCTATAGTGGAATGTTGCTATAGTGGAGTGTTGATATAGTGGAATGTTGCTATAGTGGAATGTTGCTATAGTGAAATGTTGCTATAGTGGAGTGTTGCTATAGTGGAATGTTGCTATAGTGGAATGTTGCTATAGGGGAATGTTGCTATAGTGGAATGTTGCTATAGTGCAGTGTTGCTATAGTGGAATGTTGCTATAGTGGAATGTTGCTATAGTGGAATGTTGCTATAGTGGAATGTTGCTATAGTGGAGTGTTGATATAGTGCAGTGTTGCTATAATGGAGATTTCTTCAAGATTTTCCTACCGATTTGCATGGAGATTCGTCTCTATCGGCCATGGCTCAATAATCAATTGACTAGGCATTTAACAGTTCTGCAAGATATGTTTCGCTGTCTGTGCTGCTTGCTCGCATGTACAAATCGGCGATGGGGCCAACTTTTGCTTGTCTACGTGGCCGTTTAATCTGTTCTGCCTCGTTCTTATGCGGATCAGAATCACGAGCTCTGCTCGATCAAGGCAGAGATAGTTGTCTCTCGTTTGGTCGACTTTATTTACGGCTTAGATAAGGGTTGTCTTTTCTTGGAAGGCGATTGTTCGTTGTTATGTTGCTCCCCCCTTTGCTAACATCTAACATGTGCGCTTACCTATTTCCTGATATGCCACAGTGTAATTGTATCCATTGTAGCCATACTTTTCTGTGACTTTTCGTTTGTCTAGACCTTTTTTTTTTATAAAGTGAATAGAAACTGAAGTAAGTAATGATCACATTTAATTGATTAAATAATCACCTGATTTAGTAACTAGCACAAATTCTGACAATCTCCGCATTGTTTTGGTCCCTAAAAAATTAGATCGTTCGGTCTTTTTGTCACATGAAGGGGGCTGTAATTGAATACGTAGGTACACACTGTGTCTCAATTCGGTAAAGTCATTTAACACTGTCATGGTCCTAGTACTGCATCCACATATTGTCCAACACACTGTCTCTTTACGAGTGAAAATGAGCTACCTCCGTGTGTAAGTAGTCTGGATCTTGATGACCCGTTCCTCAGCGTAGCTGCTGGTCCAAACTTCGTCTCCAGCGGAACCTGTCTTGTGCCTCAGACGTCCTGTGCGTGGTAAGTGCTCCTCTAGAGGCATCTCGGGTGCAGCAGCGTACTGCAAGGGAGCCAGACCAACGCATTGGAGGTCTTC
Organism: Ariolimax columbianus; assembly: GCA_036924085.1. NCBI lineage: Eukaryota > Metazoa > Mollusca > Gastropoda > Stylommatophora > Arionidae > Ariolimax > Ariolimax columbianus. Next base: position 23,893,412 of record JAVGWX010000011.1, on the reverse strand, counting down.
CCCGTGGTCTCAACTTACCTCGGGGGTACCAGACTGCTCTCGTTGTGCTCCATCGACCATCGTTTCGTCTTAACATGTGACCTGTCCATCTCTTTTCTTCCTTGTCTGCATAGATTACTGCATCCTTCACCAAGGACAATCGTCTTATGTCAGATATGTGGAGACCTTGCATGCGTTGGTTTCGGAAAGTACTTCCGATCAAGCGTCTCTTGAGTGAGGCCTGGGTCACTCTCAATTTGTCCTCTAGTGATTTTGTTAGTGTTCACGTCTCAGTATCATAGCATATCGCGTGTAGCACAGTCAGATTGAAAATGGAGGCTCGTAGGTCCTGGTCATGGCACGTATCAGTACGTAAGGGTTATGTGATAGAACAAATGCTTTTCCTTAATAATAATACTAAAGTTAGTTGCACGTCGAAAGTGGTGATTGCGCCACAATCAGACATTTTTTATCTTGCGCAATATTTGAATTTTAGCGAGGAAGAAGTTGCGCTGGTCATCAACCTTACTTTCTGGTCCCAAACTACCTTGGGCCAGTGGCAAGACTTAAGTCAAGACGACTGCAGGTAATTCAGGATGCAGGCACTCTGGTACCATCTCCTTTGAGACCAGGGGTCGCTTGAAATTTTCAGGGACTCGGACACGAGCCGTTTCCTTTCATCGTTATGAATAGGGTGTGCCGTACCTCTAGACCACAGTGACCCCCAATTATAATATTATGTTATAAATGACTGCCAAGTCGATGCTGTTGTATGGAGCCGAAACACGGAGAGCGACAAAGACGATTCAAGAAAAGACCCCATCCCTCATGAACAAATGTATACGACAATGGATTTACAACGGCAGTGCACGGTGAGGATTAGAGAAGTAGAAAACGAGTCAACAACAGCCACTGGAACAACATTGTCTTGTGAACCGGGGTAGGTAAAAGGGCTAAAGTAGCAGAATGTAGTCCAGAGAACGGAATGCGTTGTGTCGTAGTTTACAGCTTGACTGCGATATTTGCACCTTTCGGTCCAACACATCCGACTTCAGCAATCATTTTTTTGGACCGGGTTAGCATTCCCTCTTCGACCCTTTCTCCTTAGCCAGTCTGCCCTGCTGCATCCTGTTATCCAGGATCACCGCGTGGAGGTGTAGAAGGGTCTTGGCAGCTTTGGTTCGCTGGCAATGACGCTAGCAGTCAGCTATGAGTCACTGACCACTGCAGCTCATGTGCTGCTCAGCATCTTGATTCCTTAATCACCATGAAAGTAATGATAAAGCTTGATTTACGACATATGTCATTTATCTTTCTATTACTCACATCACTAAATATTGTAATTTAGTATCTATAATTTGTATTCTTACTGACATGCCAGTTAGTTCAAATGACATTTCAATACCTTCATGTCATTTAGTCTTAAAGTCCTGCCTTCACCGCGATGTGTCATTTAGTCTCTAATATTTACTTCTACCCCTGTATGTCATATAGTCTCTAATGTTTACTTCTACCCCAGCATGTCATTTAGTCTCTAATGTTTACTTCTATCCCAGCCTGTCTTTTAGTCACTAATGTTTACTTCTACCCCTGCATGCCATTTAGTCGCCACACGGCATTTAGTCTCTATCGCTTGAATCCGTACCTTATGTCATTTAGTCTTTATCGCTTGAATCCGTACCTTATGTCATGTAGTCTCTGTCGCTTGAATCCGTACCTATATGTCATTTAGTCTCTATCGCTTGAATTAAAATATGTATGTTATTTAGTTTCTATGGCTTGAATCAAAACCTTTATGTCATTTAGTCTCTATGGCTTGAATCACTACCTTTTGTCATTTAGTCTCTATCATTTGATTCAAAACCTATATGTCATTTAGTCTACATCGATTGAATCCATAGCTTATGTCATTTAGTCTTTATCGCTTGAATCTCTACCTACATGTCACAATCTAGCTATCGTGGATATCAACTCTCTATTTTACAGTTATTTAACAAATTGTTGACATTCTCTAGCTATATATATATATTTATATCTATAGATATATATGCCAGACTATCTATCGATGACAACCTTACGCTATTCTTAACTCAGACTACCTTCTGGTGTCATCATCAAACTATCTATCACTTACTTTTTTTGTCCTTTGGTTGTGCTGTCTCTGAATTTAGCGACACTCGTGAACTTTATTTAAGAGCATCAACAGAAATGCAAAAATTGTTCCCTAATCAGCACAGAAAATCCTGCACCTGGCTCTCCAGAAAAAACGGCAACTGGTAAGTGGTAAGTGCGCGTGTCACTTTAAAAGGAAAACAACACTTAAGTATGAACCGGATATAACCTCCTGACTACGCTACAAAGCTACACAAGCGATTCTTCTCATGTCATCTTGCTTAAAGAGCATTCCGTATTCTCTCACAATGTATTGTTACTATTGTTCATGATAATTGGGAAAAAAAAAATTTTTTTTGTGTTCGCGTTATAGAAGGTGCTGGGTTCGATCCCCATCACAGCACCGGCCGTTACCCCGGGGAGACAAACCCATAGAAAATGCAGGAGGAAGCCGACCCTTACATAAACTGCATGATGAAGTCGGATGCACTGGGCCGACAAGCGCAAAATAAAAACCACAGTGCAACGCACACCGCCTTGTGGATTAGAGGAAAAGGCTAACGCTAAAAAAAAATAAAAGGTCTTGGGTAGTGTTTTTCACACAAGATGGATGTTTAAACAGAGAAATTTAGATCCGGTGCCAAAAAGTACATGCAATTGTATACAATGTGTCACCATTATTGAAACACCCAAACATAAACATGCCCACAACAAGACTGCTGATCAACAGTATATTCATGCCAAACCCTGTGTTACAAGTGCCAAACATGGACTTTAACATAATCTCTATAGAGAAAGATCACGACATGTGAGATGAGATGCTTCTGGAAAAGTATTGCAAATGATTGGAAAATTTGCTGATGACACAAAACTATGCAGTAATGTCTCATCTAAAGCAGAAGTGGATATATTGAGGTCGGATTTAGATAAAATTCGAGTATGGTCTGTAATCTGGCAAATGCAGTTTAATGTAGATACATGTACAGTGATTCACATGGGTAGATTCAATATGGAACATAATTACAGAATGGGAGAGAACAATATTAGAATGATAGATAAGGAAAGGGACCTAGGGATTATAGTAGATCCTATAGGTAAGGTGAGAGAGCAAGTTCAGGTAGCAGTGAAAAAGGCAAATGCAATGTTAGGTATAATAAAAAGAAATATTAAACATAGGAGCAATGGAGTGATAGTCAAACTGTATGACGCATTAGTTAGATCTAGATTGGAGTACTGTGTACAGGTGTGAAGTCCTTTTCATAAAGGGGATATAAACATACTGAAAAGAATACAAAAAAGAGCGACAAAGTTGATAGTGAGATTCCAGAATTACAGTTATGAGGAAAGGCTCAGAAAAACCGGCTTATAGTGTCTAGAAGAGAGACGAATTCGTGGTGACAATACAGGTTTATAAGATGATCAGAGGAATTGTTAAATTAGACTATAACAAGTTTTTTTTTTTAAATACTGTCACTCACAAGAACAAGAGGACACAGCTACAAGTTGACTAACAAGAGGTCCAGATTAAATATTAGGAAAACATTTTTTAGTCAGAGAGTGGTGAATGCTTGGAATGCATTGTCCCGGGAGGTAGTGGAGGCAGGGACAATTAATGCATTTAAGAATAAATTGGAGGCGCATAGCTTTTAGAGCAAGGTAATGTAAATTAAACTGGTTGTATACAGACTCTGCAGAGTTTTCTAAACCAGTATAAAGACGTTAAGTTTAAGTTCAGTTAAACAATCTATATAATTAGGAGGGACAGAATGCGCAATGAAGATGTGCGAGAAAAACAAAGTTGAACCAAGACCCTGCACTGAAAATATTGATGAGGAGAGAATCACGTGGTTCGGCCACCTAATGAGAATGCAGTCTGACCAGCTACCCCTGTGCATCTATAACACACGGTGATCAGAATTTTTGCAAGAAGATGAAACAAAACAAGATAGATAAGACAAGACTTAAAAGACAAGACAAAATAAGGCAAAACAAAATGAAACAAGACAAACAAAGACAAGACATAAAAAGACAATACAAGGCAAAATAAGATAATGCAAGACAAGACAAAACAAGATAAACAAAGATAAAACAAGATAAGACGAGGGAGAAAAAAATAAGAGAAGACAAGACAAAATAAGGCAAGACAAGACAAAATAAAATAAGACAAGACAAGCTAAGACAAAATAAGAGAAGACAAAACGAATAACCTTTGGTGTGATATTGTGTTCCATTAACTGTTTTCTTTATCTAGGTATCTGTCAAACAGACAAATAAGGCTACAGGCCAGTCAATAATATGTTTCCACTGCCATAAGAGAAACATGTTGCGTGGACATCGAACATGTCCTTAGAATGAACCGCAAGAGACTTCCAGTGGCGTCAGAAAGAGGCAGACCAAAACTATGGAATTCTGTATTTGGCTTACAGATTAATATCACCAACACGGGTATGTTTGGTTGAAAGTCGTAGAAACTAAAATTTACCATCTGCCACACGGGGAGTAAACGGGATGTTCCATTTTAAAACTAATTGTTAAAAACCAGTCACGACATTATAGGGTGCCGCGGCACACCGTGTGGGAACCACTCATCATGAACCGTGTTCTTTATAGAACGTCTTTCTCATTACAGTCCGTCTAAAAAACAACTCGTTCCCTTGCCAAATTCCAGCTTCCGCCACAGTCATACTCAGGCATTCCTGGATATCTTGGTGCCATAGTCTTCTTGGTCTACCCCTTCCTCTTTTGCCTGGCACCATACCTTCCATCACTGTTCTCACGAGACCGTTGTGTCTCTTGATGTGACCAAAGTATTTGCATTTTCTAGCCAAAATGGAATTGATAAACCAGTTCTCCTCTATGCTCAACTTTTTACCGAATGTCTTTATTTGTCTTTTTCCCTGTCCAGGGTATTCTGAGGGTCGTTCTGTAACATTTTGACGCAAAAAATTCGATTTTTGGAAATCGTCCATGATTCGCAGCCATAAGTTGCCACAGGAAAAACACAGGCTCTCAAGAATTTTACTTTTATCCTTTTGTTGGTGCTCTGCCGTAATTTCTTCAGGCTGTTCAGTCTCTGCATTGCCATGACCTAGTCAATTGTTCAAAGGGCGTGGTTCCTTAAAATGAAACAATAATCCATAATTAATTGTTCGTCCCTGACCTTTTATTACTACTGTCAATCTATTACAGGGTATCCGACAGGGAACATTTAAATACCTAATTCAGGGGACGGCGTGGCCTAGTGGTTAAGTGGCAAGGCTCACAACGCGAAGGTGCTGGGTTCGATCCCCATCACAGCACCGGCCGTTACCCAGGGGAAGCAAACCCTTAGAAAATGCAGGAGGAAGCAGACCCTTACATAAAATGCATTCTGAAGTCGGATGCACTGGGCCAACAGGCGCAAAATAAAAACACAGTGCAACGCACACCGCCTTTCGGATTAGAAAAATAAGGCGAACGCCCCCCCCCAAAAAAAATTTAAAAAAAAATTTACCATATTCTAAAACCATGAAATTATGTGTTTGGCTTACATATTAATATAACCAACTGGGCTGTACGTGGTTAAAAGTCGCAGAAACCTACATTTACCATGGGCCGTATTCCCAACATAGGGTGTAAACGGGATGTTCTCTTTTTTAAGCTTATTGTTATCTTCCCTGGATCTTGTTTTACCCACTTGACATCCTTGTTCACTGAACTTGTCTTTCTCTGACTTAGTGTCCGCTTGTTCTGCGTATTTATTAATGCTCTTGTTCCAGTTGTTTTGTCGCTGTTTTTGGATTGTTGTTGCCTTTTCTAATAAATTTTTAAACTTCACTTGAACTCCCATACCGGAACGCTCCAGTCGACCTAGCTGTAAAGAGGGATACTTTGTAAATGGGTACCTGACCTACGGCTAGCAACAGGAAGGAAACAAGGAAGGGGTCTAGTCACACCACTTCACGCAAGCTGTTGCTTAGTTCAAAAAAGTAAGTAACACTTCGTCCCCGATGGCAGTATAGGATATGGGACTTTATTTTAAATATTAAAAATGTAGCTATCAGTTCAGTTCAAGTGCCATCTCCGCATCGAAGTTCGGATGCAATGGATCTACAGCGTACTATATATCTTGCCGTAATAGTGCAATCTGACCTGCCTCTTGAACGCTTGCCTTCCACCCTACCCTCTAGTATGGTCTTCAACAAGGAGGTATGTCTTGTTATATGACCAAAATAACGAAACTGTTTAACCCTGATGTTGGTCATTAATTCTCTTTTCACGTCTACCATTTTCAATACCTCCATATTTGTTTTCTTCTATTTCCAAGAATTACGACCCAATCTTCTATATGCGAACATTATAAAGACTTCAATACTCTTTTCCAACTTGTTACTCAGTGTCCATGTTTCTGCGCAATAAAGTAGTGATGAGTGACCTTCACACTTCGTTAAATTACTGCTATCTATAGTAATTTTAATAAAATGTAAATCATAGTTGTTTTATGTTCTTCAAAACAAAATAAGACGAGGATGTGCTGTCTCTGAGGATTAACATAAAGTGTTTACATCTGTGTTTTATATATTCATCCTTTGATCTACGAGTCGCATTCTCATTTTTGTTTTTTCGTTAAGTGTCCCCGACGAAGAGATTTCGGTCGTAACGTATGATTCGTGTCCGTTGTCGTCGTACCACGGTATCTGGCAACACCTAGCAATAACTGTTGGAAACCTTGTTGTTCAGATAGATTCCTCAAGTCTTGTTTAGAGAGGTAATGCAATGCATGGTATGGCATGCTGAGATGACTGGTAAGGAAGCATCAAATCTTCATTGAAAGGTAATTGAGAAGGCAGGGGGGGGGGGGGGGGGAGAGGACGTCTTGATTTATTGCACAATACTAGATACTTACAACAATAAAACACACAGGTAAAATATCAAAATATCACTGACGAAGGTTGTGGCTACAACCTGATAGTCTATGATTTAAAAAACTTGAACCCGCAAGAAAAAAAAAAGATATCTATACGCCATGGTAGGAGAGTCGAGACTGTCAAGTCACAAAAAACATTAAATGAGATACAACGTAACAATCAAAAGGCCCTCGTCGGTGACAGATTATTGCCCACCTAAGATAGCTAAAGCATATAAACGATTATAGTTGTGGTGGTGGGTATTTAAAGAAATGCCGCTGTTATTTTCTGTAACAGTTCGACCGAATTGCATCATTTTCTGGAACAGTATATTTGAGTAATGACATTTCAGAGCTATTGCTATTATATGTATATATATATATATATGTAGTAAATGGACATAGTAGAGATCAAAACCTGTTTACAAATATAAACAAAACAAAGAAAATTACCACCGACATAATAAAATGGCAGCATACATTTACAGTGGGTGGTGAGGAAATAGATCAGGTTACACATTTTGAATATCTGGGCTCCAGAATCGACAAAAATGGTGACTGCTCGAAAGAAATCAGAAGAAGACTAGCTATGGCAGTGTAGAGACTGAACAGCCTGAAGAAATTATGGCAGGGCACCAACAAACGATAAAAGTAAAAGTCTTGAGAGCCTGTGTTTTTCCTGTGGCAGCTTATGGCTGCGAATCATGGACGATTATCAAAACTTCCAGACAATGTATCGAATCCTTCGAGTCAAATGCTACAGAAAGATCCTCAGAATACCCTGGACAGAGAAAAAGACAAATGTAGACATTCGACGAGAGTTGAGCGTAGAGGAGAACTGGTTTATTAATTCCATTTTGACTAGAAAATACAAATACTTTGGTCACATCAAGAGACACAACGGTCTTGAGAAGACGGTGATGGAAGGTATGGTGCCAGGCAAAAGAGCAAGGGGTAGACCAAGAAGATGATGGTATCAAGATATCCAGGAATACCTGAGTATGACTGGCGGAGGCTAGAGTTTTGGCAAGGGAACGGGTCTCTTTCAGACAGACTGTGATGAGAGCGACGTTCTATAAAGGACATGCTACATGATGATATATATAAATCTGATTATTTTCTTAGTTGACCTATACCTTTACAGTGGCAGATGTTCCAGTACAGGTTCCAGATCTGGCGTTAGCTGGGTGTTGCCGGGTGGAGAAGATCCTGCTTAGCAGGCTAGGCTCGAGCAGTTTATTACTTTGCTGCGTTGGGACAAATGCCGGAAAGGTGGTTAACCAATGTTGAAGTCCATCTTAGTAGAATCAAACACTAGAGCAAAGTAGACTCGCAGCCTGTTAGGTTCCATCTATGCTGCTCTTAACAAACCACCTAACCATGGCAGGTATAATGCCATGTCACACAGTTAGTCGCCTCTTATGGCCTGCTCTCTGTGGGGCAGTGGTGCTATTCTTGTTCTTGTCATACACAAAGACACCGGCGGACCCCTCAGGCGATATTATATCTAAAATATTACAATTACTTATGTATGTACGAGGTGTGTTCAAATGAAACTGGACCTAACTACACCAGGTGAACATACGTAGGTGCGAAGGATCACGTCACTTCTGTCAACTGTCAAGTTTGCAAAATTTAATTAGCCTCCGACTCATAGTTTCCCGTGCAGACCGTTGAAAACTTGGCGAGTGTGATACGGAATCCGTCCAGAGTTATCAGCGAGCGGTGATTCGGTTTCTAACAGGTGAAGGATGTCGAGCAGTTGACATTCATCCCAGAATGCAGGCAGTGTATGGGGACAACAGTGTGGAGAACGTAAGCTCCGGCGACGGTCCATTGCTGCATCAATTTTGGTATGCATTTTCAGACGCAACAATATGCGCCTGACCTGGTCTGGGAAGATCTTTCGTTAACTCATGTCTTTCTTTAAACATCGTTGTCTAGTTCTTCACTGTTGTCTTCGACACACTGTTGTCCCCACACACCATGTATGTACAACATTTCTACATTGCTATGATGGTACGTGTTTTCTCTTAGGTTGTCGGTCTTGAGTTCTTCACATCCAAATGTTCAGTTATTTTCTAAGACATATATTTAAACAAAGTATGTTGTGTACTTTCTAATTTCTTTGTTGTTTTCCAGCTTTCACGTTCATTTTTTAGCACTGATATTATGTTGAAGAAACAGCCGCAGCCGTGTGAGATAGACAGACAAACACATAGATAAGATAGATAGGATAGGATAGGATAGGATAGGATAGGATAGGATAGGATAGGATAGGATAGATTAGATTAGATTAGATTAGATTAGATTAGATTAGATTAGATTAGATTAGATTAGATTAGATTAGATTAGATTAGATTAGATTAGATTAGATTAGATTAGATTAGATTAGATTAGATTAGATTAGATTAGATTAGATTAGATTAGATTAGATTAGATTAGATTAGATTAGATTAGATTAGATTAGATTAGATTAGATTAGATTAGATTAGATTAGATTAGATTAGATTAGATTAGATTAGATTAGATTAGATTAGATTAGATTAGATTAGATTAGATTAGATTAGATTAGATTAGATTAGATTAGATTAGATTAGATTAGATTAGATTAGATTAGATTAGATTAGATTAGATTAGATTAGATTAGATTAGATTAGATTAGATTAGATTAGATTAGATTAGATTAGATTAGATTAGATTAGATTAGATTAGATTAGATTAGATTAGATTAGATTAGATTAGATTAGATTAGATTAGATTAGATTAGATTAGATTAGATTAGATTAGATTAGATTAGATTAGATTAGATTAGATTAGATTAGATTAGATTAGATTAGATTAGATTAGATTAGATTAGATTAGATTAGATTAGATTAGATTAGATTAGATTAGATTAGATTAGATTAGATTAGATTAGATTAGATTAGATTAGATTAGATTAGATTAGATTAGATTAGATTAGATTAGATTAGATTAGATTAGATTAGATTAGATTAGATTAGATTAGATTAGATTAGATTAGATTAGATTAGATTAGATTAGATTAGATTAGATTAGATTAGATTAGATTAGATTAGATTAGATTAGATTAGATTAGATTAGATTAGATTAGATTAGATTAGATTAGATTAGATTAGATTAGATTAGATTAGATTAGATTAGATTAGATTAGATTAGATTAGATTAGATTAGATTAGATTAGATTAGATTAGATTAGATTAGATTAGATTAGATTAGATTAGATTAGATTAGATTAGATTAGATTAGATTAGATTAGATTAGAGATTAGATTAGATTAGATTAGATTAGATTAGATTAGATTAGATTAGATTAGATTAGATTAGATTAGATTAGATTAGATTAGATTAGATTAGATTAGATTAGATTAGATTAGATTAGATTAGATTAGATTAGATTAGATTAGATTAGATTAGATTAGATTAGATTAGATTAGATTAGATTAGATTAGATTAGATTAGATTAGATTAGATTAGATTAGATTAGATTAGATTAGATTAGATTAGATTAGATTAGATTAGATTAGATTAGATTAGATTAGATTAGATTAGATTAGATTAGATTAGATTAGATTAGATTAGATTAGATTAGATTAGATTAGATTAGATTAGATTAGATTAGATTAGATTAGATTAGATTAGATTAGATTAGATTAGATTAGATTAGATTAGATTAGATTAGATTAGATTAGATTAGATTAGATTAGATTAGATTAGATTAGATTAGATTAGATTAGATTAGATTAGATTAGATTAGATTAGATTAGATTAGATTAGATTAGATTAGATTAGATTAGATTAGATTAGATTAGATTAGATTAGATTAGATTAGATTAGATTAGATTAGATTAGATTAGATTAGATTAGATTAGATTAGATTAGATTAGATTAGATTAGATTAGATTAGATTAGATTAGATTAGATTAGATTAGATTAGATTAGATTAGATTAGATTAGATTAGATTAGATTAGATTAGATTAGATTAGATTAGATTAGATTAGATTAGATTAGATTAGATTAGATTAGATTAGATTAGATTAGATTAGATTAGATTAGATTAGATTAGATTAGATTAGATTAGATTAGATTAGATTAGATTAGATTAGATTAGATTAGATTAGATTAGATTAGATTAGATTAGATTAGATTAGATTAGATTAGATTAGATTAGATTAGATTAGATTAGATTAGATTAGATTAGATTAGATTAGATTAGATTAGATTAGATTAGATTAGATTAGATTAGATTAGATTAGATTAGATTAGATTAGATTAGATTAGATTAGATTAGATTAGATTAGATTAGATTAGATTAGATTAGATTAGATTAGATTAGATTAGATTAGATTAGATTAGATTAGATTAGATTAGATTAGATTAGATTAGATTAGATTAGATTAGATTAGATTAGATTAGATTAGATTAGATTAGATTAGATTAGATTAGATTAGATTAGATTAGATTAGATTAGATTAGATTAGATTAGATTAGATTAGATTAGATTAGATTAGATTAGATTAGATTAGATTAGATTAGATTAGATTAGATTAGATTAGATTAGATTAGATTAGATTAGATTAGATTAGATTAGATTAGATTAGATTAGATTAGATTAGATTAGATTAGATTAGATTAGATTAGATTAGATTAGATTAGATTAGATTAGATTAGATTAGATTAGATTAGATTAGATTAGATTAGATTAGATTAGATTAGATTAGATTAGATTAGATTAGATTAGATTAGATTAGATTAGATTAGATTAGATTAGATTAGATTAGATTAGATTAGATTAGATTAGATTAGATTAGATTAGATTAGATTAGATTAGATTAGATTAGATTAGATTAGATTAGATTAGATTAGATTAGATTAGATTAGATTAGATTAGATTAGATTAGATTAGATTAGATTAGATTAGATTAGATTAGATTAGATTAGATTAGATTAGATTAGATTAGATTAGATTAGATTAGATTAGATTAGATTAGATTAGATTAGATTAGATTAGATTAGATTAGATTAGATTAGATTAGATTAGATTAGATTAGATTAGATTAGATTAGATTAGATTAGATTAGATTAGATTAGATTAGATTAGATTAGATTAGATTAGATTAGATTAGATTAGATTAGATTAGATTAGATTAGATTAGATTAGATTAGATTAGATTAGATTAGATTAGATTAGATTAGATTAGATTAGATTAGATTAGATTAGATTAGATTAGATTAGATTAGATTAGATTAGATTAGATTAGATTAGATTAGATTAGATTAGATTAGATTAGATTAGATTAGATTAGATTAGATTAGATTAGATTAGATTAGATTAGATTAGATTAGATTAGATTAGATTAGATTAGATTAGATTAGATTAGATTAGATTAGATTAGATTAGATTAGATTAGATTAGATTAGATTAGATTAGATTAGATTAGATTAGATTAGATTAGATTAGATTAGATTAGATTAGATTAGATTAGATTAGATTAGATTAGATTAGATTAGATTAGATTAGATTAGATTAGATTAGATTAGATTAGATTAGATTAGATTAGATTAGATTAGATTAGATTAGATTAGATTAGATTAGATTAGATTAGATTAGATTAGATTAGATTAGATTAGATTAGATTAGATTAGATTAGATTAGATTAGATTAGATTAGATTAGATTAGATTAGATTAGATTAGATTAGATTAGATTAGATTAGATTAGATTAGATTAGATTAGATTAGATTAGATTAGATTAGATTAGATTAGATTAGATTAGATTAGATTAGATTAGATTAGATTAGATTAGATTAGATTAGATTAGATTAGATTAGATTAGATTAGATTAGATTAGATTAGATTAGATTAGATTAGATTAGATTAGATTAGATTAGATTAGATTAGATTAGATTAGATTAGATTAGATTAGATTAGATTAGATTAGATTAGATTAGATTAGATTAGATTAGATTAGATTAGATTAGATTAGATTAGATTAGATTAGATTAGATTAGATTAGATTAGATTAGATTAGATTAGATTAGATTAGATTAGATTAGATTAGATTAGATTAGATTAGATTAGATTAGATTAGATTAGATTAGATTAGATTAGATTAGATTAGATTAGATTAGATTAGATTAGATTAGATTAGATTAGATTAGATTAGATTAGATTAGATTAGATTAGATTAGATTAGATTAGATTAGATTAGATTAGATTAGATTAGATTAGATTAGATTAGATTAGATTAGATTAGATTAGATTAGATTAGATTAGATTAGATTAGATTAGATTAGATTAGATTAGATTAGATTAGATTAGATTAGATTAGATTAGATTAGATTAGATTAGATTAGATTAGATTAGATTAGATTAGATTAGATTAGATTAGATTAGATTAGATTAGATTAGATTAGATTAGATTAGATTAGATTAGATTAGATTAGATTAGATTAGATTAGATTAGATTAGATTAGATTAGATTAGATTAGATTAGATTAGATTAGATTAGATTAGATTAGATTAGATTAGATTAGATTAGATTAGATTAGATTAGATTAGATTAGATTAGATTAGATTAGATTAGATTAGATTAGATTAGATTAGATTAGATTAGATTAGATTAGATTAGATTAGATTAGATTAGATTAGATTAGATTAGATTAGATTAGATTAGATTAGATTAGATTAGATTAGATTAGATTAGATTAGATTAGATTAGATTAGATTAGATTAGATTAGATTAGATTAGATTAGATTAGATTAGATTAGATTAGATTAGATTAGATTAGATTAGATTAGATTAGATTAGATTAGATTAGATTAGATTAGATTAGATTAGATTAGATTAGATTAGATTAGATTAGATTAGATTAGATTAGATTAGATTAGATTAGATTAGATTAGATTAGATTAGATTAGATTAGATTAGATTAGATTAGATTAGATTAGATTAGATTAGATTAGATTAGATTAGATTAGATTAGATTAGATTAGATTAGATTAGATTAGATTAGATTAGATTAGATTAGATTAGATTAGATTAGATTAGATTAGATTAGATTAGATTAGATTAGATTAGATTAGATTAGATTAGATTAGATTAGATTAGATTAGATTAGATTAGATTAGATTAGATTAGATTAGATTAGATTAGATTAGATTAGATTAGATTAGATTAGATTAGATTAGATTAGATTAGATTAGATTAGATTAGATTAGATTAGATTAGATTAGATTAGATTAGATTAGATTAGATTAGATTAGATTAGATTAGATTAGATTAGATTAGATTAGATTAGATTAGATTAGATTAGATTAGATTAGATTAGATTAGATTAGATTAGATTAGATTAGATTAGATTAGATTAGATTAGATTAGATTAGATTAGATTAGATTAGATTAGATTAGATTCGATTCGATTCGATTCGATTCGATTCGATTCGATTCGATTCGATTCGATTCGATTCGATTCGATTCGATTCGATTAGATTCGATTAGATTCGATTAGATTCGATTAGATTCGATTAGATTCGATTAGATTCGATTAGATTCGATTAGATTCGATTAGATTAGATTAGATTAGATTAGATTAGATTAGATTAGATTAGATTCGATTCGATTCGATTCGATTCGATTCGATTCGATTCGATTAGATTCGATTAGATAGAGAGACAGGCAGGCAGGCAGGCAGGCAGGCAGGCAGGCAGGCAGGCAGGCAGGCAGGCAGGCAGGCAGGCAGGCAGGCAGGCAGGCAGGCAGGCAGGCAGGCAGGCAGGCAGGCAGGCAGGCAGGCAGGCAGGCAGGCAGGCAGGCAGGCAGGCAGGCAGGCAGGCAGACAGGCAGACAGACAGACAGACAGACAGACAGACAGACAGACAGACAGACAGACAGACAGACAGACAGACAGACAGACAGACAGACAGACAGACAGACAGACAGACAGACAGACAGATAGATAGATAGATAGATAGATAGATAGATAGATAGATAGATAGATAGATAGATAGATAGATAGATAGATAGATAGATAGATAGATAGATAGATGAATTTATGTATTGATCATTACGTGTAATTTGACGTATGGACATGGGAATAAGCAGATGGAGAGAGAGTGAAATGGGGAGAGAGAGAATGAGAGAAACAGGCACAAAGACAGAAAGAGAAAGGGAACGATTAATTTCCCCGTACATGCGCGCTTGCTTATACTGTTCTGCGAAAGATACTGTACCTGGATACGCCAAGATTGTTGAGCACTTAGTACGAGACGAAAAGACATTGTATTGATGTTGTTTTACTTCGATTCTATATATCTCTCATATGCGAGTTTATAGCGTATCTTATACGATTTATTGTTGATATTAAATACGAGGTGTTGAGGTACTGGACTGCCGTTTAGACTTGACTTTGGTCTGGTCAAAAGTTTTTAGAATTGTAGGAAACTATTTTGATTGCTAACAGGTTCCTGTTTTCTCAGTAAATGTAGTGGTATATATTCGGGGCTGGGGCCAAAGTTGCAGCGCAGCGAAAGAACGTGCAGCATCCAGCAACTCATGGCTGACTGCCTGAATCAGAGTCAGAGAACCACAGCTGACCAAGACCCGATTCCAACCCCAAGCTGCGGCCATGGAAAAAGGATGCATTAGTGTGGACTGGCTAAGAAATGTGTTAGGCTGAAATGCGCAGATATCGCAGCCTCGCGGTAAACCACGACATAATATCACTGAGTGATCTCTAGGTAAAACATCAGACTCGGGTGCTGGGGGTTACGGGTTCAAATCACGGTGGAGACGGGTATTTTTCTTTGTACACGGATCATCCGGTTTTGGTTATGTGGTTAGCAGAGCTGAATAAATAGCGCCTTACAGGCTGCGGGTCTACTTTGCTCTAATTTACGTTTCCACCACCCCCAGTTCCAAAAATATATTTCAGGGCCTACCAACCTAAACAGATGCTGGGTTTGACCTGGGAAGTCACCGACGGATTTTCACCTGCCAAAAATTAAGAAAACAAAAGCGGTCACACCTCGCCGTGAGGTCTAACAGCACAAGTGGACTGAACATAGATAGATAGATAGAAAATGCAAGAAAATTACGTAACAAAGTAACATAAAGCGAGGCACATAGATTAGGGAGTTAAATTACCACCTAGGCAAGTCGAAATGGGGCACTACAAAGAACATATGAAACTGTATTGTAATACGTGAAAAAATCACGATTTGTTCTCACAAGGGATTGTATGTGAGATAAAGGGACATAACTAGTAGAATTCTTTTCTCAATCCGGAATCTCATACCTATGGCACCTTGGGGGCCACAAAATGAAAAGCCAGGTTGTCCATATGAGGACAAACGTGATGTTTCAGGGGATGCATTTGAAAAATAGTGTCGTAGTGGATAGTCTTGACCGTACAACGGGCGCAGGCAAATCAATACGTTGATGTATGCGTTGCAACGCAATAACTGGCTGGTTTGAATGTTTGGACTAATGTTAGTTGAAGGGTTGCATGAAGACACATTCGTTGGTTGAAGGTTCGCATGAAGACACATTCGTTGGTTGAAGGTTCGCATGAAGACACATTCGTTGGTTGAAGGGTCGCATGAAGACACATTCGTTGGTTGAAGGGTCGCATGAAGACACATTCGTTGGTTGAAGGGTCGCATGAAGACACATTCGTTGGTTGAAGGGTCGCATAAAGACACATTCGTTGGTTGAAGGGTCGCATGAAGACACATTCGTTGGTTGAAGGGTCGCATGAAGACACATTCGTTGGTTGAAGGGTCGCATGAGTACACCACCTATTGAAGGGCCGCATGGGGAGAACATTATTGAAGGGCCGCATGAGGAGAACATTATTGAATGGCCGCATGAGGACACAGTGGATGAAGGGCTGCATGAGCACACACTGCATGAAGGGCCGTATGAGGAGAACAGTATTGAAGGGCCGCATGAGGACACACTAGATGAAGGGCCACATGAGGACACACTGGATGAAGGGCCGCATGCGGACACACTCGTTCCCTGAGAGCCGCATAAGAAAACACTGAATTGTTGAAGGGCCGCATGAGTACTCACTCGTTTGTTGAAAGGCCACAAGCGGACAAACTTTGTTCCACGGCTGCATAGGGACACACTTCATGATAGAAAAGCCGAACGAAAGCAACATTTGTTCCAGGGACGAATGTAAACACAATCGTCTGTTAAAGGCCGGCATGAGATAACCCTCATTGGTTGAAGGCCTACAGTAGGATACACTTGTTTGTCCCTGCAGGCGCCAAGTAATGTACATACCGGTTTGGTTTATTTATGTCTATCATTATTTTTTCATATTTTTGCGTCAGTGTGAAGCATAATACGTTCTAAAAAGCTGAGTTCGATTGTCAGTGATGAAAGATCAAAATAAAAGCTGTTGGCAAGAGTAGCACAGACAATAGCGGCGCTTGCACATCTTGACAGAATATGGCAAGACAAACGGTTAGCTATATCCGCGAAGACCAGATTTATTCGTACATTGGTCTTGTCAATATTCCTATATGCCTGTGAGATTGGGACAATTATAGCTGACCTGCAGCGGAGGAAAGAAGCCTTGGAGATGAGATGTTTCAGAAGACTTATAAACGTGACATACTTCTTCTTCACAATCTCCCACTATCAAGCCCTGGACGTTCTCAAACTCCCAATACCAAGCCCTGAACATTCTCAATCGCCCACTACCAAGCCCTGAATGTTCTCAAACTCCCGCTACCAAGCCCTGAACGTTCTCAATCTCCCCCTACTAAGCCCTGAACGTTCTTAATCTCCCACTACCAAGCCCTGAACGTTCACAATATCCCACTACCAAGACCTGAACGTTCACAATCTTCCACTACCAAGCCCTGGACGTTCTCAATCTCACACTACCAAGCCATGGACGTTCTCAATCTCCCACTACCAAGCCCTGAACGTTCACAATCTCCCACTACCAAGCCCTGAACGTTCACAATCTCCCACTACCAAGCCCTGAACGTTGAAAATATCACGCTACCAAGCCCTGGACGTTCACAATCTCCCACTACCAAGTCCTGAACGTTGAAAATCTCACACTACCAAGCCCTGGACGTTCTCAATCTCCCACTACCAAGCCCTGAACGTTCACAATCTCCCACTACCAAGCCCTGGACGTTCACAATCTCCCACTACCAAGCCCTAGACGTTCACAATCTCCCACTACCAAGCCCTGAAAAGTGTAGGATGTAGTCCAGAGAATGGAATGCCTTGTATCGTAGTTTACAGCTTGACAGCGATATTTGCAGGCATTTTTCAGTACTGGGTTAGCCTTTGCTCTTCAATCCCTTCTTCTTAGCCAGTCAGCTCTGTTGCAGCCTGTTATCCAGAATCACCGCGTGGTGATGTAAAAAGGTCTTGGCAGCTCTGGTTCCCTGACGATAGCTGTCAGCTATGGGTCGCTGATCGCTGAAGCTCATGCACTGCTCGGCGTCTTGGTCCCAAACTCCACGTACAAAGACCGAGTTCCAAATGAGGAAATTTTGCAACAATAGATACTTTTAAAGATTTCTTGGCGGAAGATCACTTACTACGGCCACAAATCGAGCTCAAACGACCTTGCGAATATGATCCTGCATGGAAAGGTCGACGAAAAGATCGTCCGGAAAAGAGATGGGAAGACAACATAAAAGTATAGACAAATCTACGACCACAGGAGGAATAGGCAGAAGCCGATGACAGATAGGGCTGGCGTGGAGTTGTGGGGGTGTCTTCATGTGTGCTCCAACGACCTCACCAGTTAGGGGATGACTTGACTTGACTGGAAGCATAACCTACCACTGTCAGCTGTCCCCTTTAAAAAAAAAAGTATGTTTCCCAGAATTTGCAATCATTCACCTGTTCGCTTCAATAGGTTTTAATTGCAGCTCGTCTTTGTACAATAAGCTTTTATACTGGTTTTCTTTTTGGTGTGCAATGGATGTCTATAATGGCAATGTTTTCTTATATGTTGATGTTGGTAGCCCCAAGCACAACTTTCTTTTGTCCTCATGTACGACATGCTAAGAAGGTGACAGTGGCTCTCATCTTTTTTTATTTTGGATACTTCTCGTGCGTTATTTCAACTTCTGAAATTTGTTGGGTTTTTTTGTGTGTTTTTTTGTTTTGCATTCGCCTTATTTATCTATTCAACAAGGCGGTATGCGTTACACTGTGGTTTTATTTTGCGCCTGTCGGCCATGTGCATCCGACTTCAGCATGTATTTATGAAAGGTCTGCTTCCTACTCCATTTTTCTAAGGTTTTGCTTCCCAGGGGTAACGGCCGGTGCTGTGATGGGGATAGAACCCAGTACCTTCAGTTGTGAGCCGTGTCCCTTAACCACTAGCCCACGCCGTCCCTCATTATTTTTGTTTAAAACGAGGTCTTTGCATACGTGTAGCTTTGGCCATAAGACGGTCTGACAACGGCTCGGCCTAACGTACTTCTTAACAGCATATTTTTTAAAAAATATCATAATACGTAGTCTAGTCAAGCACAACATACTGACCAGGACGTCGCGTCAGGGTCAGGCACAATACACTGGTTAATACCACAATCTCTCTTCCATGTATCGTTCCCTGGAAACAGGCTGTTCTCAAGGCTGGCTGACGAGGTTTGGATCGATATGATCCACGTAGTAGTGAGCAACACGCAGATGAAGCCAAACATAGCACAACCGCCCTGGAGGATCGCGGTCCACCTTCATTAGCATGCTCCGGATGTGAAGAACTCTACTACAACCCGCCATTTAACGCCTTTTTCAGGGCACACAACAGAGTAAACTTACTCATTGTGGGCATTACACAAAACAACCACAGCTAACTTGTGACGCCAGTGGATGTTGGGAGTTGCAAATGTAACAACGCAGGACAGATGTGAGCACAATGGAAGGCCTGGAGCTAGCAGGCCCAGTCTGCTCTCTTCTAATGAAATTTGGTGCTCGCGTCATGCAAGTAAAAAAGTTCGTTGGTGTTCGCGTCATGCAAGTAAAAAAGTTCGTTGGTGTTCGCGTCATGCAAGTAAAAAAGTTGGTTGGTGCTCGCGTCATGCAAGTAAAAAAGTTGGTTGGTGCTCGCGTCATGCAAGTAAAAAAGTTGGTTATTGCTGGCGTCGTGCAAGTAAAAAAGTTCGTTGGTGTTCGCGTCATGCAAGTAAAAAGGTTCGTTGGTGCTCGCGTCATGCAAGTAAAAACTTTGGTTGGTGCTGGTGTCACGCAAGTAAAAAATTTGGTTGGTGAACGCGTCATGCAAGTAAAAAAGTTCGTTGGTGTTCGCGTCATGCAAGTAGAAAAGTTCGTTAGTGCTCGCGTCATGCAAGTAAAAAAGTTGGTTGGTGCTCGCGTCATGCAAGTAAAAAAGTTGGTTGGTGCTGGCGTCATGAAAGTAAAAAAGTTGGTTGGTGCTGGCGTCATGCAAGTAAAAAAGTTGGTTGGTGCTGGCGTCATGCAAGTAAAAAAGTTGGTTGGTGCTGGCGTCACGCAAGTGAAAAAGCTGGTTGGTGCTCGCGTCACGCAAGTAAAAAATTTCGTGAGCACCAACGCTCAAGAGGTCCATTTTTCAATTCAAACTTTGTTTCAGACCCAAACAAATAATGTTGCTATCCAACCATTATATTTTAGGTGACCTGAAAGTTGTTGAGTTGCGCCTTTGTTGCTAGGAAACGTATTTATCTCTCTGTGTTCTGAACTATTTGCACTGCTGAATTGGTTCGGGGGGTTTCCCTGGTGTTGGTCAGGGTCAGCGTTATGTTGCATCATGGGTACTTGAATTGATATAGCCCCAATCTTCCTCAGCGCTGAAATGTGTGTTTTAAAAGGACAAATTCATAGCCTTTTAGGGTGCAGACGATACAAAAATGTTCTAAATACTGTGGAATGTGTCTGTCAAATGTCTGGCTGTGTTCCAGACGATCTACCTGTGCGGAAAAGCTTTCTCAACTTATAAAATATCTGAAGAACAAAGCACGATCACGATTAGCTGATTCACATCTGCAAACTGTTTACGTGTAGCTACAAGCGACTTCTCCTTGTACGTGTAGCTACAAGCGACTTCACCTTGTACGTGTAGCTACAAGCGACTTCTCCTTGTACGTGTAGCTACAAGCGACTTTTTCTAGTACGTGTAGCTACAAGCGACTTCTCTTTGTACGTGTAGCTACAAGCGACTTCTCTTTGTTCGTGTAGCTACAAGCGACTTCCCCTTGTACGTGTAGCTACAAGCAACTTTTCCTTGTACGTGTAGCTACAAGCGACTTATCTTTGTACGTGTAGCTGAAATGGGAAACTAAAACGGAGAAACTTTGCAGAAATAGCCAAAGCAAAGATGCACGAAGATCCCATAAACGCACTAACAACACCAAAACCCATCACTACTGTACGAAAACCTACCTGGAGGCAGGATGTATTTCCAGAGGTGGTAGAAAATATACCAGGTATTGCAAACAAAAACTGCCAGACTGAAAAAGAAAGGAGAGATACTACCCTAAGCTTCATAACGAAAAGCTACCCAAGCATGGACTGGACCCATGCATACACCGACGGTTCTGTAACAAACACAACACAGAACGGAGGGGCAGGAGCATTCCTGAACCTACCAAATGGCAGGAAAATAACACTGTCATTCGCTACTGGTAAGTACACAAGCAATTTCAGAGCGGAAGCAGAGGCACTGAGGGCGGCAGTGGAAGAAATGGTGACACACAGTGAAAATGAAAGCCATATAGTCCTGCTTACAGATTCTCTCGCCGTAGTCACGGCGCTAAAAAGCCAGAAAAACACTGAGCTTAATGACTTAAGAGCAGCACTCTGCAAACTGTGCCAGCAGTCCGCACCAAAAAGGGTAGTGGTACAGTGGGTCCCATCACACTGCAACATCCAAGGCAACGAGGAAGCAGACAGACTGGCAAAAGAAGGTGCAAGACTACCCCAAACAGATACCAGTATGACGTACGAAGAGTCAAAACGGCTTATCAAAGCCAGATACATGACCAAATGGGAAACCGAACATACTGGTTACACCAAAAACGATGCCTATTACCAGTTGAACCGAAGAGAGCAGGTCGTTGTCTTCAGACTTCGCACTGGCCACAATAGACTGAGGTACCACCTATTCAACAAATTGAAGATAGGGTGTACCGACGAATGCCCGTGCGGTACTGGTAAAATGACCGCTGAACATCTGCTGCAGAACTGCCCGACATACGAGGATCAGAGAGAGCAGATGTGGCCATCACCAGTGGAACTGCAAGACAAGCTCTATGGCAGTGGCGACAGCCTCAGGATGACCGCCGCTTTTTTCGAAAAAATAATGGTTACTGTCTGACTGCGTACGCAGAAGAAGAAGAAGAAGAAGAAGTACGTGTAGCTACAAGCGACTTCTCCTTGTATGTGTAGCTACAAGCAACTTCCCCTTGTACGTGTAGCTACAAGCGACTTTTCCTTGTACGTGTAGCTACAAGCGACTTCTTCTAGTACGTGTAGCTACAAGCGACTTCTCTTTGTTCGTGTAGCTACAAGCGACTTCTCCTTGTACGTGTAGCTACAAGCGACTTCTCCTTGGACATCACTGAACTTCTTAGTGGTTATCCGGCTCAAAGATGTTATTAACCCGTTGAGTGTTTTTAAAATGTTTTATTTCTCAAAAATGAAAGCCATTATATTCATTTTACACGGGAACGGTGCTCGTAATCTTAAAAGGTTGAGAGCCCCTGATCTAAGCTTTGTACAACACCTTGACGAAAAATAAATACATCCCCCTAAACAAAATCACGCATAGCAATGTCAAGGACAAACACAGCAGACCAAGCTAACTCTCATTGTCTCGTCTACTGACCTTGGTGACCTTTGGCCAAGAACTGTATCAAATTGTACGAACGTCACTCTAAAGTTAAACAAAACAATCGATATTAAACCATTACCGACATACGAGATCTAATAAAACACTCGAGACATTAAATGAAACAGCAAACATCAAATAAAGAAATCTTTGATCGCGTCCTTCACTTTGCTGATCCTCGCTCTCCATTTGAACATTCCATTCATTGGTTATTGTAGAAATGTGCAACGTACGTGCAACACGAGTGAAGCTTGAACGTAGAGAATACTTTCACGTAGGCAAAGTATAATGGTTACTGGTGAAATATTTTGTCGGTGATGAAAACAAATTAATATGTTGTTTTATACTTCGTTTTTCAGTAGAAGCTTTCATTTTTTTTTTACTAAGACATGTTTTTTGTTTTTGGTTTGAGACTACGTGGTCATTTATTTAAGTGGTGTTTTTTTTTAGGTGTATTGGTGTTTTGGTTTTTTGGGGAAAAAAAACCTTGTCTTCTTCCATTTCGTTCCCAATCTCCCGCTACCAAGCCTTGAACAGGGCTTTGTAAGTAGCAGGATGTAGTCCGAAGAATGGAATACGTTGTGTCACTAGTTTACAGATTGACTGCGATACTTACACCTTTCGGTCCGACACATCAGTCATCGGCAGAAATAAAATCTTATTCTGCACACAACGCGGCGATTGCTGGGGTGAGCGACATATATGCATCCGTCCAATAATAAATTACATAGCAGATTCTAGAAATGCAGTAAAAAACGGTAATTATGTTTGTATTGCCTTTTGAAGTGGACAGGCCATGTCCTAAGAAAATAAGTAGACGCCATCACCAGCGCTGTGTGTGTATCCCAGAGAGAAGGCGAAAGGAAGGCCGGTCTAAAACAGTTTGACAAAAGACCATAGAGGCCATTAAGAAAATCATGAATTATGAGCGTGCCGTACCTATGTAGGGAAAAACTAGCCCTTCACTACTGCGCACAGTGGGTAACAAATGTATTTAGGACGTATGATTCAGATTAAATATGAAGGATCAACGGGGGACATTGTGTGAGTGAGTGCGACACTGCTACTGAATTTTGTGAGTGAAACAGCATCACGTTAAAGTATCAGTGTGGTGTGGGATAGCTGAGGCGATCGGGGTTCGATTACACAGTTGGTGCGGGATTTTTTCGATCGCAAAACGGATTTGGGGTCACTCCAGCCTAAAAAAAATTGGGTACCGGTACCAGTATAATCTGGAAAAGTAATGGCGGCCGGCGAGATGTTGACCACATCATCCCTAGCGTGCAGTTGGACAAAATAAATATGGGGCTTCTGTGTTCGTTCTCAATCTCCCGTTACCAATTCCTGAACAGGGCTTGCAAGAAGCATGATGTAGTCCAGAGAACAGAATGCGTTGTGTTGCTAGTTTACAGCTTGATTGCGATATTTGCACCTTTCGGTCCGACACATCCGTCTTCGGCAGTAATATGGGCCTAACATTATATCCCTTATATGCCACATTGGCGTGTTAACGGGGTCTTTACTATTTTTCTTATTGTGGCCTACCGCCCGGGATTTGTCATGCTCCGCTCTACTTTAATCAGACGGTAATAATGTGGTGTGGTGGTCCTATTTCTTCGTCCCCAATGAGATGCGGTATGATTCACTCACAAGTAAGATTCACACACTAACTGCTAGACACATTAACGAGGATGTGCGAAGTAGAGCCAACACATCCATTCTAGAAATAAGACATAAACATAATTCTTGTTGGCGTGTAATGAGGAGAGGAATATGCTGTGTAGCTGAGTCGATGTAAGGTGGCCTATCACAAGCAAGGTGCTGGATTCGATGCTGGATATAAAAACGCTCTAGTCGACTCAGCTGTAAATGGGCACCTGAATTCTGGTAGTGAAGAAATGGAGAAAGACAACTAGTCATCCCACTTTATAAAAAACTGAGGTATAGTACAGTGACCTCGTGAAAACTTCATCCTCGACGGCAACTATGTGTACGTGTATGATAGGAGTAGAGGTATGACCGGAAGTCAAATTGAGTAAACAGAAACGTCATGACACGGAAGCCAGACCAACAGCAAAAATATTGGACAGCATTAACGAGTTTTGATCCTAATAATTATATCTGCACTTTGCAAGGGAAGGTGGCGACATATTTGTGTTGGGAAATCGCCTCCGCGATACGGTTTCGTTTTGCGATCTGAGCACCTGTGGTGCTACTAGCGCCAGACGGAACGGTTCTGTGGAAGCAATTCCCAAGGGTCACACGAGTGTTGAAGCTTTTAAGTCTTTCCTTTAAGGAGTCTCTGTGGCGTTTCTTATGTCCCCCTCGTGGGCATCCATTTGTTCTTTGATCTGCTTATGACAGATGCATAGTGAGGCGTTCGTAGAGCATTTGAACAGCATGTTCCGTCCATCTTAATTGGGCGATTTCCAAAAGTGTATGAATATTCATAATGATTGACATGCGACGAATTTCAGTTAGACACTTTGTTCTGCCCTCCCAAACGCAGAGCTCGCCTTTGTTATCCAGCTATTGACCTCAGAGTCAATTTTCGCTTTGTGATGGCGGTTTTACTAGATAGTTAAAGTTATCGACTGCGTGGAGACGTTGATTCTCTACAATAATGTTTGGTTCGGTGTACGACTCCCCATGAGCAAGTTGGAAGAGAACCTCAATTTTTCTCGTGTTGATCATAAAAACCAAAGTTATTACACGCCTTCGAAAACTCCGCCATAGTGGACTGCACCAGACAGAAGAACTTCTGGACAGATCCTTGATAAACAGGGGCATTAACACTGCAGACGCATGGATCGAAAAGAAAGACCACATAGATGAGTCGTGAAAGCAGGTCTCACTAGCCCCCCCTCTACGTAAAACAACTAATGTGAACAGAAGATATCAGTTTATGAGGTTAAGATGGTTAGTAACAAGAAGCCGCGCAGGTCTATAATCGCTAAAGCCATGTGTGCGGTACATAAATACCTTGAAGTCAGAAAAAAATGCTCAGAAAAGATCAAGTTTATATTGACAGCACAAATGGTGATTTCATTGTTAGAAACAATGAACAGCTGAAGATGTTTACAAAACACACACAGTCAATTCACACTCTGGGCTCTGTCGGGGATTTTATACATATTGACCAATCAAATAAGACGCAAGTTTCGGTGATTTCGATGTTGTCCTAAACGTATTGATTGTTTGAGATTTCAAATGGAGTTCGAACTTAAAGCGTCAGAAGTGAATTCATCAATACACCTCCCGATTGTTGTATTATTTTAATGTAAAACGAATTATCGTCAGTGTCAGGTAAATTATACTTATCAATGCCCAACTTCACGTCAGAGCCGGTCTCCCGAGAAATTAACTGTCACATCAATTTGGCTAGCGAGGTGGATATATATATATATATATATATATATATATATATATATATATATATATATATATATATATATATACTGTGATCTCTACAGAGCTTGCAGAGTAGTCTCGTATTTCAATACATCCAAGAGAAGTCAAGAAAACATTCTCAATTACGTCTCTGGATATAAGAAGAGCCACCGTAACCCGCTTATAAGGAAACGTTGTTAGGGGTTATTTCAACTCAGCCCGAGTAGCTTCGAATAAGAGCAAGAATAACAACAAAAACAAATGGGGACGGCGTAGGGTAGTGGTTAAGTGACACCGCTCACAACCCGAAGATGCTGTGGGTTCGATCCCCATCACCCCGTAACCCCGGGGAAGCAAACCCTTAGAAATAGCAGAAGGAAGCAGACCCTTACATAAAATGAATGCCAAAGTCAAATGCACTGTGGTTTTATATGCGCCTGTAGACCCAGTGCATCCGACTTTAGCATTCATTTTATGTAAGGGTCTGCTTCTACCTGCATTTTCTAAGGTTTGCTTCCCCGGGGTGATAGGGATCACTGGGCCGACAGGCTCATAATAAAAGCCACAGTGCAACGCACACCGCCTTGGGGATTAGAGAAAAAAGGCTAACGCAACCCCCCCCCCCCCCCAAAAAAAAAAAAATAAATAAATAAATAAATCAGATAAATAAATAAAATAACATTAGCATGTTAGTCTTAATATGTGTCCGACAGGGAGATTCACCAGTAACCGGTGAGGTCGTTGGGGCACACATGAAGACATACTCACATCACGCCACCCTTCTTTGTCAGCGGCCGCTGCCTGTGCCTCTTTTGGTCGGAGATTAGTCCATTCTTTTATGTTGTTCCCCCACCTCTTTTTGGGACTGCCTCTTCGTCATCTGCCTTGCACCTTTCCGCGGAGGATCGTATTTGCAAGACCATTTATCTCGATATGTGACCGTACCAAGCGAGTTTCCTTCTTTTGACAGTTGCCAAGAGGTCCTCAAAAGGCCATACAGCTGTTGTAATTCTATCTCGTATTTCCTCATTTGTAACTCGATCTTTTTATGTGGCGTTTAACAGTCTTCGGAAACATCTCATCTCCAAGGCCCGTATCCTTCGCTGAACATCAGCGGTAACTGTCTACGTCTCACAAGCATAGATGAATATTGACAGGACCAGTGTACGCATTAATCTGATTTTCGTGATAGTGCTAAGCACAATATAACAATATAAAAAAAACAGTTTTTCATAACATAACAAAAAGTAACAGAGCGCGTGGCCGAATGGTTTGATGCCGGCCTGCCGACGACGAGTGCAGCGGTCTGAATACCCGGTAGGGCATATGTTGTTCTTTTGTTGGGGTTGAAATAAACAAACATAGCCAGCATACGACAGCAGTGGCACAGCGGTCTGTGGTCCTCAGACTTTTAACCCCTCGACTATCCCAGCACACGACTTAGCGACAGCAGTGGCGCAGCGGTCTGTAGTCCTCAGACTTTTAACCCCTCGACTATCCCAGCACACGACTTAGCGACAGCAGTGGCGCAGCGGTCTGTAGTCCTAAGACTTTTAACCCCTCGACTATCCCAGCACACGACTTAGCGACAGCAGTGGCGCAGCGGTCTGTAGTCCTCAGCCTTGCAACCCATCGACTACCCCAGCAATGGGAAGAAAGCCGCATAACAGTAATAGAACAGAACATAGCACAGCTGACGTGAATATAACGTGTAGTGACTTAGCATAAAAATGGCAACTGGCTCACTGAACCGCCTTAAACGCACATGAGAGCGTCTATTTACGTGCTTATAACTTGTCATTGCTAAACGAGCCGACAACGGGGTACATACAACGTAGTACTAGTGATGGAGCCGAATTTCCCATGACTACGTCGGGTACCAATTTAACAGCTGAGTTCGATTCAGACAAGCGACCATACCATAAAACTATCGTCGACATGTTTGGTCCGACGATTCCCCCCTACCCCCCTCCCCTTTCGCCTTATTTCTCTATTCTCCAAGGCGGTATGCGTTGCACTGTGGTTTTTATTTTGCGCCTGTCGACCGAGTGCACCCGACTTCAGCATGCAGGTCTGCTTCCTCATGCATTTTCTAAGGGTTTGCTTTCCCGGGGTAACGGCCGGTGCTGTGATGGCGATCGAACCCAGCACCTCCGGATTGTGAGCCGTGCCACTTAACAACTACCCCACGCCGTTCCCTGTCTGACGATCTAAACGTTAGGTCTGTAAACCATGCTCACAACCATTTTGCCCCACACTCCAATAACATATAATAACTTTACAATAGAATGTGACACGAGATAATGTGACATGAGATAATGTGACATGAGATAATTTGACATGATATAATGTGACGTGAGATAATGTGACATCACATAATGTGACGTGACATAATGTGACATGACATAATGTGACATAACATTACGTATATCGCTGCCATAGCCTAATGGGTATAGGCTAACAATACAAGATGAGGAACGAAGACCTACAGGTAAGGAGTCAATAACAACCAGTGGAGCAACAAATCTAACGTAGGAAATGGAGCTGTATAGGACATACACTTCGGAAAGCACCATACAGCGTGTGAAACAGACCCTGACACGGAATACATAGGGCAAGAGGAAGAGAAAAAGACCAAGAAACAGTGAAGAAACATAAACAAAACTGGAAATCAACTGGGTTGGTGCAAAAAGAAGAACTCAGGTCGAACTTGCAACAGGAGGGTTGTCAATGGTCTATGTCCCTGACAGGTGCGACAGGCTAATGTTCACGAATGCCGTCACTTCATATGTTTTGATATAATATAAAACAGTAGTACTCAACATAACACTGACTATCTTTTACTGGTTGACTTCGAACAGGATTTAGATGGTCTCCCCTCAAAAGCAAAGGCCAGCGACCATGGCAGACGATGATGTCATAATTTATTTTGCTAGCGCTATTTTTAGCAAGGATTAACTGCGTTACTTTTTATCCTCGTTCTCTCGTCTCTAGCCGCCCGGCCCCAGTGGCAAGTCAACGACAAGACGACTAGGCGGCGACTACGAGATGCAGGGGACTCCGCATCAAGCAGCCTTGAAAAAGACGGCGGAGTCCGGAGTGGAACCCACACCACCTGATCACGAGGCCGACGGCTTCACCACGGAATTCCCGATGGTCTCACCTGCGTAAACAATAATTGAGGTATTTAACCCTGATAATGGCATCAACCTCACTCCTCCATGAGTGTCTTGTCTACCGCTATGTCTCTAGACTTGTAGATTCCAGAACAGAGACTGTCTTGAAATGTTATCAATCTCCGTAATGTGTGGTCTATCCCTCGCCAGAGACTCCTCCTTATGTCTTGTTTCACTGGTATCTGGGGAACTGAAACGCTAGTCCAGTCAGGTACACAATTCTGACCAGAACGTCGCGACAGGGTCAACACACTGAACAAAACCACAATCTCTCTTCAATCTCTCTGTTTTCAAGGCAGACTGACTGACGAGATGTGGATCGATGTGATTTTCGTAGTAGTCAGCGACAAGCAGATGAAGCCAAGCATAGCACAACCACCCGTATGGCTGCCGTCCACCTTCATCAGCAAGCTCGGGATGTGAGGAAAGCTACTACAACCCGCCACTTAACGTTCTTTTCAGGCCGCACAAAAGAGTAAGCTTACTCATTATGGGCATTTAACAACAACAGCAACAACAACAACAATAACAGCAGCACTGGTATATGTCCCATTCTCTTCAGCAGTTCTACATTTGTGATCTTATCCTACCATTTACACTCTTGCATTCTGCGCAGACAACATTCACTTAAGCGTGTACCTTATTGTGAGTGCCTTTTTTGTTCTCCGTGTTTCAGGGCCGTACAACTAGTTGGACTTCACGTTGGAGCTGAGCTAACAATTTTTAATTTAACTTAACTTAACGTCTTTATACTGGTTTAGAAGACTATACAGGGTCTGTAAACAACCATTTTTTTTCGAGGGTGGTTTTTACCGATGTACGAGTTCATCTTAATAGACTCAAACACTATAGCTAAGTAGACCCGCAGCCTGTTTGGCGCCATCTATCGCTGCTCTAACAAACTACCTCATAGACTTATGTAGAGTTCATAGACAGAGTGCAGAACAAAGCCCTGCGCTTTATTAGTGGAGCAATGAGGTGAAGGCCCACTACCGCATGTGAAATTTATGTGAATATAGATCCCCTTGAGATGCGAACAGACGTGGCTAATGTGAGAGGAGTAAAAGAATCAGCAAAGACCACACCAATTGAAGGCTTGTAGGAAAAATATCAACAAAAAGCATAGAATAAAACAAAAGCCAGTCCTCCCCTACGTCAGTAAGATTAAAGACAGATATCACGTCCTAGACAAAAGACAAGAAACACAGAGAGCAACAAGAAATTTTGTCACATTATAGTTCACTTTTTAATTGTTAGAGGTGCCAAACATTCTTCGAGAATACATTCTGTTTACTACCGCCGTTTTAGCAATGAACTTCTTGGGATATGGTTAGGGTTAAGTTAGGGTAGGGCTAGGTTTAGGGTTCAGTTAGGGTAGGGTTAGGTTTAGGGTTAAGTTAGGGTAGGGCTAGGTTTAGGGCTCAGTTAGGGTAGGGTTAGGTTTAGGGTTAAGTTAGGGTAGGGCTAGGTTTAGGGTTAAGTTAGGGTAGGGCTACGTTTAGGGTTCAGTTAGGGTAGAGTTAGATTTAGAATTAAGTTAGGGTAGGGCTAGGTTTAGGGTTCAGTTAGGGTAGAGTTAGATTTAGAATTAAGTTAGGGTAGGGCTAGGTTTAGGGTTCAGTTAGGGTAGGGCTAGGTTTAGGGTTAAGTTAGGGTAGGGCTACGTTTAGGGTTCAGTTAGGGTAGGGCTAGGTTTAGGGTTCAGTTAGGGTAGAGTTAGATTTAGAATTAAGTTAGGGTAGGGCTAGGTTTAGGGTTCAGTTAGGGTAGGGCTAGGTTTAGGGTTAAGTTAGGGTAGGGCTACGTTTAGGGTTCAGTTAGGGTAGGGCTAGGTTTAGGGTTCAGTTAGGGTAGAGTTAGATTTAGAATTAAGTTAGGGTAGGGTTAGGTTTAGGGTTCAGTTAGGGTAGAGTTAGATTTAGAATTAAGTTAGGGTAGGGTTAGATTTAGAATTAAGTTAGGGTAGGGTTAGATTTAGAATTAAGTTAGGGTAGGGCTAGGTTTAGGGTTCAGTTAGGGTAGGGCTAGGTTTAGGGTTCAGTTAGGGTAGGGCTACGTTTAGGGTTCAGTTAGGGTAGGGCTAGGTTTAGGGTTCAGTTAGGGTAGAGTTAGATTTAGAATTAAGTTAGGGTAGGGCTAGGTTTAGGGTTCAGTTAGGGTAGGGCTAGGTTTAGGGTTAAGTTAGGGTAGGGCTACGTTTAGGGTTCAGTTAGGGTAGGGCTAGGTTTAGGGTTCAGTTAGGGTAGAGTTAGATTTAGAATTAAGTTAGGGTAGGGTTAGGTTTAGGGTTCAGTTAGGGTAGAGTTAGATTTAGAATTAAGTTAGGGTAGGGCTAGGTTTAGGGTTCAGTTAGGGTAGGGCTAGGTTTAGGGTTCAGTTAGGGTAGAGTTAGATTTAGAATTAAGTTAGGGTAGGGTTAGGTTTAGGGTTCAGTTAGGGTAGAGTTAGATTTAGAATTAAGTTAGGGTAGGGCTAGGTTTAGGGTTCAGTTAGGGTAGGGCTAGGTTTAGGGTTCAGTTAGGGTAGAGTTAGATTTAGAATTAAGTTAGGGTAGGGCTAGGTTTAGGGTTCAGTTAGGGTAGAGTTAGATTTAGAATTAAGTTAGGGTAGGGCTAGGTTTAGGGTTCAGTTAGGGTAGGGCTAGGTTTAGGGTTCAGTTAGGGTAGAGTTAGATTTAGAATTAAGTTAGGGTAGGGCTAGGTTTAGGGTTCAGTTAGGGTAGAGTTAGATTTAGAATTAAGTTAGGGTAGGGCTAGGTTTAGGGTTCAGTTAGGGTAGGGCTAGGTTTAGGGTTCAGTTAGGGTAGAGTTAGATTTAGAATTAAGTTAGGGTAGGGCTAGGTTTAGGGTTCAGTTAGGGTAGAGTTAGATTTAGAATTAAGTTAGGGTAGGGCTAGGTTTAGGGTTCAGTTAGGGTAGGGCTAGGTTTAGGGTTCAGTTAGGGTAGAGTTAGATTTAGAATTAAGTTAGGGTAGGGCTAGGTTTAGGGTTCAGTTAGGGTAGAGTTAGATTTAGAATTAAGTTAGGGTAGGGCTAGGTTTAGGGTTCAGTTAGGGTAGGGCTAGGTTTAGGGTTCAGTTAGGGTAGAGTTAGATTTAGAATTAAGTTAGGGTAGGGCTAGGTTTAGGGTTCAGTTAGGGTAGAGTTAGATTTAGAATTAAGTTAGGGTAGGGCTAGGTTTAGGGTTCAGTTAGGGTAGGGCTAGGTTTAGGGTTCAGTTAGGGTAGAGTTAGATTTAGAATTAAGTTAGGGTAGGGCTAGGTTTAGGGTTCAGTTAGGGTAGAGTTAGATTTAGAATTAAGTTAGGGTAGGGCTAGGTTTAGGGTTCAGTTAGGGTAGGGCTAGGTTTAGGGTTCAGTTAGGGTAGAGTTAGATTTAGAATTAAGTTAGGGTAGGGCTAGGTTTAGGGTTCAGTTAGGGTAGAGTTAGATTTAGAATTAAGTTAGGGTAGGGCTAGGTTTAGGGTTCAGTTAGGGTAGGGCTAGGTTTAGGGTTCAGTTAGGGTAGAGTTAGATTTAGAATTAAGTTAGGGTAGGGCTAGGTTTAGGGTTCAGTTAGGGTAGAGTTAGATTTAGAATTAAGTTAGGGTAGGGCTAGGTTTAGGGTTCAGTTAGGGTAGGGCTAGGTTTAGGGTTCAGTTAGGGTAGAGTTAGATTTAGAATTAAGTTAGGGTAGGGCTAGGTTTAGGGTTCAGTTAGGGTAGAGTTAGATTTAGAATTAAGTTAGGGTAGGGCTAGGTTTAGGGTTCAGTTAGGGTAGGGCTAGGTTTAGGGTTCAGTTAGGGTAGAGTTAGATTTAGAATTAAGTTAGGGTAGGGCTAGGTTTAGGGTTCAGTTAGGGTAGAGTTAGATTTAGAATTAAGTTAGGGTAGGGCTAGGTTTAGGGTTCAGTTAGGGTAGGGCTAGGTTTAGGGTTCAGTTAGGGTAGAGTTAGATTTAGAATTAAGTTAGGGTAGGGCTAGGTTTAGGGTTCAGTTAGGGTAGAGTTAGATTTAGAATTAAGTTAGGGTAGGGCTAGGTTTAGGGTTCAGTTAGGGTAGGGCTAGGTTTAGGGTTCAGTTAGGGTAGAGTTAGATTTAGAATTAAGTTAGGGTAGGGCTAGGTTTAGGGTTCAGTTAGGGTAGAGTTAGATTTAGAATTAAGTTAGGGTAGGGCTAGGTTTAGGGTTCAGTTAGGGTAGGGCTAGGTTTAGGGTTCAGTTAGGGTAGAGTTAGATTTAGAATTAAGTTAGGGTAGGGCTAGGTTTAGGGTTCAGTTAGGGTAGGGCTAGGTTTAGGGTTCAGTTAGGGTAGAGTTAGATTTAGAATTAAGTTAGGGTAGGGCTAGGTTTAGGGTTCAGTTAGGGTAGGGCTAGGTTTAGGGTTCAGTTAGGGTAGAGTTAGATTTAGAATTAAGTTAGGGTAGGGCTAGGTTTAGGGTTCAGTTAGGGTAGAGTTAGATTTAGAATTAAGTTAGGGTAGGGCTAGGTTTAGGGTTCAGTTAGGGTAGGGCTAGGTTTAGGGTTCAGTTAGGGTAGAGTTAGATTTAGAATTAAGTTAGGGTAGGGCTAGGTTTAGGGTTCAGTTAGGGTAGAGTTAGATTTAGAATTAAGTTAGGGTAGGGCTAGGTTTAGGTTTAAGTTAGGGTAGGGCTAGGTTTAGGGTTCAGTTAGGGTAGAGTTAGATTTAGAATTAAGTTAGGGTAGGGCTAGGTTTAGGGTTCAGTTAGGGTAGGGCTAGGTTTAGGGTTCAGTTAGGGTAGAGTTAGATTTAGAATTAAGTTAGGGTAGGGCTAGGTTTAGGGTTCAGTTAGGGTAGGGCTAGGTTTAGGGTTCAGTTAGGGTAGAGTTAGATTTAGAATTAAGTTAGGGTAGGGCTAGGTTTAGGGTTCAGTTAGGGTAGAGTTAGATTTAGAATTAAGTTAGGGTAGGGCTAGGTTTAGGGTTCAGTTAGGGTAGGGCTAGGTTTAGGGTTCAGTTAGGGTAGAGTTAGATTTAGAATTAAGTTAGGGTAGGGCTAGGTTTAGGGTTCAGTTAGGGTAGAGTTAGATTTAGAATTAAGTTAGGGTAGGGCTAGGTTTAGGGTTCAGTTAGGGTAGGGCTAGGTTTAGGGTTCAGTTAGGGTAGAGTTAGATTTAGAATTAAGTTAGGGTAGGGCTAGGTTTAGGGTTCAGTTAGGGTAGAGTTAGATTTAGAATTAAGTTAGGGTAGGGCTAGGTTTAGGGTTCAGTTAGGGTAGGGCTAGGTTTAGGGTTCAGTTAGGGTAGAGTTAGATTTAGAATTAAGTTAGGGTAGGGCTAGGTTTAGGGTTCAGTTAGGGTAGAGTTAGATTTAGAATTAAGTTAGGGTAGGGCTAGGTTTAGGGTTCAGTTAGGGTAGGGCTAGGTTTAGGGTTCAGTTAGGGTAGAGTTAGATTTAGAATTAAGTTAGGGTAGGGCTAGGTTTAGGGTTCAGTTAGGGTAGAGTTAGATTTAGAATTAAGTTAGGGTAGGGCTAGGTTTAGGGTTCAGTTAGGGTAGGGCTAGGTTTAGGGTTCAGTTAGGGTAGAGTTAGATTTAGAATTAAGTTAGGGTAGGGCTAGGTTTAGGGTTCAGTTAGGGTAGAGTTAGATTTAGAATTAAGTTAGGGTAGGGCTAGGTTTAGGGTTCAGTTAGGGTAGGGCTAGGTTTAGGGTTCAGTTAGGGTAGAGTTAGATTTAGAATTAAGTTAGGGTAGGGCTAGGTTTAGGGTTCAGTTAGGGTAGAGTTAGATTTAGAATTAAGTTAGGGTAGGGCTAGGTTTAGGGTTCAGTTAGGGTAGGGCTAGGTTTAGGGTTCAGTTAGGGTAGAGTTAGATTTAGAATTAAGTTAGGGTAGGGCTAGGTTTAGGGTTCAGTTAGGGTAGAGTTAGATTTAGAATTAAGTTAGGGTAGGGCTAGGTTTAGGGTTCAGTTAGGGTAGGGCTAGGTTTAGGGTTCAGTTAGGGTAGAGTTAGATTTAGAATTAAGTTAGGGTAGGGCTAGGTTTAGGGTTCAGTTAGGGTAGAGTTAGATTTAGAATTAAGTTAGGGTAGGGCTAGGTTTAGGGTTCAGTTAGGGTAGGGCTAGGTTTAGGGTTCAGTTAGGGTAGAGTTAGATTTAGAATTAAGTTAGGGTAGGGCTAGGTTTAGGGTTCAGTTAGGGTAGAGTTAGATTTAGAATTAAGTTAGGGTAGGGCTAGGTTTAGGGTTCAGTTAGGGTAGGGCTAGGTTTAGGGTTCAGTTAGGGTAGAGTTAGATTTAGAATTAAGTTAGGGTAGGGCTAGGTTTAGGGTTCAGTTAGGGTAGAGTTAGATTTAGAATTAAGTTAGGGTAGGGCTAGGTTTAGGGTTCAGTTAGGGTAGGGCTAGGTTTAGGGTTCAGTTAGGGTAGAGTTAGATTTAGAATTAAGTTAGGGTAGGGCTAGGTTTAGGGTTCAGTTAGGGTAGAGTTAGATTTAGAATTAAGTTAGGGTAGGGCTAGGTTTAGGGTTCAGTTAGGGTAGGGCTAGGTTTAGGGTTCAGTTAGGGTAGAGTTAGATTTAGAATTAAGTTAGGGTAGGGCTAGGTTTAGGGTTCAGTTAGGGTAGAGTTAGATTTAGAATTAAGTTAGGGTAGGGCTAGGTTTAGGGTTCAGTTAGGGTAGGGCTAGGTTTAGGGTTCAGTTAGGGTAGAGTTAGATTTAGAATTAAGTTAGGGTAGGGCTAGGTTTAGGGTTCAGTTAGGGTAGAGTTAGATTTAGAATTAAGTTAGGGTAGGGCTAGGTTTAGGGTTCAGTTAGGGTAGGGCTAGGTTTAGGGTTCAGTTAGGGTAAAGTTAGATTTAGAATTAAGTTAGGGTAGGGCTAGGTTTAGGGTTCAGTTAGGGTAGGGCTAGGTTTAGGGTTCAGTTAGGGTAGAGTTAGATTTAGAATTAAGTTAGGGTAGGGCTAGGTTTAGGGTTCAGTTAGGGTAGAGTTAGATTTAGAATTAAGTTAGGGTAGGGCTAGGTTTAGGGTTCAGTTAGGGTAGAGTTAGATTTAGAATTAAGTTAGGGTAGGGCTAGGCTTAGGGTTCAGTTAGGGTAGGGCTAGGTTTAGAATTAAGTTAGGGTAGGGAAGGGTTATCTTTTCTACCCTTCTTTCTTTTTCTAAGTCTTTATTTATTTCCTTAACCCGAAATGGAATGTCCCGTTACAGTCACTTGCTGTCAAATAAGAACGATGGGAAACCAGGGAACTCTGTTTGGGGTGAATTAATACACAAATACCTAGACCCATTACCGACAGACATATTTTTTTTACATCCCGAGACGTACTTGATAAGATGGAATTGAGTCCTCCTGACTAGTGCAGTCCTCAGTACGCACACCACTAGTGGCATTGTTCTCCACCTCGTTGCCCAGTCGGCTGTAATACATCATGTTTCTGATGCGCCGACGCGGAATAGGTGAGGCCTTGATCAGCATGTTTTACGTGGCCATGATGTTATGTTTGGCTCTCCCATTCTCTGGCATAACCGTGGTTGGAAAGTACACAGCTTCACGAAAGAAACCTACAAATCTTACTAAAAAAAACACCAAAAAAAAACAACAGCTCTGACAATAGCCCTGGCACAGCACCATCCACATGCTCTATAAATACTTTCTTCTGGGTCAAGGCCACGCCTTCCACACGCTAACAAGCTGCACCAGTTTCAAGATATAATATTTGGCTATTTCCAGTCTGAATATCTCGAACTGAACTAAATCCTGTTTGATCTGTACAGTTTCCAGTCATTGACTTGAGTTACCGCCCAGGCACGGAAGCCTTTCATCAGTACTTGCCTGTATGGTAGAAGCTCTTGGCCTTGGTTTAATTAAAGGAAGGTCACACAGGTCTTGCTTTGTATTTCTAGACGGTGCTTGACAAAGAGCGGAGATTGGAATGGTCGCAGGCTGGGAAACGACAAAGCTCTCATTATGTTTTGACGTAAACGAATGTGTAGCCGAGTTAACGCGCACGTTTGGAATAATGCGACTTGATTAGCAAACACACACCTGCACACTCCACACAAATGTGTGCAAGATCACGTTTCTCGTTTACTAATACGAATGAAAGCATAACCACACACTAGAGTACATGGGATCAAGATGCTGCAGTGGTCAGAGACTTATTGCTGACTGCTAGTGTCAGGGCCAGCGAACCAAAGCTGCCAAGACCCTTCTACACCTCCACGTGGTGATCCTGGATAACATGCTGCAGCAGGGCAGACTGGCTAAGGAGAAGGGATCGAAGAGGGAATGCTAACCAGGTACTCAAAAAATGCTTGCTGAAGTCGGATGTGTTGGACCGAAAGGTGCAAATATCGTAGCCAAGCTGTAAACCACGACACAACGCATTCTGTTCTCTGGACTACATTCTGCTACTTAAGCTCTTTCAGGGTTTGGTAGTGGGAGATTGAGAACGAACGAAGAAGAAGCAGAAGACTAGAGTACATACTCTATCAAACAAAAAGAAACTACACTCAATCACACGTTAGAAAATACAGTCTTCCACACTATAGACATCAGACTGAATAAAACACTAGAAAACACACTTTCTCACACAAAAGAAATCACACTAAAAATACAAAAGAAAATATTTTCTCACACAACTGAAATCACACTCAATCATACGATAGAAAACAACCTCTCTCACGCCAAAATAAATCACACTCAATCATACGCTAGATAACACCCTTCTAACGCCAAAATAAATCACACTCAATTATACACTAGAAAACACCCTCTCTCGGGCTAAAATAAATCACACTCAATCATACGCTAGAAAACACAATCTCTCACGCCAAAATAAATCACACTCAATCATACGCTAGAAAACACACGCTCTCACACAATTGAAATCACACTCAAATCACACACGAGAAAACACGTTCTCTCAGATAATGAAAAACACCCTCTCCCACAATGAAAAACACATCTTATCACACAATAGAAAACCCACTCAATCACGCGAAAGTAAACATATTCTCTAACATAATAGAAATCACACGATAGTAGGCACACTCTCTCATAGAATATAAATCATACTCTATCACACAATAGAAAACACACCATCTAAGACAATGGAAAACACATTCTCACCCAATGGATAAAACACACAAATACATTCTAGAAAAAAACATTCTCTCACAAAATTGAAACCACACTCAATCACTCGCTAGAAAACACATTCTCTCACAAAATTGAAACCACACCCAATCACACACTAGAAAACACATTCTCTCACAAAATTGAAACCACACTCAATCACACGCTCTCACACAATGGAAAACTCCCGCTCTCACACAGTGGAAAACACACGCTCTAATACAATGAAAACGCTCGCGTCATAATACACACAGACACACACAATGGACAACACACTCACTTACACATTCACACACTTTTTAAAAAAATACACACGCACGCGCGCGCGCGCGCACGCACGCACGCACGCACGCACGCACGCACGCACGCACGCACGCACGCACACACACACACACACACACACACACACACACACACACACACACACACACACACACACACACACACACACACACACACATATATATATATATACATATTTAGCCTTTGGGAAAACAACACAAGTTAAGAATGCAAGTATACAC
This sequence comes from Ariolimax columbianus, assembly GCA_036924085.1. Taxonomy (NCBI): domain Eukaryota; kingdom Metazoa; phylum Mollusca; class Gastropoda; order Stylommatophora; family Arionidae; genus Ariolimax; species Ariolimax columbianus. The sequence continues at coordinate 23,854,393 of JAVGWX010000011.1, read as the reverse complement.
ACAGACCATGTAAAGCTTCCGTGTACAAATAAATAAAGGTGCAACAATTGTAGCTAAAGAATGCGGAGACAAGGAAGGTCCACGTTTTGACGGTGAATAATTTATATGATCGTGACTGTTTCATGCTTTCTTTTTCCTTCCTCTCTCTCTCTCTGTCTCTCTCTCTCTCTCTCCCCTTGTGTGTTTGTATGTCTGTTGGCGTGTATTGTATGCCTGTAAACTTTGTCTTTAAACAAATACGATGGAAGACTAACGTCTAGTCAGGCAAAATGTATTGGTAAGACATGTTAGTCAGGGTCAGGCAAAATATACTGATCAGACATGTTAGTCAGGGTCAGGCAAAATATACTGATCAGACATGTTAGTCAGGGTCAGGCAAAATATATTGATCAGACATGTTAGTCAGGCAAAATATTCTGGCCAAGACCCTCGTCTCGGCTTCCTCGTAGCCATACCTGGAAACGGGCTGTTTTCATGGCCGCCCGGCTAACAAGGTAAGGGATGGACGTGATCCCCGTAGTAGTGAGTGACACTCAGATGAAGCTAAGCATAGCACAACGGCCTGGAGGATCCGGGTCCACCTTCATCACCACGCTCGGGATGTAAGAAAAGCTACAACAAACCGCCACTTAACCTCCTTTTCAGGACGTACAAAAGAGTACATATACTCATTGTGGGAATTCAACAACAACAAAAATAATAACAACAACAACAGCAACAAACAAATGATATCTTGATGATAGTCCCAACAGTATGTTGGTATTCGTGGTAGTACAGCGCTAACTTCTCATGACAAAGTCACCGCGATTCCTGCTATTGACACGCTCAAGTTGACCAACTGTAAACGTGTACCTGGCTTAATTGAAAGAAAGAAAAGGTAGTTAGAAAAGAAAACATACAGCTGAGGTATACTACAATGAAGTCGTTAACACTTCATCCCCGACTTTGACATTTACCTACCTTGGCGTTGCTTCCTTTTAAAGATCTAACTGTATTATTTCTACCTGTAATTCAGTGGTCTCGAGGTAAGGTGTCCTCCTCGGGTGGTGGGTTCAGTGGTCTCGAGGTAAGGTGTCCGCCTCGGGTGGTGGGTTCAGTGGTCTCGAGGTAAGGTGTCCGCCTCGGGCGGTGGGTTCAGTGGTCTCGAGGTAAGGTGTCCGCCTCGGGTGGTGGATTCAGTGGTCTCGAGGTAACGTGTCCGTCTCGGGCGGTGGGTTCAGTGGTCTCGAGGTAAGGTGTCCGACTCGGGTGGTGGGTTCAGTGGTCTCGAGGTAAGGTGTCCGCCTCGGGCGGTGGGTTCAGTGGTCTCGAGGTAAGGTGTCCGCCTCGGGTGGTGGGTTCAGTGGTCTCGAGGTAAGGTGTCCGCCTCGGTTGGTGGGTTGAGTGGTCTCGAAGTAAGGTGTCCGTCTCGGGTGGTGGATTCAGTGGTCTCGAGGTAAGGTGTCCGCCTCGGGCGGTGGGTTCAGTGGTCTCGAGGTAAGGTGTCAGACTCGGGTGGTGGGTTCAGTGGTCTCGAGGTAAGGTGTCCGCCTCGGGCGGTGGGTTCAGTGTTCTCGAGGTAAGGTGTCCGCCTCGGGTAGTGGGTTCAGTGGTCTCGAGGTAAGGTGTCCGCCTCGGGTGGTGGGTTCAGTGGTCTCGATGTAAGGTGTCCGCCTCGGGCGGTGGGTTCAGTGGTCTCGAGGTAAGGTGTCCGCCTCGGGTTGTGGGTTCAGTGGTCTCGAGGTAAGATGTCCGTCTCGGGTGGTGGGTTCAGTGGTCTCGAGGTAAGGTGTTCGCCTCGGGTGGTGGATTCAGTGGTCTTGAGGTAAGGTGTCCGCCTCGGGTGGTGGATTCAGTGGTCTCGATGTAAGGTGTCCGCCTCAGGTGACGGATTCAGTGGTCTCGATGTAAGGTGTCCTCCTCAGGTGCCGGAGATCGCGTTTTTGAAACACGGGGGAGAAATATATTTTTTTCACGTGGATCTTCTGGTAAAAGTTCCCTTGATTTCTGGACAGTCAGGTCGGACTCTTGTGTCAGTTTTGAGCAAGTCAACAACTTGGCCGTTGGAAATCAAAAAATAAAAGGCTTAACGGCATCTGCCCGGACAAAAATTCAAAATTCTAGCTAAAGATCTACCCAAAAGTTATTTATACCTTCCCCCAGGTAGTTTGTTAAGAGCAGCTATAGATGGCACTTAATTGGTTGCGGGTCTACTTAGCTCTAGTTTTGAGTAGATTAACCACCCTTCCAAGAAGCTGGTTGTATACACACTCTGTAGAGTTTTCTAAACCAGTATAAAGACGTTAAGTTAAGTTAAGTTAGTCACCTGAGATAGTACGCATTGCGACACACTTAAGTGTTTACCTGTAGGGGTGGCCTCAGCCCATTCACTGGTCATGATCAGAAGCGATCTAACCAGGAACGTTAAACTCTGGTACGATAGATCCGCGGAATTTAACGTAGCCGTTAATATACCAAGTCTTGAAATAGGAATGCATTCATCAGAACAACACCGTTTCCCCTTCGCTACACCCATATCATATCTAGACATAAGATAGTTAGATGCGTTGTCTTGATATGAGTTAAAGTGAAATTCTGCACTAGACAGAATAATGGTTGGCTTCTGAGGATTATATTGATCGACTTGGAATGCAATGGGTTAATGATTTCGCAGTTCAAGAATTTCGGCGTATTTAAAAACAATAACGTTTTTTTAAATCTGGATTCAAGGAGTAGGTCCGGATCAGAAGGATGTAGGTGATGTAGGGTTGTTAATCAAGTGCAGGCTTGGTGTGCAATCTCAATAATCGTGAGATTCCAGATTTATATTTCGAGGAAGGGCTCAGAAAAACTGGTCTACAGTGTCTGAACAGAGAAGAGTTTGAGATGACCTAATACAAGTTTATAAATTAATGGATGGAAAGGTTAAGTTAGACTATACCATGTTTTTTTTCAAAGCACAGCCGGGTACAAGATCAGGTAGGCCCAGATCCAAATTGTTTAAAGACAGGTCCAGATTAGATATTCTGAATTTTTTGTTAATCAGAGAGTGATGGATGCTTGGAATGTATTGCCACATGATGGGGTAGAGGCAGGGGCAGTTAATGCATTGAAAATAGATTGATTGCTTACATGTATTTTTAGTAGCGGTGGAGTGCAACGAACTGGTTGTATACAAACTATGTTGAGCATTATAAAACAATATAATGAAGTGAAGTGTTCGAAATCACTTCGTGTCCAGTTTTACTGGGCATATCGGGGATGTTTCTCGGTCTGACCACTTCTCCTGCACAGAAAGGCAAAACTGCCGCAGTGTAACATTACATACAAACAGATACACACATGCTTCCATACACTGGCCTATACGTCCACATTACAAACAGATACACACATGCTTCCATACACTGGCCTATACGTCCACATTACAAACAGATACGCAAATGCAACCACCCACTGGCCAATACGTTCACATTACAAACAGATACACACACACTTCCATACACTGTCCAATACGTTTACAAACAGATAACACACACGCTTCCATAAACTGGCCAATACGTCCTAATTACAAACAGATAATACACACTGGCCAAAACGTCCTGATATCGCTCAAAGGACTATGACCCGGGGTGGAAAGCGCGTACCGTGACTGATACAAAGCACGCTGAAAGTTTCTTTGAAAAGTTTCTCTCTTGATGTTGCTGACAGGGAGCTGCTTGCTCCGAATCGCTCAGCTTGGAGCACTAGTCACATATTGTGCTCGCACCGCTGAGCAGAAGACCATCACGGAGTCGCAGGAAAAGCGAGCTGCACTAAAGGAAAGAATGCAAGATCCCACTTCCCTTTTCCCCACCTCACATCTTCTTTCATGCTCTTGGAATAAATATTTTTTACATCAGCCTGGTCAACAAGGTGGAGATCGAAACTACAATCTCAAAAGTGGTGTACTGACTGAGGAGGATTGCACTACATCCAGGAGAACTCCGATTTAAGTTAACAAGTACGTCTCTGGATGTGAGCAGGGCCACTATAACCGGCTACCAAATATACATCGTCAAGGTTAAGCTCATCTCAGCAGGAGTAGATTCGAACAAGAACCTTTATCAAACTGAAACATGCAATAATCTCCCAGCAGATTCTTAGACCCACTATCAGAGAGAACAGAATGAGATACTACACATCATACGGAGACCACATACGATTCCTGACCCGGCCAGAGGACGGGCTAGCTCATGCAAAAAGTTATGGAACTTCCATCGGAGCCTGGAGACGACTATGGTCTTCGTCATGGCACGGGGCTGAATATCTAGCATGGACATAGAGAACGCAGCAAAAGAAAGGTGACTTTACCTCTATGTATGTCGTTCAGAGAGACTAAAGAGGGTTGTGTATGGTGTCTCATTATGTATAGAAAGCACACCAGCATGATCGCCCCGCGAACTTGAACACACGCTTCCTGTGCGGAGATGGCTAAAGTAATGTTAACGTTTGTGTCCCGTAGTACTTAAACTACTGTCGGGGAATGAAGTTGTAAGAGACTTCAGTATACTAAGTCAAGGTTTGTCCCATAGTAGTTACATTCTGGTCAGGAAAAGTTGTTAGACTTCAGTATACTAAGTAGTTTTGTTCTATAGTAAGTACACTACTGTCGAGGAAAGACATGTTAGAGACTTCAGAATATCAAGCCAAGGTTTGTCCCATAGTAGTTACATTATTGTCAGGAAAAGTTGTTAGACTTCAGTATACTAAGTCAAGGTTTGTTCTATAGTAGTTAAATTATTGTCAGGAAAAGTTGTTAGTCTTCAGTATACTAAGTCAAGGTTTGTCCCATAGTAGTTACGTTATTGTCAGGAAAAGTTGTTAGACTTCAGTATACTAAGTCAAGGTTTGTTCTATAGTAGTTACATTATTGTCAGGAAAAGTTGTTAGACTTCAGTATACTAAGTCAAGGTTTGTCCCATAGTAGTTACATTATTGTCAGGAAAAGTTGTTAGACTTCAGTATACTAAGTCAAGGTTTGTCCCATAGTAGTTACATTATTGTCAGGAAAAGTTGTTAGACTTCAGTATACTAAGTCAAGGTTTGTCCCATAGTAGTTACGTTATTGTCAGGAAAAGTTGTTAGACTTCAGTATACTAAGTCAAGGTTTGTCCCATAGTAGTTACATTATTGTCAGGAAAAGTTGTTAGACTTCAGTATACTAAGTCAAGGTTTGTCCCATAGTAGTTACATTATTGTCAGGAAAAGTTGTTAGACTTCAGTATACTAAGTCAAGGTTTGTCCCATAGTAGTTACATTATTGTCAGGAAAAGTTGTTAGACTTCAGTATACTAAGTCAAGGTTTGTCCCATAGTAGTTACATTATTGTCAGGAAAAGTTGTTACACTTCAGAATATCAAGCCAAGGTTTGTCCCATAGTAGTTACATTATTGTCAGGAAAAGTTGTTAGACTTCAGTATACTAAGTCAAGGTTTGTCCCATAGTAGTTACCGTATTGTCAGGAAAAGTTGTTACACTTCAGTATACTAAGTCAAGGTTTGTCCCATTGTAGTTACATTATTGTCAGAACAAGTTGTTACACTTCAGTATACTAAGTCAAGGTTTGTCCCATAGTAGTTACATTATTGTCAGGAAAAGTTGTTAGACTTCAGTATACTAAGTCAAGGTTTGTCCCATTGTAGTTACATTATTGTCAGGAAAAGTTGTTAGACTTCAGTAAACTAAGTCAAGGTTTGTCCCATAGTAGTTACATTATTGTCAGGAAAAGTTGTTAGACTTCAGTATACTAAGTCAAGGTTTGTCCCATAGTAGTTACATTATTGTCAGGAAAAGTTGTTAGACTTCAGAATATCAAGCCAAGGTTTGTCCCATAGTAGTTACATTATTGTCAGGAAAAGTTGTTAGACTTCAGAATATCAAGCCAAGGTTTGTCCCATAGTAGTTACATTATTGTCAGGAAAAGTTGTTAGACTTCAGAATATCAAGCCAAGGTTTGTCCCATAGTAGTTACATTATTGTCAGGAAAAGTTGTTAGACTTCAGAATATCAAGCCAAGGTTTGTCCCATAGTAGTTACATTATTGTCAGGAAAAGTTGTTAGACTTCAGAATATCAAGCCAAGGTTTGTCCCATAGTAGTTACATTATTGTCAGAACAAGTTGTTAGAGACTTCAATATACTAAGCCGTAGCTTGTATAAGGTAGAGCACTCTGTCCCTTTTCTCAGTGCATTTTACTTCCCTTGTCATGTGCCAGGTATTCAACCGCAGCTGGGTCAGCCGGATCTTGGCGGTCTATGGCGTTGAACCCTGTACCTTTACCTTGAGAAGCAAGTGTTTTACCACCACACTAACCAGACGCGCATTATACGTGTTCACTAATGTGAGACTGTCACAATACTACAAGGGCAAAGGAGTGTCTGAAGAGTTAGGGATATACACTAGAGGTCAGTAATTCCAGGCACGTTAGTTATTTAGAGTAGGTTTTGAAAAACAGAATATGTGCCAATTATGAAAAGATTCACGAGGGTCGTTATAGGTGAGAGGCACGGTGGTCGTCTCTCAAAGATATAAACGAACGACTGCGCGAAATGGTGGGTGTTCAAATCCGGGTAATTTCAAGCGTTCCCACCCTGTCTGCGGTATTTTGTTACTTTTATAATCTTAGCCGAACAATATGACCTGCAACGGAGGATACAGGCCTTGGAGATGAGATGTTTCCGAAGACTTTTAAAGGGCACGTTTAAAGAGGAAATATGAGAAAGAATTAGCACATCAATATTGTCGCGAATTACTCTTTGCAGATGATCAGTTCTTGCTGTACGACGATGAAAACAAACTTCAAAACTACATGAACGTTAAATACAATATGCGAATTATCAAGAACAAAACAGAAACTACGATGATCAGTAGAACTCCTGGGCCACTCAAGATAAGTCTAAATGATATTGCTCTTCAACAGGTCCACGAGTTCAAGTATTTGGGCAGTTTTTTTCGGCAGACGGTAGGATCGACAGGGAAATCGAGACAAGGTGTCAGAAAGCTCTGCGTTGACTTATCAACTGCCCCACTGCTTAGACACCCGAGCATTAGTTTGGAAACACAGAAACAGCTGATAAACAGTATTTTTACGCCGATTCTGTGCTACCAGTATCAAACATGGCCTCTGTCAAGGACGCGCGAGAGCAGAATTTCGACTTGTGAAATGAAGTGTTTGAGGAAAGTCGTCGGTGTTACCAGAAGAGACAATGCGGAACAACGACATTCGAAGTATGGTCGACACTACGTCTTGTGCCGAATACATTTCCAGGTAGAAAATAAGTTGGTTTGGTCATCTCATGAGAATGCACCCTCATCAGCTTACACTAATGGCTTACAACGCTGGTAGATCTGGCTACAAGGCAAATGGACGGCTGTGAGGTAGGTGGATAGATGACAGAGTGATTGTGCAACGACAATGGCTCACATTGACCGACACAATGCACTTGACGCATGATAGACGACTTAACCTCCCTACGACGCTAAACGGCGCAAGTGGAAAGAAAACTAACTTAGTGTCTTTTGAAGACCACTTGGCAACTGTCAATAAACTCGCTTGGTACGGACACATATCGAGATCAAACGGTTTTACAAATACCACCGTGCACGGAACGGTGCAAGATGGACGACGAAGAAGTCGTCCCAAATGAGGTGGGAGGACAACATAAAAGAATGGACTAATCTTTGAACAGAGGAGATATAGACAGCGGCTGCGGACAGAGAGGGATGGTGTTGGGTTGTCAGGATGTATTCATATGTGCCCCAACGACCCCAGTAGTTACACGATGACCTGACGTGACTGAGCCGAACAACAACTAACAGCTGTCCTTTTCGATTTTCAACAGCCAAGGGTTATTTTACGTGCATAGCCCATTCACGGGACCTCGGAGTTGATCGTCAGTCTCCAATAGGACAAGGAGCTAATCTCACTTCCCCGAAACAACAGTACTCTTGAAATTTGCGGGATTAGAACACACACCCTTTTGCGCTTTTTTTTTGATAGACGAGTGTGACCAAGTAATGTTGGCTCCCACGAGTATGTATTTGTTTATGCTGCAATGGGAGCTGATCAGATTTTGATGATAACTCGAACAATTCATACAACATACCTTGTTAAAGAGACACACAACATAAGTTTTCAAAGAGACACGCATACTCGTAGGACACGCATATGAGTTGTCAACTAGACACACATCCGTGAGTTTTCAAATAAAACGAACACTCATGAGTTATCACAAGCAAATACGAGTTACAGGGGACCGAGTGGTCTCGAGGTAAGGTGTTTGCCTCATGTGCTGTAGGTTGGGGGTTCAAATTACGGCGGAGACCGGAATTTTTTCACGTGGATCATCCGGTAAATATTTCCTCTAATCTCTGAGTAGTGCGATCAGACACCCATGTGCAGTGTCGAGCACGTTAAAAATACCTTAGCAGTTGGAAATCGAAAAGAGTAGGCCCAACAGCTGCTGCTCGGGCAACATTCAATTAAAAAGTCTTATCAAAGTATTCTTGGGATATTTGCCCCACAGAAAATATGTAGGAAAAAGGGTACTGCGTGGCTATAACATCAGGTCTTGGTTATATGGTTAGCGGACCGGCATAGATGGTGTCTGACAGGCAGCGGATCCACCTTGCTCTAATTTACGCTTCCATCCCCATCAGTCCCAAAAATATGCGTTCGTAAGTTCCAAGGGCTAATAGATGCCGGGATTAACCTGGCAAGTCGCCAGTGGATTTTCACCTGCCAAAGAATATGAAACAAAGACAGTCACACCTCCCCACTACGTCCAACGACACAAGTGCACCGAAGATAGATAGAAAAATAGAGGTTGTTGTTGTTTAATGCCCACAGTAAGTAAGTTTACTCGTTTGTGCTGATTAAGGTGGAGCGCAGTCCTCCATGCGGTTTTCTATGCTTGGCTTCATCTGCGTGGCGCTCACTACTACGGGGATCACATCGATCCACATCTCGTCGGTCAGGCTGCCTTGAAAACAGCTTGTTCTCAGGGAAAGCTACATAGAAAATAGGTTGTGGTCTTAGTCAGTGTATTGGCCCTGATGTAACGTTCTGGTTAGTATTTTATGCCTATCTATAGATAGATGGATGGATGGATGGATGGATGGATGGGTGGATGGGTGGGTGGGTGGGTGGGTTGGATGGGTGGGTGGGTGGGTGGGTGGGTGGATGGATGGATGGATGGATGGATGGATGGATGGATGGATGGATGGATAGATAGATAGATAGATTCGAGTTATAAAATACAACACAGACATTAGTTATTAACTCACTCACTGACTCATTTACGCACAAATAAGTGTTTTCAGATCAGACAAACTTACCCGCCCAAAGAGCTACAAGAACCAACGGTATCCACACCCATCTTCACTTAAAGAGAAACACTGAGCACCTATGGATTTGCCCAATGTGTGGTAAGGTGGATTTTTAAAAATAAAATCGAAAAGAAAAAAAACCCGTAGAGAGTTGGCTGGCGAGGAGAATTAGCTATTTGGTTATAGTAGGCCGAGGATTTCACTTAATTTGACGTCTTTATACTGGTTTAGAAGACTCTATAGCGTCTGCATACAACCAGTTTCTCGGAGGGTGGTTTAACCGATGTGCGAATACATCTTAAAAGACTCAAACAGTAGAACTAATTAGACCCGCAGCCAGTTAGGCGTCCTCTATAGCTACTCTTAACAAACCACATGGGGAAAAGTACAATAACTTGGGCAGATTTTTACTTGAATATTGGCCGGGTGGTAGCAGTTAAGTCTGCTCTTTTAGATTTCCGACTGCCAAAGAATTTTTAACGTGCTCGACACTGTACACGGGAGTCCGATATCACTACCCATGATTAAAAAAATATTTACCAGACGATTTACGTGAAAAAGTCCCGGTTTCCACCGTGAACCCACGACCACCGGTACTCGAGGTGGGCACCTCACCTAGAGACCAGTGAGTACCCTAATGTAGTAGTGAGTACCCTAATGTAGTAGTGAGTACCCTAATGTAGCAGTGAGTGCCCTAATGTAGCAGTGAGTGCCCTAATGTAGCAATGAGTGCCCCAATGTAGCAGTGAGTGCCCTAATGTAGAAGTGAGTGCCCTAATGTAGTAGTGAGTACTGTAATGTAGCAGTGAGTGCCCTAATGTAGCAGTTAGTGCCCTAATGTAGCAGGGAGTGCCTTAATGTAGCAGTGTGTGCCCTAATATAGCAGTGAGTGCCCTAATGTAGCAGTGTGTGCCCTAATATAGCAGTGAGTGCTCTAATGTAGCAGTGTGTGCCCTAATATAGCAGTGAGTGCCTTAATGTAGCAGTGAGTGCCCTACTGTAGCAGTGAGTGCCCTAATGTAGCAGTGGGTGTCCTAATGTAGCAGTGAGTGCCCTAATGTAGCAGTGAGTGCCTTAATGTAGCAGTGAGTCGTCTAATGTAGCAGTGAGTGCCCTAATGTAGCAATGAGTGAACTCACAGCAGCCAGGGATTCATCGCTGGCTACCTGCATAAGAATCAGTGACACATTAATGATCAACACCCAATTGCGCCTCCATATTGTGGCCCTGTTAGCACACTGCAACCATGCAGCCTGGCTAAGAAATCAGGGATCGAAAAGAAAGATCAGAATATATCTCAAACTTCAGTGATGAAGTCGGATGTGTTGGGCCGAATATATTGCAATCCATCTGTAAACTACGACACAATGTTACAAACATCATTTTCAGGACGAATACAGAATAAGAAAAGAAGAATAAATTGAAGAAGAAGAAGAAGAAGAAGTGGGTGGAAGAAGAATAACAAGACAATGATGATGAGGATGCAGATAAAGAAGCAGTTTAGTTGAAGAAAATGTATGCAAGTTAAACAAATGTGTCCAAATAATAAATTTAAGATACAACATCAAGCAAAATACACATAATAAAGGACAACAGGAAATGTCGAAGATACCATTTCATAGAACACTGGCATTGACATGTACAAGGACTTACTTCGAATTCCTGATCTGTGACGAGACCTGTGTGTCCCTGAGCGATAATCCAGTCAGATAATTCAGGAATTGGTTCGAAACTAATGTTTCTTCTAGTTTTAGGAGATCTGCTGCCATCCTCGGCCTTGGCCTTTTTGAACTTAATAAATATACCATCTTCTGATATAGCCTTTCTCAGACGTGGCACTTTTTCGTCATCACTTGCTGTTTTAGACGATTTTTTGCGGCCAATCTGAGGCGAGCGGAAGGCTTGTCGAAGACGGTTTAGTCTCGAACGTGATCTTGGCGTCATAGCTCCATCTCCAATGACCGGAGGGAACGCGAGGTTGTTGTCGCCGCCTCCATAATCGCGTCGAAAGTTGGATCCGTGTGTGGAATCAGGTACACACGAGTCGCTGCTATCTGTTGAGGCTTGAGAGTAGAGTTTGGAATCAGAAGCAGTTGATTCTATACTTGTAGAACTTTGAAGACCAAGAACATCCATATCACAGGCGTAGCTATGTCTACATGCAGCACTGGAAGACATCCTTGGATGCCCAGAGATTAGTCGTGTCTTTCTTCGTCTAACTGTTGAAGCGATGTCAGAATCAGTCATCGAAGACAAAGTTGTGGCATTAACAGACAGCTCTGCATTATTGTTCCAACCCACAGGAAATAATCCCTTCTCACTTTCATCTACAGTGCTTTGCACCCCCTGCACTGACGTTTCATCGTTGCCCTCTTCTGTGAATTCCTCATCAGTTGGTGTGCTCAGATCAAAGACAATGCGCGTGTTGTCACTTGATAGCAGAAGTTGTGGGGCAGATGTATAACGCGAGAAGAATGCCATTATACGAAATGCGAAGATCACAAGTAAAACGGAAGTTAAATGTTATTTTCCCAACTTAAGGCTTGTATACTCTTGTTAGTTTCAGAAACATTCTTAATTGACGCCTGTCACAGATTAGTTAAGTAACATAGAGTATAGCATCACATTCATTCGCCACTACCTCCGTTCAATATAGAACAATACAGAAGCATATACCTTCAGGAAAGGAAGTTACGGTTGGTTAACAATAATATAGCATTGGCCCTGACATGCGTGTCTGAGACATTTATGCTACATACCTAAACATTCGGCTTTGTCATAGCATGATTCGTTTCTGATGACCAAAGATAATATCAAACGTAGATTAAGTAGAACACAACCATAAATAAGTAATAATTTATGAACATGAGTACAGAGTGGTATGATACACCCAACATAAACAATATAACCATGCATGCATCCTGTTGTAACCCACAAGGGAAGAGGACAATTTGGAGGTCAAAGACATGGGAAGGAACAACAAAAGATCACACTACGGCAACAAAAGTATAACTAGCGTTACTAATCGGCATCATAACTTCATAGCCTGGCACTGAAAAGCAAAACAGGATAAGCGAAAAGAAGAAGAACACCAAAAAGCTCTGCAAGGATTAAGATTCGGATTCATTAATTTCAAACTTTCTGAAAAACCTAAAAGATTTGGTTGAATTAAAAAAAAATGAAACAAATAAATTTGGTAACCACCTGTTTTCTGTGTGGTTTGAAACATAAATTTGTATTTGGCTCAAAACCTTCCTCTTCACCGACAAGAGGCATTCAGCGTGAAAGGGGACTAGCCCCAATGAGCTCTATTACTGCAGTATCTCCTTTAGATAGAATTAACTTCAAGTCCTGCTTGCCTCCTTCACTTTGCACTGCAAAATGCCTTTTCTGGCGTTACAGTAGATGCAGAGATCAGAAAATAGTGCGTTGACAAAGACATTCTAGAACTGTGAAAAATTTTAGAGTTCACCGCTCGGGAAATTCTGCAAGACGGACAAACAGATACATGTATTTTCTGTTGTATAGTTTTTATATACGCAACTCTAGAAGTTGGCTAAAAATAGTAATTGCAGAGGTAGATGTTTAGATGAAGGTTTTCTATGAGGTCTAGAACAAATCGGAAGTAAATGTTCATATCAAATGCATGGATCACCGGGGAACAAAGAATAGGACCACTTGACGGTACCATAGAAAACCTGACAATGTTTTCACGAGGCTTGCAACTTCATCTACTAAAACAATACATTGTTACATAAGACACTGGTGCTTTGGCGCAGGTTTACTGCAGAGCTGCCTGGTTCATTGCTCATTATTGGACTTATAATAATCTACAAGAAATGTCAAGTAGCACCCCTTTCCTCTTCTCCATACGATGAAAGCCAAGAATAGCCTAACATTGCGCGCGACACGGCTAATTTACAGCACTGCATGTTTAAAACTTAGCGGAAGGCGGTGTCATGTTGTCCTTAATTAGATACACACACTTGGCATTAGCTATATCCGCTTTCAAAGTCTTGACGAAGTGATGAAAGGTGAGTTGTCGCCTAGCGACGTAACCTTCCTAATAAACGTGTTACAAGTGTCCGAAACGAGAACAAAGAAAACAACACTGTAAACTGTCAGGCATTAGAGGCGACTTAGGATAGCTAGACATGGGGATGGCTGCTGCAGGATCGTTTAGATATTAAACAGTATACCACGCTGATTTTTCTATACCCTAACACAAACGTATCACGAATGTTGATCCTGGAGGAGCTGCTTTTTCTTCTTCTGATCGAATCATTTATATTTACACCATCAGGCGAGCTTCCGCGATGAACTCGACTGTTGACTGCAGTTTGGTCTTTAGCTCCATATAGCTTTGAATTGTAATGTCCAATCATTTGGCCAGTGTATTCTTCTCAAATGACCATACAGAGGAAAGTACTGCAAAACATACTCGGCAGTTTGTTCGCCTGTCCCACATGTACACAGCGATGAAGCAGAAAGACGTGGGGGGGGGGGGGGGGGGGGGGGGGGCAGATAACAAGTGAAAGAAAACTACCACGAATAATATTGTAAAAACTACTATCATGTAGTTGTGAGTGTGAACCGGGAACCACTTCATGCAAAATGAAATGCCATAGAGAACACAACTGCTTGGGGACGGCGTGGGCTAGTGGTTAAGTGACACGGCTCACAACCAGAAGGTGCTGGGTTCGATCCCCATCACACCACCGGCGTTACCCCGGGGAAGCAATCCCTTAGAAAATGCAGGAGGAAGCAGGCCCTTACATAAAATGCATGCTGAAGTCGGGCGCACTGGGCTGACAGGCGCAAAATAAAAACCACAGTGCAACGCACACAGCCTTTGTGGAATAGAAAAATAAGGCGAACGCAAAAAAGCAAACAAAAAAAAACCAAAAAATAAAAAACAACTGCTTGGAATACTTGAAATAATTGGAATCCTGGTATTCAAGAAAAACATGTTAATGTCTGTTGCCATGTAGCCGAATACTTCGGCTATATATAGTAAGTATTTTACAACTTCCTGCGGATTACTAGGCCTTGGGGACGAAACAAATAATTTGGGTAGTTTTGAAACTAGAATTTTTGCCCCGGCAGCGGCCATTTAGACTACTCTTTTCGATTTATAACTGCCAAGATATTTTTAACGCGGGAGTCCGATCTCACTACCCAGAGATCAGGGGAATTTTTACCTGAAAATCCACGAGAAAACAATTATGGTCTCCACTCTGAGTCGAACCCGTGACCTCCGGTACTCGAGGCAGACACCTTGACCCGAGACCACTGAGCCCCATTTGCATACAACTGCAATACCACACAAAAGTGATTTCTGAAACATTTTCTCTAAATGGTCAGCTGTATGTTTATAATTAGAGCTGGAAAAGTTAAAAATACCTTAGCTGTTAGAAATCGAAAAGAGTAGGACTAACGACCGCTGCTCGGGCAAAAGTCAAGTTAAAAATCTACTCAAATTATTCTAGGGATTCACGCCCTACAGAGAATATGTCGCAAAAAGGGGACTGTGTGGCCATAACAGGTCTTGGTTATGTGGTTAGCGGAGCGGCTTAGATGGCGCCTGATAAGCTGCGGGTCTACCTTACTTTAATTTACGCTTCCACCTCAACCAGTCCCAAAAATAGGTGATCGTATATTCCAGGGGCTAACAGTTGCTGGGATTGACCAAGCAAGCCACCAGTGGATTTTCACCTGCCAAAAAATATGAAACAAAGGAGGCCGCACCTCCCCACGACGTCTAACGACATAAGTGGACTGAAGATAGAAAGATATAACTCTCTAATCTTGAAAATGAGGACATTTGGGTCGAAAAATTGTGTCTTTTGACGACACCTCTCCATTTGATACCAAAACACCCTTTTAATTATTTCAAGTGCCTTTCTCTTTTGATAACAGTTTATCACGATACTTGGGATAGTATTGTAATAAAACGGTCACTGACAAGCTAATAATCCGTATGTCTTCTTCTTCTTCTTCGTACGCTGACAGAATTGAATGAGCTCAAAGAAAGCAGCGGCCATCCTGAGACATCTGTTACAGAAAGACGAGTTTTTGTTGTATGGTCTTTGTCGTTCTCTTTGTCTCCGCTCCATACAACACCACCGACAAGGCACTGAATATTCTAACTTTGGTGTGAATCTTGATTTCTCTAGATCTCTAATGTTGTTTGACGTCAGGAATGCCTCTATTGCTCTTTTTCATTCTGATCCGTGCATCTGCATCTGCACCTCTTGCTGTGGCAATTGTACTGCCAAAATAAGTAAAGATATCCACTTCTTACAACGTCTCTTTCTCTCCAGCATTATTGCTTCTTTGTTGATGGTGTGAAGTTTAAGGAACTTGTATTTCTTTAGTATGAAGTTTCCTAATTAGGTAAACCACACTATTCCATTCAACTGTCAATCTTACAGATATCAGTCTAAATGACGAAACTTCTTCTACTGGTTTCAGTCACATGTTCAAGTATTCAATACAGAAGTTATACTTCTTCCTCCTCTGCGTTTGTTCTCAATCTCCTGCTACCAAGCCCTGAATATGACTCTGCAAGTAGAAGGATGTAGTCCCGAGAGCGTAATGCGTTGTGTCGCTAGTTTACAGCTTGATTGCGATATTTGCACTTTTCGGTCCGACACTTCCGTCTTCGGCAAAGAAATTTTACAAATTCCGGAGATTTCTTCTGTAAACTCCAATTTATACTGTTTCTCATTATACTGATAAACAGTATATTTATGCCGACTCTGCGCTACCAATGGCAAACATGGCATTTGTCCAGTGTGCGTGAGAGCAGCATTTCGAGATTTGAAGTGTATGAGTAAGGTCATCGGTTTTACAAGTAAAGACAGAATGTTAAAATACGACATTCACAGAATGGTCGGCACTACGTCGGCGCAGGACAGACGACGTAAGCATCCCACGGCGTGTAACGGCATAGTCGACAAACAACTAACTGAACTAACTACACATTTATATATAGATATATCCCTCTTTTTCATTTTCTGAATACTTTGAATTTCGGTATTCAAACATGGATGTTAATGTCTGCTGCCAGGTAGCCGAAGACTTCGGCTAAATGTAGTACGAATTTTAAAACTTCCTTCGGCTTATTATGCTTGTGGGGAGGTACACTAAATTTTGGGTAGATCTGTATATATTTTGTGTATTTTGTCCGGGCAGCAGCAGTAAAGCTTACCCTTTTAGATTTTCAACCGTCAAGGAATTTTTAACTAATCACTGGAGTCCGTTCTCACTACCAAGAAATCAGGAACATGTTTACCAAAAGATCCAAGTGAAAAAATGTTGGTCTCTACCAAGATTCGAACCTGCGACCTCCGGCTCGCGAGACGGGAACATCATCCTCGAGTCTACTGAGACCCCCCCCCCCCCCTTTTTTTGTACTCACTCACTTTTCACCAACATTTCCTTAACTCTGGGGGGGATGAATCGGCACCTACGTCTTTCTATCAGAGCATTCCTTATAGAAGCAAGATAGATAACGATAATGAGAGGGAAATCTTTCAATTTTAAGAGTCAAAATATCGGACATTTTAAAAATTGTTTAACTACACGGATAGTTCATGGCGTGAAAATATGAGGGCAAGTCAAGGAAAATGAGAGTTGTTGACAGTCACAAGTGCTATGACTCGTCAAGAGACAACACTGGGCAAAAAGTGCTAGAAAAAACACAAACTCCTGATATAAAATTTGAAATATATAGCTGTGACCGATGGCTGCGGGCCAGTTATATTGTTACCTTGGGGAAATGTCTTGCACAAGGCCTCAAGGTTGTCCGTACGTGTGTTAAAGAACAATTGGCCTATTGGGTAACAATGTGATAATACTGACATACTGACCTACTAAAGATTGCTTAGTGGTGACGTAACTTCAAGCGTGGAAACGGACCAATGTGTTCAGTGCTGCGTATTTTAGGTAGTGTGTATAATTTGACAGTTTCTCGTACTGAGCTTTGTAGAGGGCCTTTTATAGGATTACAATTGGCACATCGGCTCCGCATCTGCTCTACAGATTAAAAATGTGAACAGGCTAGAGCATCACATATCTGGGAAATCAGCATCATGAAGTGCCTTGCCGGATGGTGTTGGCCATCATGAACCTCCATTCCCTCTTATCACGTGTGTCGGTTGATCACCTCAAATGACATGCCCTCAAGCTGTCTAATATTTCCTGTCTTTGCCTCCCTCTGCCGCTTTTGTCAAGGATTCTGCTTGTTGTCACCGTGTTTTGCAGCCTGCCTTTTCTCATGACATAACCGAAAAGGGTTGACCGCTTTATCCTAACTTCTGCTATAAACGTTTTTGTGCCTGTGCTTACTAAATAACCACGTTATTAGCTTTCTTTGTAGTCCGCGGAACTTTCACCATTTTTCTGTAAAACCACATTTCAATTGCCTTCAATGATCCCTGTACGTGCGTGCTGATTATCTATGATTAGCCGCAGTAAGTCAATACTGGTTCCACGTAGCAACCAACTCTCTTCTTTAAATCCAGTTATAGGCTTTTCTTGCACAATATTCCCCTTATATTCGGGAAGACTGACTTTGCCTTAGCTATTTTGTTCTATAGTTCACAAATGCATCTCCTATCAGAACTGATGTAGGTGTCCATATATTGAAATGCATGCATCTCCCATGATGTTGGTGTCCATGTATTGAAATGGGTACATCTCCCATCAGATCTGATGTTGGTGTCCATGTATTGAAATGGGTACATCTCCCATCAGATCTGATGTTGGTGTCCATGTATTGAAATCGGTACATCTCCCATCAGATCTGATGTTGGTGTCCATGTATTGAAATGGGTACATCTCCCATCAGATCTGATGTTGGTGTCCATGTATTGAAATGGGTACATCTCCCATCAGATCTGATGTTGGTGTCCATGTATTGAAATGGGTACATCTTCCATCAGATCTGATGTTGGTGTCCATGTATTGAAATGGGTACATCTTCCATCAGATCTGATGTTGGTGTCCATGTATTGAAATGAGTGTACTTGTTTTCGTTCCGTCTCATTCCCGCAAATACAGCAATTTGGAGTGTTTCTTAGCTACTGTTATTACTTCTGATTTTGTGGGGATTTAAGCTGCGGCCTTTGTTTTTTGCTTTGAAGAACTACCATGTTGACAAGTTCTTGTGAATTTGACTCATTCTGCGCTATTAATGCAGTATCATTAGCGTAACGCAAGTTGTTGATGTTCTGTTTACCAATTGATATTCCTGCATTGCCTCTAGAGATTGTAATATAATTTGCACAGTTCAAGAACATGGTTCAAAGAGTAGAAATGCAGGTCATGAGCCAATAGGCAGAACTTCGACCAATGAACATAGCTCAAGAACATAGACCAATGGACAGAAATTTGACTAATGGGCAGAGATCATGAACAAAGAGCAATGGGCAGAACTTCGACCAATGGGAACAGTTAAACAACACAGACCAATGGGTAGATGTCAGATCAATGGGCAGAGTTCAACAACACGACACAAAAGGCAGAACTTTGACCAATGAACAGAGTTCAGTAACACTAGCTAATTCACAGAACTTCGACCAATGGGCAGAGCTCAAGAACATAAACCAATGGACAGAACTTTGATCAATGGGTAGAGCTCATGAACGTGGACCAGTGGGTAGATGTCTGATCAATGGACAGAGTTCAACAACACGACTCAGAAGGCAGAACTTCAACCAATAGACAGAGCTCAAAAACATGGCACAAAAAGCAGAACTTTGACCAATGAGCAGAGCTCAGAAACGTGGCACGATGAACAGAACTTTGACCAATGAGCAGAGCTCAGAAACGTGGCACGATGAACAGAACTTTGACCAATGAGCAGAGTACAAGAACATAGCCCAAAATAGAAATTAATCAATATCGGGTGCAGCCCTATGTCCTACAGGCAACCAGAATAACTAATATCAGTTTATGTGAGCAATACTAAAAAAAAAGCAGAAGTGCTTCAGAAACAATATACGTTTTAGTGCAGTTTGGGCTTTGTCTGGTATACAACAATGAAGTACTTAATCTCCGTGTGTGACTTTTTACGGCTTCAAAAGTTATAAATGTGAAAATCATTGAGGTATCTTATAAAGACCCTTTAAGATTTGTATACATTGCTTGATAGCCTAAGGACAAGAATACAACAAGATGATGTATAATTCCGGTGGTATCTTTTTAAATTGAGATGATAGAAAGAGGTACTTTACTTGGTAATGCAGTTAGTCAAAATGGTGGTTAAGGAGAAATAAATGCCTAAATAGAATTAAATGGGCTGAAATTGCCTGCTAGCGATATCTTAAATTAAAAACGTCATTATACTGGTTTACAGGGGGAGGGCGTGGGTTAGTGGTTAAGTGACACGGCTCATAATCTGAAGGTGCTGGGTTCGATCCCCACCACAGCCGTTATCCCGAGGAAGCAAACCCTTTAAAAATGCAGTAGGAAGCAGACCCTTACATAAAATGCTTGCCGAAGTCGGATGCACCGAATTGACAGGCGCAAAATAAAAAAAAACAGTGCAACGTACACTGCCTTGGAGATTAGAGAAATAAAGCGAACGCAGACAAAAAAGAAAAAAATATGATTTAGAAGACTCTACAGAGTCTGTGTACAACACGTTTTCTCCACTCCTTCTCATCCTTCCCGAAACCCCAATAGGTCGTAGTGGTATCAAAAACTCCAGAGATCCTCAACAATAGCGCTCCAGTGACTACCCTCCCATTGCGGAATCACGGGAAACGAGAGATCTGATGCTCTGGCAAAAGATGGCAGCAAAAAAGGCACAATTTAATCATCGAGTACCATACAGAGAAATCAAGAACATCATCAGAAATCAGTATATACACCAATGGAGAGAAGACAGTAACATAAGCAGTACACCAGACCCAATTCACTATCTCAAAAGAAATCAACAAACTATCTTATTTCTCCTGAGAACTGGACACTGCAGACTACTAGAACATCTGTACCGACTGAAGATCTCACGCACCGATGAGTGCCCACGTGGAACAGGCGGCCAGAACCCTGAGCATATTCTACAAGAATGCCAAATCTATAGGGACATGAGATGCCAGACCTGGCCAGAGGGTGCGGAGCTGAGACAAAAGCTGTGGGGCAGGCGCTCCGACCTGGTGAAGACTACAGACTTCATCATGGCGACTGGCCTGCAGATATAGCATGACCAGAAGATCCTGAACGCAAAGAAGAAAAGACGTTCAGCGTATGATCGTTGTGTGTTGGGCACGCTGCCAATCTGGCAGAACCCAATGTCTTCTAGACGATGTGTTAGTCAATGATTGGCCGGTGATATATTGCATAGCCGCACCACAACCGGCACTGCCAGCAAACAAGGCGAATGGCGCCAATCACGTGACGATCAGAGTATGCAATGGACAGTGTAAATGCGACACAGGGTAACCGAAATGTTATTTCAGGTAACCGATGACAATGCCAAGATAATAGGATAGAAAAACACCACACTATGAACGAACTAACTAATTCAAATGGCAAACCGCAGCACGTTCACGTAGACACAAGATTCAGTCGTGGACTAGTGTCAATTCTAGTTAAATCCGTAGCTTGGCGGCATTCATTATGGACTAACACACGAGAGCAAAATTAGACCAACGGCCTTTTAAGCGCCATAATTGCTATTCATCAAAGAAATGATGGCTATTGATATGGACTACAACACCATAAGGGCTGTGCCTTGTACATCAGCTTTCACTGAATAATTATTGAAATCGTCAGGAACGCATGATCCTGAAACAAAGCATCAATTTCGGGAATATGTCAATAGAATTAGTCAATTTTGCTAACGCCAGTACAAGATAATGGACGATGTATTTGACGTATTTGTGTATGGGATGTGTTGTTTGTCTCGCATGGCTACAATGAGTAGGATTACTCTTTTGTGTGCACTGAAAAGGTTGTGCTATGCTTGTCTTTATCTTCGTGTCGCTCACTACTAAGGAGATCACGTCGATCCCTTACCTCTTTAGCCAGGCTGCCATGAAAACAGCCCCTATCCAGGAAGTGCTACGAGGAAGCCGAGGTGAGAGTCATGGCCGGTATGTTTTGCCTGACCCTGACTAACATGTCTGATCAGTATGTTGTGCCTGACCCTGACTAACATGTCTGATCAGTATGTTATGCCTGATCAGGGGTTAATCTTCCGCCCCAAAATCTAATTAATAAACAGCAAAAAAATGGCTGCACCTTTAATAAATATGTAACATGAGACGGACATGGAAAACATCGCGTATGATGGAGAGAATAAGCCCCCAGACAATGCAGTAACTGGCTGTAGAGACACTCCCATATTTGAAGATGATATATTTCACAGGAAAGTAACCTTATATAAATTAAATATTTAATAACCGTGCTTGGTGGGGATGGAAGATGGAAGCCAAGCATAGCACATCCGCCTGGAGGGCCGCGGTCGACATTCATAAGCACACTCGGGATGTGAGGAAAGCTACTGCAACCCGTCACTTGACGTTTTTTTTCAGGGCGCACAAAAGAGTGAATCTACTCATTGTGGGCATTCAAAACAACAACAACAACATCGATATCTCTATGTTACAGTTTTTTAGACACAATCCAATGACAAAAACTGGAAATTAACTGAATTTCTACCCTATCCGCGTCATCAGCAAAAAAAATCTACATCTTATGCCATCTCCAGTCATCTCGGCTTATATGTCTTGCCACAGGACAGTGGTAACTCCGGACGAGAGAAATCGGTTGATGATAACACACATTTCCCTCACTTAAATCCAATTAAAGCGCAAGTCACATGACAGAACTCATGATTTGCAAAAATA
The DNA here is from genome assembly GCA_036924085.1 of Ariolimax columbianus. Taxonomy (NCBI): domain Eukaryota; kingdom Metazoa; phylum Mollusca; class Gastropoda; order Stylommatophora; family Arionidae; genus Ariolimax; species Ariolimax columbianus. Next base: position 23,832,188 of record JAVGWX010000011.1, on the reverse strand, counting down.
GATCTATATCCTGACGCTGATGCCATCATCGCCTGGCCACTAAAGTTTTTTGTTTTGTTTTGTTTTGCCGATGATGATACCTCTGAGTTCTTCACTCTTTTAAAAGTTTTTTCCTTACAGAAGATTGCAGTAGTTTTTATATAGCCCAAACTGACAAGCGCCCGTTATACTCTTCTGTACATTATACAAAAATCATATTAAACTAAATCCCAGCAAGTATGTGACTTTTATTTCAGAAATAGAGCGAGAAAAAGGAAAATACAGATCAAATAGTAAGGATTTTATCTGGGACACAGTATAGCCCCAAAATTCTTGTGTAAAGTTGGATCGCACGCTGTCCTGTACGGTAAATTACTAGGAAATACATTTTTTGGGGACAGAGTTTGGCTTTCCTCTGCGATGTCATATCTCTTAGTGCAGTTTGTCTCCAGGGCCGTCACATGGAGGCGGATTAGGTGTCTTGGTCAGCAGTGGTTGCTACCTGAAGTAAGTAGCTAGCTTTAAACCGCTGGCTACTGTCAGCTCATTCATTGCTGGATTTTCGTGTACAGAAATACAAATCCACTGCAGCAATGTCCAAGCAGAACTAGAAAGATTAAGTTCAGTTGACACAACTGAAAAGATCCACTGTCTACCGTTGGGCACGATGTGTCTCTCCACATACAAGTACCTGGTACGGGAAAGTGGACAAACAATTTCGACACGATTCTTACGTTGACTGTGCAAACAGAAACACCCGGCAGTCCTTTACCTGTGTGTCACTCTGTGTGCTCTGACTCACTAGCTTTAGGTGTGTCGCATGCTAGGTTGGGTATGTTCTTTGTTGATTGAAACAAAATATCTGGAAGACCTTTACTTAATTAGTGTTTTATTAAGTAACTTTAAACTTCCCATGAGTGTTTTATTAAGTAACTTTAAACTTCCCATGAGTGTTTTATTAAGTAACTTTAAACTTCCTATGAGTGTTTTAGTAAGTAACTTTAAATTTCCCATGAGTGTTTTATTAAGTAACTTCAAACTTCCCAAATGCGCTGTGCATAAATGTAATTTTGATTTGGGTATGCCGGCTCTGGAGAACGTACGATATGTGAGATAACTTTTTATTCTTGGACTACTTGGAATCCTGGTATTCAAACAGCCATGTTAATGTCTGTTGTCAGGTAGTCGAAGGCTTTGGCTATCCGTAGCAAGTATTTTCAACTTCCCGTGGCTTACTAGGATTGAGGGAAGGCACAAATCATTTGGGTAGATTTTGAACTTGAGTTTTTAAACGCTCCTGCTGAAGTCGAATGTGTCGGACCGAAAGGTGCACGTATCGCAGTCACGCTGTAAACTACGACACAACGCATTCCGTTATCTGGACTACATTCTGCTACTCGCTAAGCCCTTTTTAGGAATTGGTGGCTGGAGATTGAGAACCAACGAAGAAGAAGACGAAGAATTTTAAAATTTGGTCTGGGCAGCCGACGTTAAGTCTACTCGTTTAGATTTCTAACTGCTAGGGAATCCATTCGATGAGGAGGTGGAACCGAACTGAACTGAACAAATTTTATGCTCACGATTTTGGTTTTCACTAAAGATATACCTAGCATCGAAGGGGTAACACCACTTCCCCATCCGTCTCACTCCGACTTCTGCACTCAACTTATAAGGCAGGACGTTTCCAGTTGTGTGATTTATCTACTCAATGGTGGAATTCACCTTACCACAATGGACAGATGTGATCTTTGGTTATCGCTCACTGCAATAGAACTGTACATCAACAAGTTTGTTTCTTATCATCAAACACAAGGTCAGGGATGAAGGTGCTGAGCAGCGCATGAGCTGCAGCAGTCAGCGAATCATAGCTGACTGCAAGCAGCAGGGCCAGCGAACCATAGCTGACTGCAAGCGGCAGTGCCAGCGAACCATAGCTGACTGCAAGCAGCAGGGCCAGCGAACCATAGATGACTGCAAGCAGCAGGGCCAGCGAACCATAGCTGACTGCAAGTGGCAGGGCCAGCGAAACCAAAGCTGAGCAGCGCATGAGCTGCAGCGGTCAGCGAACCATAGCTGACTGCAAGCGGCAGAGCCAGCGAACCATAGCTGACTGCTAGCAGCAAGACCAACGAACCAAAGCTGAGCAGCGCATGAGCTGCATCGGTCAGCGAACCATAGCTGACTGCTAGCGTCAGGGCCAGCGAACCAGAGCGAATGTTAACCCGGTACTCAAAAAATGATTGCTGAAGTCGAATGTGTTGGACCAAAAGGTGCAAATATCGCAGTCAATCTGTAAACTACGACACAATGAATTCAGTTCTCTTGACTTCATTGTGCTACTTAAGCCCATTTCAGAGTTTGGTAACAGGGGATTGAGAACAAACAAAGCCAAGCCAAACACAAGGTAACAATGATTGAAAACGATCTAATGTATACCTTTTTATATAATTGTATTTGTATAAATTATACAAATTATAAATAAAACGGGTATAATTTCAAACAAAATATGTAAATCTATACCTTACTCCCTGTAATTACGGATGAGGGGGGTGGGGAGTGATGGATACAGAGACAGGGGAAGAAAATAAGTTCAGAAAAGGGGGCCATGGTAAGAAAAGGTTAAGAAATGCTACTCTAAACCATTCTGGAAGGAAGAGTAGAAAGCAAACGAAAAATATGTCAATAACGTGCTGCTTGTGGGTGAGGTAGTGGCAAAGTTTGACACCTTCCCAGATTAGAGCGGCGCCATCGCTACTTATAGGTGGGGGTGGGGGGGGGGGGGGGGGGAGCCAAATTTAAGGCCTAGATGTGGAAAGACAAGGACATTATTTCTGTTTCAGAATAATAGAGGTTAATCAAGACTAATACCAAGTTAAGGTGGGCAGGAAGACGCGTCTGTTCAGGCAAAATATACTTAGCAGACATGTTAGTCAGGGGCAGGCAAAATATACTTATCAGACATGTTAGTCAGGGCCAGGCAAAACATACTGGCTAAGACCTTCACCTTGGCTTCCTCGTAGCCCTTACTGGAAACGGGCTGTTATCATGGCAGAATGGCTGACGGGGTTGGGGATCAACGGGAACCCCGTAGTAGTGAGCGACACGCAGATAAAGCCACGCATAGCACAACCGTCTGGATGAATCCGGTCCACCTTCATCAGCACGCTCGGGATGTGAGGAAAGCTACGACAACCGGTCACTTAACCTTCTTTTTGGGGTGCATACACGAGTAATCAAACTCCTTGTGGGCATTCAACAACAATAACAACAACAACCAAGTTAAAGTTGTTTAATTCTAATCGCAAGTCAGGACTCATGTACAAGATAATCTTGGAGAACAACAAAGGCTATAGAGAAACGCCAGTTCTTTGTCAATAAATGTCTGAGGAAGGTAATTGGTTTAGGCAAACAGTGAAAATATTTCGCAATGGCCCTGTAAACCAGACACGGCGCATTGTATGAGAACCGCTGCACTCGCATATTAAACCCCACAAAACTGGAACATATAATTCGGATATACAGTATTACGTTATCGTGGAGCGAGGTAGTTAGTTCATATTACACAAACATGTAAACCAGCCTACTTTTATTTAATCACTGAGTAAAGACACGTGTTTCTATGTGGACCACCATTAAACAGTTGTACATTAACAAGCTAGTGGTGATAATACTGAGAAACAAATAATATATATGTATGTATATGTGTAGAAAATGCAAATACTTTGGTCACATCAAGAGACACAACGGTCTCGAGAGAACAGTGATGGAAGGTATAGTGCCAGGCAAAAGAGGAAGGGGTAGACCAAGAAGACGATGGCACAAAGATATCCAGGAATGCCTGGGTATGACTGTGGCGGAGGCTGGAGTTTTGGCAAGAGAACGAGTTTCTTTCAGACAGACTGTGATGGGAGAGACGTTCTATAATAGACATACTACATGATGATGATTTGTGTATATAATATATGTTTGTGTGTGTGTGTGTGTGTGTGTGTATGTGTGTGTGCCCTCAGTACCCTTCTTGGTGGCAGTGACACATGGTCCACCTACATGCACCTGCAGAGGCGGCTAAACAGCTTTCACATAAGGTGCCTGCGCAAAATCTTTGGGTGGCAAGACAAGATCACCAAACGCAGAGGTGTTGGAGAGAACATGCACTGTCATAATCTTTTCCATGGTTAGTTCGAAGGCTCCGATGATTGGGACACATTCGGAGGATGGATGATGGCAGAATACCAAAAGATCTTCTCTATAGGGAATTACATTTAGGGAGAAGTCTCGGAGCAGATCACTACGTTGGTACACGGATGTATGCAAGCAGGTTATGAATGATGCAGGCGTGGATATGGGATCATGGAAACAGGCCGCCATGGATCGTGTTACATGGTGGGGCAGGATTAAGCACGGAATACAGACAGATGAGATATTGATTACTGATAGGCTAAGGGCTCGCCACACCACACCGTGCAATGCCGTAAATGGTCCTGACTTTCCTTGCATACACTGTGGAAGACTATTCTCTGCTTAAATAAATATCATCATTATGTAGCATTTACTTTGCAGGACGTCATTCCCATCAGAACCCGTCTGAAAGAAACTCGGTTTCTTGTCAAAGAAATCAGCCTGCTCCAGAGACATGGCCAAGCATTCCTTGACATCTTGGTACAATCGCCTTCTCGGTCTATCTCTGCCTATCTTACCATTTACCATACCTCCCATTACTGTTTTCTCAAGACAGTTGTTTCTTTTGATGTGGACAATGATTTTCAATTTTCTGTTCATAGTGGAAATTAAGAACCAGCTCTTTTCTATTCCTAAATCATGTCTGATGTCTGCATTCTTCTTTCTTTCAGTCCATGGTATGTATGAGGACTTTCTATACGATTTTGACTCGTAGGACACGATTCTCTTCCCTGAGGTTCGCAGGAATTTCCCGTTTCTCAAAATGTTCACTTTTGTTGTTTTGTTGGTATTCTGCCGTAGTTTCTCTGTCTTGGGATTGCTAATCTCCTGATTTTCTTTGAGCAGCCGCCGTTATTGTAAATTTTGGAGCCAAATAATCAAAGTTCGGCACCTGTTCTATTTCTACACCCCCTGATTTTGAATTTATGTTTTCTGGTTTTTTGAGTGATCATTATCTTCGGTTTGTTTACGTTGAAAAAATAAATTTTGATCTTCGCTGCATCTGCTTACGACTGCAATTACCTGCGCTAGTTCTTCTGTACTGTTTCATATCACAGTATCGTCTGCCTATCTTAGCTCTGGAATCTTGTATCCGTCGATTTTAAAGGGAGTGTAACTTTCTATATTTACATCCACTCTAACGTTCCTCATTACGCACTCAGCATAAATGTTAAACATGTATTGGGAGAGGTTAAATCCCTGCCTTTCTCTCTTTTGTATATAGAAAAAAATCAGATGTTTCCTCCGATACTCCTGACAGTAGCTTGTTGTTCCTCCTGGTATAATGATTCGATTAGATGGATTAGATATACTTAAAACCCCATAGTTTGCATATATATATATATATATATATATATATATATATATATATATATATATATATATATATATATATATATATTATATGTATTGTTGAGCCGCGTAGCGCAGTGATTAGTACGCTGGCTTCGCATCTGAGTGGCCCTGGGTTCATTCCCCAGTTGAGGCGGTAATGTTTTTTCAAACTGCGATGGCTCCCGGGTCGACAAAGCGGCGAGGGAGGGGAGATGGCTACCGCCCTCAAATGTGAGATCGCTAACACCTCACACCCCTACGGCAGTAATGCTATGGGTTACTTTTACTTTATATATGTATATATGTATATATTTATATATATATATATATATATATTAATTGGGGATTCCGTCGGCCTCGTGATCAGGTGGTGTGGGTTCGACTCGCGATTCCGCCTTCTTTTTCACGGGTGCTTGATGCGGAGTCCTCTGCATCTCGTAGTTGCCCCCTAGTCGTCTTGTCCTTGACTTGCCACTGTGGTCGGGCGGCACGAGACAAGAGAGTGAGGATAAAAAGTAGCGTAGTTAATCCTTTCTAAAAATAGCCCTAGCAAAATAAATTATGCCTGCATCGTCTACAATGGACAGCGGCCGTTGCCTTTGCCTTATATATATATATATATATATATATAAATATATATAAATATATATATTAATACCACACCTCTCCACAGGATCGGACTACATATGTGGGTATGCAAGACAAGATGACAACGGAAACAAACGGCAACATATGAATGTATTGGATATTGGAGCTTCCTCGCGTACCCTTCGCAGAACAGAAGAGAACGAATGATAAACGTCAGGCTCATCACATAAAGCAACAGATTACGATGCAATCGATTTCATGCCGTTTTTAATTTCCTAGTCTAGAGGTAAAACTGGCTCGGTTTTCACAATCCAAACGTTCCGGATTCCCACTTGTGTCCAATTTGGCATACACTGGGTTTTTTTCTCTGGCTAATGCTCCTCCACGTACGGAAAGTAATGGCAACCTACCGTACTGCACACTTGGCAACCTACCGTACTGCACACTTGCCAACCTACCGTACTGCACACTTGCCAACCTACCGTACTGCACACTTGCCAACCTACCGTACTGCACACTTGCCAATCTACCGTACTGCACACTTGCCAATCTACCGTACTGCACACTTGCCAACCTACCGTACTGCACACTTGCCAACCTACCGTACTGCACACTTGGCAACCTACCGTACTGTACACTTGCCAACCTACCGTACTGCACACTTGCCAACCTACCGTACTGTACACTTGCCAACCTACCGTACTGTACACTTGCCAACTTATAACATCCAAATAGGTGGCGGTTGTAAGAAGCTACATTCTTTAAAAGGACATGCGACTTACTTTAGTCAATAAATCAAGTATCCATCGACTTGAATATTTCGATAACAGTGATCGAACCGTGTGCCTTTGCCATTTAAAGAAGAAGCTTATACGACCCTACCACGGATGGAGAACAACAACTACATGTCAACGGTTAATTCGGGTGGAGGGGAAGACTTACAACAGAAACGAAATTACAAGAATTAATAACATAATATTAAGAAATTGATCTGGAACTGGTTATCGAACCACATGGTTAGAAGTTCGCCTTCGGTGCCGGAGGTCGCGGGTTCGAATCACGGTGGAGATCCGGATATTTTCACGTGGATTTTCTCGTAATAAATCTTTTGATCTCTGGGTAGTGAGATCGGACTCCTGTATTCAGTTTCGAACACGTTGAAAATCCATTGGCAATTAAGTAATCGAAAAGAGTAGGCTTAACAGTCAGCTATCTGGATACAAAAATTGTTAATGTTTAAATTCTACCCAAATTATTTGTACCTTCCACCAGGCCTAGTAAGGCACAGGAAGTGGAAAATGCCTGCTACGTTTAGCTACGTGGCAGCAGTAATTAACGTGGCTCTTTGAATTTCAGTTGATGAGTAGGCAGATCGTCGTTGAGCATATCAAGTCGTACAGGACCGCAACCTACAGTGCGAGAGTAGAGATTGTAGCAGTGACTGAAGCTCTGAGATGGTTGTATGGAACATTAATAATAGGGGCAGAGGTGCATACAGCCAGTCGTGACTGAAGTGGGCTACTATAATCAATCATGACTGAAAGGGGCTACTAAAGTCAGTCTTTACTGATACGGGCTACTATAATCAATCATGGCTGAAATTGGCTATTATAGTCAGTTATGGCTGACATAGGCTACTAAAGTCAGTCATGAGTGAAAGGAGCTACTATATCAGGCTTGACTGAAATGGGCTACTATAATCAGTCATGGCTGAAATGTGCTACTAAAGTCAGTCATGACTAAAGGGCCTACTAAAGTCAGTCTTGACTGAAATGGGCTACTATAATCAGTTATGGTTGAAATTGGCTACTATAGTCAGTCATGGTTGAAAAAGGCTACTAAGTCATGACTGGAAAAGGCTACTAAAGTCAGTCATGACTGACAGGGGCTACTAAAGTCAGTCATGACTGACAGGGGCTACTAAAGTCAGCCATGACTGACAGGGGCTACTAAAGTCAGTCATGACTGAAAGGGGCTACTACTACTACTAATGAATAAATTGTACGAAGAAGAACGCTCTTCTGTAACATTGGGCAGCATATGAGAAAAAGATAAAACACATATGACCATCACTAAGAGCAGGTCTGTCTGAGCTAACTGTACTGTGATGGCAATATAATTCGACTAACCACTGCATTATATAAACACATGTATGCAAGTCTATGCCTTACACCACACACCGATAATAACAAATATGCATATTCCCAATGTAAAAGTTATACAAACAGAAGGTTTGTGATTTACCTTTCGCGAATATGTTGTCTTGAACTCAAACCAAACACTAACACTGATGTGAAATCCACTTCAGACACTTCTAAAAAGATAATGCGAAACTATTGCACGATGTCACCACAATAAACGAAAGTCCTCGAAAATAAACCGAAAACAGTCTGTTACAGCCGCACACACGTCAACCACTACACAAACACTTGAAGTGCGGTCTAATAGCCGCTTTACTGGTCCCTTCACTTGGATTCCACAGAGAAAAGAATTTACTATTTCAACGTAGTGGAGTCATTAAACCGATATGGAAGTTTCGTAACACTGTGTATGCATAGTCCGGCCTGTCTTGTACATATGATGAATGTGTCGCAGAGACTTCACTCGTAACTCGGTAATTTATCGAGTCTATGGTTCTATGCTACCTGGCTGGTCTATTCGGTAGTTGAATTATATCCGGGTTTAGCTTGTTATCTAGTCGATTAGGCAGGCACGCAGTGTTCGACTGTAGGTGTCGTTAGACGTGACAGTGGGGTGTCGTACGTCACATTGTTTACTTTGCTGCTTTTTTAACGGGTGCAGGGTGAGAAAAGGCGTGGAAGTCAGGTGGCGAGAATCTGGAAGTCAGGTGGCGAAGACCTGGAAAGATGGCGCGGATCTGGAAGTTAGGTGGCGAGGATCTGGAAGTCAGGTGGCGAGGATCTGAAAGTCAAATAGCGAGGATCTAGAAGTAGATAGCGAAAATCTGGAAGTAGATAGCGTGGATCTGGAAGTAGATAGCGTGGATCTGGAAGTAGATAGCTAGGATATGGAAGTCAGATAGCGAGGACCGGGAAGTCGGATAGCGAGGACCTGGAAGTCAGGTGGCGAGGACCTTTTTATGTGACTGAGGATATAAGAGAAAGTGAAAAAAAACAAGATGTTTGAAGTTTTAGGGGTAACAAAGTAAACAGTATGACAGTTGATACCATTAAATGGGTAGATCAAATATGGAACATAATTACTGAATAGGCGAGAACAGAATTAGTATGATAGAAAAGGAAAGGGACCTAGAGGTTATAATAGATCATACAGGTAAAGTGAGTGAGCAAGTCCAGGTAGCAGTGAAAAAAGAAAGGGAATGTGAGGTATGATAAAAAGATATATTAAACATAGGAGCACGGAAGTGATAGTCAAACTGTAGAAAGCATTAGTTAGACGTAAATTGGAGTACTGTGCACAGGTGTGGAGTCATTATCGTAGAAGGGATATAAACATGCTGGGAAGGATACAAAAAAGAGCGACAAAGCTGATAGTGGGATTCCAGAATCATAGTTATGAGGAAATACTACCAAAAAAACCGGCCTACAGTGTCTAGAAATGAGAAGAATTCGAGGTGACTTAATACAGGTTCAAAAGATAATCAAAGGAGCGGATAAATTAGACTATATCAGGTTATTCAAAATACAACCACCTACAGGAACAAAAAGGCATAGCTACAAATTAAGTAAAGAAAGTTCCAGATTCGATATTAGGAAATACTTTTTTAGTCAGAGAATGGTGAATGCTTGGAATGCATTACCACAAGAAATAATGGAGACAGGGACAATAAATAGATTTAAGAATAGATTAGATGAACATAGGCTTTAGAGCAACGAAATGTAAAATAAACCGGTTTTTTACAGACTCTGCAGAGTCTTCTAAACCAATACAAAGACGTTAAGTTAAATGCGCAGACGAACAGGCCGTAGCGGAAAGTTCAAAAACGACATTGCAAAAGCTGCTTGACAACAATAACAGCACAGCCAAAGAGCTAGGCACGAAAACAAGCCATTGAAGACAAAGACTATGGTAACAGACATGCAACATAATACAATTAATATCTTCTTTCTCTTCATTCGTTCTCAATCTCCCGCTAACAAGCCCTGATAAGGGCTTTGCAAGTAGCAGAATGTAGTCCAGAAAACGGAATGCGTTATGTCGTAGTTTACAGCTTGACTGCAATATTTTCAGCTTTCAGTCCAACACATCCGACTTCAGCAGAAGAAAATGAAAATAATCATCAATGGCGAAATATTCGAACAAGTACAGAATTTACATATTAGGACAATTCATCACAGAGGATTCCCGTTTTAAGACAAGGAATGCATTGACAAAAACAAAATGCCTTCAGAGAAATCCAGAAATCGTTAACCTCAAAGAATATCAAGACAGAATTAACGGAGCGATAAAATCACATTTCATGTTTGGTCAAAGAATAGGGTGGAAAAAATGTACTATAGCATAGGATAATGTAGAAAGGTTGAAAGTGTTTGAATTGTGGCGCTACGGTAGAATGGAACAAGGGAGTAGTTAGACAAAATAAGATCCAATGTCTTTACTTAGGTAGGCACACAAAGACGAATGTTGAAAAAGATACAAGAACGAAGATTCATTTGGCAGGGACACAGCATTTTGTTGTTGTTGCGTTCTCTCTATTTACCAAGGCGGTGTCCTTTGCACTATGGTTTTTATTTTGCGTTTGTCGGCTCAGTGCATCCGACTTCAGCATGCATTTCATGTAAGAGTCCGCTTGCTCCTGCATTTTCTAAGGGTTTGCTTCCCCGGGGTAACGGCCGGTGCTGTGATGGGGATCGAACCTAGAACCTCCTGGTTGTCAGTCGTGTCACTTAACAACTAACCCACGCCCTCCCCCATCATAGGTGCCCCAAAAACCTCATTGGCTGTGGGATGGTCTGACCTAACATGAGATAGAAAATTAAGTGGTTTCGCCATCTCAGAAGAATGAAACCAGATTGGTTGCCATTAAAAACATACAACAGTAGATCAGAGTTTAGAGCCAAGGGCAGACTGTGAAACAAATGGATTGACAACATCAAAGACATCTCATGCCAGCATAGGCTCACAACAGCTACAGTAAATATCTGGTCCGAGTCCAAGACTTACATTATGCTTCACGGTATCAGTGGAAGGTAAAGTGAAGTCAGTGCTATAGATAGCCGGACTAGGAAGTCTTAAAAGTGGACAGTAAAGTTATGACAGAGAATTTTTTACCTAAGCGCAGATAGTGATGTTTTGCGGGTTGTTTTTTCGTTCGCCTTATTTCTCTATTCCCCAAGGCGGTGTGTTGAACTACGGTTTTTATTTTGCACCTGTTAGCCCAGTGCATCCGACTTCGGCATGCATTTTATGTAAGGGTCTGCTTCCTCCTGCATTTTCTAAGGGTTTGCTTCCCCAGGGTAACGGCCGGTGCTGTGATGGGGATCGAACCCAGGACCTTCGGATTGTGAGCCGTGTCACTTATCCACTAGCCCACGCCGTCCCCTGGACACGATATAAGACATGAAGGTCTTCTACGGAATACAAGAGACAGCAAGATTCAGGAGAAGGGGTTGACCAAGACTCGCCTCAGGCATGCAGTCTCCACCGTGATGCGAACACGCGATTTCCGGTACCCGAGGCGGAGACCTCACCTCAAGACCACAGTGACCCCATTTCGTTTCATTATTGGTTTCTTTTTTTTTTCTTTATTCTTCTTCTTCTTCGTTTGTTCTTATTATCCAAAGCTATGAATAAGGGTTTTGCAAGTAGCAGGACGTAGTCCGGAGAAAGCAATGCGTTGTGTCGTAGTTTACAGCTTGAATTCGAAATTTCTACCTTTCAGTCCGACACATCCGACTTCAACTTATCATTTTAAGGAACTGGGTTGGCCTTCTATCTTTGATCGCTTCTACTTAGGCAACTCTGCTGCAGCCTGTTATCCAGGATCACCGTGTGGAGGTGTAGAACAGTTTTGGTAGTTCTGCACCGCTGCCCCGACGCTAGCAGTCAGTGATGGATTACTGACCGATACAGCTCATGCACTATCTTGATTCCGGTTTCTTTTTCAGCCAGACTTTCATCTAAATCTATGACTAAACCGCTCATTTTACCTAATGTCATGCCTTTTTTTTATGTTGTTGTGATTTATTAGTGTTTTCATTAGTTTTTTGTGCCGCACGAAGGCGTTTCGGCTGTAAAATAAGTATCGTTTATTTGTGCCCTGTGCAGCCACTCATCCATGTGGCTTTATCGAATTTCAACATAGAATTATATGATTTTATGAAATATTCAAATCAACGACCTGATTGCTTATTAGCAGAACCGACATCACTGCATTTCGAGCAGATCTAGGTAACACTTTGCCTTTTCAACAGCTTCTGTAATGGGTGGAAGGGAAGACAAAGAGAACAATTCACCCCCCCCCCCCCAGTGTCACTGCCAGAACTGAAGGTAAACATTTAACAAAAATATAAACAACAGTGGAACGAGAGAACAAACAGCAAATACCCACAGGACCCAATCAATAGACTGAATAGGAAACAGTATACCACAATTTTTCGCTTCAGAACAGGTCATTGTAGACTAAATGCACACATGCATAAAATGAAAGCATCCCAGACTGCACAATGCACATGTCAGAGAGGACCCCAGACTCCGGAACACATCCTGCAAACATGTCCACTGCACCAAGACTCCCGTGAGAAGACCTGGCCCGAGGAGAGAAACATAGAAGACAAACTGTGGGGAACCATTGAGAACCAGCGACTGACTTATGCCCATCTGGTGGCATAAAACGAGCATACGAAACCAAACGCAAAGAAGAAGGGAAGAAGACAATTCACGTCTGCCATTTTATTCCCAGACATTGAACCTGCACCTAATTCTAAATTTCTGTACCGTCATCATCATCATGTGGCCCATTTTTTCCAGAACGCAGTCTTCGTCCCGGCAGCTCAGTATGTATCTCGGTTAAGGGCAAGAGGACCCGCGTCATACAAACACACCCACAGATTGTCCATTATGTCCTGATATAATATCCACCGGGAAATATCTTTTTCTCCTTCTAGAAACTTCGGTGTAATGTCAGGATCCCCATTTCCTCAATTCCTTCACATCTTTAATAACTTTAAAAAAAAATTTGTTAGACCTAGATTGGAGTACTGTGTCCATGTGTGGAGTCCTTATCATAGAGGGGATATAAACATGCTGGAAAGAATACAAAATGGAGAGACAAAGTTGATAGTGGGATTCCAGAATTACAGTTTTGAGGACAGACTCAGAAAAACCGGCATACAGTGTTTAAAAAGACGAATTCGAGGTGACAATACAGGTTTATAAGATGATCAGAGGAATGGATAAATTAGACTAAAAAAAGGTTTTTTTAAAATACAGACACCCACAATAACAAGAGGGCGTAGCTTCATATTAGCTAAAGAGAGGTCCAGATTAGATATTAGGAAATATTTTTTTAGTCAGAGATTGCTGTATGCTTGGAATGCATTGCCACGGGAGGTAGTGCAGGCAGTGACAGTTAATATATTTAAAAATAAATCCATGAAATCCATGTTTCGCAGACGTAGAAAAATATTTAAAGTGCAAGTGAACACATTTAGTCTGACCTTCATGGCGAAGGAGAGTCGTTCATCTTTCAATAATGGATTTAATCGTGGAAGCATTGCTGTTATTTTTGCTATTTGGAATGACTGGTTTTGATCCCCTGGCAACGATTGTTGAGCCTAGATACTTGTCACGACTGTTTCAAGCTCATGTCCACTTACTCTGATCACATCTTTGGTTCCTTCACATTTGTTCGTCATCAACTTTGTCTTTTTTTGCGTTTATAAAATGCCGTAACCCTGTACTGTTATACCGAGTGTTCTTCTTCTTCTTCTTACGCTGTCAGACGTCGACCATTATTTTTTCGAAAAAAAAGCAGCGGTCATCCTGAGGCTGTCGACACTGCCGTAGAGCTTGTCTAGTGTTGCCACTGGTGATGGCCACATCTGCTCCTTCTGGTCCTCGTATGTCGAGCAGTTTTGCAGCAAATGCTCAGCGGTAATTTTCCCTGTACCACACGAGCATTCGTCAGTGCCACCTATCTTCAATTTGTTGAATAGGTGGTACCTCAGTCTATTGTGGCCAGTGCGAAGTCTGAAGACCACGACCTGCTCTCTTCTGTTCAACTGGTAATAGGCATAGTTTTTGGGTAGCCAGTATGTTCTGTTTCCCATTTGGTCATGTATCTAGCTCTAATAAGCCGTTTTGACTCTTCGTATGTCATACTAGTATCTGGTTGTAGTAGTCTTGCACCTTGTTTTGCCAGTCTGTCTACCTCCTCGTTGCCTTCGATGTTGCAGTGGGATGGAACCCACTGTACCACTACTCTTTTTGGTGCGGACTGCTGGCATAGTTGACAGAGTACTGCTCTTAAATCATTAAGTTCAGTATTTTTCTGGCTTTTTATTGCTGTGACTACGGCCAGGTCATTTGTAAGCAGGACTATATGGCTTTCATTCCTTTTACCTGTCACCATTTCTTCCACTGCCGCCTTCAGTGCCTCTGCCTCCGCTCTGAAATTGCTTGTGTATTTTCCAGTAGCGAATGACAGTGTTATTTTTCTGCTACTTGGTAGGATCAGAAATGCTCCTGCCCCTCCGTTCTGTGTTGTGTTTGTTACAGAACCGTCGGCGTATGCATGGGTCCAGTTCATGCTTTGGTAGTTTTTCGTTTTGTACCTCAGGGTTGTATCTCTTCTTTCTTTTTTCAGGCTGGCAGTTTTTGTTTCGAATACCTGGTATATTTTCTACCACTTCTAGAAATATATGCTGCCTCCAGGTAGGTTTTCGTACAGTATGGATGGGCTTTGGTGTTGTTAGTGCGTTCATGGGGTCTTCGTGCATCTTTGCTTTGGCTATTTCTGCAAAGTTTCTCCGCTTTAGTTTCCAATTTCCGAAATTTTTTAGTCTCTGGTACATTGGATGGTCAGTCAGTCTTCTGAGATTCTCTGCTTGCTGCTGGGCTCTGCAGTCTCTTCTGTCGGTTATGGATTGCAGTTTTGTAATCTTTTCAAGCTCTACATTTGGCGTTGACTTCATGCCTCCTGTTATAACTCTCATGGCTTGGTTTTGGAGTTTGCTAATTATATCGACGTTCGCCTTTGCTGCTGTTGTCCATGCCGCAATGCCATACTCGAGAACTGGTCTCACTCTTCCAGTGTACAGTTTCTTTAGTAAACTTTCGTCTGCTCCTCAGCTTGTGCCAGCAAGTTTCCTCGTGATTGCCATTCTTTCTCTGGCTCTCATTCGATTTCTCTCGATCTGACTTTTCCATGTCATGCGCCGATCAAATGTGACTCCCAGGTAGTTTGGGTTGTCGTTTGACTGCATGTATTTGCCGTTAAGACTTAATTTGGTGTTTTGGGGTTTGTTTGATAGCGAGAATATCGTACATGTTGTTTTTTCCTCGTTTATTTTTACCAGCCATGAGTTCGCCCACTCTTCCAGCGATGTTAGGGCCTGCTGCATCCGATTACTTGCTATGGTGAGATTCTTTTCAGAGGTCCACATAGTCAGATCGTCTGCAAACATTGAGCTATGGACTCTTCTTGGTATATTCTCTGTTATGTTATTTATAAACACCAGGAACAGTGTGGGTGACAGTACTCCCCCTTGGGGTACTCCCTGCTCAAGTGCCACCTTTTTGCTAATCTGCCCTTGTACTTGAACTCTGGCTGTTCTGTTTTTGAGGTAGTGGCTGATCCATTTTTACATTTTCCCACAAACTTCACTTCTTCGTAGCTTGACTTCAAGTCCCTCTTTCCAGACTTTGTCAAATGCCTTTCCTAGAACCACTCAAACCACTACTGTCTGTTTTTGCTCCTGGTAGGCATCTTCTATTTCCTGGGCTATGAGGGTGACCTGATCCTCAGTGGATCTGTGCTGTCTAAAGCCGGCTTGCTGTGGAATTAGTATATGTTTTTCTTCCAGATGCCACATCAGTCTGGCGTTTATCATACGTTCCATCAGTTTGCCTATACAGCTCGGTAGGCTTATAGGCCTGTATCCATTTAGATTTGTTTTATCTTTTCCTTTCTTTATACCGAGTGTTCAAATTTGTTCCTTAACTTTAACGTTTTTTATACTGGTTTAGAAGACATCAGCGTCTGTAGACAACCAGTTACATTTGCATTACCCTGCTCTTAGAGATATGCGCATCCAATCGATTCTTAAATGCATAAATTGTCCCTGCTTCCACTACTTCCTGTGGCAATGCATTCCAAGCATTCCCCACTCTCTGACTAAAAAAATATTTCCTAACATCCAATCTGGACCTATTTTTAGCATTATTTGTATCTATGCTCTCTTGTTGTCGTTGGCGGTTGTATTTTGAAAATAAACTTGTAATAGGCTAATTTAACCTTTCCTGTGATTATCTTATAAACCTGAATTAAGTCACCACGAATCCTTCTGTTATCTAGACACTGTAGGCCAGGTTTTCCGAGTCTTTCCCCGTAGCTGTAATTCTGGAATCCCACTATCACATTTTTCGCTATTTTTTTTATCCTTTTCATCATGTTTATGTCTCCTCTACGATAAGGACTCCCCACCTGTATACAACACTCTGAAGAGTACACAGTTCCTGAAGTTCTGTCGTACGCCACAGCTAGACGGTCCATATCATCCACAAAGCGTTAATTGGTAATTGTTCTATCCTCTATCCTGACCGCATCAGATAGTATTCAAGCGACTGGAATGTCGGAAAAAAGACAGGTGACGATCAACGAGAGGACACAGTGGTATCAGAACATCAGAAGCTGCAGCAGTGAATGAGCTGACACCAGCCAGCGACTCATAGCTGGCAGCTTGCAACAGGATTAGCCCACCACAGCTGACCAACTAAAACCCTATTCCACCTCCAAGCGGCGAGCCAAGAAAAGACTACGCTAGCGTAGTCTGGCTAAAAGAATAGGGATCGATGTGGGAAGGTAAAGCAGGTACCAAAAAAAAAAACAAAGGCCAAAACGAAGAATATTGTTTACTGGCAAATACTTGCACCATTTTTTTAAAAAAGAATTTATTTCGATCGCCTAATTTCTCTAATGCCTAAGGAGGTGGTAGTTGTGCTGTGGATTTTATTTGGCGCATGTTGGCCCAGCGCATCCGACTTCAGCATACATTTTATGTAAGGGTCTTCTTCCTCCTGCATTTTCTAAGGGTTTGTTTCCCCGGGGTAACTGTCGGTGCTGTGGTGGGTATCGAATCCAGCACCTTGGGGTTGTGAGCCGTGTCACTTAACCACTAGGCCACGCAGTCCCCCCGTCACGGTTAACTGTTTGTTTCTTATAGTACTGGTCCAGCGATCTTCTTCATCTTCATTCATTCTAAAACCTCCCTCTAACAAGCCCTGAAAAGTATGTAGTGCAGAATGTAATCCGGAGAACGGAATGCGTTGTCGAAGGTTACAGCTTGACTGCGATATTTGCACCTTTTAGTCCCTCACATTCGACTACAGCAGGCATTTTTTTACCGGGCTAGCCTTCCCTCATCGATTCCTTCTCCTTAACAAGTCTGCCCTGCTGCAGCCTGTTGCACAGGATCATCGCGTGGAGGTGTAGAATGGTCTTGGCAGTTCTGATTCGCTGGCCCTGGCGTCAGCAGTCGCTGACCACTGCAGCCCATACGCTACTAGCATCTTGATCACTGTCCCGCGATTTGAACTTAGGAGTGAGGACGTGAGAGGCCGACTTGGAAAAGAGGTGGATGAGAGCATGTTTAGAGAAAGCAGATATGGAATGAGGGATGGATGGCTGGATGGGTTGAACAGGAAGAGTTTCTTCTTCTTCTTCTTCGTTCGTTCTCAATCTCCCACTACCAAACCCTGAAAGAGCTTAAGTAGCAGAATGTAGTCCAGAGAACGGAATGCGTTGTGTCGTAGTTTACAGCTTGGCTGCGAAATTTGCACCTTTCGGTCCAACACATCCGACTTCAGCAAGCATTTTTGTGAGTACCGGGTTAGCATTCCCTCTTCGATCCCTTCTCCTTAGCCAGTCTGCCCTGCTGCAGCCTGTTATCCAGGATCACCACGTGGAGGTGTAGAAGGATCTTGGCAGCTATGGTTCGCTGGCCCTGACGCTAGCAGTCAGCTATGGGTCGCTGACCACTGCAGCATCTTGATCCCCGGGAAGAGTTTGATGTGGACGAGTTTGAGAGTGAGAAAGGATCATAACTCTCACGGACAAGAGTAGGTAACTCATCTAGTTAAATATAAACTTCTCGTTGAAAAGCTGGAGGAAATCAAGGTAGGTTACTAAAATAACTGCGTTGGCCTAAGTGAATGACAAAAACAAATAAGCGAAACCAAATAGAAGGTGCTTAGTTGTTGCATCAAAGAACAGGGTTCAGCGAACACATGAAGGTGAACAGCTAGCTGTGTTATACTTGGCTATGTAAGTCATTATAATGTGCGGGCAGTTTAGGACAAGCTACTAGCATTCCGAAGAGAAATAGCATTGCAGCCTGTCCGGTATGTCGCTAGACGCGACTAACGAAGGTTGTGAATGTGGCCGGCTACTTGTATAAACGTAAAAGCCACAAGAAAAATACAAATAGCTTCTACATGTCACCGTAGAAGAGAGCTGCAGTGGTCAGCGACCCATAGCTGACTGCTAGCGTCAGGGCCAGCGAACGAGAGCTGCCAAGATCCTTCTACACCTCCACGCGGTGATCCTTGGTAACAGGCTGCAGCAGGCAGACTGGCTAAGGAGAAGGGATCGAAGAGGGAATGCTAACCCGGTACTCAAAAAATGCTTGCTGAAGTCGGATGTGGTGGACCGAAATATGCAAATATCGCAGTCAAGCTGTAAACTACAACACAACGCATTCCGTTCTCGGACTACATTCTAATACTTAAGCCCTTTCAGGGTTTGGTAGCGCGAGATTGAGAACGAACGAAGCCAAGCCAAGCCAAGCCAAGCCAAAGATTTAAAGATTATTCAGATCAGTGTTAAATGACTCATTGTTATAATTTGCTGGGATAATCTCAACTTATCGAAGCTAATTTATAATCCCTTCATTGATAAATTAAACCTGCCATATGTTTATATACATAAACACTTCGTGATAGTCCGTCACTCGGTTAATTTGTGCTTGGCGCACTTCATAGTTGTCCACCATTGGTTAATTTGAACGTAATATCACTGTCTGATAGTCCACCATTGGTTAATTTGAACGTAGTGTCACTGCCTGATTATCTGCTTATATATATATATATATATATATATATATATATATATATAAACGATTTAGGCATTGCTATCCGATCCCTGATTGCAAAATTCGCGGATGACACAAAACTATGTAGCAGTGTCTCATCTAAAGCAGAAGTGGATATATTGAAGTCGAATCAAGATCAAATTCGAGATTGATCTGTGAACTGGCAAATGGAGTTAAATGTACAGTCATCCACATGGGTAGATCCAATATGGAACATAATTACAGAATGGGCGAGCGCAATATTTTAAATATAGAAAAGAAAAGGGTCTAAGGGGTTCCAATAGATCATACAGGTAAGGTGAGTGAACAAGTCTAGGTAGCAGTGAACAAGGCAAATACAATGTTAGATATGATAAAAAGAAATATTAAACATAGGAGCACGGAAGTGATTTTCAAAATTAATAAGCATTAGTTAGACCTCGTGTACAGGTGTGGAGTACGTATTTTAGAGGGAATATAAACATTCTGGAAAGGAGACAGATAAGAGGTACAAAGCTGATAGTGGGATTCCAGAATTACAGTTACGAAGAAAGACTCCGAAAAACCGGCCTACAGTGTTTAGGAAAGAGAAGAATTCAAGGTGACGTAATACAGGTTTATAACATAATCACAGGAATGGTTAAATTAGACTATAACAATTTTTTGTTTCTTCAAAATACAAGGACCTACAAGAACAAGAGGGCATAGCTGCAAATTAACTAAAGAAAGGTACAGATTTGATATGAGGAAATATTTTCTTAGTCAGAGAGTGATGAATACTTGGAATGCATTGACACATGAAGTAGGGGAGGCAGGGACAATTAATGCATTTACGAATAGATTGGATCCGCATAGCTTTTAGAGCAAGTGAATATAAATGAAACTGGTTGTATTCAAACTCTGCAGACTCATCTAAACCAGTATAAAGATGTTAAGTTAAGTTAAGAGGGAATACGTTATAACCTGGCACCGAAAAAATGCATGCTGAAGTCGGATGTGTCGGACTGGAAGGTGCAAATATCGCAGTCAAGCTGTAAATTGTGATACAACGGATTCCGTTTTCTGGATTACATCCTGCTATTTGTAAAACTCAATTCAGGGCTTGGTAGTTGTAGTTTGAGAACGAACGAAGATGAAAGATTAGTTTTCTATACTTATCAACGTATTTCATGACAAAGCATGAAGTTTAAGATTCCAATATTTTCTCGGACTTGGCGCACTGCAATATACCTAATTGTAAATGGGTACCCGACTTACTGCTAGAGAACGCGAAACAAGGCCTTGTACACTGAAAACAATCTTGATTCATCCCCGAAGTGCAATGAAACCACTGTAACCCTCCTCATGACACTCACACACAATTAAATATCCCAGCCAATGTTTCATACACACCACTTAACCGTTGACATACACGATGGCTGCTCCACAACACGCCAAGTGACAGTGACGGAATGTGCTGCAGACCGCTGCCTTATCTGTCTTCTGTACGCGGAGTCACGTATTTACAAGTAAGCACATTACCTGCAACAGGAAGCCTCAATGTTGAGATAAATTAACCCCACATAAATTAACACACACGCACTAGCGAAATCCGTTCGTGAAAAAAGAATAAAGAAAATAACACAATTTGTTGTATTTCCGAGTGGTCTTTGTGTATTATTCTTCTTTGTTCTTCTTCTTTGTTCGCTCTCAATCTCCCGCTATCAAGCCCTGAAAAAAGCTTTGCAAGTAGCGGAATGTAGTCCAGAGAACAGAATGTGTTGTGTCGTGGTTTACAGCTTGATTTTGATATTTGCACCTTTCGGTCCAACACATCCAGCTTCAGCAAGCATTTTTGAGTACCGGGTTACCCTCCCTCTTCGATCCCTTCTACTTAGCCAGTCTGCTCTGTTGCAGCTTGTTATCCAGGATCGCCGCATGGAGGTGTAGAATGGTCTTTGTGTATGTCAAGGACAGGAATAGAACCAATTCCCCACAGAGAGCATGTCGTACGAGGCGACTAACTAGGTGACATGACATAACACCGGCCATGAATAGGTGGTTTGTTTAGAGCAGCAGAGATGGCGCCCAACAGGCTGCGGGTCTACTTTGCTCAAGTGGTTTGAGTCTATTAAGATGTACTCGCACATTTGTTAACCCCACTCTGTGGCACTTGCCCCAACGCAGCGGTGGAACAAGTTGCTCGAGCCTAGTCCACTAAGCAGGAAATTCTCCTCCTGGCTACATCTAGCCCATAAAAGAGCTGGGACCTGCACAGGGGCATCTGCTGCACCTGTAGACGTGCAGGACGAGTAAGACTAAGATGTTATCTTTCACTCAACCAGTCTGAAATACGTTGAGTCTCTGAAGGCATTGAGTCTTACAATGTAGATCTGGTACTGCTAAATAAAGGCATATTTATAAATTTAGGAATAGTTCGTACGAAAGAAACGTTTGTAGTTGTTAGTTCGTACGAAAGAAACGTTTGTAGTTGTTAGTTCGTACGAAAGAAACGTGTGTAGTTGTTAGTTCGTACGAAAGAAACGTTTGTAGTTGTTAGTTCGTACGAAAGAAACGTGTGTAGTTGTTAGTTCGTACGAAAGAAACGTTTGTAGTTGTTAGTTCGTACGAAAGAAACGTTTGTAGTTGTTAGTTCGTACGAAAGAAACGTTTGTAGTTGTTAGTTCGTACGAAAGAAACGTTTGTAGTTGTTGTTTCGAATACCCATAATGAGTAGGTATATTCTTGAGTGCGCCCTGAAAAGGACGTTATGTGGTGAGTTGCTGCAGTCTTCTTCACATCCCGAGCATGCTGATAGAGGTAGCCCAGTCGGCTGGGCTATCCTTGCCTTTATCTGAGAGTCGCTTACTACGAGTTTTTCGTTGATCTCCAATATGGCTAGACGCTGATCTCACCTTCCTTGAAACCAGAAGGCGCTTGAAACTTGTGGGACTTAAAAATCTTTCGTTTCTGGAGAGGCAATAGCTTATCTCTCAGCTGCAGCAATTATAACCCGCTATAAAAAACGCAGTTAAGAGTTAAATTAACTGTACGAGTGGTTCGCACAGCAACAACAATTGTTAATTTAAAATAAACAACTTATTTAAAAGGATGTGTTCATGGCTCGTCCGGGTCACTAAACATCATCGACACGTCACTGCACAAATACATTAATTTGACACAACTAAACCAAACCTGATTGTGTGATGAGATGAACAAACATATTAATTGGAAGTTGATTAGGAAAATATTGAACGACCAGAGGATTAAAATAACTTACAACAACTCAACAATAAACTAACGTATTTGGATATTCGTTGCAAGGCAAGCATTTACCCGCATTACAGCCGGCTTATTTATGAACTTCTGCAGTTGTAGTTTTATAATCATCATCATCACCATCAAGTAGCATGTCTTATAAAAACTCTCCCATTTCATTCTGTTTGAAAGAAACTCTTTCCTTTGCCAAGACTCCAGCCTATATTGGTGCCATCGTCTTCTCTGTCTACACCTGCTTCTTCTGCCTGGCACCACACCTTCGGTGACTGTTCTCTCCAGACCGTTGTGTCTCTTGATATGACCAAATTATTTCAATTTTCTAGCCAAAATGGAACTGATAAATCAGTTCTCCTATTTGTTCAACTCTTGTCGAATGCCTATATTTCTATTTTTCTCTGTCCATGGTATTTTTAGGATCTTTCTGTAACATTTTAACTCGAAGGACTCGATTCTTTTTCTAGAGGTTTTGGTAATCGTCCATGATTCGCAGCCATATGCTGTCACATGAAAAACACAGGCTCTCAATGCTTTCACTTTTTTCGTTTTGTTGATATTCTGCCATAATTTCTTCAGGCTGTTTAGTCTAAATTATACAATTTTGCATTATTAAGTGCTATTATCAATTATAATAATTATTATTATTTAGTATTATTAAATTTAGTATTATTTAGGTTGTATAATACGGTGCAGAAACATAGACTACAAGCAAAACAGAGAACAAAATAGAGGTCCCTTAAATGTGGTTGTACAAAAGAATGTGTTGCATTTCGTGGAAAGTGAAGCAAACAAAGAGGGATGCCCTGACGAGATAAGACGTGTGTAGACACCCACTCATTGGCTCTTTCCGTCTCGTCAGACGATAGTAAGTTGTGTTTTGGACAAAAAGGGATGTGACTACAGTCCATGACGATAACAATATGAACCGTAGGACTAATCCGAGCAGGTTTCCGCCCCTGTAGAAGTACAGGTCGACTAAGATAAAGACGAGGACTTAATTTAGGTTGTTGAATGATTTTTCCAACTCAATTAATGTGTTACTTTTCCTACATAGTTTCCTAACTGCATTTTGAATTTGAAGTGCGTTATTTAATGATAGGTTAAAACCGTCAAAATTGAATATATAACAGTTCGCACTAGTAATAATAATAATAATAGCTGTCCATCACAAGCAATGATAACAATAGCAGTTATACATGTTGTGCTCCGCCTCCCCAGGAGTTCGGAGGTGGCTGTTTAGTCCAATTCTGGTATGGAAAATCCTTCTACATACGTGGCATTTAATGTCAGGATTGGACATGTGAGTGTCAGTTGTTTTGTCATTTGGCAAAGTGCGTTTTTTCTGTGCTTCGGAGGTCCGGCGTTCCCTAGCAATGGAGGTGGCTCTGATGGTGGTTATAGGTCATATCCTGTGCGAGGCATTCCCATGCGTTTGCATCGATGCTGAAGCGTGTCAGAGATACTTTGAGGGAGTCTTTGAAACGCTTCTTTTGGCCACCGACTTGACGCAGACCATCTTTCAGCTCACCAAACATTAGTTGTTTTGGGATGCGGTTGTGTGGCCGGTCCATCTGATCTGGGTCTTCTGCAGCAGTGTGGGGATACTCGGCATTTTTGCATTCATGGGGATCTCGGTGCTTGGTATCCTACCCTGCCAATTTATTTTGAGCAGTCCATGGGGGCAGCTTGTACGGAAATGCTTTATTTATCTCGCACTAGTAGATGCTGAGTACACCATTTTAACTCTCAAGGTTGTCGGGAAGTTCGTACAAATAGGAGAAATAGAAGACCATGCAAACGGACAACGGTCATGTAAGATTAAATAAAACCTTATTCTGAACATCAAAATTAGATAGATTAAATGGTCACACTAGGAGATGCTGTGTACACAATTAGAGCTCTCTGGGTTATGGGGAAGTTGGGTTAAATAGGAGAAATAGAAGTCTACACAAACGGAAAACGACTATACCAAGTTTAAAAAAAGCAATTTTTTAAATTTGTTGCAGAAGGTTTGGTACAGTCATCCTGCTAGGAAGAAATCTGCTGTAGCCTCCCCATAGATCTAATGATACAAGATAACAAGGACAATGATAGTGGTTAGCCGCTGACCCATTCTTTCACCCACAAGCAATGACCCAAGATGGACATAAGGATTGTGAAATTGTGTGAATTCCTGTTCCCACCTATTTGTATGGAATAATTAGTATCTGAATTCGTCAGCCTTCTACAAACGCATGCACAGGTGGTTAGAGCGGGGAAGAAGGGGGCTAGGCAAGACAAGGGCTTGACTCCTGGTAGGCTTGTCAACGGGGTCAGATGCGTCTCGGCGATTAAGGCCCGTTGAAGACCAGGTAAACTTGGATGTGTGTTTAAATGATGTTTTTATTCGAGCCGGGAAACGTCGGGATGGTTAGATAAGTTAGATAATTTTTGCAAGGTAGATGGGAGAACGGAGAAATGAGTAATGGGTGGGTGACGGATGGAATGAAAGATATATTGATTGGATGGATGGAAGGATAGATATATGGACAGATGGACAGACATATAGATGGATGGATGGATGCATGAACGAATAGAAAGGTAGATAGATGGATGGATGGATGGATGGATGGATGGATAGATGGATGGATAGATAGATGTATGGATGGATGGATTGATAGATAAATGAAGAATGAATAGATATATAGACATACAGACAATCAGACATACATACATACATATAGACATTTACATACAAGCAAGGCAGATAGACAGAAAGGACAGACAGGCAGGCAGGAAGACAGACAGACAGACAGACATATAAGATAGCTAGCTAGCTAGCTAGCTAGCTAGCTAGCTAGCTAGATAGATAGATAGATAGATAGATAGATAGATAGATAGATAGATAGATAGATAGATAGATAGATAGATAGATAGATAGATAGATAGATAGATAGATAGATAGATAGATAGATAGATAGATAGATAGATAGATAGATAGATAGATAGATAGATAGATAGATAGATAGATAGATAGATAGATAGATAGATAGATAGATAGATAGATAGATAGATAGGTAGGTATGTGGGTGGATGGTTGATCGGCGCTTAGATGAACGGGTCGTCTGACGGCGGATGGATAAGTAGGTGAAAACGAGCGGCCGGGCGGGCGGGCAGGCAGGCAAACGGGCGGACATACAGACAGACAGGCGGACAGACATACAGCGATGAAGGAAACTGGCTATCCCGTCCCATATAATCTAGCATAGTCGTACAATGAAGTGTCCAACAATTCATATCCTGCGCTAGTGTCTCATCCGTGACTATATTGCATTTTTTAACTGAATGGAAGTGAATAACAGAGACCGCAAGACGAAATCTGAGACAGCGACCCTGATATAGGAGTGAATGTTCACAAGTAATTGATAGCACGCGTCAAGGACTGCCGCCGATTCATTCTGAAACAGGGCAGAAATAGAGCGAGGTATGAACAGGGGTAGTGCCAGAGAATAACACATTTGATAAAAGATAGAAAAGGCTGTGAACACGCTTTCAGCCCTCTTTGGTATAGGGGGTCATCGTTAATTTCGATTTCTTCACTCACGTCATGGTCAATACTTACTTTGAGCTTTTTGTGATTTTCCAACTCAATTAATATGTCGATTCTGTGCTACCAGTGCCAAAAATGGCCTCTGTCAAGGGCACGCGAGAGCAGAATTTCGACTTGTGAAATTAAGTGTTTGAGGAAAGTCATCGGTGTTACCAGAAGAGACAGAATGCGGAACGACGACATTCAAAGTATGGTCGGCACTGCGTCTTGTGCCGAATACATTTCCAGGCAGAAAATAAGTTGGTCTGGTCATCTATGAGAATGCACCCTCATCAACGTCCACTGGTGGCTTACAATGCTGGTAGATCTGGCTACAGGGGAAGGGGTGGCCACGAGGTAGGTGGATTGATGACATTATAGTGATTGTGCAACGACACGGGCTCACATTGACCGACGCAACGCACTTGGCGCAGGATAGACGACTTAAGCTCCCCGCGACTCTTAACGGCACAAGTGGAAAGAAAACTAACTAACATTAACTTGTCTTAGTTTACTGTTTTGGGGTCTCTGTTGCGAAGTGGTCAAGCCGAATGCCTTGTGTTCAATGGGTCGAGATTCGAATTCGAGCTACGTCGGTCGGTTCATGATGTCACTTTTTCAGGAGATCCTTGAGTTCATCGCTGGAGATCTCTGGGTTCCTCGCTGGAGCTACGGAGTTCGTGCTTTGTGTGATGCTCTCAGCAGGCGGGGATACCTTTCTGCTGAGAGAGACTGAGCCATTTGGGGAAAACCTGGGGCGATGAAGTCGATCCTTCGTTTTTAAACTTTACGGCACAGTTTCCTAGCTCTGCATTTTGAATTTGAAGAGTGTTATTTAGGACAGTTATTCCGAATAATTATATAGATTTATAATACACAGGGGGAGGAAAACTAACGCCTGGTCAGGCACAACGTACTCAACAGACATGTTAGTCAGGGTCAGGCAAAATATACTGGCCAAGACCCTTACTTCGGCTTTCTCGTAGCCCTCCCTGGGAGCGGACTGTTTTCATGGCAGCCTGGCTAACGGGAGCCGCGTAGTGCAGTGGTTAGCGCTCTCGCTTAGCATCTGAGTGGTCCTGGGTTCATTCCCCAGTTGAGGCGGAAATGTTTTTTTCAGACCGCGACGACTCCCTGGTCGACCCAGCCTTAAATGGGCACCGGTTCAGTTCGGAAAGTAAAAGCGGCGAGGGAGAGGAGATGGCTACCGCCCTCATATAGCCGAGCCTTTGAAATGTGAGATCCCTAACATCTCATACCCCTACGGCAGTAATTCTATGGGTTACTTTACTTTACTAGCTAACGAAGTGAGGCATCTATGTAATCACCGTAGTAGTGAGCGACACGCAGATGGAGCCAAGCAAACCACCTGGAGGACCCTGGTCCACCATCATCAGCACGCTTGGGATGTGAGGAAAGCTTTGACAATCCTCCACTTAACGTCCTTTTGAGGGCGCACAAAAGAGTATTGAACAACAACAACAAGACACACATTCGTAGGGGAATGTACACAATTTCAGCTTTCTGGGTTATGGGGAAGTTGATTAAAATAGGAGAACTAGAAATCCACGTATCGGGCAACATGCACGGTCATGTGATGTAACGTTATTTTAAAAGTAAGTAAAGTACAGATCCCGTCATGTCATTCGGCGCATATGGAATATGATGTTAGACCATATTATTTTGTGACCCACGGCACATAGTGGATGATGTGGTCAGCATCACGCCGGCTGCTTTAAGATTCCAGATTTTTCTGGTACCCAATTTATGTGGCTGGGTCGGCCACAGGAGCCGGTTTGTGATCAGAAAACTATCCTGCACCAACTGGGGATTGAACCCAGATCGCTTGACTGGGAAGCCAGTGCAGTAATCACATAAGAGGAATAAGTGAAGTCATTGACGCAAGAGGAATAAGTGAAGTCATTGACGCAAGAGGAATAAGTGAAGTCATTGGCGCAAGAGGAATAAGTGAAGTCATTGACGAAAGAGGAATAAGTGAAGTCATTGACGCAGAAGGAATATGTGAAGTCGTTGACGCAAGATGGATAAGTGAAGTCATTGACGCAAGAGGAATAAGTGAAGTCATTGACGCAAGAGGAATAAGTAAAGTCATTTACATAAAAGAAAAAAGCCAAAGCAAATCATTTCCTCAATAGTAATACATGACGTCAATTCATTTTTATTAAAAGCAGTGCCATATCCTAAAGAACAATCTTTCTATTAAGAAGGAATAAATTATGTCAAGCGATTTGTTAAAAGAGAAATACGTCATTTCTTTAACAGAGATTAAATTAAATCAAGTCATGCTTTTTCGAAAGAATAAGCGAAGTGGAGTTATTAAGAATGAATAATGATTCATGTTGACTGAAAAGAAAAGTATCAAAATATGGCGCCTAACAGGCTGCGGGTCTATTAAGTTCTCATGTTTGAGTCATTCATAAATGTCGGCTACGTATACTTGTGTCCACTGAAAGACGATTTGGTTTTTCATTTAGATTAATTAGTGCGTTCGATTTGTGGTGTTTTTCCTTCCGACTTTGCTGGCCAAGCCATCGGCTACTTCGGTTACCCTGCGTTGTATTTCAATGGTTCATTTCAGGCGGCTGAATTTGGCGGGAATGGTGCTCTTCAATCTATTGGCTGATAGTGCCAATTTGGAGTGGCTACGAAATATTCACGCAGCACACGATCAGCTAACATACTGACCCCTCTGCCCCTCCATCCTACGTCACAGAGTCTCCAGTGGGCGGCCGACAGAGACTTGTTGTATGAACTCACCGTAAAAGTGATGGTAGCCGCTCGAGGATACGGGAATCGTTAGGGAAGTAAGACTTAACGTCTGGTCAGGCACAACTTTGTAATCTAACACGTCAGTCAGGGTCAGGCAAAATATACCGTCCAATACCAATCACTAGGACTCCCTTGCTGTTCTCCCTGGAATCGGGCTGTTTTTCGTAGGAGCCTATCTAACGAGATGCGGATTGACGTGATCCCCGTAGTAGTGAGCGACACGCAGATAAAGCCAAGCACAGCACAACCACCTGGAGGACCCCGGTCTACATTTATCAACCCGCCCTTAAACGCCATTTCCATTGGGAATAGAAAGGGTAACCTTACTTATTGTGGACCTTCAACAACAGCACTAGCTACAGGCCCCGCGCTGGTTATGCTAACATAATTATACCTCTGAACCGAAAACAATAAGAATATTACACAGTGGATAACAAGTAAGATCTTAACAGTGAGATTTTTCCAGTCAATCTTTCTCTTCACAACCAAGACCGCCAGATCAATCGTTTACACTTTCAAAGGTAAGCACACATTAAAGGATGCTGTCAGTGCGTGACTGTAGCGGAAACATGAATGATACAAGCTTGCTAGTACCTGGGACCTTTCAAGCCAGTCCACATTTGTATGGTCATTTATTCTTTTTCGAGAAAATACTTTCATGTATGTAGATAATGTGTGTCCATCTCGATAAAAGGGAACGAGTTCGGTTACTAGTTTCGGCACGCCCCAGCATACTTACGTTTAAAATGCTACCTGATATACGTCTACAGCAGACAACGGTGCCAGGAAATACAATCATTTTCTTAATTCATTGTCCTTTATAACAGTGATTCCCAACCTTTTTACACTCGTGGACCGGTAAAAATAAAAATAAATTGTTCACGGACAGGTGAAAATATGAAAAATTGTTTGTGGGCTGGTGAAAATAAGAAAATAATTGTTAGTGGACCAGTAAAAATAAGAAAAAAATGTTCATGGACAGGTTCACGGCCACATGAAAAATTGTTTGCGTGCTGCTGAAAGTTGTAAAAGTTGTTCGTGGACCGGTAAAAATAATAAAAAATTGTTCACGGACAAGTGAAAATAAAAATGTGTTGCCCAAAAAAATGACATTATTGAAATAGTATTTTCTCTATTAGTTGTTATCGCTGATATTATAAAATGAAAATTCATAAGCCCTTTAAAATAACCATCATTCCAGCAGTAAATAGATATGGTGTTAAGCAGCAATATCATTTTCCGCGTACCGACGGTTGGGAATCAGTGCTTTTCAATATATCATACGGCTGAGGTCCAATATTAAGCCACACTGAATGCTTTGTCGTTTTCCTCGAGTAGATCTTCCATCGTACATAGGCGTGGTAGGTTCGGGCATGTTATGAGGTGTTCCTGGTCCTGGACAGCACGGCTTTCGCAAGTAATATCGCCGGGATGATATGAGGATGATGTGATGATCTGATGATGATGTGATGATCTGATGATGATGTGATGATCTGATGATGATGTGATGATCTGATGATGATCTGATGATGATGTGATGATCTGATTATGAGGTGATGATCTGATGATGATGTGATAATCTGATGATGATGTGATGATCTGATGATGATGTGATGATCTGATGATGAGGTGATGATCTGATGATGATGTGATGATCTGATGATGAGGTGATGATCTGATGATGATGTGATGATCTGATGATGATGTGATGATCTGATGATGATCTGATGATGATGTGATGATCTGATTATGAGGTGATGATCTGATGATGATGTGATAATCTGATGATGATCTGATGATGATGTGATGATCTGATGATGAGGTGATGATCTGATGATGATGTGATGATCTGATGATGAGGTGATGATCTGATGATGCAATGATGATGTTCATGATATGGTGATGATGAGAATGTGATGATGAGAATGTGATGATGATGGCGATGATGTGATAATATGATGGGTGACGATGACGTGATGATGATATGATGATGATGATGCTGTGAGGATGATGATGATGTTATGATGTTATGATGTGATGATGTGATGTTGTGATGGTGATGTTGTGATGATGATGATGATGATGATGATGTGATGATGATTATGTGATGATATAATTCCTTTAGCTGTGAGCTGGCAGCTCTTAACAGCCAAATGCCTTCCGAACAAAAGCACACGTCCTCCTCAATTATTGTAGTGATGTGTAGAGTGTGTTGAGTGTGTAGAGTGTGTAGAGTGTGTTGAGTATGGTGGGGTGTGGTAGTAGCAGCAGGTTCCACAGATTGGCCAACCCTGGGCACAAAGTCAGGTGGTGCTCGACTGACTCCTCGTGGTTGTGCTAGAATCTTCAGTTTGGTTCACGTAGTGGGTCTAATCTATTCAGATGTTTGTTGAGAGGTGCGTGGCCTGTTCTCAGCTTGAAGATCAAACTCTGGTCTCTGCGTTTCAGTTTCTTGGCTTGGTCCTGGGGACCTGGTTCTACTTGGTGTTTGAAATATACTCGGCCTTTCTGGGATGTGGGCCACTGATCTAGCTACTCCTGTCTGGGATGTGGCCCACTGATCTAGCAACTCTTGTCTGGGATGTGGCCCACTGATCTAGCAGCTCCTGTCTGGGATGCGGGCCCGCTGATCTAGCCACTCCTGTCTGGCATGTGACCCCGCTGATCTAACCACTTCTGTCTGTCATGTGACCCACTATTCTAGCCACTCACGTTTGGGATCTGGCCTACTGAAATAGCCACTTCTGTCCAGCCCAGACCTCGCTAACCCCCAAGTTTAAAATACCTACTAGAAATAGCCTTCGACTACCTGGCAATAGACATGAACAACATGTCTGGTTGAATACCATAATTCCAAGTAATATATGTTAATTTTATATTGATGATGATTTGAAAAAAAGGGGGAAAATCCCCCTAAAGGAAATCTTTGGGAATGCATCCATCATCCATGCGACGAAATTGACCAAGCCATCGTAGTCTTTGCTGCCTAAGAAAAGTGTACATCCCTAGGAGACCGGTGCGACAGTGCACCTCTGTATTTTGTCACTTTGTCCCTTCATGTAATTCCAAGAATGGACCGCAGGCGCAGTAAATGGAAGGTGATAAGCATGTGCTCTTGTTTTACATAAGTTACCCAAATCTCGCTACCACATGGGAACGTGCTGACGACACATGCATTGTATACCATGACCTTTGTTTTTTTAAAATGTATTTCAATTTAATTATAAAAGAATAAATAAAGACCCCGAAAATAGACATGGAATGAGAAAATGGCAATAAAAGTAATGAATAAAACAAAGGTCAGACCTCCGCCATGTCAGCGAGATTAAAAACACATCATTTGATCGTTAGGTGATAATTGTTAATGGTTAGAAGGAAGTTCAGCTGCGCCATGTTTTCCCCGTTCGTTTTACAGTATTTAAATTGCATTCATAAAGACATAAATCATATATTTTTTTTCTTGTTCTCTCCCAGTTCAAGAATATATATGTTACTGAAGACCTATTTTACATCAATCAAGACTGTGGGACTTTTTGTGTTGGGGGATCGGAGGTGTTCCCGGTTTAATACTTCGATTGGCCTTTTTTATTTAAAATAGTGTTTTTTTTTAATTTGTGAGAGCGAGTAGGCGATAGTATCAATTATTGAGAAAGACGATTTTAGAAAGACGGGGGACGGATTGTGGGAGGAGAGACAGTGAGAGAAAGGAGAGATATGAGAGATAGAAATGAGAGAAAGGAGATAGAAATGAGAGAAAGGAGATATAGAAATGAGAGAAAGGCGAGAAAGGAGAGAAATGAGAGAGAGTGACATAAATGAGAGAAAGGAGAGATAGAAATGAGAGAGAGTGACAGAAATGAGAGAAAGGAGAGATAGAAAGGAGAGATAGTGACAGAAATGAGAGAAAGGAGATATAGAAATGAGAGAAAGGCGAGAAAGTAGAGAAATGAGAGATAGAAATGAGAAAGGAAAGAAATGAGATATAGTGACAGAAATGAGAGAAATGAGAGAAAGAGTCAAAATAAGCAAAACAAGCTTTCTCCCCCGTTGTCAACCAGGAGGAGGAATTCTATATCTTCTGTTTTTTTTGTTCGCCGTATTTATCTAATCCCCAAGGCGGTAGTGCGTTGCACTATGGTTTTTTTTTGCGCCTGCCGGCCTAGTGCATCCGACTTCAGCATGTATTTTATGTAAGGGTCTGCTTCCTCTTGCATTGTCTAAGGGTTTGGTTCCTCAGGGTAACGGCCGGTTCTGTGATGGGAATCGAACCCAGCACCTTCTGGTTATGAGCCGTGTCACTTAACCACTATCCCACGTCGTCCCTTTAGTTCTAGATTGTTTTTTCTCCGCGTCTGCCTAACCATGACCTACTTTAATTTAATTTAATATTATTTAATTTATAATTTATATTACAGAAGGCCTTGGCTTAACCCTACACGCGAAGCATTGATCACCACAGAAACTGGCTTCCTGTCAGGCAGCCTGTGCCACGTGCTTAAGTGCACCATTGCAGTGTTGGTATGATGTCGTTAGCCCTATGAACAACCATCTTTAATTGTCTTTTGTAGCATACATTGGGAGTCCGATTGCCATAATGGTCAAAATGTGCGTTTCTTTTGCCATAAAATACCCGATATAGATCCCTCATTTCTAAACGCTGCAGCCTACCCATCTGTAAATAGATACCTGATTTAAAATTACTAAAGGCAAGTAGTTAAGGAAGAGATATGGTCACTTCACCTCACAAAAGCTAAGACCTAGCACAACACTTCATCCGCGATAACAGTGCATGATATGGGTTTACGTTTAGCAAGTCTTGTGTTCGAGAGTTCTTGTCTACTTCTGCCAGCATGTCCTTGTTGTTGCTGCTTTTATTGGTTTATTTGTTGATCTCCATTCTCACACTCGGGACCAGAGGAAAGCTACTGCAACTCACCACATAACAGTTCAAGGCGAACCGAAGAGTTAATGGAGCATTTATCAAAACAGAACTGCGCTACCGTCACCAGAGAGAACGATGGACCCGAAGAAATACACCTAGCCGATCACGAGACGACAAATCGATGAACCGCAAGCCACGCCAAGAATCATTTATTTTACTTATCCGATACTTCATTTTAATTACTTTCCTTTCTATATATTTTTGGCATCTTCATAATCATCCCATACCATAGATCACCTTTTATACATTTCATCCCATTCCATAGATCACCTTTTATACATTTCATCCCATTCCATAGATCACCTTTTATACATTTCATCCCATTCCATAGATCACCTTTTATACATTTCATCCCATTCCATAGATCACCTTTTATACATTTCATCCCATACCATAGATCACCTTTTATACATTTCATCCAATACCATAGATCACCTTTTATACATTTCATCCCATTCCATAGATCACCTTTTATACATTTCATCCCATTCCATAGATCACCTTTTATACATTTCATCCCATTCCATAGATCACCTTTTATACATTTCATCCCATACCATAGATCACCTTTTATACATTTCATCCCATACCATAGATCACCTTTTATACATTTCATCCCATTCCATAGATCACCTTTTATACATTTCATCCCATACCATAGATCACCTTTTATACATTTCATCCCATTCCATAGATCACCTTTTATACATATCGTCTCATTGCATCTTCACTATTTTTGCAAAAATAAGATGATTTGAAAAAAAAAGAAAAAAAAAGAAAAAAAAAAGAAAAAAGGGTCCCTATCACTTTTATTTCGAAAAAAAAAAACCACCAAAAAAAAAAAAACCGTGAGATGAGATACTTAAGATAAATATACCCATTCCCCCTTTTTGGCACAACAATCACTGGAAAACGAACGTAAGACAGAACCTCCGAATCTGGACGAGAGTACCTTCAACTCAGGAAAAAAAAACAAAAAAAAAACAAAGAGGAACTCTGATTTTGCTAACCACCAATCGCTCACAGGAAGGATCAGGGAGAGAACCGCCAAATGACATGAAAACACTCCTGCAACACGGAAAACACTAGGTTAGGTACATACAGATACACACACGCATCCAAGCACTGGTTTATGCGTCCTGATATCGCCCAATGGACTACGGTCTGGGGTGGAAAATGGCGCGCCTCCGCCAGTAGAAACTAGAGGGGCAAACATCTAAGCAAAAAAAAAAAAAAAGAGTTAATGTAGAAAACCCTGGGGGGGGGGGGGGGCAACTCTTACCCTCCTCTCTCTCCTCTCACCTCACTCTGTTTCATTTGACTCTGTCCTACAGTCACACTCTTGCACAACTTTCACACGCGCCCTCAGGGTGAGGCCCTTCCATTGCACTTTGGTTGGGCTAGCTTCTGAGGGCGCACAAACCTAGCATTGGCACATACAGACGCACACATGCATCCAAACACTGGTTTGTGCGTCCTGCTATCGCTCAATGAACTACGGTCAGGGGTGGAATGAGCAGGCCTCCGTCAGTAGAAACTAGTGAGGCAAACATCTAAGCAACAACAACAACAACAACAGTTAATGTATTCATCGCCGGCATTCAAGCACAGCATCCCTAGCAGCACTTGGTAAGTTGGAACGGGGTTCTTCTGGCTGTACCTCAATGCGAGGTTCATCAGTAAGATCACCGCTATGGGGATTACAATGTCTTCTTCGTCATCTTCTTCTTTTTCTCCATCTTCTTCTT
Source organism: Ariolimax columbianus (assembly GCA_036924085.1). Lineage (NCBI taxonomy): Eukaryota > Metazoa > Mollusca > Gastropoda > Stylommatophora > Arionidae > Ariolimax > Ariolimax columbianus. Next base: position 23,796,533 of record JAVGWX010000011.1, on the reverse strand, counting down.
CTTCGTACGCTGTCAAACGACGACGAATTTGCTCAAAGAAAGCAGCTGTCATCCTGAGGCTGCGGGATAGAGAGTAACGTCTGGTCAGGTAAAATATACTGATCAGACATGTTAGGGTCAAGCAAAACACACTGGCCAAGACCATCACTTCGGCTTCTTAGTAGCCCGCCCTGGAAACGGGCTGTTTTCATGGCAGCTTGGCTAATGAGGTGAGGGATCGACGTGATCCCTGTAGTAGTGAGTTGCCCGGAGATGAAGCGAACCATAGCACAACCGCCTGGAGGACCCCGGTCCACCTTCATCAGTACGTTCGGGATGTGAAGGAAAGCTACTACAACTCGCCACTTAACGTCCTTTTCAGGCAGGGCGCACAAAAGAGTTACCTACTCATTGTGGGCATTCGCAAACATCAAACAACAACATCCCAAGGCTGTCGAAACTGCCATAGAGCTTTTCTAGTGCTGCCACTGGTGATGGCCACACGTGCTTTCTCTGGTCCTCGTATGTTGGTCCATTTTGCAGCAGATGTTCAGGGGCCATTGTCACAGTATTAAGAGTGCATTCGTCAGTAGCACCTATCTTCAGTATATTTAATAGATGGTACATCAGTCTGTTGTGGCCTTTGCGGAGTCTGAAGACCACCACCTGCTCTCTTCTGTTCAACTGGTAATAAGCATAACCTGTTGTGTGGCCACTATGTTCTGTTTCCCATTTGGCCATGTATCTGGCCCTAATAAACCTTTTGGACTCTTCGTAGGTCACATTAGTATATGGTTGTGGTAACCTTCCACCATCTTTCGCCATTCTGCCTTGAATGTTACAGTGGGATGGGACTCACTGTACTACGACTTTGCTGGGTTTAAACTGCAAGCATAGTTAATAGGGATTGCATAGTCAAACCCCACCTTATTGACCGAACTACTATCATAAATGACGTTTCCAAAGCATGAACGATGACAAAATGCGAGATCTTGGTCAGTATGTTTCACCCGAAACTGATTATTCTTCGCTCCCTCCACCGAGCAAAAGTCTATTTTCACACTTACCTGTTCTTCGCCTTTTCAGCAAACGAACTTTTACGTCTCAAAAAATATTTGAACTAATTTCGTTTCCTTTCATCACCGTGTCCTCCGACTTTTTAAATTACCTCTCCTGGTGACGTGTAAACACTGGTAGAAAGGATAGATGAATCACTAATGTTGTGGTGTATACACTGGGACCCGAAATACCCTAAAGACACGCAGAGTCCGTCGTCCGTGTGAACTATTCACTTCGTTTGCCTCGATCTGAAAAGGTCAGAAGGGCTATTCACGACGACAGTTAAATCAGCTGGTTAGGATATTTGCCATTACTGAAGTCTATAGTTCTAGAATTGTATGTTAGTGTATTGGCTTCTAAATAGGAAGATTTCGGGTTCGCTACACGAATTCTCTCCAGTAACACATCAAATCAATGAATGGCCATAATGAGAAAGCTTTCGGGCTCAACATGGAAAGCTGATATGAGCACCATTAAGAAACCGTACACACGATATATGAGACCAGTGCTAGAATACGGGATAGCAGAATGGTCTACAGCAACAAAAAATAACTTCTAAACATTCATACAACCCAAAACCAAGGTATACGTATCATCAATTGAGATGTGAGAACAACAACAATAAATGTAATGAAAAACATTACAAGAATCGAAAATATGTAGACGCGCAGAGATTTTTAAAAAAGAACCTCCAGTAGGAGAAGTTCAAATGAATGTCAGATCAGGCAATATATGACATGATAAATCCCATGGCAAAGGGAAAAAACAAACAAAACTTGCTAGATCAGACCAAATTATAAACCAAACAATGGCTAGTGATTTACAACAAACATCCCAAATCCCACCATCGAAAAAGTAAGTCCCTGAGATGATAGAAACCATAGAAGGAATAGGGAAGATGGATTTAGACAAATAATCTATCACGGAAGAATATCTTAGAAGAGTATAGCTATCAGAAACATGGATACACGTATTTGCAGCTGGATCATCTAACAAAGCTACATTCAGTGGAAGTATGAAGGGTTATTAAAGACTAAAAGCCACAGCTGAGCTTGCCATCCAAGATAAAGATATCCACCCAGAAAACATAGTATTCCTGACAGATTCTCCGTCAGTATTAGCAGAGTTAAAACAACACAAAGATAAAGTTTTCTAGAAATAAATGTACTCCCTGACACAGCTCTCAGCAGAACACCCACAGTTGGTCATACAGTGGATCCAATCCCACTGCAATATTGAAGGCAATGAAGCTGCAAAGTGTGAAGGAGCATCCCCACAAACAGACCTGAGCATCACATATAATGAGGCCAAGACCATAGTTAAAGCCAACTTCAGATGAAAATGGATTAATCAACACCCCGTTTTCTGAAAACAAGACAGCTACTTTAGTGTAACTAGAGAACCGCAGTCAATCATCTTCAGACTGAGAACTGGGCATAACAGACTCAAGGGTTATCTTTACAACAAAATGAGGATTGGGACAGATGACAGGTGCTCATGTGGGGAGCATATCATAACCGTGGAACACATCCCGCAAAGCTGCACGCTCACGCAGGAAAAGAAAGAACAATACTGGCCTCGTGAGACAGATATGAGACAAAAGCTTTATGAAGATAAAACAGCCTTACAAACAACGGTGTCCGTTGTCAGAAAAACCTGAACCTTGATCTACGGACAAACAAAGAAGAAGAAAAAATCAAACCGAATTCCTTCAACACTCGCTAATTATTTGTGTCACACGCCTTTTTTTTCATCTCTGCTCATGTGTGTTCTGCCGATTTTATGTTTGTCTTGACTTCCCTTTCTACGAATGTTTAGGTCCGCCACTACTCCTATTTCCCTGAGGATTCTAGAACAGTGAATGTCTGGTAATAATATCAACACTGTATTCAGTAACGTGTGTCCTGTCTATCGATAGCGCTTTCTTTTTACGTCAAGATCCACTGACATCTGTCCGTTTCATTCACACAGTTCTGTGTTGGTAACATCATATATTTTTTCTTCTTCATCCTCTTCTTGTTCTTCGTACTACTTTTCTTCTTTCTTCTTCCTACTTCCTTTTTCCTTCTTCCTACTCCCTTGTCCCTTCTTTCTTCTTCCTTCTGTTTCGTGTTCTTCTTCTTCTCGCTCGTGACGTCTTTTTAGTTACGTATATACGTGAGCCAGTCCTCTGGAAAAATGTTGAGAGTTGGTGGAGAGTGCTTCAAGACTTCCAAACAACTTTGTATGGATGTCCGTCTCCGTGAGGCAGTGGTCAGTACGCAACTGTCTAAGCATGTACCAGTCTTGAAGGACATGTTCGGCTGTCTGTGCTGCTTGGCGTCGTGTACAAGTGGTCATGGAGTAAATTGTAGTATGTGTAAGTGGTCATTCAATCTGTTATGTCCAGTTCTCGTACGGAACAGGGTCACATACTTCTGTCAATCAAGACAGTGTTAGTTGTCTCTCGTTTGGTAGCATTCCTTATGGCTTGGATAAAGGTCTTAGTTTAGTTTAAGGGGATCGTTTGTTCTTTTTTGTTCTCATGTTGCTGTCCCTCCTTTGCTAAATTGTCTGTCTATTCCCTGGTATGCCCCCGTGTGATGGTATCCATTGTAACACCACACTTCTCTTGAGTTTTAGTTCGCCTAAGACTTGTTTAAGCTCTGCCAGTTATGTTTCTTGAGGGCTTTTATTGTATTTCTTTTATTCTGCACAGTACACAGCATACGCTGCTGAAAATGAAGACCTTTCTTGCTGGTTAGATACGAAAGGCAGCGACAGAGAAAGGAAATTGTTCACTACATCTTTCACCAAAAAACAAAAACAAGAAACAAAATAAATTAATTCGACCTGATCAAATGAATTTGGACAATTTTGCAGCAGATGTTCAGAGAACATTTCCCCAGCACCGCAGGTGCATTCGTCAGTAACACTTATCTTCAGTTTATTGAATAGATGGGGCTGAATGACATTGATGATGGTAACGATGATGATGATTATGATGATAATGGTGGTAAGAGTGAAAATGATGATAATGGTAATGCTGGTAATGATGATGATGATCATAATGGTGATGATGATGATGGTGATAATGGTGATGATGATGATAATATTGATAATGGTGATGATGATGATAATATTGATAATGGTGATGATGATGATAATATTGATAATGGTGATGATGATGATAATATTGATAATGGTGATGATGATGATGATGGTAATGATGATGATAATGATAATGGTTGTAATGATGATGATGACGGTGATGTTGATGATGATAATGATGCTAATGGTGATGCTGATGATGGTGGTAATGGTGATGATGATGAAAACAATGATGAGGAAAATGATGGTTTCACTACAGGAAGGTTATAACCGATCATCAGCAGCGGTTGATCATAATGGCCCGGTTTATTCATCTTGAGGAAACCAGCCCTAAGCACACTCCTCTATAGCCACCTTTTACGACATGCTCAGAAGGTGAAATGATGAATATAAAGCGATGTTATTTTAACGAAGACATGAGTAAACAACAGAGGACAATGTCAAAAACAAACGAAAACCTGGGCCAGATCTGTGAACAGCAAACATCGCTTGGGTCGAAGTGCATTCGGTAGGTATAAATTTCAGTTTAACTACTGTGCTGGGCACATAATAGTGATAAAAAAAACAGACCACACGGCTATTGTGTGCAGTTTAAGCCAGTGTTTCCCAACTTTTAATTGTGGACCGGTGAAAATAGGAAACATTTTTCGAGGACCAGTGACGTTAAAAACTTTTTTCACGGATCAGTGATTTTTTTTTTTTTGCGTTTGCCTTATTTCTCTAATCCCCAAGGCGGTGTGCGTTGCACTGCGTTTTTATTTTGCGCCTATCGGCCCAGTGCCTCCGACTTCAGCATGCATTTTATATAAGGGTCTGCTTCCTCCTGCATTTTCTAAGGGTTTGCTTCCCCGGGGTAACGACCAGTGAGTTTAAAAACTTTGTTTTCGTTGTCCAATTCAATTTTAAATGTTTTTCGCCAATAAAGTAAACAAATATTTTTCACGGAACAATGAGGATTAACATTTTATTTTCGCGGACCAATAAAATTTAAAACCTTTTTTGGGCCAGAGATGGTAAAAACATTTTTCACAGACAATTGAATATAAAAAACAATTTGTCGCTGGCCAAAGAAGTTATAAACATTTTTCACGGACAAGTGAAGATAAAATAAACATTTGTCCCTGGCCAAAGAAGTTAACAACATTTTTCACCGGCTGATTAAATTAAAAACATTTTTTCGCAGGGCAGCCAATGTAAAAACATTTTTCGCAGGGCAGTGAAGGTAAAAACATTTTTCGCAGGGCAGTGAAGGTAACAAAAATGTTTGCAGGGCAGTGAATGTAAAAACATTTTTCGCAGGGCAGGGAAGGTAAAAACATTTTTCACGGACCAATGAATTTTAAAACATTTTTCACGGACCCTTGTGAGTTTTAAAAGTTTTTTTTTGTTAATAAAAAGTTAGAAATATTTTTCTTGGGATAGTAAAATAAAATAATTTTTTACGGGCCAGAGAAGTTAAGAACAATTTTTCGTGACAGCTCAGAAAGATATAAAAAAATCATTATTAAAAATATCTTGTCTTTCGAAATAGCTCAACAGAGGTAATAGCTGATATAGTCCCATCCTAAACTACATTCCCATCCTAAACTACATTCCCATCCTAAACTGCATTCCCATCCTAAACTACATTCCCATCCTAAACTACATTCCCATCCTAAACTACATTCCCATCCTAAACTACATTCCCATCCTAAACTACATTCCCATCCTAAACTACATTCCCATCCTAAACTACATTCCCATCCTAAACTTTAAGACTTGTCTATTAATTTCGGATTGACCTCTTCTTCTTCTTATGCGTTCGTTCACAATCTCCTGCTACCAAGCCCTGAACAGGACTTTGCAAGTAGCAGGATGTAGTCCGGAGAACGGGATGCGTTGTGTCGCTAGCTTACAGCTTGACTGCGATCGGATTGACCTAATTTACTGTAGTCATATTTAAAGGACAAGTCATCCCAACCCCACCCTCCTCACTGCGGCCCCCCTCCCACCCCCAATCACAAAAAATACAACAAACAAACAACAACCTCGCATACTTTGATAAACCAAATTTAGATGAGCTCTTGTGTCCGAAAAGTACGGAACCTTGTGTGGATGACGTCATTTGCCTATTAGAGCTTAGGTCATCTCAAGGTCAACTCTACAGTTAAGGAGGTCAGCAGCAACATCCTGTTCGCGGGCTGGAATGACATTTTTACAGACCGGTACCCGTCCGTGGATCAGCGGTTGAGAGACACTGGTTTAGGCTGAACTTGGATGATTCAGAGATACATCGTCTCTTAATACATAATCTCATCCTTACATATCGGTATAGCCCTTGTTTGAGAAGCGTGCCTTGTATTGGACATCTACGAACAAGATAGTTTGTCGATTCGCGTGTATTTATGCATGCTCTAGAGCTCTGCGTGTTGGATTTGTTAGGTCAATTCTATGTATATTTTTTGTAACCAGTGACGAATCATGGACCCTGATACAAGATGTGCTACAGAATGAAATTATAAATAAAAATCACTTATTCTAGAATGACTCACACAGTATATGTATGCTCAGTGAAAAAAGTATTTGTCAGAAGATTTTATTATATATAATTGTGTTTTCCCATAATTTCACCAAAACAGAAGGAATTTAACGATAACATGTATAAAGTACATTTACGGATCATTCAACATGTTGAGCAGTGTATCAGCTGCAGTGTATCAGCAGCAGTGTATCAGCAGCAGTGTATCAGCAGCAGTGTATCAGCAGCAGTGTATCAGCAGCAGTGTATCAGCAGCAGTGTATCAGCTGCAGTGTATCAGCTGCAGTGTATCAGCTGCAGTGTATCAGCTGCAGTGTATCAGCAGCAGTGTATCAGCAGCAGTGTATCAGCTGCAGTGTATCAGCAGCAGTGTATCAGCTGCAGTGTATCAGCAGCAGTGTATCAGCTGCAGTGTATCAGCAGCAGTGTATCAGCTGCAGTGTATCAGCAGCAGTGTATCAGCTGCAGTGTATCAGCAGCAGTGTATCAGCTGCAGTGTATCAGCTGCAGTGTATCAGCAGCAGTGTATCAGCTGCAGTGTATCAGCTGCAGAGTATCAGCAGCAGTGTATCAGCTGCAGTGTATCAGCAGCAGTGTATCAGCAGCAGTGTATCAGCTGCAGTGTATCAGCAGCAGTGTATCAGCTGCAGTGTATCAGCAGCAGTGTATCAGCAGCAGTGTATCAGCAGCAGTGTATCAGCTGCAGTGTATCAGCAGCAGTGTATCAGCTGCAGTGTATCAGCAGCAGTGTATCAGCTGCAGTGTATCAGAAGCAGTGTATCAGCTGCAGTGTATCAGCAGCAGTGTATCAGCTGCAGTGTATCAGCAGCAGTGTATCAGCAGCAGTGTATTAGCTGCAGTGTATCAGCAGCAGTGTATCAGCTGCAGTGTATCAGCTGCAGTGTATCAGCAGCAGTGTATCAGCTGCAGTGGTCCGCGATGTAAAACTGACTGGTGGCACAAGGACCATCGAACAAGAGCTGTTAAAACCATTCTACATCTCTAAGCGGTGTTCCTAGATAACAGGCTGCAACGGAGCAGACTGGCTAAGGAGAAGGGATCGAAGAGGGAAGGTTAATCCGGTATACACAAATTTATGTTGAATTTGGATGTGTCGGACCGAAAGGAGCAAATATCGCAGTCCAGCTGTAAACTACGACACCTCGCATTCCGTTTTCCGGACATCATCCTGTTACTTGCAAAACCATTTTCAGGGCTTGGTAGCGGGAGTTTGAGAATGGTCAGAGCTTGGTAGTGGGAGAAAGAGAACGTTCAGGGCTTGGGAGTGGGAGTTAGAGAATGGCCAGGGCTTGGTAGTGGGAGTTAGAGAATGGCCAGGGCTTGGTAGTGGGAGAAAGAGAACGTTCAGGGCTTGGTCGCGGGAGTGAGAGAATGGTCAGGGCTTGGTAGCGGGAGTTAGAGAACGTTCAGGACTTGGTAGCGGGAGTTAGAGAACGTTCAGGACTTGGTAGCGGGAGTTAGAGAACGTTCAGGGCTTGGGAGCGGGAGTTTGCGAACGTTCAGAGCGGAAGTTTGAGAACGTTTAGGGCTTCGTAGCGGGAGTGAGAGAACGATCAGAGCTTGGTAACGGGAGTGAGCGAACGAACGACGATGAAGAAGAAGTATATTTCACAAAATAATATACATAATATATGCTCTCCACAATAATAAATACAATAAAATGCACACTTTTGAAACTATAAAACTTCTTTGAAATGCGAAACTCGTCCGAATAATAAAGCGGAGTGCGGAGCTTGTGGCGCACACATGTCAATGGTCAGTTAAACGCTAACATCAAACAGTGACTCCATTCGTTCCAACCTTCTTCCACCCATACCTAGCAAAGGCTTGTGTCATGCATTTCTAGCCGCACTCAAGTAAGCATTCGGTACTCTTAGACAATGACCAGCAAAGCAATCAGCAGTTATTTTTCTTTGATACGCCTGAAGCAGTAACACAATTTTACGAACAGTTCCTTGATAATTTTTCTTTTAATATATCAATAAAAACTTGATTAACAAACAGTTATCCCAGTGTAGGTTATCCCGTAACCGGTGAGGTCGCCGGGGCACTCATGAAGGCACCCCCACCACCCTGACCATCCCGCTCTGTCAGCGGCCTCTGCCTGTGTCTTCTCTAGTCGGAGATTGGTCCTTCTCTTTATGTTGACTTACCACCTCTATTTGGGACGACAACATCGTCTCGTTGTTCATCTTGCATCCGGACTTGCAGGATCGTATCTGCAAAACTTGTTGATCTCGATATGTGGCGGTACCAAACGAGTTTCTGTCTTTTGGCCGTTGCCAAGAGGTCTTCTTACAACATACAATTTCAAATAACTTGTAGGAGCTTCAATTGGCGGACGTATGACATACATTGAATATTCGTCACAGTTTTCACCATATTTTTATTTGAATCTAGAAAAGCAGAGCGGGTTGGATGACGGTTTCCTGACCACGATTGCATGAGTTCAAAATGTCTGCATAGTATGGGCTCTTTTTCCTATTTATTTGGGAGAGCATGTAACCTAGGATTTATCTGACATACGTATTTGCTATGGATTTTAATGATAGACGTATCTTCTTTTGGATTATCTGACAGACGTTTCTGCTCTAGATTACAGAGATTATTCTCCCCTGATTCTTGTCAACAATTCCGTTGATCTTATCTCACCATTTCAATCTCTCTATGATCAGGCACTCATTTATGAATGTCAGAATATTCTTGTATATATTTCTATCAAGATAATATGAACGCTTCCACAACATGTGAGAGTGTACCACGTTAGCATGGGAAGAGATTATATAGAAAGGGAACTAAGGCAATTGAAATACAGAAATGTTCGACAAAAATATAAACTACAAAATAATCGTGTAAAAAATGTTCAATAGACGCTTAAAGTGTTAAGAGACTGAAGGAAAATTAATTAGGAGCAAGACGAAGAGTAAAAAGAAGTAACCAAATATTTTGTGTAACGTTAATAATAAAACAAAAGAAGAAAATAATGTTAAAAAACAACAGTTTTTGAGATAGAGAGAAAGATCAGAGAGAAAGTAAATTACAGAAATAGCTTTGAAAAAACACCTGAAACAATTTGTGAGAAAGAAGTTTCGACGTTGCTCGTGTAAAGGGAGGGAATTGACAAATATACTTACAGGTAATGCCAGCAGTGCGTCAATAGATAATGTCCCTTGTTCCTCTTTGTTGTCACAGAATTCATGGAAAGTCGCGTCCGTGTGTAAAGTATCAAGAAGCCTGGTAAGACATAAAGCCAGCATAAGAGTTTATACTTCTGTCCACACTTCTTCCGGATGTACAGTGCAAAGGAATAATGCTCATTAAGTATTTGAATGTTATTTATAGATATAGTCAGATAGGTAGTTAACAATCGCAAGCATTAATGACTTCATCAGACGATCTAATTGTTGGACTTGATAATGTAACTTGCACTGTATTTAGATTATAGTTGGTAAGAACTGCGCCGATCATCAACCTCATTTTCTCGTCAAAAGCTACATTAGGGCAGTGTCAAGACTATTGGTGGAGGCGACTGGAGGAAACTAAGGATGCAGACGCGCTGGTCATACATCTGTTGAGACCAGGGGTCGCATGAAACTATCGATCGCCCACCGTGTCCCTTCATCGCCATGAGAGGCGAGCGCCTTACGTCTTGACCCCCAATATAATTATCCATTAAAGGTAACGAATATCCTTTAACAGATAACCGCTAATCGGGAATGATATGTTAGACATTTTACTAATCCACAGCTTTGTGTGAGATGCAATGGCCAGTTCCCTTACTTGCTGTGTTTTCCTTCCCTATATCATCAGGGCTTGACAAAAGCGCTCGTCTGCGACGAGTAAAAATGTTTGCTTAACGAGTAAAAGAAAATGAGTTTTGTATCGTTAGTTATGATTTTAATCATTACTACATAACGACCCTCGCACGATTATTAATGATATTACGGTTCGAATAGATTGTACATAATCTAGTTTATGATGGTGAATCTAATTGAACCTTCCCTTCCAGAATTTAAAGTTACGAAGGCCATCGATAAACGGTACTTACAGTGCCAAAACTACCAAGAATTGTCAAGAACACACACGCTATGCCTCTGACAGCAGTGTATTTTATCTAAAAGAAGAAATAGACTAATACTGTGTAAGTAATACAATATACTTTGGTTTTGTAACATAAACTGCATGACTGTAATCTGACCATGCTGACTGGGGAAATTGCTGACTGATTGGTAAACCCACCGCAAAATTTGTCAAGCCCTTTATATCAGGTACCCATTTACAGATGGGCTAACTTAAGCTTAACGGTAGTTAAACTTCAACTCCACACTTTTGCAGTGAAAATCTAGTGCTCTATACCTACACTAACCAGACGCTAAATTTCAATAATTACTGATAAATCATCATTTTTATGTAGCATGTCCTTTTTAGAACGTCGCTCCCATAAACAGTCTGTCAGAAAGAAACTCGTTCCCTTGCCAAACCTCCAGCCTCCGCCACACATACCCAGACATTCCTGGATATTTTGGTGCCATCGTCTTCTTAGTTTACCCTGCCTCTTTTGCCCAGCACCATACCTTCCATCACTGTTCTCTCGAGACCATCGTGTCTCTTGATGGGACCAAAGTATTTGTATTTTTTAGCCAAAATGGAATTGATAAACCAAGTAGCTTTGATAAATATTCCGGAAAATTTAAATGCCATGACGAAAATAACAAGAGTTGGCAGTTAATAAAGGAAGTAAAGAAACAAATAGTATTGGTCAAAAACACATTGAACAATATGATACATTTATTGAACAACATGATACATTTATTGAACAACATGATACATTTATTGATACCAAAGCAGCAGTTAAAATGTTGCACTAACAGTTTGTCTTGTGCGCATTGATGACAATAGACACTGTGATTTTTAATGGCTTCACTTGGCTTCGTTCGTTCTCAATCTCCCGCTACCAAACACTGAAAGGGCTTAAGTAGCAGAATGTAGTCCAGAGAACGGAATGCGTTGTGCTGTAGTTTACAGCTTGACTGCGATATTTGCATATTTCAGTCCAATGCATCCGACTTCAGCAAACATTTTTTGAGTACCGGGTTAGCATTGCCTCTTCGATACCTTCTCCTTAGCCAGTCTGCCCTGCTGCAGCCTGTTATCCAGGATCACCACGTAGAGGTGTAGAAGGGTCTTGGCAGCAGTGGTTCGCTGGCCCTGACGGTAGCAGTCAGCTATGGGTCGCTGACCACAGCAGCTCATGCGCTGCGCAGCATCTTGATCCCTGATTTTTAATGACTTCAAGTCGGCTCCAGTGAAGCTGAAACACACCTCATACAACAAAACGTAAATATTATTGGCGTGGAGCACGATCAACAACATTATCACTGCCCACGGGATTAATGTCACCTTGCAATTGATCCCTGGACATAGCGAGGTTCCAGGAAATGAGATGGTTGACAGATTGGCAAAAAACAGGAGCCTCAAAACAGAAATTGGAAACAACTTGTAATAACCACACAATAAAACCAATTATTCAGCTGCCGAGCAAGTCATGGGCTGCAGCGAGCAGCTACACGTAGCTGACTGCTAGCGTCAGGGCCAGCGAACCAGAGCTGCTAAGACCTTTCTACGTCTCCACGTGGTGATCCTGTATAACATGCTACAACAGGGCAGAGTGGTTTAGGAGAAACGATCGAAGAAGGAAAGGCTGGCTAACAGGGAACTCAAAAATGAAGTAGGATGTGACGTACCGAAAAGTGCACATATCACACTCAAACTGTAAACTATGTGACACCGCATTCCGTTTTTCGGACTACATCCTGTTACGTGCAAAGTCTTTTTCGGGGCTTGATAGCGGAAGACTGTGAACGAATACGCAGAAGAAGAAGAAGAAGAAGAAGAAGAAGAAAAAGAAGAAGAAGAAGAAGAAGGAAGAAGGGGTGAGAGCAGGCAGGCAGGCAGGCAGGCAGGCAGGAAGGAAGGAAGGAAGGAAGGAAGGAAGGAAGGAAGGAAGGAAGGAAGGAAGGAAGGAAGGAAGGAAGGAAGGAAGGAAGGAAGGAAGGAAGGAAGGAAGGAAGGAAGGAAGGAAGGAAGGAAGGAAGGAAGGAAGGAAGGAAGGAAGGAAGGAAGGAAGAAAGAAAGAAAGAAAGAAAGAAAGAAAGAAAAGAAAGAAAGAAAGAAAGAAAGAAAGAAAGAAAGAAAGATAGATAGATAGAAAGAAAGATAGAAAGGAAGGAAGGAAGGAAGGAAGGAAGGAAGGAAGGAAGGAAGGAAGGAAGGAAGGAAGGAAGGAAGGAAGGAAGGAAGAAGTAATCAAGTCTTGGACGTCATAAACAACGAATGGCTATGAAATTATGCAGTAATCTAGCAATAGTAATCCACCATACTAACCGGTCCTTGGCACGTAGTGAATTCTTCCAATTTCCAAACATCAAGAATCCGCTTCGTTGACGTTGTCTTTCTGACCTCCAGGACTTGATTACTGAATTCAAATCATGGTTCAGGGCCCAGACGGAAGAGTTCTACATCCAGGGCATCAGAAAGGTGAAGAATAGTTTGGAGAAGTGTATCGCAATACACAAAGGACGAAAGTTCAAACCAATTTTTAGATAAAGTGGCCTGATAATCCTTCATACTTAAGAACCACCCCCCTTTTCCCCAACCATTCGCCCTTGAATCATTGTTTGCTTTTTTCTAAGCTTTCAATCATCACGTGCACTAGTTCTATACAATTTAACACCAACGCACGCTCCCGTGTATTCTGGCTTTATGTTACTACTTGCTACGTAAGATATCTAGCACTGAGAACTGGGGTCTGGATCAGGGTAGTTAACAAAGCCAACTATCGAGCAAGGATTACTGGACTTGATTAACACTGTTGCCACGGAGGGACTGAGATGTCAATACGAATCCATTTCTCGAAGATCGCAGGTGTGTTAAGGCCCATGGCAACGCTATCAGGATCCCTAGCAATATAAAAATGATCACACTCAAAGGGACAAATATTTCCACTGACCACTAAACATATGGGGATAGAATTGCATGTAAACAGGGGTGCTAATTTATCAGGTCTGTGCGTTGCCGGTTTCTACACGAAGAAGAATAAAGAGTTAGACGGAACGGGGTATTTGGACAAGTGACCAGAGTTGATACCATGGATAAGGGAGAGAAATGGTTCAACACTGGTGATAGAATGGCAGATTACCACTGAGCATAAAACAAGACGGGGGCTGAAGGTGGAGGGTGGGGGGGGGGGGGTTCCGAGGCTAACCAGCTGATAAATGGTAAGGCTCATAATAGTGATGTCATCAAATGTACAGATGGAGCGATAGTACGCAATGAGATATATGGATGAGGTTTCATTGCTAGATTGAGGGGGGGAAGTCGTCGCTGATCAGAGAAGAGCATACAGAATATCAGCCTCCGGTACGAGAATGGAGGTGAAAGCAACAACTGTAGATACTGTTGTTGTTCTTGTTGTTGTTGGTTGTTGTTGTTGGTTATTGTTGGTTGTTCTTGTTGTTGATTGTTGGTTGTTTTTTGGTTGTTGTTTGTGGTTGTTGGCTGTTTATGTAGTTGTTGGTTGTTGTTGTTGGTTATTGTTGGTTGTTCTTGTTGTTGTTGATTGTTGGTTGTTGTTTGTTGTTGGTTGTTTATGTAGTTGTTGGTTGTTGTTGGTTGTTGTTGTTGGTTATTGTTGTTGGTTGTTGTTGTTGGTTGTTGTTGTTGGTTATTGTTGGTTGTTCTTGTTGATTGTTGGTTGTTTTTGGTTGTTGTTTGTTGTTGGTTGTTTATGTAGTTGTTGCTTGTTTATGTAGTTGTTGGTTGTTGTTGTTGGTTGTTTATGTTGTTGTTCGTTGTTATTGGTTGTTCTTGTTGTTGGTTGTTCTTGTTGTTGTTGGTTGTTTTTGTTGTTGGTTGTTGTTGGTTGTTCTTGTTGCTCGTTGTTGTTGGTTGTTCTTGTTGTTGGTTGTTCTTGTTGTTGTTGGTTGTTCTTGTTGTTGGTTGTTCTTGTGGCTGTTGGTTGTTGTTGGTTGTTGTTTGTTGTTTATGAAGTTGTTGGTTGTTGTTGTTGGTTGTTTATGTTGTTGTTCGTTGATGTTGGTTGTTATTGTTGTTGGTTGTTGTTGGTTGTTCTGGTTGTTGTTGGTTGTTGTTGATTGTTGTTGGTTATTGTTGGTTCTTCTTGTTGTTGTTGGTGGCTGTTGGTTGTTGTTGGTTGTTGTTGGTTGTTTATGTAGTTGTTGGTTGTTGTTGTTGGTTGTTTATGTTGTTGTTCGGTGTTGTTGGTTGTTCTTGTTGTTGTTGGTTGCTCTTGTTGTTGTTGGTTGTTTATATTGTTGTTGGTTGTTTTTGGTTGTTGTTGGTTGCTGTTGAAGAAATGCCCACAATGGGTTGTTGTTGTTGTTTAATGCCCACAATGAGTAAGTGTACTCTATTATGTTAAATAGCAGGTTGTCATAGCTTTCCTCACATCACGAGCATGTGAGCGGACCTCAGTCCTTCAGATGGGTGTGCTATGCTTGGCTTCATCTTCGTGGCGCTCACTACTACAAGGATCACATCGATCCACATCGTGTCAGCCAGGCTGCATTGAAAATAGCCCGTTTCCAAGGAACGCTACACAGATGAGAGATTGGGGTCTTGATCACTGTATTATTGCCTGACTCTGACACGACGACCTGAACAGTGTATTGTGCCTGACCCTGACGCTACGTCCTAGTCAGTATGTTATGTCTGACCCTGACGCCACGTCCTGGTCAGTATGCTGTGCCTGACTGGACTAGCGTCTCAGTTTCCCACCCACAAATGAGTAGATTTACCCTTTCGTGCGCTCTGAAAGGGACGTTTAGTGGCGGTTTGTTGTAGCTTTCTCCACATCCCGAGTGTGCTGATGAAAGTGGAACGGGATCGTCCAGGCTGGTATGCTATGCTTAACTTCATCTGCGTGTCGCTCACTACTACGGCGATTACATCGTTCCCTCGCCTTGTTAGCCAGGCGGCCCTCAAAACAGTTAGTTTCCACGAAGGACTGCTGGTGGGGGGGGGGGGGGCGAAAAGGGGGGTGGGGTGGGTGGTGGTCTTGACGTCCTGACTTCACAAGCACCTATTATTGGTACACTAGATATGTATAAGAGTAACCTTTAGAAGTCTATCGACAACGGCTGTTAGATGATGATACAGAAATAGATGGAGACTGAGTGGCCTCGAGGTAAGACGTCGGTCTCAGGTGCTGGAGGTCGCGGGTTCAAATCACGGTGGAGAGTTTTTTTCCTGTGGAATTTATAGTATTTCTATTGATCTTTGGGTAGTAGAGATCGGGCACCCGTGTGCAGTGTTGCGCCCGTTAAAAATCCCTAGGCAGTTGGAAATCGACAATTCGCTGACCGAACAAAATTCTAAATTATGTTTAAAAAAAACTCTATTACGGGATATTCCCTGGTGTTACAGAGTTCGTGCATTGTGCGGAGATTCTCCAAAACACATGGAGAAGAAAAAACGCACTTATGGGTTAAACTATATGCAATGACGTTGATTCTTCGACTAAACTCCAACTAAACTAAACAGCAATAGATAGAGAAGAATGTCAGTCCTAACTAATGATGACATAAATAAACTACATAGAAGAGATCAAGTCTAATATTTCAGTTCCTAAAGGACACAACAGTCGATAGCCACTTTAACCGCATTAATCCCCAGCAACTGCCCTTGTGCAGACATTGCTCTCACCTTGATGAAACAGTTTGACGTCTACTCATTAGGTGCAAGGCAGACATGAGGAACATCTTCTTACAAGCATTTCCGAACACACTGTACGGAGCAGCGAAGCAGCTGAAGAAGACCTGTATCTTTATAAGGATGGGAGATCAAGAAGATGAGCAGCGCATGAGCTGCAGCGGTCAGCGACCCATAGGTGAGCAGCGCATGAGCTGCAGCGGTCAGCGACCCATAGGTGAGCAGCGCATGAGCTGCAGCGGTCAGCGACCCATAGATGAGCAGCGCATGAGCTGCAGCGGTCAGCGGCCCATAGGTGAGCAGCGCATGAGCTGCAGCGGTCAGCGACCCATAGGTGAGCAGCGCATGAGCTGCAGCGGTCAGCGACCCATAGGTGAGCAGCGCATGAGCTGGAGCGGTCAGCGACCCATAGATGAGCAGCGCATGAGCTGCAGCGGTCAGCGACCCATAGGTGAGCAGCGCATGAGCTGCAGCGGTCAGCGACCCATAGGTGAGCAGCGCATGAGCTGGAGCGGTCAGCGACCCATAGGTGAGCAGCGCATGAGCTGCAGCGGTCAGCGACCCATAGGTGAGCAGCGCATGAGCTGCAGCGGTCAGCGACCCATAGGTGAGCAGCGCATGAGCTGCAGCGGTCAGCGACCCATAGGTGAGCAGCGCATGAGCTGCAGCGGTCAGCGACCCATAGGTGAGCAGCGCATGAGCTGCAGCGGTCAGCGACCCATAGGTGAGCAGCGCATGAGCTGCAGCGGTCAGCGACCCATAGGTGAGCAGCGCATGAGCTGCAGCGGTCAGCGACCCATAGGTGAGCAGCGCATGAGCTGCAGCGGTCAGCGACCCATAGGTGAGCAGCGCATGAGCTGCAGCGGTCAGCGACCCATAGGTGAGCAGCGCATGAGCTGCAGCGGTCAGCGACCCATAGGTGAGCAGCGCATGAGCTGCAGCGGTCAGCGACCCATAGGTGAGCAGCGCATGAGCTGCAGCGGTCAGCGACCCATAGGTGAGCAGCGCATGAGCTGCAGCGGTCAGCGACCCATAGGTGAGCAGCGCATGAGCTGCAGCGGTCAGCGACCCATAGGTGAGCAGCGCATGAGCTGCAGCGGTCAGCGACCCATAGGTGAGCAGCGCATGAGCTGCAGCGGTCAGCGACCCATAGGTGAGCAGCGCATGAGCTGCAGCGGTCAGCGACCCATAGGTGAGCAGCGCATGAGCTGCAGCGGTCAGCAACCCATAGGTGACTGCTAGCGTCAGGACCAGCGAAGCAGAGCTGCCAAGACCCTTGTATACCTCCACGCGGTGATCCTGAATAACAGGCTGCAGTAGGGCATACCGGGATAAAAAGAAGGGTTCTTCTTCGTACGCTGTCAAACGTCAACCTTTATTTTTTCGAAAAAAGCAGCGGTCATCCTGAGGCTGTCGACACTGCCAAAAAAAGAAGGGTTCGAAGGGGAATGCTAACCCGGTACTCAAAAAACGTCGGATGTGTTGGACCGAAAGGTGCAAATATCGCAGTCAAGCTGTAAACTATAACACAACGCATTCCGTTCTCTGGACTACATTCTGCTACTTAGGCCCGTGTCAGGGTTTGGTAGCGGGAGATTGAGAACGAAAGAAGTCAAGCCAAGCCAAATGTGTGGTATTGGGCTGCCAAAAGCAGGTTTGCTCAGCAGCTATGGGATACCATGAACAACAACAATAACAACCGACCAACAAAGAAATGTAGTCGAGAGTTAAATTAAACTTGTACATGCCTTCATTTTTTTACCAAGATTTGTCTGATTAACGCACTGACATACAAATAAGAATAAAGAAATGGAGTACGAAAAAGATGAACAGATGAATACAGAAGAAATAATAATAATAAGAAGAAGAAGAAAAAGAACAAGAAAAATAAGAAGAAAAGAAGAAGAAGAGGAAGAGACAGGAAGAAGAAGGTAATTTGGGGACTTCGGAAGTCGTTATTTTTCTACACGTAAAACGCGTAGCGCATTGGTTAACGAGCTGGCTTCGAGTATTCGTGGTCCTAGGTTCATTCCCCAGTTGAGGCGAGAATTTTTTTCTCCACCGCAACGGCACCCGGGTCGACCCAGCCTTAAATGGGTACCGGTTCAGTCCGGGAAATAAAAAAGGCGAGGGAGAGGAGATGGCTACCGCCCTCATATAGCCGAGCCTTTGATATGTGAGATCGCTAACACCTCACACCTCTACGGCAGTAATGCTATGGGTTACTTGACTTTACTTTTTAAAACGCCCAAAATGAGATGTATCTATCTTTATTGAGAAACAAACAGGAAAATGTCTAGACTTTCAGTTTTAGAAGTACATTTCTAAACGTTAAGAATGGGATGTGGAGAAAGTTCTTTTTTTTTTTACCTTTAATAAAATAAATCGGCTATGCACTACTCTGAGAAAATCAATGATCCGATATATCAGGTCGTCTCAGTGATTGAATTCGAAGTTTATATTTTTTACCAGCGCGTGACACAACAACTGCATTTACGCGGGACAGCCGTTGTGCTATTGTGCTGCAAACAAATGGGGTATTCTGTAAAATATGTAGTTTGATTAGCAAGCCTGTATGCTCTCTGTTAGTCCACTTGTTCCCTGCACGCTCCAGCTGGAGTATAGGGTCATCATCTCAGATAGGCTTGTTTAGAAAGACAAGTACAACGTAGTCCCATAGAAGGTTTCATTGCAGTATGGAGTTTAAATGGAGTTTAATGTAGATACATGTACAGTCCTCCACATGGGTAGATCCAACGTGGAACATAATTACAGAATGGGAGAGAAGAATATTAAAAAGATAGATAAGGAAAGGGACCTAGGGGTTATAATAGATCATACATGTAAGGGGAGGGAGCAAGTTCAGGTAGCAGTGAAAAAGGCAAATGCATTGTTAGGTATGATAAAAAGAAATATTAAACATAGGAGCAAGGAAGTGATAGTCAAACTGTATAAAGCATTAGTTAGACCTTGGATGGAGTACTGTGTACAGGTGTGGAGTTCTTATCATAGAGGAGATATAAATATGCTGGAAAGAATACAAAAAAGAGTGAAAAAGCAGATAGTGGGATTCCAGAATTACAGTTATGAGGACAGGCAGAAAAACCGGCTTACAGTGTCTCGAAGAGAGAAGAATTTGTGGTGACTTAATACAGGTTTATAAGATGATCAGAAGAATGGATAAATTAGACTATAGCAAGTTGTTTTTTTTAAAATACAGCCACCCACAAGAAAAAGAGGGCATATCCACAAGTTGACTAAAGAGAGGTCCAAATTAGATATTAGGACATTTTGTTGTTGTCAGAGAGTGGTGAATGCTTGGAATGCATTGCTACGGGAGGTAGTGGAGGCAGAGACAGTTAATACATTTAAGAATAAATTGAATGGGCATAGCGTTTAGAGGAAGGAGATTTAAATGAAACTGGTTGTATATATTTTCTGTAGAGTCTTCTAAACCAATGTAAAGACGTTTATTTAAGTTTAGTTTTATTATAGATACTTAATAATAATAATGTTCGCCTAGGCATCTGGGGCCTGTTGCGTCGATCGACCACTAATATGTCCAACTGCTGGGGCTTGTAGCCAAACCCTGTTTAGTGCTAACGGGGAGACTGCGATCTGCTGGAGCCATGTAGAACGGGGGCGGCCCTCTCACGCCTCCAGCTGGCCAGTGCAGATTAGTTGACCATTTTTTCCTTATATGTTGATTTGTTAGTTCAGTATTGTTGTCCTTGATGAAGGCCAATTGGTCGTGTCGTAACGTAGGTTTTGTTTGTGTTCACGTCTCGGTGCGGTATCTGACCATACCCATTTTAAAATGATGATTAAACTCAACCTTAATCAACTTTTACAATTTTTTTCATGTTTTTTTTTCACCTGTCCGGTGGTAGACAGCTGTTTCACTTAGCTTGGATCTGGACATTTTCTGGTGAGTCGGAACTTCCCGATCCAGTCGGACCACATGACCAAAACAGACAGGCGGCGGCGGACCGGAGTGTCCGAGATGTAAAACACATCTTTGCAGACACCTCGACATCACAGACGAGATCGAACCACCGGATACCACAGATTAGTCGTTGGTTGCGCATATTTTTTATTATTTTTATTTTTTTGCGTTCGCCTTAGTTCTCTAATCCCCAAGGCGGTGTGCGTTGCACTGTGGTTTTTTTATTTTGTGCCTGTCGGCCCAGTGCATCCGACTTCAGCATGCATTTTATGTAAGGGTCTACTTCCTCCTGAATTTTCTAAGGGCTTGCTTCCCCGGGGTAACAGCCGGTGCTGTGATAAGGATCGAACCTAGCACCTTCGGATTGTGAGCCGTGCCACTTAACCACTCGGTCACACCGTCCCCGTTGCGCATATGAAAGGCATCGAGTCTGGATATGTCCTTTTTAAGTAGGCTCCAAGTCTCTGAGCCATACAGGAAGACATGAATCACAAACGTCTGATAAATACGAATATTGGATCAGTAAGAGAGTTTGCCATTATTCCACACCCGCGAAGGCCATTCACAGGGAAGGCAGTAAGCCCGAACTGTCTTAACATGTCAAGCACCCTGCGTCCATCGGATGAAAAAGAACTCCACAGGTATGTGAATTCGTTGGTGCACTCCCCCGTGTGACCATGGACAACAATGCTGTGAGGACCAGTGTCGTAGCCAAGGTTCTAAAAAAATATAGATACTTCCTTGTACTAAGTACAGTTTGTTTTCTTATATAGAGGTCGTTTCCATAAAACCTGAGATCGCCAGATTGAAACGGGCGGGCCGGGCATCCTTCAACTCCATTATGACAGCAACAGACGCCACAAAAGACGCCAGACTACTTGCGGACATCTTCGAGTCGGTTGTCCTGTCATCGCTTTGCTACGGTAGAGATACCTGGTCACCAACAAAACCAGCAGAGAACCAACTGAGAATAGCACACGCATCTCTTGAAAGACGCCTCGTGGGAATAACTCTCGGACAACAGCGGAAGAGCGATCTACACAATAGCGACATCCTGAGAATGTCACACATCAAGGATGTCCTACAATACGTTCACCATTCGAAAGACCCATGGGCTGGTCAAATATCGAGAAGACAAGATGAAAAATCGAGTACCATAACCACCACGTGGTACCCGTGAGAAGAAAAGAGACCTCGGGGACGGCGCCCATCGCGCTGGCGAGATTCCCTTGAAAAATACATTCACGACCCCACAACAGACATACTACTATCACACTGGACGACACGCGCCCGCGACAGAAACGACTGGATCCCGAGTTGGGACCCGCTCAAGAGTGACCACCCCTTGACGAAGAACGGGTCGAACTAAGAGCTAAGAATTAAGAGGTCCTTTCCTTCAACTTTGGAATATTTGAATATGCAACGCCAGTGTCAAATCGGTGCTGCTGTATAGAGTGGACATATGAAGACAGACCAAAGACATACAAAAAGACCCCAGCTCATCGTGAGCAGATGCCTACGAAGCACGGTGGACACAAAGTGGCAGGGCATAATGCGAAATATTGCTTAAAGGATCCCCCACTTCTTCGTTCATTCTTTGATCAAGGCTTCTCTGACAAGTTGTTTGTAATTCTGTTTTTATCTCTGCACCCTGTGTCTCATGTCTGCCTCGCAATACCAGTATTGTTTTCTCTGTGGGAGCGAGAACATTTGTAGGATATGTTCCACGGTCATAGACACCTGTCACCTGTCCGTCTTCATTTTGTTGTAAAGATGAGTCGTGTATTACTTGGAATACTTAGAATCCTGGTATTTTAGAATCCTGGTATATTAGAATCCTGGTTTATTGTAATCCTGGTATATTAGAATCATGGTATATTAGAATCCTGATACTTAGAATCCTGGTATATTAGAGCCCTAGTATATTAGAATCATGGTATATTATAATCCTGGTATACTAGAATCCTGATACTTAGAATCCTGTTATTTTATAATCCTGGTTTATTAGAATCCTGGTATATTAGAATCCTGGTATACTAGAATCCTGATACTTAGAATCCCGTTATTTTATAATCCTGGTATATTAGAATCCTGGTATATTAGAATCCTGATACTTAGAATCCTGGTATATTAGAATTCTAGTATATTAGAATACTGGTATATTAGAATCCTGGTATTTTATAATCCTGGTATATTATAATCCTGTTATTTTATAATCCTGGTATATTATAATCCTGTTATTTTATAATCCTGGTATATTAGAATCCTAGTATATTAGATTCCTGGTATATTATAATCCTGGTATATTATAATCCTAAAAGAAACTCCAAAATTTTCCATCAGAGGATATGAATGTTTCCGCCAAGATAGGGAAAAAAGATCCAAAGGAGGAATAATAACACTAGTAAATAACTCTATACCAGCAGTAGAAACAAATAGATCTGGACCAGATGAATTAGAATACATCACAGTAAAGATAATCCTACCCAGTGGAGACTCAATGATAACAAACTGCTATAGTCCACCAGCCACAGCTCTGGCAATACACAAAGTCAAAATAGAAGAATCGAGACACCTCATAGTCGGAGATTTTAACAGTCACTCCCCAAGCTGGGGCTACGAAACAATGGACCAGAGAGGCGAGGAGGTAGAAGATGATAGAAAACAAACTCATCCTAATAAATAGGCCAGACGATAGGCACACATTTTACTCTAGAATATGGGAAAAAATTAGTACTCCAGACCTTGCGATGGCAACGAACGACCTTCACCAGCTAATAGCAAGAACAGTCAACAGCCAACTGGGTGGGAGCGACCATGTCCCAATACCTTTAGAAATATGTAGCATGGGACAAACAGAGATAACAGATATGCACCCAAGCTGGAATTTTAAAAGAGCAAACTGGACTCTATTTAGACAAAATGTAAATAAACTCTGTCAAGATATATCCCATACCAAAAATTTAAACAAAAATGTCGCCTTCATGACGGGGGCTATCATCCAGGCAGCAAAGAAATCAAATCCACGTGGAAAACGGAAAAAACTATAAACCATATTGGAGCAATACGCTAGGGAAAATCCACAAAGAACTAAGCGAGGCAAGAGATACCATGGAAAAAAGAACAACCAGAAAACATAGGGAAACCAGCAAAATTAAAAACACATTCATAGAGCAAAAGAAGGAGAAGATCCAAAGAAGTTGGCATGAAAAGACTGAAAGCCTCAACATGGACAGGGATACAAAGTAAACTCTGGAACATGACTAAAGCCTTAAATGAGGAAACCAGAGGGAGCCATGGGAAGACGGTTTATAAGGAAAATGAGAAACATCATACAGGGAAAATAGCAGCAAACATCCTAGCTGAATTTTTCAGAGATGAGAGTACCACAACATTGACACGAAAACGCAAACTAGAAGTCAAAAAAGAGATAAAAGAGAACCTGAAGACACAGAATGCGGATCTCTGCATGAAGTCATCATTCAAAATGATAGAGTTAAACACTGCTATTCCGAAACTGAAAAACAAGAAAGCTACAAGAAAAGATGGCATCACAAATGAAATGGTTAAAAACCTAGACCAAGGGTCAAGAAGAAAACTCTTGAATATCTTCAATCAATCATGGAGCAAGGGTAAGATCCCAGAGCAGTGGCGAGAGGCTATCATTATCCCCATCAGAAAACCCAAAAAGGATAAGACAAGAAAGGAAAGTCATAGGCCAATAAGCCTGCTCAGATGTGTTGGAAAAGTCATGGAAAAAATGGTAAACGCAAAACTAATAAAACACCTAGAAGAAAACCCATCTCCTACTCAATTCACAGTCAGCCTTTAGGAAAAACCACAACACAGAAGACCAACTAGTGTACCTAACCCAAGAAATAGATAATGCATTCCAAGGTAAGGAAAAAGTACTTGCGGTCTTTGTGGATATGGCAAAAGCTTTTGACAAGGTATGGAGAGAAGGACTCCTCCTAAAAATATTAAATAACAAAATAGAAGGGAGAATGTACAGCTGGATACAAGACTTCCTCCGATACAGAACAGCAAGAGTCAAATTAGATGGATCACTGAGCCATAGAATAACTCTCCAACAAGGCGTACCCCAGGGAGGAGTCATCTCTCCTACCCTCTTTATCCTGTTTATAAACAACATAGCGGGAAAGCTCCCAAAAGAAAGTATCCAGTGCCCTAAACGCTGACGACTTCGCAATGTGGAGTGCTGCAGAAAAACAAAACTACCAACAGCTAAAAATAGAATGCAGACAGCACTGGACACTGTTGGAAAATTGGTTACAGATTGGGGATTGCAGATTAACATCTCAAAGACAGTTACAACGCGCTTATCACTGTCCAACACCAAGGAAGTAACAAAACTTCATCTAAATAGCAAAGAATTTGTACAAGAAAATACCCCTGTGTATCAAGGAGTTCAAATGGACAAGAGACTCACATGGAGGGAAAACATACAGGAGATGGAACAAAGAGCTACCAGAAAACTATCCCTCATGAAATAGCTGGCCGGAACAAGCTGGGGTGCAAAAAATAACATCCTCAAAAATGTATACACTGTAACCAGTCAGGACAGTACTTGAATACGGCATGACAGCCTGGACCACAGCATCAAAAACAAACACGGAACGCCTAACCAAAATTCAAAATTCAGGTTTAAGGATAATAACAGAAGGAATGAAAACTACACCAATCCAGAAAATGGAAACATATACAAATATAAGACCCCTAAATACTAGACGAGAGGAAAGAGTTCTGACACATAGTGAAAAGATGCTACGCATGCCTGATCATCCCATACATATCAAACTAAAACACCCAGTTAAAAATAGGCTAAAGAGAACCAGCTTCATTCATATGTCAAACCACCTACACCAAAAATATGGAGAACTAATTCCTAACCAACCTACAGAAATAGAAATGCTTATTAATTATGAAGAGCTAAGCTACAGCATAAACAACATTGAAATAAGTACAGAGATCCCAGGAATAAAAAGAAAAGACCAACACAGTATCCACGAGCTGAACATTTTAGCACAAACAATGATTGAGGAGAAATATAATACCAAGGAATGGACACAGGTGTAAACAGATGGTTCAGCAGAGGGGGAATGCCGAAATGGGGGAGGGGGCATATTCATAAGACACAAAAGAGGAAATATAACAGAAGAGGCCCTCCCAACAGGAAAATTGTCCACAAACCTTAGAGCAAAATCGATGGCCCTCCTGCGCGCACTGAGAATACTTCAAACAGAAAGGCAACCTCCAACAAAAATAGCTGTATTCACGGACTGCAGGGAACTATTAGAGACAATACAAAAAACAAACAACAAACCACTGTTATCAAAGATCAGAGCAGAACTGGGAAAACTCCAGAGATCCTCAACAACAGCGCTCCAGTGGCTACCCTCCCATTGCAGAATCACGGAAAACGAGAAAGCTGATGATCTGGCAAAAGATGGCAGCAATAAGGCACAATCTAATCAACGAGTACCATACAGAGAAATCAAGAACATCATCAGAAATCAGTATATACACCAATGGAGAAAAGATACAAACATAAGCAGTACACCAGACCCAATTCACTATCTCAAAACAAATCAACAAACTACCTTATTTCGCCTGAGAACTGGACACTGCAGACTACTAGAACATCTTTACGGACTGAAGATCTCACACACTGATGAGTGCGCATGTGGAACAGGATGCCAGAGCCCTGAGCATATTCTACAGGAATGCCCAATCTATAGGGAAATGAGATGCCAGACCTGGCCAGAGGGTGCGGAGCTGAGACAAAAGCTGTGGGGCAGCCGCTCGGACCTGGTGAAGGCTACAGACTTCATCATGGCGACTGACCCGCAGATATAGCCGGACCAAAAGATCCTGAACGCAAAGAAAGAAGAAGAAGAAGAATCCTGGTATATTAGAATCCTGATACTTAGAATCCTGTTATATTATAATCATGGTATATTAGAATCCTGGTATATTAGAATTTTGGTATTTTATAATCCTAGTTTATTAGAATCCTGATACTTAGAATCCTAGTTATACAAACAGGCATGTTGTTAATGTCTGTTGTCAGGTAGCCGACGGCTACCTGTAGTAGGTATTTTCATCTTCCTGCGGCTGACTAAGGCTGGAGAAAGCTACAAATCATTTTTGGGTAGATTTTGTAACTAGAATTTTAGATTGTCTGTCCTGGCAGCGTCCGTTAAGCCTACTCTGTTCGATCTTTACCTGCCAAAAGATTTTTAACGTGCTCGACACTGAACACAGGAGTCCGATCTCAATACAAGAGTAGTTTCAATCATAATAGTTTCAGAAGTGTGTAAAGTTCGGGAGAGCGAGGGAGGCGCGGGGGGGGGGGGGGGGCTAAGGGTGTGGGAGGGGGAGTGTAGTTGTTGATCAGTACATTGTCCTCTGAAGTTGCCATTAATTCTGGTCTTAGCCTCATTATACGCCTGGTTGTGTGGCACTCTGTTGCACTTTTGTAGTCTCTCTGCAGCTTCACTGCCTTCAATAGTGCTGTTGGCGGAGAGGATTCACCGAATGACTAGCCTTTGGTGTTCTCCTGAGAATTGTGTCAGGGAATACTGAAATTGCTCAAGATATTCATCTTAGTTTTGTGTTTTTAGCGCTGCTATACTGACGAGACATCTGTCAGCAATATTATGTTTTCTTTGTGGATATCTTCATCTTGGATAACAAACTAGGCAGCGGCCTTCAGTGCCTCCGCTTCCGCGCTGAAGTTATTGGAGTTATCTTCCCGACACGGTTGTGACACGGCTCACTACCAGAAGGTGGTGGGTTCGATCCCCATCACAGCACCGGCAGTTACCCCGGGGAAGCAAACTCTTATAAAATGCAGGAGGAAGCAGCCCCTAACATAAAATGCATGATGAAGTCGGATTTACTGGGTCGACACCGCAAAATAAAAACCACAGTGTAAAGCACACCGCCTTGGGGATTAGAGAAATAAGGCGAACTCGAAACAAACAAACAAAAACACAAAACATCTTCCTGCTGCAAGTACTATCTTTGTTCCCATTATCCGTACCTTAGTCTGTAATAGACCCCTTCCTTCTCCATCTGAATATACGTGTATCCATGTTTTTATACTTTCCTAAGATTTTTTTACAAAATGTTGAAGTGGTCTGCAGGGAGCTATCCATTGTGTTTTCCTGCTGCCTTTGAGTATCAGAAGGATAGAGGACAAATTTTCACGGCAAAGGTACCGTGTTCAAATCACGTTATCGACAATCTCCTGCTGTGAATTGGTACCCGGTTCACTGTTGGTAAAAGAAAAGGTAACGACGGTTAGTTTTAAAAAGACAGATAGTTCACCCCACCAGCTGAGACGTCATGCAAAGAAGTATTTAAAACTTCAGTCACGATAACAATGTCCGCAGCGGAACTATTTTTAGCAACTTGGGTTTTTCCGATCGTCATCTACTCGCATTCACCGTGGGAATCCGGGGACCGATTGCTAAGGATGAAAGAAAATTGGTTCAGAACCATTGCAGCGCGTGTGTGCTTTCTGATACAAGATTTATCTTTTCAAGCAGGCAAGCTGTGTTATGGAGATCCAAAACGATGTCAGACTATGTAAGAGGAATCTATGTATAGTTGGGCATCGGTCTTGCTACCACATCTTGTAGAAACTGTAAGCCACCACATTTTCAACCCACGGTGAGCAGTCATTAAGTAACAGTTATTTTATTAATACCATTTTATTCAAGAGTATGATCCATACATTTGCTTTGCCTTATTTTTCTGTATCCTGGCAACACACTTTGTCCACTAGAAAAAAAAGGATTTTGGTGTGACGTTTCGCCAATTTGGTACCGCCTCCATTTCCTCGTTGAAAACTGCTTTTGGATCCATCTGCTACACACTTTCCTATAACTGAAGTCATCATGGACAATTTTGTGCGCAGCGCCATGGCTCATGTTGAAATGAATGGCTATTTCATCAATAGTCACTTGCCTTTTGCGACAGACTTGCTTGTCGATCTGCTGTTTCACTGTGTCAGCTGGCACGCTTGCTGATCTCCCATGCCTCGGTTCTTCAATAACGTTTTACGCCTGCGAAACATGGACTATTACAGCAGACCTCCAGACAAGAATTCAGGCCATGGAGATGAGATGTTTTAGAAGACTCCTAAATATCACATGCAGACAGTATCAGGAATGATGATATACGACGTAGAATCGATAATGCTAGTGGACTGAACGAAGACCTGCTCACGCTGATCTAAACGCGATAGCTGATTATGAATGGCGACGTCTCCATGTCCAATTGACTTACAAATACCATACTTTTGTTTGTTTCTTAGCTGTTTACCTCGCTAGTTTCTACTGCCAAAGGTACGCATATTCCACACCAGACAATTGGGCGATATCAAGAGCCATAAACCAGTGCTTGGATGCATCTGTATGTACCTAACCTAATGTTTCAATGATGCAAAAGTGTTTCATGTAATTTGTTTGTCCTTCTTGTCGTTGGTAGGTGGTCTCTCATTTTTTTTATTGTTTTCTCCTTGTTCTACTCTGACCTCGCTCTGGAGGTCAGATATGCTCAATTTAATTGTAGGGATTGCTGTGCCAAAATTTGGGAATGGGTATATTTATTTTAGGTACATCACACCTTTTTATCTTTTTAAAAAAAGTTGACAGGGACCTTTCTTTTTCTTTTTTAAATTTTCAAATCATCATATTTTTGAAAAAAATATAGTGAGAATGCAATGAAATAAAAGGTGTAAATGTGATATATGAAATTGTAGAATACATGGCCCAGCACACGACAAGCGAAGGCGAGGAGGTACGAGACAACGATGGGAAGATAACATCCATGAATGGACTAAATTACGAATCGAGAGGGCACAAAACGAAGCTATAGACAGAGAGGAATGGCATAGGTTTGTGGAGGTATCAACAGGGGTGCCCCAGCGCTCTTAAGAGGTCATGGGAAAACTGAACTGAACTTTAGCACCAAGTGATTTGAAGACACAAAATGACCGCACAAGAACTGGTAGTCAGTTGACACTAGTATCACAATTTCAGAGCCTGGACAGATGATGTGGTTCTTCTGTCACAATCATGCTGGTTCTTCTGTCACAATCATGCTGGTTCTTCTGTCACAATCATGCTGGTTCTTCTGTCACAATCATGCTGGTTCTTCTGTCACAATCATGCTGGTTCTTCTGTCACAATCATAGCCTAATGCAAAGGAAACTTGAAAGTGTAAAAGAACAATCATCTGAATCCTCAAAGAAAGAAAGAGGTAGATCTAAAATTACATGGAAAGTAGATGTCCCACTGCGCTCAGCAAGGATCTCTCCTCTCACTCTAGAAACCCCAGCCTGATGTCCCACTGCGCTCAGCAATGATCTCTTCTCTCACTCTAGCCGAGAAACCCCAGCCTGATGTCCCACTGCGCACGACTGATTCGTGGGTACGATTGCGATCACCAAACAACAAACCAGAAACGGTGGCCTACATGTAGACTAAATGAAGACAGACCCTCCATAATGCAAAGACAGATGAGGTCAACCATCCGTTTGTCTACCTACACGATTACAAAAAGCTGGATACACCTTAAAGCTGATAAACTGGGGCAAGTAATGAACTTATTTTAGAACTTGAAATAGTAGAAGTATAAGCAGAAAAGAGAATGAGATAATGGAAGAATTTAAGAAATCCAAAATGGAAATACTGGCTAAGAAAAAGAGCAGGTAGCCATAGATCATGAAAGTAATTTGCTTCTCTACAGCGGGGTTCCCACTACGGACATAGACAAAGCTTAGCACTTCTACTCGAGTGAAGCAACCACAACTTCGGTGGTTTGGTCATGTCTGCAGGATAAAAGATCGACTGCCACGACAGTCATGGAAAGGAAATAGTCAAGGATCCAGATCCAGAGTGCGACCGAAAGTCTGCCTGCATGACAACATATGGCAGTCTATAAGAGATTGTGCACTTGATTGAATCCAGAAAGATAGCAAATATAATAGCCTGGCACTGTCTACTCCCCAGAGAAGAATAGGAGCCACTTTGAAAGTAGCAGATATTTCATGCAAACTTGTCTAAAAACAAAATACACTCTCAGTTGCCCATCGCAAGCGAAGATGCCGGCGGCAAATGGATAAAGAGATTCTGTTTCTGCTCTTCGTTTAAAGTCTGACACTGCGACTTCCGCTTGTTAAATTTAAGTGAGAGGTTTTGCGTTATCATCAAACGCACTCTCTCGTCCTGAGCTACCTTGGCCCAGTGGCAGGAGGTGTTAGTAGAGAAGACAGGAGGTAGCACGGCAAGCAGCTTTGTTATTCACCGGTTTACAATCAGAGCTAATAAAATAAAAGTCTTGGTATGTGGCGCAGTGGGTAGAGATTTCATTTTTTGCTTAATTATCCCCGGGTAGCGTATGCCGACTTTGTGCTACCAGTGTCAAACATGGCCTCTGTCTAGGCCGGGTGAAAGTAGAATTTCGACTTGTGAAATAAAGTGCTTGAGGAAGGTCATCGGTGTTACCAGAAGAGACAAAATGCGGAAAGACGACATTCGAAGTGTGGTCGGCATTACGTCTTGTGCCGAATACATTTCCAGGCATAAAATATGGAAGTGTAGTCATCTCATGAGAATGCACTCTCCTCAAGCTCCACTGATGGCTTACAATGCTGGTAGATCTGGCTACAGGGCAAGGGGGCTGCCGCGACGTAGGTGGATAGATGACAGAGTGATTGTGTAGCGATAAGGGCTCACATTGACCGACGCAACGCACTTGGCGCAGGATAGACGACTTAAGCTTCCCAGGACGCTTAACGGCACAAGTCAACAGGATTCTCTTCACGATTCTCAATTGCCATTAGGTTTTATTTACCTGTATAGTATGTATGCCGGATCCACAAGTTGTATAATCCATCTCCGTTATGACTAGGTACTAATCCTCACCTCCCGTTGAAACCATCTGATCCATGATACTTGCAGGACTCCAACACCCCATCGTTCTGTGCTTTCACTTGTTCCTCCAGAGAAATAAGCGCCATCCATCTCAGCTAAACTTACTTGGTATACTTTAAATAATGTCTGGTGTTCAAACAGGCAGATTATACCTACTGTCAGGTAGCCTAAGGTGTTTTAGTAAGTTCCTTATTTTACAATGTTTACTTACTGTGGCTTGCTATGTCTGAGGGGGAGGGGGGGGAGAGGTATATTGTGATTTAAGTATGAACTATTACTTTTTTAAATTTTATCCGGACAGCTCCTAACAGCTTACTCTAATCGATTTGAAATTTCCAAAGATTCATTCACGTAGACAGAGAGTACAGAGGATGTCCGTGTTTTTCGGCAATCTCCGATATGACTAGACGCTGGTCTCACCTCCCTTGAGACCAGAGGACGCTTGAAACGTGTGGCATCTGAAACCCCACCGATTCGCATTTTCGTTTCTAGAGGGGCAAACTCCTTTGCCTCTCAGTTATGCTACGTTTCGAGCAGCAACTGGGTTCTTGCCCACTCTCCTCAATGAAAATGTAATGGTATTTGCCCTTGTTTATTAGTTGTTGTTGTTTTTGCACCATACAAAGTGGTTCATTTATCTAGCCTCGGAGATAGAAGCATTTTCAGATAGACCATTATCAACGGTGTCGTATGGTTGTGTGCACAGCTGTCACTCATGAGTCTGTTGTAGTTCAGGCGCTTGTTGAGTGGAATGTGTTGGGTTTTTATCTCTACTAAAAAATGGTGCTCTGATCTTTGCAGCTCTCAGCTTCATCGACACCTCTTTCAGCTAAATCGACCTCTTTCATCTACATCGACACCTCTTTCAGCTACATCGACACCTCTTTCAGCTACATCGACACCTCTTATATCTACATCGACACCTCTTTCAGCTCTAACGACCTCTCTCTCACCTGTAACGACCTCTCTCTCATCTGTAACGATCACTCTCTCCGATATAGTGACCCCACTTTCACAGATCCCTCTACTCTTCGGCCACACCTCCATCCAATATAGAGAGTCTACAGCAACCCCTCTGTCAACTACATCATCCCCTTTGTCAACTACTGCGACCCCTCTGTCAACTACAGCAACCCCTCTGTCAACTACAGCAACCCCTCTTGTCAGCTACAGCAACCCCTCTGTCAACTTCAGCAACCAATATGTCAACTACATAACTCCATCTGTCAACTACATCATCCCCTCTGTCAACTACAGCGACCCCTCTGTCAACTTCAGCAACCCCTCTGTCAACTACATCATCCCCTCTTATCAACTTTAGCAACCTCTATGTCAACTACAGCAACCTCTCTGCCAACTACAGTAACCCCTCTGTCAACTACAGCAACCCCTGTCAACTACAGTAGCCCCTCTTGTCAGCTACAGCAACCCCTCTGTCAACTTCAGCAACCAATATGTCAACTACATAACCCCATATGTCAACTACATCATCGCCTCTGTCAACTACAGCGACCCCTCTGTCAACTACAGCGACCCCTCTGTCAACTACAGCGACCCCTCTGTCAACTACATCATCCCCTCTTATCAACTTTAGCAACCTCTATGTCAACTACAGCAACCCCTCTGTCAACTACAGCAACCCCTGTCAACTACAGCAATCCCTCTGTCAACTAAAGCAACCTATTTGTCAACTATAGCGACTCATCTGTCACCTACAGCAACCCCTCTGTCAACTACAGTAACCCCTCTGTCAACTACAGCAATCCCTCTGTCAACTACAGCAACATCTTTGTCAACTACAACAACCCCTCTTGTGAACTACAGCAACCCCTTTGTTAATTACAACGATCCCTCATTAAACTACAATGACACCTCGCTCAGCTAAAGTGACCCCTCTCTTAACTACAGTGACCCCTATCACAACTAAAGCTAACCCTATCAGCCGAATCGACCCCTCACACAGTTAAAGTGACCCCTCTCTTAACTACAGTGACCCCTATCTCAACTAAAGAGAACCATATCAGCCGAATCGACCCCTGACACAACTAAAGTGACCCCTCTCTTAACTACAGTGACCCCTATTACAACTAAAGCGAGCCCTATCAGCCGAATCTACCACTCTCTTAACTACGGTGACCCCTATTACAACTAAAGCCAGCCCTATCAGCTGAACCGACTCCTCACATAGCTAAATTGACCCCTGTATTAGCTTTACGAGCCAATCAGCTGAACCGACACTTCACATAGCTAGAGTGACCGTTTTTCCAGCTATAGCGACCGCTCTCAACTTTAGCAGCCCCACACACAACAAAAGCGGGCCCACTCACAGCTACATGACCACTATCTCCACTAAAGCGGGCCCTTCCTCAGCTATATGATCACTATCTCCGCTAAAGAAGGCCCTCTCTCAGCAAAAATCCCCTTAACCATTAACAACACATAAATAAGCACATTTGAAAACTGTACTAACCTTTCTGACTCACAAATGCTGAGATAATAATCCTTATAGAAGTTGAATAGCGTGCTGGAAAACAGAATTCCTGTAAAAATAATGTCAGGTAAAATATTTTGAATATATTGGCTCTTGGACTTTCAGGAAACAAGGCTTCATCAATCAACAATCAAGTAAAGTGGTAAAGCAAAAGTGTATAAACCAACATTATGCATGTATGATTATTATATTTGTCTGTTATTGTCAACATTATTTATGTTTAATAGTTTGAATCCTGGCATTCAGGCATGTCAATGTCTATTGCCAGGCAGCCGAAGGGCTTCGGGTATACGTAGTAAGTATTTTAAAACTCCCTGCGGCTTATTAGGCCTGGGGGAAGATACCAATAATATGGGTTGATTTTTGTCTAAACATTAAAAAAAATTGTGTCAGGGCAGCAGCCGTTAAGCCTACTCTTTTTAATTTCTAACACGGGAATCCAATATTACTACTCAGAGGTCAAAGGAATTTTTTCCAGAAGAGACACGTGAAAAAATTCCGGTCTCCACCGTGATTCGAACCCGAGACCTCTGGTACCCGAGGTGGACACCTTACCACGAGACCACTGTGTATACTATAGACACAGGCCTTCTGACTCACTGAGAAATCCCCTTGAAACGTCACATTTCACGGCTGACTAAATAACGGAACTTCATGTGTCAACTATCAGTACAACCACAATAGCGCGATCAGGAAACTAAGATGGATATGCAGTTGGTTTCAGAGCAGGATTATGTGAAAGGATCACTCTCAACAGTGATTTGTTGTGTTTTGTGCGGTGAATTTTTTCTACTTGTCTGTGTGGAGCATGGATTGATTTTATACCTTGCCATAAAATGAGTTCCATTAGATAGTCCGCTGTGGAATGTGACGTTTCAAGGGGGTTTCCCGAGTGGGCCATGGTTATATATTTTTTTACAACAATGAACATGCTGCGCTCAAAAGAATTTGCATCAGCGAGGGTGGTTTCTTGTTTCACAGTTGCTATGACTGCATTCACCTAATAAATACTAAAGTGTCACCCTCCTTAGACTGATGACGCCCCACTCACCCCTGCTACCACTGGAGGTTTTACGTAAACGCTGCTCCCTCTGGGAGGAACTGGGACGTTAGTTTGGTCAGGCACAACATACTGCGGACGGCATTTCTTCAGGGTCAGGCACAACATTCTGCACAGGACGTTTCGTCAGGGTCAGGCACAACATACTGCGCACGGCGTTTCGTCAGGGTCAGGCACTACATATTGGACAGGACGTTTCGTCAGGGTCAGGCACAAAATACTGCGCACGGCGTTTCGTCAGGGTCAGGCACTACATACTGCGCACGGCGTTTCGTCAGGGTCAGGCACTACATATTGGACTGGACGTTTCGTCAGGGTCAGGCACAACATACTGCGCACGGCGTTTCGTCAGGGTCAGACACTACATACTGCGCACGGCGTTTCGTCAGGGTCAGGCACTACATATTGGACAGGACGTTTTGTCTGGGTCAGGCACAACATACTGCGCACGGCGTTTCGTCAGGGTCAGGCACTACATATTGGACAGGACGTTTCGTCAGGATCAGGCACAACATACTGACTAGGACCACTATCTCTCTTCCATGTACAACTTCTTGGAGACAGGTTGTTTTCAAGGCAGTCTGTCTGACAAGATGTGGATTGACCTGATCCCTATAGTTGTGAGTGTTACGCAGATGAAGCCAAGCATAGCACAACAGCCTGAAGGACCGCTGTTCACAATCATCAGCACGCTTGGGATGTGAGGAAAGCTACAACAACCCGACACTTAACGCTCTTTTCAGGGACACAAAAGAGCTAACTTACTCATTGTGGGCATTAATTAATTAATTAATTAATAATAAAGCAGCAGCAGCAGCAGCAGCAGCAGCAGCAGCAGCAGCAGCAGCAGCAGCAGCAGCAGCAGCAGCAGCAGCAGCAGCAGCAGCAGCAGCAGCAGCAGCAGCAGCAGCAGCAGCAGCAGCAGCAGCAGCAGC